>JAWNNP010000722.1:367500-1041562 GCA_035044805.1 Leucophenga maculata
GGTTGTAATGGCAAACATCAATACCATATACATATATAAGTATATCCGGGGATCAAGTGTTGTAAGCACATTTGTGGATATGGATTTCTACGCATGACACGTGTCAAGCGTGCTGTTGTTGAAAGAATCCTTTGGAGTGCAGCACGAGTTGCGCTTTAAGTTTGACACTTTTATTGAATGATACCTTTTTTGGGCACAACTTGTTTATTTTCCTAGCTTATTGAGTATTCGAGTCGAGTGTTTTTAATGTGCATAGCGTGTTTCTAATGCGTATCTTTGAGTTTAATTACTGTTTTTCATGTTAATTAAAATGTGTGTGCATTCAAAACCGCAAAGGAGTACATTAATTTTATTATTTCACATGTCCTTGAATATAGCATGTGTGTGTGTGTGTGTGTGTAGAAAAAATAATGGCAATGGCACAACTAAAAAGCCATAACTATGTATTTCTCTGACACATTTAAAGAAAGGCAAACAAAAAACAATTCGCGCAAATTTATTGTTATTGCGAATTTATTTTTCTTCTATTTTTTTTTTACCAACCAAGGACATGCTGTTCATTTATGTTAACCTAATATCCTTGTAATTGCTGTACAGCTAGCAGCAAAATCCGTTTAGTCTCTCACAGCAAAATATTGGTCGCTGCTTTCGCTCGTTTCGTCCTTGTTAGTGAAAGTTATGAAGTGTATATGCTTCGCTTTTCAGCTTTAATTTGTTGCTTTGCTTCATGTTCTACCAATTTTATGGCAGTTTTTTAATTGGTATGGTTTACAATGTATAGCATATATAGTATATATTTATTTGTCGCGATTTTTATACACTCACTACTCGCACGTTTTTCTGTCTGTCCATATCTATTTGTCGTTTTTTTTATTTTTTATTTTCCTATACTCGTCTGCGTATATCCATTTATTTTGCAAGGATTTATGTTTGCGCTACCACATTAATTGGTTTAGTTTTTCCATCGTTTGTTCGCGCTTAATAGCGTAGATGCATTTTTCGTGCTGTGTACCACGATTTTGCTAATTGCTCAAAATTGTTCGAATACCAAAGGAGCGATATATATTTTAAGCGTTTTAGAAATTTTAAAATCGGTTTAAAATAATTTTTGGTGTGTATACAAAATATATTTGAAAGTTTAGAAAATGAGCGACTATGGTTTATTCCTTGAGTAAAGCTTTAGCAGTAAGTGAAGCTCATCTGTACTTTTTTGTTTATAAAATACGCGCCAATACAAAAAGATCACTTGAACACAACGATAAAAATTCTTTCTCAATCTCAGACAGAAAGAGAGCGAAGAATAATTTAGTTACTGATTATATGCCCACAAATACTTTCTATGCCATTTATCGCGATGACATGCTGTTCGAATGACGCCATCGATGACATGTCATGAGTATAGTAGACGCTCTTTGCAACCTATATCTTGAATTACTCCATAATGTGTCAGCGATCACGTAAAGCAACATAATTAAATTGTTTGATACAATGAGATAGAATTTCAATTTCAGAAGATTCCCAAAAGACCACCTAAAGGACATGTCTTCTATAGCGTCATGCTAAGCATTAAAAAGACAGCACTCAAGACAGGAAATTTGCAAGAAGATAATTGTACAATATTCTTCCGACATTATTATATCATGGATGATGCTTATGATGCTCTCAGCGAGGTGTTTTCAGTTAAAAATTTGCGAAGTTTTCTGGTAAGCTGGTAAGCGCAAAACGGAATTATAGTCTAAGACATGCTGCTGTCTTTATTTCAATTCAATTCATTGCAATTCATTGCAATTCATTATAAGAAAAATGGTTCTGCGTATTTTGTTGTTATTTTTTTTTTAAAACTAAGCGGTAGCTGGTAAGCTCTTTTACTTACTTACTTAAATGGCCGTCTACCGGTCATGGCCTCGTCTACGAAGGCGAGCCAGCCTCCATAATGTAATGCACGCTGGCGCCAGTCGTTTTGAATGCCAAGTACGGAGAGCTCTCTCCATACTTGGTCATTCCATCAAGTGCCCGGTCGTCCTCTATTTCGGCGTCCACCAATCAAGTTTGGGCCCGCCATGTAAACCATGCGAGCTGTAGCTCTTTCATCCATTCAAATGAGGTGCCCAGCCCAGTGTAGCTAATGGAATTTTATGCGCTGGACTATGTCAACCTCATCGAATAGGTTGTACAGCTTGCGGTTCATACGAGACCTAAACTCGTCGCCAACTCTAATAGGACTAAAAAATCCTGCGACGAATCACGGTTCATGCCTCTGATAAGACCGGGAGTATCAGCGTATTATAGATCTTTATTTTCGTCTTTCGAGAGAGGGCTTTACTTCTCATTTGCTTGCTCAGCCCAAAAAAGCGTGATTCTTCGCCTGATCTCCAGGCTGACGTTGTTGTTGCTGGTTATCTCGAATCCCAGATATACGAAGATTTCTACAACACTGAAGTTGCGATGACGGAGTGCGAGAAGACACCAAGTACTTCGTCTTGACCTCATTCACCGCTTGACCCAAGAGCCGAGACTGTTTTTCAATCTCTGAAAACTCCTTGATGACTCGCCATTGCTGCGTGCCGATGATATCGAGCAGCATCACTTCCTTTTGGAAGATCGAGCCCGACATACTCTGTATGTACGGGCACTGGCGTAGGATGTATTCCATCAGGAGATTGAAAAAATCGCACGACAGAGCATCGCCCTGCATGAAACCTCTCTTGGTATCAAAGGGGTCAGAGAGGTTTTTTTCCCACCCTGACAACGCTTTGTGTGATAAATAGCGTCGCCATGCAAAGACGAACAATCTTTGCTGGGATACCTAGTGCAGACAGGGCTTCGATCGTATCGGCGTGTTGAAAGCGGCTTTAATATCGACAAATAGGTGGTGAAAGTCTTTGTTGAACTCACGGGTTTTTTCCAAGATTTGGCGTAATATAAATATTTGGTCAGTGGTCGACCTTTTTAGTCTGAAGCCACACTGATATCGTCCTATCAGTGAATCCGTATACGGCTTCAGCATATTACAAAATACGCTCGACAGAGTCTTAAATCCAATGGAAAGGAGACTTATTCCGCGGTAGTTGGCGCAAACAGCGGGGTCTCCTTTCTTAAAGATAGGAAAGAGAACACTGAGATTCCAGTCATTGAGTATGCGTTCATCGGACCATATATTGCATAAAATTGGGTACATACTCCTAACTAACTCTTCGCCGCCGGTCTTAAATAACTCAGCTGCCAGCGCATCATAGCCTGCCGCTTTGTTATTTTTCAGCTTTTTAATAACTGAATTGACCTCGTTATAGTCCGGTAGCTCTACAATACTGCCATCATTAACTGGTGGTTCCGCTGTCATTTCTCTATTAGCGGAATTGTGCGCTTCATCGCGTCCAAGTAGGTTCGAGAAATAACTCCTCCATAATCTCAGTGATTCCTGTTCATACGTTACCTGATTTCTATTTTCATCCTTACAGAAAGTAACGTTAAGTTAAGTAGCTGGTAAGCGCAAAACGGAATTATATTCCATTTCAATTCAATAAGTATGTCTTTTATAGGATCTACGAAATTTCCACGCGAACGAATGCTTCTTGACAGAAGTTTGGGAATGTAGCTGGCTCTAAACTTAGAGTTAATATAATCTTAAGCTTCTCAGTTGGCATTATTTAATGCTTCGAACATATTATCTAAGTCAACATAATTAAGTATAGAAGTATTTGTTCGAAGCTTTTAAGTTTTTGACATATTTAATACAGAAGTAACCAAAATTTTTGGATCGGATGGTGATCCGAGCTTAGATCATTAATAAGACTGTCTTGTGTTATATGCTAATGGTAGTCATCTTGCAGTTTTCTACCCAAATATAGTCTATTCAAATATCAAATCTATGCGCAATTCGAGACTATTCAAGTATTTCAGCTATACGCCCATCTACAAATTTTTAGCACATACACAATTAACAAGTCTAACACATTTTAATATACATAGTTCCTATACAAGTGCAAGTACTAATGAAAAACTCATACCACACTGTCCATATACTCTTCAATAATGCTCATAAGCAGTCAACACTGTCAACACTCATTTATTTACTTAACTTTGGTCTACTGATGCTGTTTACAATTTTATGGTTTCATTTACGGTTGATGTGCGACCAACGTCAGCAGCCATGATAAAGTTAGTTCCTGACCCTGAGAGAACGACGACGATGATGACGACGACTGCGAGTTTGTATGGCTGTAAGGCTGTAAATAAAACAATGTATGTATTGTATAAGTAGTACAAAGAGTGCTACTGATGCTGCTGTTGCTGCTGTTGATTTTTGCCCTCTACGGCTGACCACTTGGCAGTGGAAACCGGAATGACAGCAGCCCGGCGGCATTGAACAATAACTATGTTTATGTGCGTACCTACAATACTATAAGCGTATCCAACCCCCATGGGCTAAAAGAAGTACAAACATTTCTCAAAATCATCAAGAGGGTTGTTTGGTTGGCTAAAGTTGCCTTGCATTTAACTCATTTGAAATGCATATGGCAGCACAATCAAGGCATGTCAGTTAACAGGAAGAGGAAAAGCGCACCACAGGAAGACATATACTCGCATATATATGCATATATATATATATAGTATATATAGTCAGTACTTTTTTAGCTGCTGTCTAAATTTACTGACGTTGATTTGCCCGGCGGATATGTTTGCTTATTCAATTTCTGGTATTTTTAATTGAATTTTGTTTATTAATTTTTGCATTTCAATTTTTGTATCTTTGCAGAAGTTGCATTATTGGTCCCGAGCTGAGCGTTAAGGTCTGCTCAATTGGCACTGTGATAAATCGCGCCGCCTATGCCACGGATTACTGTCAGCTAGAGGGCACTACGGGCCGTCAAAGTCAACCGATGCCCATACGCTGGATGGCATGGGAGAGTGTACTGCTGGTGAGTGTAAATTGTATCTTTTTTTCCTTTTTTAATTTTTTTTTTTTTGGATAGCCAAAAGTTACTTTTTCTACGAAATCATTTAGCTTAATTTTCGCAATGTTCTTTTTGCTGCCATCGAGCGTAAGTTTATAATTAAAATTTAATGAGCAGCAATGTTTCAACTTCACTTCAAGTGGATCCTTTTTTTTTTTTTTTTGACTACAGCGCTCTACATAAATGTTTAACTGGGAAGCGCTCGCTTGAGTTTAACCAACATCAAAATGACTCGTAATACTTTTAATTATAGTAAATTTTTTTTTTAAATAAATATATATAAATTTTTTATCATATTAAATCATGAATCATGTCGAGAAAAATATGTCAATAAAACATATAACTTCATATATACACATTTAAAAATATATATTTCTGCATGTCAAATGCTGATAAAAAACTATATACACAAATATTAAAAAAAACTTACGGCTGAGGTCGAATTTCAATCATACTTCAATACTACTTGAGGACAACAAAAATATTTCAATAAAACAAAGAAATATATATGAAAATCGAAAGTATGTAAGGCAAAATGTTTTTACCCCCTTTTGGCTACGTCAGTGGTTGCGGCACTTATCCAGAGTGATATAGAGAGAGAAAGAAAAAACTCTCTTATAAAAATTCGTAAAATGACTCTTTTTCTTTTAACAATAAACGGTAGCTGGTAAGCGCAAAATGGAATAAAATTCTATGACATGCCTCAGTTTCTAATTAAATTTAAATGTTAGACATTTCACAATCCAAATCAGTGACGATGTGAATAGAATCATTTCGTAAGTGGCTGACTCTAAATCCCAGTGCAGTTCAAACAGTATAGTTCCTCCTCTAACCTCAAAAAAAAATTTTTTTTAAAGTATTTTTGCACTAAAAGTCAAATTTTGGTCGCGGATTCGAATTCAACGACCCAAAAGACTAGAATTGAGTAACTGATTCGCCGAAAAAAAATGTTTAGCTGAAAAATTTTTTTCAACTATTTAACCTAATATTTTTCATTAAATTTAGATAATTTAGTGGTATTTCTAGCCTCTATAACACCACTCGCTCATCGACACGATACGAAATCTTGACTTGGATGAGAGATCCATACTTAAATCCCGATACTATGTTGACGAAGTTCTTCATTTTGATTAAGTTTCAATGTCTGCGCTATCTAAACTCTTTGATGCGCAGTGCATGCTGTGTTCTACTTGTAAAACCCTCGCATTTGATATACATTACCCATATTAAGGCTCTTGAAACATATATGAAATCCGTCCTTTTGTGATGATGACCAACTTGAACTTGGTTTTTTATGATGTACTGTATACTTCTTGACAAGCCCTTTCATTTGATACTCATATTGTGATTGTGGAGTAAAATATGGGCCGCCATCTTGAATTTACAATAATAATAAAAATACATAATTTTTGGAGCAGTGCTGCTACTCTGTACCTGAAATGGATGCAAAGATATGATACATTTTATATATCACTCGTATGAGAGGCGGAACATCACTCTCCCCAATTTTGACCAAACATAAAAGTAATACTTCCGCCGATCCCTTTGACATGTGTACCAAATTTCATTTCTATACCTCAAATGAATGCAAAGGTATGACAAATTTTGTTTATCGCTAATATGGGAGGTGGGTCAACCCATCCCCTCCGATTTTAACAAAAAGTGGCCTATGTTCTTTTACAACGTTTCATCTATCTCTATACCAAATTTCATACAAATAGCTTTAGCAGTTAAGGCGTTATGCGCGCACAAACTGTGATTGAGTCATATGAAACAGCGTTAGAAGTCTTTCAGAGGAAGATACTCTGCAGGATTTTTGGTCCTATTATGACCAGGTATGGAGACATCTCTCAGTACTTGGTATTCAGAATAACTGGCGCCAGCGCGCACAGGACTATGGAGTACCTTCCTAAATGCGGTCATGACCAAAAGACGGTTGATGGCCATTTAAGTGATCCCGGACGTTCCAAGATAGCTACGAGATATCCTGTTCCTAACATTTTTTATGAGGGCTACCATACCATACAGGGCTAGAAATAGGTGCAAAATACACCAATTTTGGTGTTTTTTATCAAAACTAAAAAACCAATAAAATATTTTCAAACAAAATCTTGGAAAGTTTGAACAGATTTGTAGGAGGACCACCTGTTTTAGTGGTCCTATCTGGATCTTAATGTAATATTTGATAATGATTAAAGGTGTTTCTCGCAAAACTAACAAAATTAATAAAATATTGTTAGGAGTAGGTCTGCATGAAAAGTCCCAAAACTTCCCCTAGGGAGGAGATGTGTTTAGCACATTCATTGAATAGAAGTTATCTGAAGAAGGAGGAAAATATAAATATTTCCATTTGAAGGCTCTATCTATTATAATCTCCAAGTTTTCGATATTCATACGGACAGCCAAAAAGACAGACGGACAGTCGGACATGTCTATAACGGCTCGACTTTTTACCATCTTTCTGATAATTTTCGTCTACCAATTCGGATACAATTTCGGATAACCGACCTATTTGTTGCATTGTGCGTATGAAGTGATCCTCTGCTAGGAGAGATCACGCGTCATCGATCAAAACTTTTAGTCGGATAAGGCATATCTAGCACACACGGCGGTTGGGGTAAACTTCCTATATCAGCTTTTCAAAGTAGGTCTTAACCGATTTTGCAACATGTGGCCGAGCTTTGTCGTGCCTTTTCCTGCTGACCGGGCAAAACCCACGAATTTTTGCGGTTGGAGTAATCGTAGTGGATTTACTTTTCATTGCCAGTCACAATGTGTTGCAAGAAGCCCTCACTTTTTTGACGTTCTTGCAGCTGTTCATAAGCGAAAAAAGAACTTTCGACGTCACGCGTATGGCATGCAGCCATTTGCTGATCCACTGCCAATGATGCTGATATCATCTGAAGCGTTTAGTCTTGGTCTGCATAAAGCAATGACTAGCTGTTCTCTTCGAGACTACCTTCAAAAAAAGAGAGAGAGAGAGAGAGACATTTTAGCACTAATTCGTGTGTTAACTAAAGTTTCACTTAGACCTTTAGTTGCGAAGCTCATCGAAGCTAACATTCAATTTTATTTTTAAATATTCTTCAATACTTAGAGAATTAGTGGTCAAAATTTCAGCTGCCAGTTTTTGCCGGTTGTACTAAAAAAATTAATTTTAACTTATATTTCTCAAAAATCGTACGCTACTAGCAGGTGCTTCACAAGTTCAATCTATTTAAAATTCATTGTTTCATTGATGTAGCTTATTTGAAAATCCGGCTTATCGGTTCCGCTGACATAATTCAGTGACGTTTGCTGGTATATACGGTATGAATTTTCCCATGGAGATGCTTTATCAAGCTCACAAAATGAACTGATTAAATAAAAGTCAATAAACGCAAATAAATTCGTATAAATTTGTGTAAAATGTAAATTAAATTTCTGCTATTTAGTTTATTTGTAAACATTCGTTAAGTGAGCACCAATTTGTTGTAATAGTTCATTCATATTTTTTTGTTATTTTCAATAAATAAATAACAAACTAAATACTGCATTACTTAATACAAATTAAATACATTTAAATAATCAGCATCAGAATGCGTCATTATTTCAAACTTTTCAAATTCAAGTACAATCTCTGTTTGGGTGACGTTTTAAATGATTCATTTCTTAGCCAAAGGATTGATTAAATTACCAGAAAAAATGTTTTTTTTTTTTTTATATTTAATATTTTTAGATGTGCAAAATTTAAAATAAATGAGTAATATAATAAAATATTGTTCCATTACTATGGAGGCTGGTGAGCCTTCCTAGACGCAGCCATGACCGGTAGATGGTTGACGGCCATTTAAGTGAGTAAGTAAGTTCCATTAATATGCAGAATATACAAGTACATAGATTCAATATTTCAATCTGGATAACGTATCATATGTCGGTGGTGGTGTGCGTGATGTGTTCGGTGAAAACATGTCAACGCTACTCATGCGTTGTGCAAAATATTCTCCATTTTCCGATTCAGGCGTGTAGGTGTAAATAACATTCGGCAAATTAGGACTTTCAGGCTTTGCGCAATAATGCCTTTGTAGAAATTTATAAAGCTTATACAACAAAAAACCGAAAGCCAGTATTATGAGCAGAAAACCGCCATAGATGAGCGTAAAAATTAGCCAATAGAAATGACAAGCGTACACATGAAAACCAAAAAGATGTATATGCTCCCTACATGTGTGCATATCTTCGTCATGTTTAGGCAATTCAACGGAAGTAGTAGTAGTAGTACGTAAAGTTGTAGTAACTGCATTGGTTTTGATGTCATTACAATTGGGATAACAATTGGGTACACAAACGTTTAGTTCTTCATCATATTTCTTGAAGTCATCACACGGCTTACGACATTCGAAAATCTTTTTGTTTGTATTACGTATATAGTCGTCATTGCATGTGCAGACATCGGGCGCAGAACATGCGGCATTTTCACCGCATTCTGGTTTACATTCTGGAAAACAAAGTCCAAATACTTCGTAGGTGCCAGGCAGACAGTCACAGTAACCCAATGCATTGCAGTATTGACCTTCAAGACATGGTTTTTCGCAAGCCTTATGCTGCACGCAGGCATTGTCCGTTGCAACGAAACCCGGCGGACAAGTGCTAATGAGTAGCACATTTGGTAGCGACAACAAAATTGTACATAATATGCGATAAACTTGCATATTTGTTTTTTTTTTTATTTTAAAATTGTTTTTTTTTTATATATATATTTTATTAATTTTATCGTATTTTATTATTTCTCTCCGATTTCAAGTTGCTCACGCGCGCAAGTTCTATTGTAGACTGAGCCAAATGAGAATCAGAAACTTTCGCGTTTTAAAAAAAGAGAGATTGTGAGTAGTCGTTTGTATTCTACTAATATTATAAATGCGAAAGTTTGTGTGGATGTATGGATGTATGGATGTGTGGATGTATGTATGGATGTTCCTCTCTTACGGCCAAACCGCTCAACCAATTCGTCTGAATTTTGGAATAGAGATTGATGGGATGATGGTATGTTTTGACAAAATCGGTGGGGGCGTTGCCCCACCCCCCATAACAGCGATATTTAAAATTTGTCATATCTTTGCATCCATTTAAGGTACAGAGATGAAATTTGGTATACATGTTAAGAGGATGAGGAGAAGTCAACCTGTTAAGTTTGGACAAAATCGGAGGGGCGTTGCATTTTTTTTTAATATGTTGGCAGAAGTATTATAACAAGTCATTTTTTGGAAATAAAAAACTTAATACTATTCAGCTACAAGAAAAATCACTATGAGCTAATAAAAAATATGTCCTCTTTTGAATTTGATGATTTTCGAGTCTAACAAATTTTGAAGAATTTCAGAGTATACCAAGTTCTAAGGATTTTTGACCTCAGGTATGGCATTTTCTAAGGTTTTGTGCAACGGAACATCGCTCTTAAGCTTTATAAGAGTTTTCTATGACGTTTAGGTCTGGATTTTGAGATGACCATTTCAAAGTGTTAACTTCAACATTTTTCAAGAAATTTATTATAAATAATTGCGCGAAACAATTTATCATCTAAAGGAAATGTGTTATCATTTAATGTTCTCAAATATTGTCCATGGAAAGCATGAAAGCAGTGTTAAGAACCAACTCACCCAATTCAATGTAATAAACGCATTCCCAGAACTTGACAGATCCAACACTATGGTTTACTGGCACACTGGTACTTCTTTTTAAGCCCTATGCCGGAGGTACAAGCCTTGTCCGTCTGTTCGTCCGTGTGAACGAAACGATCTCGGTAACAGTAAAAGCTAGAGACTTCGTTAGATAGGACTTTGCCGGAATTTTACGAGTTTATTTTAAAATTTTGTCCCTCCCCCTTCCCACAAAAAAAATTAAATCTGTATTTTTTTACTTGTTTGTTTTTGTAGAAGAAATACCTGTTTAATTTTTTTTTTTCAATCAAAATCTTAAAGAAATCAACACGCAAAAGTGAAAGAAACGATTTGTCAAAATACTTATGCCGCAGCAAAGTTCACGGTCTATTCCACATTCTTATCGGTAGAAAAAGTTTGAAATGTATTTCGTTAGAATTGTACGGTTATGCTTTTTAGTATGTTTTGTCAAAATAATTATGCCAAACATTGTATGTTTAATTTAAGCGTGATCGAGTTCAAAATTAAAATATTTAATTATATTTTTAATTACTTAAACTAAATTAAATAAAAATTCCCGCGAAGTTTTTTTTTAAAGATGGTTGGTATTGTTTATAAAAAGTCTCCATACTAACTTGCCTGAAATTTTTGCTCAAAACTTTTTTTTAATTAAGAATAATATTTTTTTTCAGTTTGGCCATCACCAGTTATGTTGTACAAACCCTAATTAACACTACTTATTTTTCTTAAATATAAGTAGCCTAAGTTACTCCTTATAACAACAGCTATCAGGTAGTGAAAGTGCTATCAAAATCGGTTCGGCCGTCTCGAAGTTTAGCCGGAACAAACGGACAGGCGGACAAAAATTTTTCAAATTATTTTTTATTATAAAAAAATTCTTATTTTACAAACCGATATTCTTTTTTTTATTTATTTATATACGTAGTCTGTTATCAGTTCAGAAAATGAGTTTCAAGGCTTTGAGATGTTGATTAAGTAAACACTAGCATTAAAGATACTCAAATTTCCTACTGGGTACGAAAAAAACAAAAAATTTACAGTTGGCATGTTCAGTTCTCAGAGCATATATAACATCGTCGTCGAGAGAATATATTGAACTGAGCTAAACCGCGTATGCAGATAACCGGCAAAATTCTGAGTATTTGTGACCAGTGAACAAATTCCGAGCCGAGCCCCTTAAGTAAATTTTATTAATATACGTCACCCGCTGGACTATATCGGACGCCCTTAAAACAATGTATTGAAAATTGTTTCAAATATATTTAAATTGTCGACGGGAAGTGTCAGTAAATTCTAAATAAAAAAAAATTTTAAATTTAATGCTTGCCAGATATCTGTGACTGTGTGAACCTGCCTGTAGTAACCCTTTGATAAATACATTCAAAAATACTTCCTTGTTGGAATTTCTGATAATATGCATATGTAGGTAAGAAAGACAAGCTGATAAGAATAAACGGGTTAAAATTTAAAGCTCGTTGATAATTTTTTTTAAATTTAAATTTGAGACAATCTTTTGTAGACTGTATCTTTCATATATATCTATATATACAGCCATGTTCATATAAATAGCACCAACTAAACATAAAAAAAAATCAAAAATATTTTATTTTAAAATGCATATTAATACCAAAAGTTAACCGAGATATATTAGACCATCCTTACAAGAAGTAAAATTTGGATTAATGAACAAAAGTTTAGACTATCCATACAGGAAATAATTTCAAAATAAAGAATAAAGTAGCAATAAAACTTCAATTTTATATTTTTTTTTCAAAATGAAAAATTTTCCAAAAAAAATTTCAAAATAATTGCCTTTCATTTAGTATTTTGTGCTTCACATCTGAGACTTCACATACTCTCCATTAGCTTAAGGCATCTATGCTTTGAATTAGAGTAACCAGTTCCTTGCACACCCTTCCACAAAACAATGAAATGTCAGAATTTTTGTTTAGATAATAAATTGTACTTCGCAGTCTACTATAGATTTTTTTGGGATTAAAGTCGTTGCAGTCCATTAACCGGCTAAGTCCATTACATCAGTTTTTTTCATCTTGAAAATAGTTTTAAGAAAATTTTAAATGTGCTTTGGTTCGGTATCGTGCATGTAGGTTTATTTTGCAGGCATATTCTCATAAACAAACGGTTCCATTTTTTTCTATAACGTTCTTATACTGGATACACTACATTATGCTATTGATTCCGTCAATGAGTTCTACGCCATTCCAGAAAACCCGGAAACTTTAATCTTTATCTGTCTTGCCTTATCGTTTTATAGTTTATCTTGAATAAATCGGTCCATTTTTTCAAAACAGTCCTAAGCCCATATATTCTTTTTTGCAAAAATTTTTTAATTATTCTCTTTGCTAGGAGAATTTATTAATTTATTCTTCTCTAGACTAGTTTTCTAGACAGACTTAGACCTCAGTAAACTTTAGCTTGTAAAATCAGGAAAATCATATAGAAATATCTAATAAGCGTTTGGTCGAAACTATTTTTGTACTATTTATATGACCACGACTGTATATCTCTATGAAGAGCCTAATGACAATAATAATGTATTTAATCAGTCATAAATAGTGTTTATTCTTCACTTAATTTAATCACAATGTTTGCTGCGCATTAAAGAAAGCATAAATAAACAAGTAAGGAAATTTCAGTCGGGCGTAACCGACTGTAAGAGGCCCTGTACCAGTTCAGGTCGCCTAACAAACACATTAAATGTTTTCAAAATTTTAAAATAAACTTGTGAAATTCCGGAGCAGTCCTAGTCGAATGCAAAAAACACGAAGTCTCTATCTATTACCGTTTCCGAGATCCTTTCGTTCACACAGACGGACGGACGTACGGACAGACGGACATGGCTATATCGACTCCTCTATCACTCCTGACCATAATGGGGGTAACTTTGGGGGGTCTCCGACAATTAGTTCTTCCTGTTACATACATTTGCACAAAACCAATAGGCTCTTGTACCTTCGGTACAGGGCCTAAAAATATGTCTAATCAACACCATTGCCTGTCCGTTCCTCTATCTGTCCGTCTGTATGTTTATTGTCCAAGCGGAAATTGATAAGCTTATTTTTTAATAGCGTATTGTACGTATTTTTATACAATTATTATTATTTAATATTAATTTAATTATTTAATATTAAAAATTTTGAAATTAGTGCACAACATTTGTAAGCACTTTAGTATACTGAATCACTACAAGACAGCACTAGTTCCATTTGATATTGGTTGGTTTTTGTCGTGTTTTTTTTTTTTTGATTTTGGCTAATTTTAAAAGCATCTTTCCGTTGATTGAGGCTTCGTTTTCAAGTCATATTTATATATTCATGCCTCGCAACCGGTAATAAGTTTCTGATAATATTCTGTCCCAAAAAAAACTATCTTTAGCGATGCTTTTGATCCGCAAAATTTAGCACCCAAGCGCTTCTACTCAACTCTTGCTCAAAACATCGTTCAGAACGCTCTGCATTATTCCGAACTAGACACCAGCTTTGGATATCGTTTCCGGCCAGAAGATACTACATATGAACCTTAAACATTTGTTGACGAAAGATTGAAGCTTCCAGCCAATACTGTCTGAAACCATCAATATCTCTGACCGATATAATAGGATGGGTATTATGCTGGTGTTAAACATTTTTTCCGATCTCAATAAAGCAACATACTTTGTCCAGTTTTCGAAAAGCAATCCGCGCTTATTTTTTTAGTGCTTTATAGAGCAGCTATAATCAGCCTTGTCTAAGTCACTAAGCTTCTGATATAAACTCCACTGAAGATCTTCGGCACCTCCGCGTTCTACCCTGTCTAAAACCACTATAAAAATAAGTGGTTAAAGTATACTGCCCTGTTAGACATCTTTATTTATGGTGAAATTTGTGCTCTTGTTACCTTTAAACCTCACGGTGAGAGGTGCGTCCTCATAAAGAGGCTTTATGAGTTCAATGTTTTGCTCTAAAACCCAACCGCTGCTAAGTGGCTATGACCTCCATCTCACATTTCTATTGCATATGTCAAACGCGCGTTCAAAGTCCACAAAAACTAATAAGGAGACCTTCATTCGACCGATTACACCACAATGATGTGTAGTGTGTTGATATAATCTATAAAAGACCGATTTGGTTGTAACCCATTCTGTAGTCGCCTTCATTGGGTGTTTAATATTGGCGAGATTATGGCTAATATGATGATAGTAAGTACTTTTTGTGAAGAGTTTTAGAAGCGTTATACCGCGCCAGTATTTACAATGACTGGGGTCATCTTTGTTTGGAATAGAGTCCTTGCATAGTTTCAATAGTCGGCGCTCCTCAATCAAAGTCCAGGTGGTGTCACTAATATATGCCTTCCTTCTGAAGTGCTGCAGGCCAACCGTTTGCTCCGCAGCTTGCGAGCATGCTTTTTCCCTTCCAAATTAGAAGAAAATTGATAGTATGGTGGAGGACTTTCATGAGAATAAACCATAAGGTTTATTGGTTCAATGATTTTTAAAACATTCACCATTTAAGTCTCCAGTTTACTTAAATGGTGAACAGCTCCATAATATTCTATAAAGCTCCTACAATGAGCGCACTAATACATGTTCTCTCCATATGGTTCCATATTGGTCTGATCAGCTCACCGCTATACTTCAGAAGGAAAGAATGTTACTGAAAAACAGCTCAAAGCAGAATGGTCGGTATAACGAATAAAGATCTAACCTTACATAACAAACTCATTTTGTAATCCTACCTTGAATCCTGGAGGAAGCATTGCGTAGGTTTTCTAGCACTATCAGAAGCGGTATACCTACATAAAGTGATCGATAAGGACAAGTCCAACGACAACTGGCATCAGAAGGTCCAAGATGGTCGAAAGTTGACTTAAATCATTGGAACATTTACTTCAAGTTCACTTTCGTGGAGCAATAGCTTAACATTTCTTGCTAACCGCCCCTCTTACCAACAACTGGGCTCATCACAAAAGGTATTTTAACTTATCTGGTATGATTCTTGCTAAACATAACGTTTGATGGGCAAATTTTGGGGGATAGCGATATATCCCTCTCTATCAATATTATGATTTATATTATATCATGCTCAGCGTTTAAGGGTAGCACTCTACGCTAAGCTCGATAAGGAGGTCATCGATGATGAGATAGCCAAAAAAATTTATAAAGAACATAGTTGTTATGGTTTCTAAAATGTCCGGAAGTATTGTCTTCGACGAAATGTGCTCAGCTCTACGGGTGTTGACTTTTAAATTTTTATGTATCTATTCTGAACAACTTCTGAAAGATTATAAAATGTGCGTAAAACCTGGCTTTTTACTGGCACCAGCAGCTTTGATGGTCTCTTTTCTTATAACTCTCTCATTCAACATAACGACATTAGGAAGTAAGCAACCACTCACCGAAAGCTCGATACCAAGTTGAACTGCTTTTTGTACTTAACAAACACACCTTTATCAGATTAAAATAAATACGATTATTTTCTTTAATATTATTTCTTTCACTGTATTTGTTGTTGAAAACTTTACTCAATGTGATTCACTTCAAATTATATTACAGCTTAAATCAATTTTCTTCAAGTTTATTGCATAAAAATGTAAACAGTTGCTTGCGCTTTTAAATATTCGCAAATTTTACGCTTGAAGCGTATTAAATAAGGCTTGCCCTAACGCCTAAAAGTGTGCAACAGCAGATATATACAAAAATGTTATTTATTTATTTTTTCTTTTTTTTTTATTTGTATTTGTTTGCTTATTTATTTGTTTTAAGCATTTTATGCTGTTTATTTATTTTGCTTTTGCCTACTGCTGCTGCTGCTGCTGCTGGTTGTAAATTCTATATTGTTGCGCTTTTCCTTTGCCTTTGCTGCTGTTTACTTGTTTCAATGTATATCCTTTTTGTACATTTAATGCTTGCATACTTTTAAGCGCATATGTGTACTCTGACTCTCTTTGTGTATGTATGTATGTATATCTCATTGCCCCAAAGGCAACCAAACATAATGCGGCTTGTTTCATTATACATATTCGGTGAACACATCTCTTTGACTCCAACTCTTCCTGCTGCTGCTACTACCGCTGCTACTGTTTGTTATTCTGTTTGTGTACATATGCTCAGATATACTCGTCATATATGTATGTGTATGCTATATATGCGGTTTGTGCGCCTGTTTTCATGCAGTTAATTAATTTATTTAGTGTGGTTTTTCGCTTTGGGATTTATAATATATAAAAAAAGGACAAAAAAAAAGAATCATTTTATTTATTTGTATTCTTTAAATATTTCTTTTGCGCTTTTCACGCCAACCCCGACATGTTTTGCGGTTGGATTAAATGTTTAAAGTTTTTTGTTTTTTTTTTTTTTTGTTATCATCTGAAATCTGTTTTATGCTAAAAATGATGAACACGTTAGTTGGTAGGCAATGCTTTGACTTCCGATTTTATAGAACTTTGTACTTTCGTCGTTTATGACGAAAAAATTATTTTTTCAGTGTGCGAAGAGCTTAGTCATGTGTTTATTGCTAAAACTGTCTTTCTTCTTGCAACATTTTATTAAATTATTCATGCTTTCGAGAACTGCTTATTTGTTATCTGAAGTTTCGTCATTGCTACTGAGTTCACTTTCAGTTCATTTTTAGGCCCTGTATCGAAGGTACAAGAGCCTATTGGGTTTGTGCAAATGTATGTAACAGGTAGAAATAATGGTCGGAGACCCCCTAAAGTTACCCCCATTATGGTCAGGAGTGATAGAGGAGTCGATATAGACATGTCTGTCCGTCTGTATGAACGAAAGGATCTCGGAAACGGTAATAGATAGAGACTTCGTGTTTGCATTCGACTAGGACTGCTCCGGAATTTTACAAGTTTATTTTAAAATTTTTTCCCCATCATCATTGATCAGTGTGTTTTGACACAAATACCCCATAGAACTCCGTACCTCCAGATGGGAGCAACGGTAAGTGTGTACATAGCTCTCTTTCAGCGCAGGAGCAGTTTGTTTCATCTGCACTCAAAAAAAAAATTTTCCTAAAATTTAGGAATCATTACCTAAAAAATTTTTTTTTACCTAAAACAGGAATTTAAGGTAAAATGTTGCCTAAAAATGAATTTTATGACCTTTTTTTACCTGAAATATTAGGAAACTTTTTCCTTGAAATTCATTTTTAGGCAAAATTTTACCTTAAATTCCTGTTTTAGGTAAAAGAAAATTTTTTAGGTAATGATTCCTAAATTTTAGGAAAATTTTTTTTTGGGTGTGTTTACCAGCCAATGGAGTTGTTTCAATCTGAGGCGGCAACTGTTGACCAAGTTTTGAGTGTGCCGCGCGATCATCAACCTACGTGGGAACGGTGTGGTTCAGCCAGACATTGGGAGTCTACATAGTATAAAGCACAGATTAAGCCCAGTGCTTAAGCTGCCCTGACGGCAGCATCAAACTCTTAATTGTAGAGAATCGCAACCTCATCTGCATACGATTCCGGAGCACAGAAGCGGACCCCGCAAGCTTTCTTGGGAACACCAGATTTTACAACATGCATGTTGGACGGCTTATCTCGCATTTTCACCTGAAAGCGGCATTTCTCTAGATAAGATCGGACCATCAGAAAAGAGGGTGCCGAGGACACCGCCTTGATCTTAGCAAGGAGTCCGGCATGCCACACTCTATCGAAGGCTTCCTGCAAATCGACAAATATCCCATTGCAGTACCCCTTGTTGGTGAACGCCTTCAAGACATGGCTCACCACTCTGCAGACTTGCTCTTGTGTACTCTGTGAACGTTAACCTTTTGTCCAGCGGCAGCCCAAGATTTTTGATCTCATTTACTTCGTTGGGGGACACCAGATTTTACAACATGCATGTCAGACAGTTTACCATCAGACAAAAGTGTGCTGGAAGTAGCGCCAAATATCCCATAGCAGTACTCCTTGTTGTCGAACGTCATCAAGACATGGTACACCACTCTGAGAGCTTGCTCTATTGTGCCATGACCATATCTAAGCCAAATTGGTGGTCAGTCAGGGTTGTTTAAAAGCCTACCAGTTCGGTAACTCATGACGCAAAAAGTCATTCTCATACTTTCGACAATGAAGGTAGGAGACTTATTGGTCGATACTAGTTTGGATGATCCTCAGGCTAGCCATTGTAGTCCTGGCTATCTTCCATGTGGTGGGAAAATATACTCAGTATGGCCCTCATTGGCAGAGCTTTTAATATTTTATGACAAATATTATCGTGTCCTGGAATCTTGTTTGTGGACCCCCAAAGTTACCACCACTATGATCAAGAGCGATAGAGGAGGAAAGGATCTCGGAAACGGTAATAGATAGAGACTTCGTTCTTTTTGCATTCGACTAGAACTTCACCGAAATTTTACAAGTTTATTTTAAAATTTTGCCCACCGTCGCAATACCTCCCCCCCATCCCAATAAAATCACCCTCAAGGCTAAATATTTCTTCGGCACCAAAAAAGTTAAGTATGCCAGTTTAGAGATAATGTCTCTCTTAGCCAAAACTTTATCAAACTCGGATAAAAAATTACGATTTTATAGGCAATTGAATTCGAACGACCTATGATGCTTCAGTCCTCCTTTTTCTTTGCATACATAAAAAATTAATTATAAGGCACTTACTCGTGCAGTGAGAAGTGGGAGGAGCAAAATACTTTTCGTTAGTACCATTTTTTCTTATAAATTTCCTATCTTTTTATTTAGCACTGCTTGGTCATAAGCTAGAGAAACATTTGTGTTTGTTATAAGAATTGTAGTGGTACAGGGCCTCTTACAGTCGGTTATGCACGACTGTTATTTTCTTACTTGTTCTGTTTACTTTTGTCATGCAGCCTCATACGAATAATGTTTCCTCCCACTATGAAAGCAGTATGGAGAGCTATTCAAAGCAAAGTTCTACAGTTTGCAATACAAGAAGATTCTTCAGGTTTCAGATTATGTTTTATTTTAACCTATATTTCTTTTCTTCTTTGATATTGCAGGGCAAATTCACTACAAAATCCGATGTTTGGTCATTCGCCGTCACCCTCTGGGAGATCTTGACATTTGCACGTGAACAACCATTTGAGCATATGAACGATGCAAATGTTATTAAGAATATTGGACATATCTATCAGGATAATAAGTTGCATGTAAGTAAATCGAAAAAAAAAATTATTTGAAAATAAATTTTTTATAAAGAAATTTTCCAAACAGGAACTACTAAGCATGCCACTAAATTGTCCGCGTGAAATCTACGATCTCATGTGTGAATGCTGGCAACGCAACGATACAAGTCGCCCCAATTTTCGTGAAATACATCTATTTCTACAACGCAAGAATTTAGGCTTTAAGCCAACACAAGCAGCAATGATGTACTAAATAAGAAAACGTATCAATTCTCACAGAAAAACCAACGATTTTAATAGTGCACAGTTCTCGAAGTCGATTAATATTTATTAATAGTGAATAAGTTTAAATGTGAATATATATAAAAGTATTTCTGCAAAAAAAGGAAACGAGTCAATAGTTTAGTAATTTAATTAGTTGTTAAGCGTGTAATTTTAATTAATTAAATTAAGAACACTAAGGCCGCCTGTATAAAAGCTTCAGAATTACTCTTATGCTGCTATGTAAAGTTTATAGCGAAGTGCAATGAAATAAGAAGTTGAGTGACGTTGCGCTCATTGTGTAATAATACAAAGTAGCGCCACTATCAAAATATAAGTAACTTTTCACTCAATCCATCATATTGAAATCACTGAAACTATGCAACTATTCGCTGCTAATATAGAACGAAGTGTAACTATTTTAAGAGCGCATGCATATAGTGGCGTCACTACGTATTATTACATTCTATTTCATTGTGCTTTGCTTATAGCATAAATCTAAACAAAAAATCGTAAGCAAACTGCTCAGATACTCAGAAATATTTAAACTAGTTGTGTGTACCTATCTTCTCCACCTGAACTTTTTTTTATTTTATTGAATTTTTTATTTAAACTCTGTGTATATATATTTAATTATATATATATAAAGTATAACATGCTATATACAAAGATATATAAAATATTATATATATATATATATATATATGATTCTGTGTAGTGCTGCATACATAATATATATACTTGAACAACTATCTCCAGAATTGCAAACAAAAACAAAAAAAATGAGTCTTATATTGGTAAAAAGAAAATCTTCTTGGACATATATGTAAATCACCTGCGCATATACATCTTTTTGACAATAAAAAAAACCGAAATTTATCATGGAAAATTAAATTTTATTTATTTATGTGCAAATACTTTATTTAACTTCTTTAAAAATAATAAAAATAATATGCCAAAATATTTCCCATTTATTTTCTATTTTTTTCTTAATTACAAACTGTACTACCTAAGCTTATAAAATATATATATCCTGGTGCCTTTTTCTGCTTCCATATTTTAAATATTATTTTGTAAATTTATTGTAATTAAATTTCAATTATTAAAATATATATATTAAGCTAACTGTTTTCTCATCTATAAAAAGCTTTAAAAAGGTTTCGCAAACTAAAAAAAAAAAATTAAATGAAAACGAGTATTAAAAAAAAACATTTAAAAAATAAATGTTTGAAATGTGCTTACTTTATATTCTTAAAAAAAAAAAATTAAAACAAAAATTTTGCACTCATTTTTCAATATATGTACTAAAATAATTTAGGTATTCACGCTTTTTACATAAAATTTCTTTAAACGTTAAATGTTTTAAATTAATAAACTTAAAAAACCTCTAACACACTCGTTTCAACATACAACGAATCATAAATGTTTTTTTGTATAAAATATTAAAAAAACAATAAAAAATTTATTTAAGCAAAACATTCTCAAATAAATTAATAAATGTAACAAAACTGCAGCTTACAAATATTTATAAATTCATTAAATTAAAATAATAAAAAAAAATGCATGTGTTTATTAAAACAAAACAGAAAAAAATAATATACAAGATTTAAAAAATAAAAAATAAAATAAAAAAAAGAATTAGTAAACAAAAACAAAGTAAAACTGTTGAGCACAATCATGTTTAAAACGTAAAAAAAAAACAAGAGCAGAGTATATAATATTAAAAAAAAATATTAATATAGACACACAAAACTAAACCAAAACCAAAAAGAAAGAAATACTTAATGTAAGCAAATGAATTGAACTCAAAATGTAAGCGTAATAAAATAAAAAAAAACAATAAAAATAATATAAAAAAGTATTTTTTCTCCCGCCCACACAACAAAACAAATTTCATAACAAATTTCCATACATTTCATTCAAACAAGAAAATGAGCTTTTGATCCTTTTTAGTTGCATAGCAAACCAAGAAACAGCTGAGGCTCCAAGCAATGCTCAATAAAAAAAAAAAATTGTACGAAGGCTGCATAAGTTCATTAAATACTATAAGAAATTTACATAGGCGTTTTGTTGTTGTTTATACGTAGGCGGAGTATATGGAATGTTGAAGTAAGTACGAGGGTTGCATAGTAAGTTAGAGAAAAAAAATAAAAATTATGAAAAATTAGCAGAAATATGCAAAAATTTAAGCAAACGTTAGAGTTAAATTAATGCAGCGCAAAGCCAGCAATCAATTTAAAATTTAAAAGCGCTTATAATACACAATTAGTTTTAAACGTTGAAAAAAAAGGCAAGAAGAAAGAGTTAAGCAGAAATTTGTGCTGAACGAAATGACAAAGTGAGACTGTGGGTGAATAAGTGTAGAAAAAAAAAGGTAATTAGAAAGAGTAAAGCAAAAATGTGTGGTGACCACAACAACAAATGAGGGAGGAAGAAAGAAAAACTGAATGGGTAAGTGATGTTTTTTTTTTCTCCAATTTATTGTGAATACAATTATTATTTCTTACTAAATATTTACAAAGTTTTTACTACTAATTTAGAAGAAAAAAAGAAGAAAATAAAAAGTTTTGTAAGCGTGCACCAGTTGTCTCCATAACCAATTAGTTTTGAACGTAGAAAAAAAGTGAAAAAGAAAGAAAAATTTCTACTGCATGAAACGACAAAAGAGGAAGAAAGTGAGAGAGACTGAGTGATTGTGTGTATGAGTAAGGTAAGCAAAAAATTGTGCTGAGTGAAACTATAAACTATAAAAGAAAGAGAAAGGAAGGGAGACTGCGTGAGTGGGCGAGGGAGTGAATGGATATGTGAATAATTTATTTTCCCCTCTTTATTGATTACAATTATTATTTCTTAACATTTACAAAATGTTTTACAAACAATTTGAAAAAAAAATAAGATTTTACTATAAAGAAGAATATGAATATTCGTACTTTGAGCATGTACTACTAAGTACCATAAGCAAGCTGGTGGTGCCATAACCTTTCGAGCCTACATGTTCAGCTTTACTTTTAAAAACCTGAGGACATTACATCTCGTTTGAGTTTTGCCATTCCTGAGCCAAGATGCGCTGTAAATTAAATTTATTTTATATAACTTTATGGAATTTTGCAGCATTTTATCCACCATGTTCTCCGTGAAATGCGTCTTCCGCCACCATATCTCCAAAAAGCGCACTTTTTTGTCATTGATGTAATTTGAAACTCGAAGAAACGAAAAAGTGACACTAAAAAAGAGTAAAAAATTGATTGAACAGATTTCCATCATTTTTATTTTTTATTTTATGAATTGAAAACTTCTTCAGCATCATTCAAATTTTAAAACTCGATGAAACGAAAAAGCGACACTAAAAATTGATAAATAAAAAGTGAAGTTGTTTGAATAGGTTTCTATTATTTTTATATTTTATTCTTTATTCTTTAAAGTAAAAACCCTCATCAGCATCATGGCAAATTGAAGAATTTTAATGTCAATTCCTTTTATTCCTCAACACTAAATTAAATTTGAAAATGGCACATTTGCCCACTTCTTTACGGCATTTGTGACCACACGTTTGCAAATCAGCACGGCTGCTGAGGATTTGTGTGAGATAGAAGTTTGTTTCTCCAAGTATTCTTATTAGCCACGGATCATTAGGCCCTGTACCGAAGGTACAAGAGCCTATTGGGTTTGTGCAAATGTATGTAACAGGTAGAAATAATGGTCGGAGACCCCCCAAAGTTACCACCATTATGGTCAGGAATGAAAGAGGAGTCGATATAGCCATGTCCGTCTGTCCGTCCGTCCGTCTGTCCGTCTGTATGAACGAAAGGATCTCGGAAACGGTAATAGATAGAGACTTCGTGTTTTTTGTATTCGACTAGGATTGCTCCGGAATTTCACAAGTTTATTTTGAAATTTTGCCCCTCCCCCCCCCCCCTTCCCCATAAAATCACCCCTTAGGGTGAAAATTTCTTCGGCACAAAAAATATATAATACCAATATAGAGATAACGTCTCTCTAAGCACAAATCCAAAAAGTTCATCAAAATCGGATAATAAATGGCGATATTATAAGCAATTGAATTTGAACAACCCCCCTTTTCTTTTCATTCATATTGCGCAGTGAGAAGTGGTCATGTGTTTGGTCATAAGCTCGGGAAACATTTAATATGTTTGTTAGGCGACCTGAACTGGTACAGGGCCTCTTACAGTCGGTTACGCCCGACTGTATTTCCTTACTTGTTTTTTTTTGGAATACGCCAACTGGCCTCTCTTTCTTTAGGGAAAGTATGCCAGCATTCTCCTAGCAGCTAATGTGATTGTTGTGAGTTCTTTATGGTTCAACATAGCCTTATAAGAAGATTCTTCAGCTAATAGGTTTATTGTTGTCATTACTTTTATCATCAATGTAACCTCATTTAAGATGGTTCAGAAGACGCTACCAATAGGTTTATTAGTCTCACTCCGGTGATCGCCAATGTCACCGCATATAATATGATTCGGAAGACGCTACTCTGCAGGTTGATTGGAGACCATTTGGACCATTTTAGTTTGCAAGAAGCTTCTAAGCAAATAGTTTCGGCGTACATCACTTCTTTTGTAGCCACATGATTTGGAAGTTTGTGATGAAGTTGGCTAGGACCTTAAATTGCCACCATTTTCGTGAGATGACTGCCACGGGTTTTATGGGACAAGTAATAAACCATACTAACGTATAAGTTCGTTAGCCTATGGCCTATCAAGAAGTGTAGTTGTAATATATCGCTTATCGACTCAATTGCAGGATCTTCAACAGTCATTTTGTTTTGTTTACGGGAACACACTAGATATTGTGTTCCTTAAGGGATGCCTTTCAGAATTGAGCCATATTCTAGCCCGCTCTATTGCTTGAATTGGTATAATAAGGGGCTTCGAATGTGACTATTCCAGCTATACAGACGTCGAATGATTTGAACATCTTTGGTTATGTCCAATCGAAGGAACTTATCATATATTGTGTCCTATTGTAGCGGACCATGTATGAAACCGTGAAGAATACCTCCTACGTTTTACGCCTTCATCTGTATAGCAGTAATCTTCCTGAGAAGTAACTCTGTACAATAATAGGATGCTACTTGGGTAGAAAAAAAATGTTCAATGCTTTGAGTATTTCGGCACAATTTGCTTTATTGGAAGCATACTTAGTGTCTAGAATGACTTTTAGGCAATGCTTTTTGGAACCATGTTTCATAATTTTCCTTCAATTGTTTTTATATGCTTCCAATATCTAGCGTTCCTCATATTGAGTTATCTAGCCTATTTTGTATAAACTGATCCAATATCTTTCCCGTAGTATCGAGTAAGCATATTGGACGATACAAAGCTGGATTGTTCTCATCTTTATTGGTTTTAGAATCTTCCATATAAGATCTTGAATCTTCCATTGCTTAGGAACAACGTCTTCTACTGGGCAGTAAGCATAGCATTTGGCCAACTCTCCAGGAATAGTCTAGCTGCTGCTCTAAAAGCTATATGCGACACACTATGTGGACCGAGAGCACTCTCATCTCTGACTTTTTTTACCTCTCTCAGCATTTCTTGGTAACTGAAGGTATGTCTTTCAGATTTGCACTGATCTGATATGGAACCACCTATTTTTTAAAGAATCTTCTTAGATTTTTTGTTAACAGTTTTATTAGTCGCATATTGCTGAATCAGTTACTCGAAGAAGAACTTTAAACAGCTCCTCTTTTTCTTCCTTAAATCTGCCGTAGCTCAGTACTTTTTATTTTAAATACCTCCCGTAAGTCTATTATTCTGTCAGAATAATTGTTCTTCTAACGAGTTCTTCGATCTCGATTCGTTCCGAGCTACTCTAATCTAGTCAGTCCAATAGTACACCCATAGTTTAATAATACAAAGTAGTGCAACTCCCAAAATATAAGAAACTTTTCACTCAATTCATCATACTGAAATCACTCAAACTGTGCAACTATTCGCTGCTAATATAGAACGAAGTGCAACTAGTTTGGGAACGCATGCATGAAGTGACGTCACTATGTATTATTACACTATGAGTCACCTACCTGTGTCCTTTGGCATTTAAGCCTTGCGTGCTGCGATACATAGCCTTGTACACAGTATTGCCGAGTGTAAAGCACAACCATAGAATATTAATGACTGCATCATCAAAACTTTACACCTGCCAGCTAGACGTAATATCATTAAAGTAGTGACTCTGCAAAATATTGGTTCGGCTATAAAGCCACTCACAAAGCTCTGTAGCAGACCCTCTGTTGTTGTGTTTTAGGTGTGTAGATCCCTCCGAAGTAATTCGTGCGACTCTGGCGTCGTTTATAAGCCTATCTAATAAGGCTTCAAAGTAATGAATATCTGAGTGTGTAAATGCATTTAAATTTAGAAAAAAAAACATTTAAATTTATTTTACAATATTAAAGAATTTTAAACATTTAATTTATGCCAAATTAAACATTAAACAAATCTCATACTCTAGCCACAAACTTGCCCTTACTTTTGCACGTCCACTCATTCCATAGTAACCACACACACTCACATATGTATATATGTATGTATGTAAGAAAATATCCTGCGGTTTATTTGCTAAAGTCTTTGTTTTTCTTTCTTTCATTTCGCTTTCTTTCATGCGCTACAGAAACTACAAACCAAATCAAAAAGATTGCGTCTGGGATTTTGTTTTCCTAGGGACTAAAAGCAAGTAAAAACAGTAAAAGAAAAAGAAGAAGAAAAAGAAAATAGTACATACTACATATATGTAAGATACAAATAAACCCACATATATGACCTCAGAGACCTAATGCTGAAATGCTTATCATAGACAAATATCATTGATTTAGATTACACATTTGGTGCAGTTGTTGTTAGTGTATGAGCAAGGACATAGAGGCTGTGTGGATGTGGCTTTGAATTTCTATGAAATTTGTAAGCTTTGTAGCCAATTAAAGCCATTTTTTTAAAGTATGACATTGAAGTTTTTTTTTTTGATAAATTAATTTGATAAATTGGCAAACTGTACAAATTATGACTCAGTCGTTACTAAGCGCAATGCGGCTTTGCTATTGAAAGGTGCTTTTAAAATATAGCAAAGTGCAAAATATGAATACATAAGAATAATGGATTCTGCTTGTTTTTGAGAACCTACCTTAGTTGCAGATGCTCCTTAGTTGCAGATGCTCCATATCGAGTGCTGTTTTCGATATACCTTTCGTGGCACTGCTCTAAACTACCTATGTTCCTCCAATTTTTGCAATTTATTCAACTCAAAATCAATTGCACTTGCTGCTTATATTTTGTTTTCCATATCCTTATACGACATTAAGCTCGTCCCTTCTTACATATTATGCGTAATTCCTTAGCTAGCCTCAAAAACAAACCTACAAATTTTTATTGAAAGTAGTGAGTCCATGGGGAAAAGTGCCCACACCACTCCAGACGGGCAGACAGACAGACACGCAGCTCAAATGCCATAAAGGGCTGAAAATATGTGCCAATTTCGGTAAGCAGACACATCTAAGATGTCTTCTGTCGTTTTTTTTTTTTTTTTTTGCTCCACAGTTGCTGGCTTATTGATGACCTTAGCCAAACGACAATGTTAACCCCAGAGTTAAGCCTACAAAAGCTTGTGGCTTTCTGTTTTTTTTTTTTTTTTTTTTTACCACGACACATGATGGTTTCTACTTCTCTAAAAGAAAATGAGTGGGGTGTAAAACGAGCGAAACGAATTTGGACTGGCTATGGAGGAGTGGTTGTACTGCAAATGCATACAAAAAAAAAAAAAACTAAAAACGTGGTAAAAAAAAGCTGCATGAAAGGTGTGGCACTTGCTTTTCAATTTTTCTGCTTTTTGGGGTTGCGAAAATTCCCAAAGGTGCAGGGAAAACAGGGCATAAGACAAGGAATTATTGCCGTCTGTCTGTGTGTGTTTTTATGAAGGAAACTGCTAGCCGACTGTTGCATTTTTATGGCTTGTTGTATGTTTATTTGTTTTTCAATTTGGTATGTTTGGATTGTTTATTTTTTCTTTCGCGAATTACATGAAAAAAATCTCCATTTTGACATTGTGGCATAATCTTTATTTTTTTTTAAGATTTGAATTTTGTATTTACTAATGAAATGTGTAAAGCAGGGTAAATGTTTTGTTGATGTTAATATATATGATTTGTATAAATAAGTTTAAAGTGAAGGAGAGACAGACATAAAGAGTTTTTGTGTCATAAGTGATTCTGAGTTGTATATTATTTTATACTTTAAAAAACATTTTTACCATAGAATTTATTCAGGAATTCTAAAACTCTAAAAATTTTAGAAAATTTTTAATTTTTAGAGTTTTTGTAGCATATTTTTTGCCGAGAGGTGCATAATTTTATAGTTTACAAAATATTTTTACCATTAAATTTATTGAGGATTTCTAAAACTCTAAAAATTTTAGAAAATTTTTAATTTTTAGAGTTTTTGTAGCATATTTTTTGCCGAGGGGTGCATTATTTTATAGTGAAAAGAACATTTTCACCATAGAAATTTTACAGGATTTTTAAATCTTACAAAATTTTCGATATATACCAAGGATGAGAGTTTTTGTTGCATATTTGATTCCGAAATGAATAATATTTTATAGTTTAAAATACATTTTTACCATAGAAATTCTATAGTCTTCTGAAACTCTTTAATTTTCTATATTTGCTAACGGTTAAGATTTTTTGTAGCATATGTATGGCCGAAAAGTCCATTATTTTGTAGTTTAAAAAACATTTTTACCATAGAAATTTTACAGGATTTCTAGAACTCCAAAAATTTTAGAAAACTTTTAAATTTTAGAGTTTTTTTAGCTTATTTGTTTCCGAAATGAATATTATTTTAAAGTTTAAAACACATTTTCACCATAGAAATTTTACAGGATTTCTAAAACTCTAAATTTTTTTTATCATTCTTCAACGGCTTAACCTCACTTTTGAACAAATGTGTTCTTCAGTTCTATCATAGAATTCTTTTGAGCACAAAATTAACTGCGAACAACAATATACATCCATACTCCGACATAAAAACTTCTTCAAAGTCAATGGCAAATTGAAAAGCATAAAACAAATCCCAGACGCAACAATTTTCTACCAGTTTACAAGAATAAAAACAACAACAATCAAGTAGAAAACAATAATACGTAGAGGGGAGTAGTAGCATAGAAATAATCAACTTATTAATTCAAATTGTATGCAGGAGAGTAGTAGCAGCAGCAGCTGGAGCAGTCTTAGCTAAGCTTTGCATCCCTGCTCCAGGCAAACTAAACTCCAGTACATTGGCCGCCCAAGGGAGCTACTCTTTAGCTCATCATCATATTGTTAAATCCTCATAACAGCTGTGTCCAAGGCTCAATTACAAACACACACAGATACACCACAGAGAGAAAGTGTCGTCCACCCCCTCCATCCTTCAGTACATCGAGTAGTAAGCAAGTATGTAATAGAGATTTGCTTTACTCTACTCGTCCGCCCATTTATCTCGCTGACTGGTGCCAATTTGGCTTTTGCATTTATCCTCTAACTCTGGTCACATATTTTTCTTTGCTTCTGTATATCCTTGTCTGCTTATTTTTTTTTTTTCCTATTGTTATTTGTTTGTTGGACATACTCTGTGTATTTCTTGTTGTTGTTGTTCTTATTGTCTTTTTTTTATATTTGCTTATTGTTTTTGTTGGCATTTTGCCCCCAGCTGCGTTTGGCAACGTAATTATTTGTGCGGTTTTAGTACACTTTCCAACACCAATTGTGACCCATACTCCTGTTTGCGTTCATGCTCCAATTTGGAACTTCAATTCAGTGTCCTTTCGCTGGATTTGAGTGGCGAATTGTTGCTAATTGAAAAAAAAGCAAAGCAGAGAATAGCAGAAAAAAATATACAAGAAGAAGATATTAACTTTGGTAGTACCTTAGGCCGCATCTTGAAAAGATGATTTATGAAAAAGCTCAGCAAAGATTGGGGATTCACCAAAATTAACGGTGATGCACATTTTTGAACCCTTTATCCATTTATCAGTTTGTAAAAATGTTTAAAACAGACTAGAGGAGGAGGCTAGGCAGACTACATAAAGTACGAGGGTGGTTTGATAAATCAATATAATTTGCTTGTATTTCTTATTTAAAAGTTTACGGCTCTTAATGAAACACCCGCTTTTAAAATTTTTGGTTCGTTTCGCGAATAAATAAATAAACTAAGCATATACTCAAACCTAGCAGATACACAAACGCAAAAACAGTCGAAATAATTTTCGATATCGATTTATTTCGATTTATTTCGATTAATCATTCAACTTGTACAGAATTAAATTATTTAAGTTTTATTTATTTATTTAAAACTATCTAAATAAATAATTTAAGTTTTTTGTGCACTTCAGAGCAGCAGCGGAGCTTCATATAGCTATAATGTATAACCTCTGGCCCTGGCGGCGCTACATTAACGGGTCAAACACTCGCAGCAACATTATCGCCACCGATTCGCTCCCTTGCTTTCAAGTGAAACATACATATATATATATATATTCGAATATGGCAATATGTCTGTTGCATTTCCTTGGGTCTGGCATTTTTGTTGCACAGGTGGATCCATTGGTGACTTTCTAGTCACCAGATTGAATACACTTATTAGCTCGATTAGCTTGATATCAAATGAGTCTTTTAGCTCGTTGGCCGGAATGACTTTTACGACGTCGGTGCACGCCTTTTGGATGTCCTCCATATCAGCATAGCGTCGTCCTTTCATGGATAATTGAAGCTTGTCGGACAGAAAAAAGACACATGGTGCCAAATCAGGCGAATACGGCGGTGAAAATACGATTTTTGGTCAACAAATCGGTCACAAGGGTCGATCGATGAGATGGCGCCTTATCGTGCAGCCAATTCTGGCCGAATACAACGGATACGACGGAGCAAACGCCTCATAGCACCAAGATAAAATGGCCCATTAGTTGTTTGGCCCAATGGAACGAACTCTTGGTGAGTAATGCCCTTCGAATCGTGGAAACAAATCCTGTTTGACAGCTTTAATGATGTCTTTCGAATGTTAAATCCGAAGTGCCTTTTCCTTGTCTTTTAATTGAGGCGGAACCAATCGTGCACACACTATCCTGAAGCCCAAAAGATCGACCAAAATGCGATGGATTGAGTCTTTGGATAATCCCAATTCCGATTCCATGAACCTAAATGACGATATTGAATCATTTTAGATGAATTCACGGACAATTTTGATATTTTGTTCGTTTACTGAAGATTTTGGCCGGCCCGAACGTTCGTCGTCACTCAAGAAATTTTGAGGCACACCTTGTATTCGACTCTTAAATTCGCGCCGTTTTAAGGAGGTCTTGGGAAATAGAATGTTAAATAATTTAAGTAGCGGTCAGCTAGCGCCAACGTACGCCGCTATTAACAGACAGAGAGCGATTAACGGACCGACTTCACTATTAATCGAAACTATTCAAACGTTCAAGCAAATTGGTGTGCACACTTGCTTGTACGCCGACCGCCTTATATCAAATTTACCTTAGTGCAAGCAAGACAAATAGTCAATTCGACTTTTTGCCTAATCGTATTTATTTTTTTTTTTCTTTCATTCTTTTAATTTATTCTTTATAATAAATAATTGTACAAATAAGAAGTGCCTTAACAAAGATACGCAAACAACGCGTGTGTGTTGTGCAAACAAATTTATATATATATATAATCTAATTCGAATATTGTGTGTAAAAATTTCAATAAAAAATAATACAAATGCAATGAAAAAAAGATGAAAAAGAAAAGCGCAACAAAGCAGCAGCAGTAAAAAAGCAGCGAAATTTTTATTTGTTATTTTTTTACGAGTCGCCGCCGCCGCAAGGCAGTGCATATATAATAAATAGAATAAAAAAGAAAATTACACAAATTCATTATAAATAATGCCACTGAAATTCTTAAAAAAATGTCGGCAATATAATGTGACGTCGAAAAGTTTATTTGTGATTTCTGTGCATCATTTGCTAGGTGAGTGCGTGTTCAAAAGTGGAAAGGGTCAAACCTTTGACACCCCCAACAAAGTTCATTGTGCGCTTGGCATGGCTGCCGGAGTAGCACAAGTGTTGCGTTTAAATAATTATAAGAAGTGTGGAATGCAATAAAGTGCGTAATAATTGCAACAACAACAACAAAAAACGATCAAAAATAATACAAATAATAAATAATCACAAAATTCCAATTGCAATGCAATGCGCGCGTGTCTACGCCCCTTTTACAACAAAAATAACAACAACAACAGCTACAAGTTAAATAGCAACAACACGCGTTCGCTCAATCACTTATTCGAACTGCTCTCTCTCTCTACCCTTCTCACATTTATTTCCCCTTGTACAGGTGTACCATACGCACTGTGTTTTGGAATGTTGTTTTAAAGTGTGAAATTTTGTATTTCTAACGTTCAGCGGAAAAAAAATTCGTAAAATATAAATTAATATGGGTTATCAAACAGGAAGTATAAAGAATAAATGTTTTTCCATGAGAGAGATCGATCGGGTGACAACTTTTGAGCCTTCTAGTAGTCGAGCTATTATAAATTATGTTGATGGCAATGATGTTGATGTGCCTCGGGGTGCCTAATATGATAATAAAACAAAATTTGCGCATTGGAGATAATTATGAAAGCCCTCTTTTGAAATTATTGAATATTAGAGCAGTTGTTCCTGCTGAAACTGCATAACATCGGGATTCCGTAAGTCCATATTATTTTTTTCGCTTTGTATACAAGAAGCTTGCTCCTCATCATGAGCGTCTACCTTCGACCGATCATACATAAATGAAACCACTTTTAAGGCTTTCATTAAGTTATTTTCTTTTGATGAGCAGATGAGTACGCCATGTTCCCCAGATTCTTCGATGTAGTACTGCTTGGATTGCTGTTCTGTCGAGATAAACCTGGAGACAGTCTTCTCTTCTCAGCGAGAAGGTTGTTTGAGTGGACTTCTCGGGGTTCACCACAATGTTGACGCTTTAGCTATGAAGGATGGCTGAAAACAGGAGATACGTCAGATGCAAGGACACCGTGTCGTCGGCATACGTATCGGCCAGCACCTTATCTTCCACGATAATCGGCATGTCAGTTGTATAGAGCAATTCCGGCTCTGACTTCTTTTTCAGAACTTTGTTCCCCACATCTCACAAAGAAGTTCCTGTGCTCAATGTAGGACCTGAGGGAGTGGTAGTACGGTGCTGGCAGAGTTGTCTTTAGCTTCTGGAGCAGACCGGCATGCCACACCCAGTTAAAGGCTTGATTTACGTCCAGAAAGACGGCAGAACAATACTTTTTTCCTCAAATGCCTTCAGTATCCTCTCTAATAGTGTATGCCTGATGACCAGTGATCGGAGCAGCATTTCCCAGTATTGGTCATACTCTACGCAGAAAACGCCTATCGACTACTTCGGAGAGTACAGTCAATAAACTTATCGGGCAGCAGGCTCCATACGTTTGCGAATGAGGATTATTTCCACACTTTTTCACTGGGTTAAAAAAGAGCTAGCTGAAAGCATTTATTATTGATCTTGATGATTAACTGAATCTCATTCGGAGGAAAGGTTTTAATGACAGGGACATCAATATTGTCGAACCCAGGTGACTTGGATGCTTTAAGTTTGCTAATTTCAGAGATCAATTCATCCGTCTCAAATGCAGGAATAATGCATAATAAAAATTTCTGTGTAATATCTTTTACAATTTCAATATTGTACAAACTATAAAAATTTACTGAACGTACTCTACGCCAATTTTAAGATCGAAATAATCATCCAACGTAGCCAGTTATTTAAGCCATCTTGAACTATTTTCGCACCACGCATAATCAAAATTATAAATCGAATTCGCAGAAATCTCCATTTGACAGAAATTGTTGGTCTGACCATCCGCTAGATTGAAGATATTTTTAGAACACTATGATTAAAGACTTTCCCGTTTGTATGTTTTTTATTTATTCAACCCATAGCTATATTATATATATCTTTTCTGACTAATGCCTGGGATTTTTTTTGTTATACATGACAGTAAAGTTTCTGTTTCATCCCCAACAATATTTCAACTGCTTGAATCGGCGACATATAGTTAGAAATGACCCTTTTTATAAGCATTTATTGAACTTTACTTGTTTAAAAATTAAATTGACATTGAATTAATTGAGTAATGCTCTTCAATTGAATTTCAGATACAATTCAATTAATTCGTTTATTTGTGTATTTGATTAAATTTTCTGTCAACAACTTCTTTTGGTTTCTTTTTTATTCAATAAACAGTTTACACATATCACAATACGTGTGACATATGTTTTATTACAATTTCCGCTTGAGTCATAGTTTCGGTGCTCTAAATAATTAAACGTCTACGTCTTTAATTGCTAAATACACATAAAATCCCATAAAATTGCAAAACAAGCAGAAATTCACATACAAGTACACCAAACTGGGTGCAGGTTCTTAAAAAAGATTACAAAAAAATTTAGCTATTCTAACGAAATTTTTATCTCATTTATTAAAATATGTTCAGTTGTATGAATGCTAATGCAAGATTGTTGTTATTATTATTATCTATTTAAGTACTCTTACGCCTATATATAATACGCATATCTCTGATACCCGAAATGATAAGAAAGTTTACTCATAAACTCATGTTGTGACATTGTGAATCTTAGACGAAATTGCTTAAGCAGCTTATTTCACTCGACTATACAAGATTGTATCGAATTTCAACAAGTTTTCTGGGAATTTTTTTTTTTATTATTTATTAGCAACACATTTCGTAATTTAAATTCCACAAGTTAAATTAAAAAATATAATTGGCGGTACATTTGTTTTTGTTTAATTTTGTAGTAGCTATTGATTTATATATATACATATATATGCCCTCATATTGATTTATAGTATGATTCACTTTAATATGTTGACAGTACAATACAAATAAGTTATTATATTGCATTTGTTTTAATATCTTCCGAATTAAAATAGCCTTACAAACAATTAGTCAAACGACATTCGAAAATATTTTGAACCAACTCTTATCAATGTTTCTTCTTATCCAAGAAGCAATAAAGTCACTAATGAAATCTTATCGAATACATTCTGAATTATTCATATTCCTACTTATTAAACTCAACTATTAGATATTTTTTGGTTTAATTGTATTTTGAATGAAAATTTATCAAGTGTTTCATATTGTTTGGTTTTTTTTAGACTTGCTAGATACTTCTGATTATGATATGATATTATACAATGGTTGTTTGGTTTGTTAAATTAAATTAGGATCCAAGAATAGAAACTTTTAAGGCAGTTCCCTAAGCCTCTTTACGCATTTTTTTTGGAATTTAATCTTAAACTCACCTATGCAGTTAAGAAAGCTCTAAATCCATATTGTTTAGACGGTAACACATGGTGCTCCTCCAGTTGAAGATTTGAACTGTTTTTTTTTTTAGCTGGAAAGGCTAATATTTGGTAAATCTTATTTCAATTCTAATATAAAATATCATATAGGTACATATTCATATACCCCAACAACATATACCACACAGATCCAAATTAAAATATATACCTATAATAAAATTTTTGGGTACAATGAGAGTACAGCGTACCTCGAAGTCGAGGATACTCGAATGCAGGATGATTTATTTTCTTTTTGCTTCCAAAACTTTCTTATACCGCACATACCTCCCTTCACTATTTCGCTACATTTTTTTCATATGCTCAAACCACGGTGCATTGCCGCAAATATTTTCCCATAGCTTCTATTTTAATTGGCGTTGACAAATCTGTACACAATAACTCATTCATTTATATGCAACAGCAGGCAAGCCTGATCAAGCAAATTGCGTCAATATTTTTTTTATAATTATTTATAATTCCCTGCTTTAATTTAATTATTATTAATCACGCTACATAGACCGCAAATATGTAGCTCAGAAAGATTGATCATCCATCTAACAGCAGCTCCTTGAAATAAGAAAAAATATTTAAAAAAAAAAAATATTGCTACTAATTTTGATATTTCCGCCTGAATTTTGGCGTGAATGTGGTAAAGTTTCAGCTAAAAAAATAAAAAAAAGCAAAAAAAAATCAAAGCAATATCATCGTCGACTATTAAAGCCAAAAAGTATTTTGTTGTCACATGCTGAACAAATACGTTAATAAATATTTGCATATTTCAATCATATTCAGCGATTTGACGTTACCAAACAACAACAACAACCACAGCAACACCGACGACGTCGCCGTCAACTATTTCACATTCTTTTGCACGAGCACGTAGCGCGCGCTATAAGCCTCCAAATCGAGTGGCTCTTAGATATGCAAATAGCAGCGATAAAATTATACATAAATGTAGAAAATGCGGCGCCGTTGAAGCTATTTACCTAACTGTCTACCTACCCACCGGTTACTAATTGTATGTCCCCGTCACACTTTTTAGATACCTCCACCACTGTCGATTGTACGATCAGCTCGGAGAGCAAGGGCCAAGAGTGTCTGGATAATGTATGTCAACGTTTGGTCATACAACAGCCGGAATTCTTTGGTCTACGCTATCTAGTCAAAGGCAAGGAAGATGAATACAAATGGATAGATTTGGAACGTTCGCTAAGTCGTCAGTTGGAGAAGTATGCAGCCGGCACAAAGATCTTTCTACGCGTACGTCATTATGTAACAAATGGTGTTCACAGCCTAAGCGATGAGGCAACACGTTACTATTATTTTCTGCAGCTAAAAAGCGATATCTACGAGGGTAAGATAGCCAGCGATATACGCACTGCCATACTGCTGGCGCTGTATTGTCGTCAGGCGGAATATGACAGCTATCAGAGCGAAAAGCAGACAAAGGACTATCTGAAGAAGTCGTTGGTGCTGCCGAGGAATTTACAGGGTGCGTATCATTAACACTATTACTTATTCTTATTTATTTTAACACTATAAACATTTTACAGGTCTCGCCAATGACGACAATATACTGGATACGCTGATCATTGAAGTACTGCAGCAACATGCCGGCATTGCGCATCTCAAACAAAATCCTGCAGAGGAAATGTACATAAAATGTTGTCAACAGCTTGAGGGTTATGGTGAGGAGCGGTTTCAAGCCAAGGATACACTAGGCAATGATCTGTTGCTTGGTTTGGCCATCAATGGCATGGTTGTTACTGCAGATAATGGACGTCAGTACTTTCCGTGGAAAGATTTTCATACGGTGACAATTGATAAGCGTACCATAAAGATAGAACAAAATAAAATCGATGGCGATGGCAGCATTGTCGGCAGTTTTATATTCAGCGAAGCGGATACAGCCCGTTACTTTTGGAAACTTTGCATAACGTCGCATAAATTCTTTAAGCGCTTTATTGATACAGATACGCTACCAGGTGGTGGTGGTGGTAGTAGTGTTAGCGGCGGCATTGATGATATGGAAAGCGCTAATGGCGAGTCGAGTGCTTATGCATATGAATATAGCGAAGATATGCATGCGGAACCGCATCAACGTGCCATTTATGCTGCGGGTGATGTTAGCGGCACAGTGACATCAATGAATATGATTGGTGCTGGCACATTAAGTGCAATCGGACAACGTGAGGATTATATGTCCGCACAATCATTGCCGCAACAAATGCCACATGGTATGTTGGCTTCATCGAATTCGACTTCTGCATTAATGTCATCCAATATATCGCTAGCTGCAAGTCATCAGAGTGGTGGCGCTAATGGTGGCAATGGCGCATTGCATAATGCTGCCACGCCACAAAGTTGGTTGAATAAGGTATGAATTAGTTTGATTGTTTATAATAATTTTATTATTTAACTATTTTAAAAACTTGCAGGACTATTCGCACGATTATGTTTCCTCGCAGCTGCTCTCGCACAGTATGCTTGATACGCGCCTTGGACAGAGTACATCCTGTTTGGATCTGAGTAATAATAATTTACATAGCAGCAGCACTAGTATGTTGGCTGCACATAACAATAATAACAACAATAATAATAATCATTTACTTACCGCTGATGCACATGAACGTGAACGCCTTAAAGCTATGCTGCCCACTTATCGTCCAGCACCGGATTATGAAACTGCGGTGCAGCTAAAGTATCGTACACCCTCAGCGGAACTGCATAATCTCAATACAATGCATACATATCACGCACAGAGCGCTGCAGCACTTGCTACAACGCATCCTACTGCTGCTTACTATGCCGGTGGTTCACAACCTGATGTACATAATCCTAGCGTGTATGCTGGTGATGGTGTGCTACTAGGACACTTGACAGCACATCGTTATCCTGATGTAGCACAACCGGCAGTAGCATTACATGCACATCATCATATCAGCGCTGCTGCTGCAGCGGCCATGCAGCAACAACAGCAACATGCGCATCATACAGCACAACAGCATTCCGGCTATATAGAGCCACGTATGCAGATAATGCGTCAGAAAGCCCCACCGCCATATCCTGTCAATCGTTTAAGTTCTTCATCTACGCCAGATTTAGCTGTGGCTACACATCGCCCATTGTTAGGCTATCGTGCGTATGTATCAGGCTCATCACCTGATTTAGTCTCAAACCGTAATATGCTTAATAGTGGACATTACGGCGCTGCCGGTGGTGCAGCGGTTAATGCTGGTGGCGTCATTGGTGGTAATACTTCGCACACGACCACATCATCGGGGGCCACAATGTTGCATCAGTATCCATATATTGGGCATATGGGACATTCGCAGCCATATCTGCCGCCGCATGGCACATTTGAAAATTTAAATATGATCGAAGAGCAACCGTCCATAATGTCGCAACTGCGGCAGTCAGCAATGAATCATCAGTCGGCTGCAGCAGCACAGGCAGTAAGCCAGAGGTAAGCATTTAATGTATTTTTTTTTTTTTGTACCCTTTACACGTAATAACCCATTGAAAGAGTCATCGCGGCGAACAGAACTGCATAACAAATTGCATTTCGGTATGTTTGAGATTGATGAACGAACAAACGAAAATTACTAAATCTAGACTTTCAGGGGTACTCTGTATTGGAAATATGCTCGGTAACAAGAAAACTTATTGCACCGGAAACCTTTTGTATTCTAAAATCACGCATGTTTAGAATCCTTGTGAAAACGGAAGAAAACGTAGGCATTGCTGATTTTGGGGAACGGCCGCAACACCCACACACATTACCTACTCTCCTATAATAACTTGAGCTCATTTATTTACAATGTTTTTCATATTCTATTTGGTAAACTGTTTGCTTTTTTCTGGGAAATGTCAAAACATATGTTCAGTCGGCAGTGCTGACGGATTTCATGTCACGTTACATGATACGCATCATGGTATAATTATAGAAGGTAGCGCAACTCTCACAATGAATGTAGCTAAGAGCAGAAGAGGAAGACGTTCAGTCGCATACTGAGTGTAGCTATTCACTTTCAACTGTAGCTATTTTTTGAGAGCGCATGGCTGAAGTGGCTTCACTATGTATTATTACACTATGATACGCATTATGTTTCGTTTTTCTGCTTTATTTCTCTCTATCGCTCTCTATTTTGGTTCACATACACACTTACATATTAACAATTATCAGTGAAGTCAGACTCCGGCACGCGCCAATTTTTTACTGGAGAGCGATTGCGTAAAACGATACGGAGTATAAAGACTCTTAAAATGGTATCGACTTATATGAATGTAAATATGATTCGACAGCTATACCATATAGACTCTTCAATCTATCCCCTCCAAATGTAAATTATATGCACCTTATTAAAATTTACAAAGACATATTTTATTTACGGCATATACATATAATTAAAAGCTGTTTCGGCTACTCCGAAATCAACGATTTGTCATATTTTTAATTTTTTTTTTTTTCTTCACAGTTACGAACAACATTCGCCGACACTACCGCCGAGCGGCTATCGTGGCTCTGCGAACAGTCAACAGCTTGCGGTTGCCGCAGCACAACAGTCACAAACTAATTCAGCTACAACGCAGTCACAAACAGCGCCGTCACTACAACGCAATGCCATGAATGGTTCCATTGAACCAATTTACGAAAATGTGCCACTTCCACAATATGCCAATTCTATGACACCAACGGGTGCAACGTCAGCGGCAACGCCGCAGCGTAACAGCGAACAACGTTCCTCGGGCGCATCGACAACAGCAACAACGTTACAGAATAGTGGCACAAATAATAATAATACAAACGATTCAATACGTAATCGTACTTCATCGATACAATCGGCACCGGGTGTAATGCCGGTGCCAGCGGCGCGACATCACCATCAGCAGCAACAACAGCAGCCAGCCAACGAGCCCGATGAAGTCTCTATGAATATCAAGAAATTCGGCTCAAAAACGCATGTAGATCGTGCTGCAAGTACTGAACTACAACTGCTTGAACCGACGCCACCACAGCGTACTATGCGTGCAGCATCTGCAGCGCCGGCTATTGGTGGTGCACCACAACAGCATAATACACAAACGCCACCACCGCGACAACATCGCGCTAATCTCATGAAGAATGCTGCAGCCTCTGTCTCGGCTGTGGATGTTATATCGCCGGCGAGCAGCGCAACACTGGCAAATACACGACATGTGTCGGCTTCACATGATGACTCGCTGCATCAACAATTCAGTGCCATGAATTTATCATCATCCGCTTCAGCTGCATCCATGTATAATAGTACAATGGATACAACTACTACAACGCTGAATAGTACAACATCATCGTCCGTTAAAGATGTTAAACGTAAGCGACGTTGGAATATATTGGGTCGCAGTAAAACGCCCGACAAACAGAAATCTGCAACGCTGGGACGTGAGAAGGCCAGCACAAGCGAAAAGTCAAAGATTGCCACAAAGCTGAAATTAGCACAAGATGATCTCAATTTGCCGCATCGCTGGTCAACAGGTGTACCAAAATTGCAGCCAATTTCGGGACAATATTCGAAGGATAAGTTGGTAAGAAATTTTTTCTAAAAAATTTAATTCAAAATATTTAATGCTGCTCTACCAATAGTGCCAGATACTCGATGCCAAGCTAAATGATGAGCAACTCTTTATGGAATTCGAACGCATACCCAAACGACGTGAGTTGGCACGCTATGACTGTGCGCTGCTGGATGAGAATGCTACCAAGAATTCAGATCCGAATTTCCTGCCCTATGATGATAATCGTGTGCGCATAACACCGGCCATGGATAATCGACATGGCTATGTCAATGCATCGCATATATCTGTATGTCATTAGCAGCGAGAGTTGCATGTTTTAAGCTTTTATTTATTTGTTTAATTTTTTCTATATATATATATATTATAGGCTACGGTTGGCACTAAGCAACGTTTCTATATTGTTGCCCAGTCGCCACATGAAGCACTGACAACACGCATATTCTGGCAATGCGTCTGGGAGGCAGATGTTTATTTAATAGTACAATTATCCGATGATATGGATTATATACCGCCCAATAGCAATCAGCGTTTGGAGTTTGGTCAGGTGAGTTTGTGTCTGTGTACAACGGAAGTCGTTGTGTATATATTTTGTTTTTCTATTTGACATGCAAAGATTTGTTTAAATGTAATTCGATGCGCGCAGCTCATTTTAATTTTTAAATACTTTCAGATTTAAACTATGAATCCGATATACACTTATATTCAATTTTAAATAACTGATTTAAAATAATTAGTATTTGAAATTTAATCGCTTAGTTAATTCTTGTTCATAGACAGGCCAATTGCAAGACAAATAGCCGTGTTTCCTTTCTCATTTTTGTGTTTTGTAATTTTGAGTGGAAGTATCGAGTTTTCAATATAGACTTCACATTTTTATAGCTGCGGGTAGGCAAAATCTTACAACAATACGAAATCGAACTTGTACTACTGCTACCACCATACTTAACCTCCAGTGAATCATAGGCTCTTAATAATACTGCAAAACCTAAGTTAGTTGTGTACCTCCGATGGGATGTATTTTTGAATATTTACCAGTTTTTTAAATATTGCTTTTGCTTTTATTCAGATACAATTTCCAATTGGTTAGTTACAAACATTTAAAAATACAGTTTTAACATGCATAAATATATTATTTTGAGACTGAATTTAATTATTTTAATAATAAATCTGTTTAACAATTAGAATTAGAAATTTCAAATCGACGGTTTTTTTTACCATTTAAATTTTGCTAATTATCTTGACTTCAATTTATATTTTTATATACTTGGCTTAATTTCTATTTAAACAATATTTTTTTTTTTATATCTTTTCATATCTTATATATCTATATAGTTCCAAGTTTATCAGGAATTTTCGCAAACCACCGATCGCTGTACGACTTCGAAACTACGCTTGTATCATATACCTTCGCGTCGCTATCGTTCCGTCTGGCATCTACGTTATTCCGATTGGGTTGAGCAAAATTGTCCGCGCGATGTTAATCATTTTCTAGATTTTCTAGAAGAGCTCAATTCAGTGCGTCAAGCATCAACCGATGAAGTGCCACCCGGACATAATACAAATCCGCCAGTTTTGATACATTGTCTTGATGGTGGCGGACGTTCCGGCGTAACGCTGACGGCAGATTTGCTTTTATATACGTTGGATCATAATGAGGTGGGTTTGGTTTGAATAAGCGTTTTATATAGTCTTATTTTATTTATATATTTTTCAGGATTTGGATATACCGCGTGTCATTGGTCAGCTGCGTCATCAGCGTGATAGCATTATACCATCGCTGGCGCAATATAAATTCATTTACAGTCTGCTCATTACCTATTTGAAACGTACGAGGTTGATTTGAAAAATTCGACGATTTTTAATGCAGCTAAAATTTATATTTTATTTTTTTTAATTTACTTAACGCTCTGCGACTTTTGGCAATTTAATTGCAATATTTAGCGATAATTTTAATATTCTTTTGAGACGCTGATAGTATTCTTTATTATTTTATTTTGCTTTCTTTAGCAATTATTAACAAATATTTAACAACAATTAACAAATATCAAACGAACAATTATCTTGTATTGTATATGAGAAAAATATTTTAAAAATAAATTCGCTTCCTATACGTGTGCTTCCTGCCTTGATTGTTATACATACACACTATAAAAAACAACAAAAAAAACAACTGACTTTCTTCCATATAACAATATACAAAGACAGACTTACATACATACATATCTAGTGTAGGATATTAATTAAGTGCATTAAAAGTTTTTATAAATTAAAGTCAATAAAATTTGTTACACATTTGAAACACACACACACATACATTAAAAAAAGAAATACAAAAAACTACAAGCAATCGTTTGTTTTTAAGACATTTTTTTATACAATAATTGTTGAATATTTTAATTAGATTTTGTATAAAAATAAAAAGAAAAATTATTAGAATTCAATGCGAAATTGTTAAGCCAAAATATTTATACATAAATACAATTATACAAACACTTATTTTTAAATGAATTAAAAAAAACATGCTGAGAAAATATGTTGTATATGTTTTATTTTTTAATTTGTAATGAAAGTTATTTTGACATGTCATGAATTTTGATGATATTTTGATCCAAATATATTTATTTGTTCTTAGAGCAAGTTCTACTGCAATCCATTAATAAACACATTAAATTTTGTGTTTAAAAAAGGTTTTATTAAATACCGGAAAGACGACTGTCAAATCTCGGGTCACACAATAGACAGGCCGGTGCCAGTCAAACCCAGAACGGGATAAATAAAGCGGGACAGGAACTTTTCAAATAAATTGAACTAAGTCGAATTCAAATGGAAAAATTACGAGGAACAAATAGTTTCCTAGCAAGGCTATTGCGTGATCAAATGCCTGATGCGAATAGAGACCTGCGCCATTTAGCGGTCGGAAAGAGAGAACGAAATAGACTAGCTTCAATATTGTTTAATTGTAAGGCATACATTTAGGTTCCAGAATGAAACACCTGAAATATATGTCCAAACCATTAGCATCGGTATTGGCAAATTTAATGAAATCCTTCAATACTACAAAAATTAATGACCAACATTTTAAAATAAACTCGTTAAATTCCGGAGAAGTCCTAGTCGAATGAAAAAAGAACGAAGTCGGCCGGACATGGCTACATCGACTCTATCACTCCTGACCATAATGGTAAATTTGGGGGTCTCCTTCCGGTTACATACATTTGCACAAAACCTCCGATACAGGGCCCAAAAAAAGAAAAACCTAATTACTAACAATAGAATTCATACATCTGGGCTGAAGGAAGACAACGTTTGCCGGGTTCCGCGAATTATCTTTATATAATTTCAATCAAAATAAAACCGATGGTTCTGCAATAGGTTCCTCTGGTAATACTACTATTCTTCCACGTGCACGTGCAGTTGGCTTCATTTCGTCCACCAAAACTTTGGCATCAACGGCAACTACTTCTGTTTTAACACCGCGTGTAGGCGCATTCGCTTCGGAGGTCTCCTGTTTCTTTTTGCGTCCTAACGCTGGCGTTTTAAGACGTTTAGATGTTTCTTCAATAATTGGAGTTTTCGAGCGCGTAGAACGCACTTTAAGTAAATCCAACTGATTTGTTTTAGTCTTCAGCTCAACGTACGGCGTTTTAGCGCGTTTTGCGTGTCCTTTTATAGCCTTAGCCAGCTCCTCTGCACTGTTCGTAGCAATGACGGATGTTTTCTTAGCGCGTTCACTTATTCCCTTACCGGTGGTAATTGCAGTGGGTTGTGACATAGCATCATTTGTGCCTTCTACATTATTTTGTGTTTTAGCGCGACTTTTAATAGTTTTAATCCGATTTGTCGGTGGCTGCTGCACTTCAGCGTTTCCATTTATTTCTGCCGGCGTTTTGACTTTACTTTCAGCGGCAGTGCGCTTGTTGCTTCTGGCCTTTGTAATTTCTTGTAAGCCAAGATCATTTCTTAAAATCTTCCATACAGTGGATGGACACAACCCCATTTGCTGAGAACGGCTACGAAATGATTGATTTGGATCAACTTCAATGCTTTGCTGTAGAGCGGCTACAGCTTGTTCAGTGCGCACTGTTCGGCGCCTTACGGGATACACATTATCAATAACAGTACCCGTGTTCCGAAAACGATCCACAGTTTATCGAATTAGCCGTTCTGATGGACGTTTATGATTACCATAAATTGGACGTAGTGCACGATACGTACGACGAACAGAACCATTATTTTGATGGTAAATTTCAATAATTTCCAAGCGTTGCTCTGGTATAAGTCGACTCATAATTAAATGCCAAAACAAACTAAAGAAAAAGCAACTAACAGCTGTTAAATCTGTTGTTAAATAAAGCAGTGTTGCCAACTCAAAGTTGTGCACCTCTAAAAAAATACCCTGTATATAAGTTATCTCATTTATGCCTCAGAGAGATTTAAATTGATTATATATCTTATGGATATATAGCTCGGAAGATTCCTTGAAATTTTATAGAAACAGAAACAGTTTCGATTTTTCTTTCTGTTTACTTTCTATTCTACATACGTTTCTAAGCATTGCCTTTAAGGAGTCAAATATAATTTGAGCGGTCTCAAGAGCGGATATCTTCTTAAGGTGCAAAAATGAACATCAAAAAAATGTTCCATAAATTAACTCAGAATGAGAGCCTTAGGAAGTGTGGTTAGCGTCTTCATTGAATAGAAGTAATTTAAGGGACAGCCAGACTTACGGACATGTCTATATCGATTCGACTTTTGATACTGATCAAGTATATCTCTATAAAAAGCGACCAAGCGTCAAATGAGCAGTCGTCACCGTATAGAATTACAAGATATTAACTTAAATGAAATAATTCTGTATATGAATGAAAAAACAAAAATTTATTTCAAATAAAATTGGAATTCTTACATTTTGTCCACATGATTGGATGGATACTAAGTAAAATAGTTGATAGTAGATAATATAATAAAAAAAAATTATGATAGTATATGAAAATAAACAGCAATTATAATAACACTTAAAATAAACGTATACGAAGAACGATAACTTAATGAACTGAAAACGCATAAGCAATAATAAAATGTAATCGACGGCAAAAGATTTTGAAAAATATTTGATTACACATTAATTTTGTTTCTGTATGAGACATGAACATACCAAAGTACATAAATATTAAATGAGTTATAATTTCAAGAATAATGTGATCGGGCAGTGATCGCTGCCCATGCATTGGTTACGAATGCAATTGTCGACAACGCGCGTTAGCATACGCTCTGATATAATATAATAATCCAAACGCCAGCCCACATTACGTGAACGTGCATTAGCCATATACGTCCAGTATGTATAAGCGCCTGTCCGATTCGGATACAAATGACGGAATGTATCAACGAAACCAAGAGCAAGTAGCTCCGACATTTTGTCCCGTTCCTCTTTAGTGAAACCGGCATTACGTGTATTTGTTTTCGGATTAGCCAAATCGATTTCTAAGTGTGAAACATTCATGTCGCCACAAATCAATACCGGCTTGAGTTTGTCCAATTTTTGGACATAAGCCTGAAAGAGATCTTCCCAAACCATACGTTTATCTAGATTAACAAGCTTACGACCTGAGTTGGGCACGTATACATTGATTAAGTAGAACTTTTCATATTCCGCAGTAATCATGCGACCAACATCATCGAATGATTTGTCACCAATGCCGTACTCTACATTGATCGGCATAATTTTTGAATAGATGGCGACACCAGCGTAACCACCTGGCATGCACAGCCAGTAGGGATGGTAACCGGCGATACGCACAACTTCTTCAGGCAACTGATCGTTGGAACATTTGGTTTCCTATGTTACAGAAAAAGTGAATTTTAAAATAAATATTCAAAATAAAAAAAAACCCAAAAATAACCTGCATGCAAAAGATATCAGGCTCTTCGTATTCCAGAAACTTCAGCCCATCCTTCTTTAGCCAAGAACGCAAGCCCGCCACATTCCAACTGGAAATCTTAAAATTAAAACTGTTGCTATCGCCAGCAGCTAACGAAGGGAATTCAAAGTCCGCTTTAACATATTTGGATTCAGTTGAGTTCAGCAATGCTGCCGCCGGCTTTTTAACTTTAGCCGCTGGAAAACAGGAGTGTACGATATTTTTCAGACTGCTATAAAGTGCAATAGCACAATTTAACGTACTTGTAGCGCCATCCGTGGTCGTAGTAGTTGCAGAGTCTTCAGCATTCTCCTCCGGTGCAGCACGTTTGCGTCCACGTGATTTGGCAACTGCAGAAAATACATACATATATACACACACGCATTGAGAGTATTGTAGATGAGTGAACACTGAAAAAAATATCTACGTATATTGCATTATAGTACCTGGTTTAGCAAGTGCGACATCATCTTCAACAGCATTTTCCAGCTCCTTAACAGCGCGTTTTTCTGCGGCAAACAAAAATATAATAAAAAATAAATCATTTAGCATTTAGTTGCAACAGCTGCATTGTGTACCTACTTTTCACGACTGTTTCAAGCGCTTCCACGTCATTTTCCGTTGTTGCCTTGGTAGACTTATTAACCTTCTTGGCACGTTTGTTTGTAGTAACAGTTGGTTCTTCAGTAGTTTCCTCCTCTGGCACGGCTGCTTTTTTACCACGTGCGCGTGCAGTGGGCTTCACATCTTCCACTAATACTTCGGCTTCAACGGCAACTACTTCTTTTTTAGCAACGCGTTTCGGCGCAGTCGTTTCGCTTGTGTCCTCTTTCTTTTTGCGTCCTATTTTATATTACATTATATACATATAAATATTTTCTTTATAGTTTAAACAATTCAATAATATGTACCTCGCGCTTTGGTTTCCTTGGGTGCCTGCTCGTCTAATGCTGGCGTTTTAGCACTTTTAGCGCGTCCTTTTGACACTTCTGCAACAGCAATTGGTGCCGGCGCTTCTTCAATAATCGGTGACTTCGAGCGCGTAGTACGCGCTTTGGGTACCTCCAATTGGTTTGTTTTAGTTTTTAGTTCGACTTCCGGCGTTTTAGCGCGTTTTGCGCGTCCTTTTAAAGGCTTTGCTGGCTCCTCTGCACTGTTCGTAGCAATGTCGGCGGTTTTCTTAGCGCGTCCTTTCACTGCCTTACCGGTGGTAATTGCAGTGGGTTGCGGCGTAGCATCATCTGTGCCTTCTACAGCCAAAACTGCATTACTTTGTTTTTTAGCGCGACTTTTAATAGTTTTACTCTCTTTTGCCGGCGGCTGCTGCACTTCAGCGTTTCCATTTGTGTCTGCCGGCGCCGCTGCATCTTTTTTAGCACGACTCGTTTTGGCTTTACTTTCAGCGGCAGTGCGCTTAGTGCCTCTGGTCTTTGTAACTTCTTGCACTTCATTCTCAACGCTATTCGAATCAACAACGTTTTCCATAGTGGAGGCAGCAACAGCTACGGCTTTCTTAGCGCGAGGCATTTTGGTTGTTTAAACGATGTAAAATTTTAAACTAATAAAACTGTATGTGTGTGTGTATATGTATATAAAACACAAAAAAAAAAAGACGCGCACGAAAACCGAAGCTACTTTCGCGACTGAATTACTTTTGCTAAAAAAAAAAAAGGAACAGACTTGATTCAGACCGCTACCGCACAACTTCTACTTCTCATATCAGCGTCAGCGCCAAAAAATTTGCAAGTGTTGCAAAAGAACGATTTTCAAATACCGTTTAGGACTCTAGTGCTGAGTTTACACTGCACACTGTGGGTCAAATGCAGTACTCTGTGGTTAAAATTTAATTTTGTAATATATAATTACTTATTAATTAAATAATATAAAAAAAAATTGATCACACACTTGGCAACAAAGAATGTTAGAAAAGGATGCATTGCGTACCGCATAAAGTAATATAATAATACGAATTTATCTGTAACTATATGTATATCAGGGACGGATAATATACATACAAACACAAACTCACCCAAAAATTTGACATATTTTTAATATGCTTTCATATTTCTGACTAGTTAATTTATGTATCTAAAACTTTGCCTGAAGTGACAACTGATGACGAGCATGTTCAGCGGTCTTGTTTGACTCGCTGTAACCCTCATTTTTTGTCCAAACCTAACAGGACTACTTGCAAATATTAAGCAAATTTCAACCCTGTAACTCAAATGGAGGGAAAGATATGATGCATTATGTTTATAGCTTATATGAAATTGGGGGATCGCCCGCTCCGATTTGGAGCAAACTTAACAGCATTACTTTTCTCAATCCCATTAACATGTATACCAAATTTCATTCCTGTACACCAAATGTATGACTGCAAAGATATGACAAATTTTGTTGTATCGGGCTACTCCCTCCGTAGAATAGTTTTACTATGCCTCTTCTCTGCGCCGGAGCGAAAATGAGTAGGGGCTACTTCCCGATTTGGACATACTTTTTATAAACTAGACCGAATATGTGGTCTATGGGAGAGTGGTCCAAAGGTATGTTAGACCTAGGACATTTTAAACGCAAACTGTGGAAGTTATAAAATAGAAATTAATAAAATTATGAAACAAAAAACGAACGAAAAAAATGTTACCAATCTAATACGACAAGTCAAACAACAAAGTCAGAGCAAAACGCCATCAAAATAAAAAAAATAAAAATTGTTTGTCTAATAAGGAAGAAAAAAGTTTACTGTTAATCAGTACTACAGCATTAGACATAAATTGCTCTAAAACTTATTGTGTATTATACGTCAAATTACGACACCGACATGTAATGTGTATAAATAGACATTAGTATGAGCGAGATGGTTATACAGGGTTCACATATTAGCATGACGAACAATTGTTCATTATCAGCGAAAAGTCCCAGCCCACATGTAAAAAAATTTCAATTACGAAATTATTTTGAAGCCTCACATATCTACGAAAAATATTCCTTTAACTGCAGGGTCCGTGCTTTGCAAACGGAGACTTCTCGAAAACGGAGATAATTGATAAAGGGGTTCTTGGTGAGATTTGACGCATTAAATTTTCTTGCACCTAATTCATCGACTCTAAGTGGTACCAGAAGAATCACTATAGACAAAAATGTACCGATTTGTTAGATTATATTGTAATCTAATCAAAAATAATTGGTGCTCTTCTATATATAAAATGAAGTATTGAAAGGTACATATATGAATATTTGGTGACTCCAGTTCCTAAAGCTAAAACCTATTGTTCCATATTATAATAGACGGATTATATCGGAAATTCTTTGAGTCTAGCTCTGCTTGTTAAATTCGCTGATATTTTTTTACTGGCGAATCCTTCAATTTTGGTTAAGCTATCATACGCTCCACATTCATTTTCTTGGAAGCGCTTCGCCAGCAGCAAATAATAGAAGATAAACAATTTTAACGAATCAGGAACATATTTGAGTAGGTTGAGCTCTCTATAACCTCTTGCATGCCTCGACTTGTTTCAAGCTGCATACATCGCAGATACGATCAATCTAAAGTTATCTAAAAAAAATGGTGTTCTCTTGCTTAAATATGAGGTCACTGCAAATGGACAGTTTACCGCTCGGTGTTACGGAAAACCATAGTCAAAATATCTAACCTACCTCACGTCACACACATCTCCACACATCTTTGCTATTTTATTGGATTTCTGATTTGGAAAATATGAACAGCGTGGGAAGATTAAAAAGAGTAACGATACTTTGGGTACCCTGTCAATTATATATGTATAAAGCTTATAAAAACCTAGAATGGATGCAGCCAAACTGCTTAAAGATCCTTATAAAAAAAGAAAGAAACCAGGGCTGTGTTTAGTGTTGGCTATGAAGAAGAAATCAAACGGGATGAAAAATGTTGAACTCTTATATTAGGAAGAGAAATGAAGCCAAGAAATACTACATTAAGATTGATATTAGCAGTCTGTACTGAACAGTGTAGACTCAAAACCCATCTACAGTCACCAGAACATTCGTTGGATAACGACCCAACCTCTACTTTATGAAGATATCAATACGATATATTAGGAACGAAATTGCAATAACGGGTCTTGTAGCATTTGTACGTTGAGCTATTGCAGATACTCTGCCAAGGTAAGGGCAAAATAGACCTGATAATAATTTAAGAAAAGTAAGGCAAAAATTTGATATTTAATGTAGATTTGTATAAGTAACATCCACACATAATTCGGCGCCGCTAGTTGTATAAATCTATAAATTTGGAGTTTCTAACTAAACTAAGAACAAGAACAAACCCAACAAGTTTATATAGGGGCTACCCTTGGAGAGCACTTGGATCCTTTAATACTAGTTATCTGAAGAGAGTTTAGGATATCCTATATCATAACAACAGCATTTACGGAAAACTCTTTTGCTTGAATTTGAAACAAATTTGCTATATGCAGAGATTTATTTCGAGTGGTCAATGACGCCAATTTGGACCTGATCGACAAGAAGCACAAAAATTAGCACAGCAATGTGAAGGACCATCAATTGCAGGCTATAATAGATGCGGATAATACCCAATTACATATAATACTTGCTCAACCACCCATATCCATACGCCTACGTGCCATAGAAAAGGATCGAAGAATCGGAAAATGTTTGCCGGATGGAGCGACCCCACACGTGAGACAAAGAATAAAGCGGATATATTTTGAGTCTATAAAACGCGGGTGCAAGACTAAATTGCTCCGGGCGCAATACTGTGCGTTTATGGGGCATTAGCGGGGTAACGAATACTATTAGATGTTCCAATATAGTGAAACTAACAACGCCCATCGCAATCAACAAAAACTGAACAAATTGCACCATGGTCTGTCTTAAAAAAGGAGGAACTATCAGCAAAGACATGACAAGCTAAGTGCAGTCGTTTTAATCTAATCTTAAGCTAAACCCAGAAAGGGAACACGTTTTATATGGACCCTTCTCGTGTTCCGAAAAGCACATATATAGAACATTTTATTAGAATGGAGAAAATAAGAACCAAGTGGTGCGTGTTTAGGAGGAGAAGTTGTCTATGCGTACCACCCATTAGGGAGGAGTCTGCATTTCTGCTACATACTATTTATTTCAAAAGGAAAAACCAGTGACTAAATATTCAAAATTTCTATCTTTTAAGATCATAGCCCAACACACGGACATGCTTATATCGAGTCCATTACAAAGTCTCCAAAATTATAAACTTGAACTCTGTAGCCAAATAAACATTATTAAAAGTAACTCGGTTTGTACGCACATTCAAGGATATTAAAAGAAATTTAAACAAGCAAACATCAAGAGAAATAGACAAAAAAAAGTTTCAATAAAAAAATAAATAAATGCATTAAAGTGGCTGAAAAATTTAGAACTGGGCACAAACATTTATAGAAGAAGTGAATCAGAGTTAAGATAGCTTTAAATGCAACATTTAGAGGCTCAGAAATTTTTTTTTTGTTTTAAGAAAAAGTCATGCAGGGTTTTTAGATTTTTGTTTGTATAAATACTGTATTTTCTTTTTTTTTTTTGTTTGTTTTGTTATATATATATATATATGTATATAGCATTTAGGCAATAATAATTAATAATAATATTGTATATAGTGGACACATTTGAATTAAATTTGTTTTTGTTTTTTGTTTTGTTGCTAAACTATTTACAATTACATTTATAAACAATTATTGTGTTTAATAATAGTTTTTTTTTTTTTGTATAATATAGATTTTCTTTTTGTTTTTTATTAAATAATTATTATAAACAAAATTAATTTTAATGAGGCCAATTTTGGGAGAAAGTACAAACAATTAATTTAAACAAAAGTAAATTAATTAATATAATCAAAACTAATATTTAATATATAATAGTAGTAAGCTAAATGTCATTTTAGCGCTTTTTTTTTGTCTTTTTAATAAGCAAAAATTAATATAATTTAATATGCTAAATAAAGGGTCTATTTTTATTTGTTTATAGATAATAAATTGTTTACATATATTTTTAGTCATTTAGCAATTAAATTATTGCATATAGTTCTCAGGGTTCACTTTTGTAAATAGGTGTGTTTCTTTTTCTCTCTTGGCATTTAACTGTATATACAAAAATATTGGAGTCTCTATGAAGTGTATAAATATTTTTCTTTTTTTACTATAGACTTGTACTTTTTGTTCGTAGAATTTCTTGTTTTGTTTAAAATTTTGAGAACGCCTAAAAGTGTCTAGTTTAGGCTTTTCATATTATATAGTTAGGTAGCAGCACTTAGTTCTCAAGTTTTACTATATAAAATTAAATTCAGCAAATGTTTGCTTATAAACTAAATATTTGGAATCAGAGCATTTTTATGGAGATTTCTTGGCGGAAAAAGAAAAATACATTTACAAGGCATACAAACATACAGACGGACATTTAGAAATACACGTATATAATATAGTTAGCTGTGCGTGCGCAAGCATTATAGAATTTTAAATAAAGTTTTTAAATGCTTCACTTTTTTTCTTTAACAGATTTTGTCCATTTTGTTTTTTAGTTTTTCTATTTTTAAAGTCTTCAAAAGAATTTTGATTTTGTTTAAATAGTTCGAGTGCTTTTTTTTTAGTTGTTACTTAATTTTAAGTTATAATTTCTTTACTTTTAGACTTATTAAAAATTAAGCGAAAGTATTTAGTTTAATTAAAATTTAATATATATATTCGAATGTTTTATGTTTGTAGAGATTTTTTTTATAAGATAGTTCAAAAGAATTATTCGAATATTTTTTGTTTTTATTTTTGTCTGCGGGTCTGCCTGCAGACAAGAGCTAAGCTTAAAAACAAAAAAAAAAAATTTGCTAAATTAAAATTAATAATGCAAAGCGAAGTAGTAGAAAACTAAATTATATATATAGGGTATATATAATATATGCAGCGAGCGAAGTAGTGCATGTTGGTACAATTTGACGTAGACAAGTTTGTGCATATGGTATGTGAAGATTGGTGCAACGGCATCTGCGGCGAGTACTTGTCGTGGGTCTGTTTTTTGTTTTTTTGAATTTTGTGTCTATTTTTCTTTTTTTTTTGGAAGGCGTATGTGCTTAGAGGCATATAATATGCTTCTTTTCATATGGAAACCACAACCATAAAACATTTTGGCATCTAAGCTGTAATTAGAAAAATAATAAATATTAAGATTTAAAATTCTTTAAATTTTTTTAAATTTAAAGGCAAAACTTACTTCTAAATCGTATCAGCTTTAGTTGAACTAGTAGTGTAGCTTTGATTTATTGATTCATTGGCGGCATGGGACATATGTTGCACTTAGTGCTATCCAAAAAATTTGGCGGGCCACCTGTGTAGTAGAAAAGCAAATTAATTAATGAAAGAGTTTAATATATATTTTAATTAATTATTATTATTTTATAAAGAGTATTAATATAGACAATTATTGCTTAGCTTCTCAGAGATTGAAAAACCGACTCGGCTCATGGATCTAGCGGTGAATGAGGAGAAAAGGAAGTATGTACTCGACCGCCGTCATCGCGTCTTGAACGGTCAGTGACGATGGAGAATTTCAATTTCAGTGTTGTAGAAAACTTCGCCTATCTTGGATCCGAGATAACTAGCAACAACAACAACGTCAATCTGGAGTTCATGCAAGGATTGGGCTCAGCAAGTAAATTATAAAAAAAACCCCTTCACGGAAGACGTAAATCAAGATCTTTGAAACGCAGATACTCCCGATCCAATTGTTTGGCGTAAAATTCCAGCGGCTGCACTGGGATGGACATCTCATTAGAATGGATGAAAAGCTTCAGCGTTGGAATGATCAGGAGAGATCTCTCCGTACTAGGCATTCAAAACAGCCAGCTAAGTAATTTGCAGAAATCTACAGCTAAGGCGCATCGATTGCTTGTACAAGAATGTGTCGTGAGGGGTTTCTAAAGTTTAATAACTATGCATTCGACATGGAAGACAAATATCATAGCGGAAGGTATAAAATGTGGAAGCGTTATTCTATCATAATACGTGCCAAACGCCAGAAGAACTTCCACTATCATTTATAGTGACTCAATTTTTGCATCGTTTTAAATTATTGGAAACAAGAAAGGAGGACGAACGGTATATCTGAGCAGTACTTCACATGATATGAAGTTACCAAAAATTTCACCGATTCGTGTATAGCCACAGATCATGTTGAGCAAAAAACAATGTATAACAAATCTTTTATTTGCCATGCTTTGCAGAATCTTTTGAGTATTCTATGTATTTTTATGTATCCAAAGTCTGGGGTTGATAAGTTCAACAGTATTTCTCAATATCGTTTTGGTCTTGCACCCATATAAAAAACTGCTAAGCTATCTACTAAAGTTTTCACATGTTATTTGTGTTATTTAGCAAAGTGTCAAGCAGTTTGTTAGCAGTTAGGGTATCTGAGAAAATGTTAAGGGTAGCACGTATGTATTTAGATCTAATTCGGACGGAAATATGGAATGAAAACAATAGTTAAGAGCTAAGCATTATAGTTCTAAGCCTTGAATTCATCATATTGGTTAAATATTTCAAATGCCTATAATCTTCACCTATTCATAATCCTCTATTAGCAACTCGCTACACGTTGCCGGCCGGTCTGCCTGCCTTTCAACGTACTCTCACTTACCATGCAAATTAGCATGTCTGGCATGATTCAGCACATGATGATGCTGTATGTGCTGCTGCTGTTGTTGTTGTTGATGTATATGATGATGATGATGATGTATGCCCACAGGTGGTACATACGGCGGTGGCGGTGGTGGCATGCTACCAACACTGCTGCGCATGTGTATATATGGCGGCGGCAATGCCGGTGCCGATGTTGGTACTGCTGGCGGTGCTAGTTGTGTAGGTGTTGGTGTTCTGGCTGCTGCTACTGCATTATTGCACGAAGGACTTATATTAAGGGTACGCGTACTGGACGCGGCAGCGGTATTCGATATCTGTTGCAATAAGCGACAATCGGCTGCGGTATAAACGGAATTCACGTTGGTTTGTGTGTTGTTTTCATGATGTAATTGTTGCTGTTGCGCCTGTGCGTATGTACCATGTCCACTGTCGCACGAGGAGACGGAACCTGTCAATGGTTGGTGTTGTGTAAGAGTTGAATGTTTTTTTTTTGTTGTTGTATTGTATATTGTAGTTGTACGAGACGTAATTAGCAGCAAAAGCAAAGCTACAGCAGTAGTGTATATTTTTGTAGAGATGTATTATGTATGTGTGTATGTATTTTATTAAGTGTATAACGCGCACCGTTTTCCAACTTGTACAGCAGCTATTTGTCTACCGCAACCAAAAGCACCAAGAATTTTGTTTGTTTTTGTTTTATAGCAAATGCCAACAGAGCCTAAAACCGGCACCGGCATGCAAGCAATACTAAAAGGCTTAACAACTACTTAGGAGCAATTTTTTGTTTAGCGACAGAGTCTAAGGGTACTACTTGACTAATTTAAATATATAGTTTTAGTATAGCAACTAGGCAGCGTTAGTTATTGATAGTTAAACTGGCAGCAGCAATTTGCAACTTACCGGAAGTAACCGATTTACGTAGTGGTAGATCTCGAAATGTGGTCACACTGCTGCTCTCCACAGAGAGATCTACGGAAGGCAACGGTGGCGGTGCAGGCGTGTCCGAGTGTGAACGTTCATGTATAACGCGTGTTGGCATCACATTGCCTGTAAGCGCATAATGTAAAGTTATTATTTTTAAGTTGACTTTTACATTTTTAAAGAACTTACCTGCCGAAGCCAAGCGTCTATGCGAACAGGGACTCGGACTGGGCGTCGTTACCGATGCTAGACCACCAGGAACTGCCACTGGCGCATTGGTGTATGCACCTGCATGTATATGATGCAACGGCGGCAAACCCGGCATGCCACCGCCAGCACCACCGCTTCCAAGACGCGGTGCAAACGGCTGATGCGGACGTATCTTTGTCGACTCTGAGAGCGCTAAAATCTTCTTGACCGCTTGCGGTGAGGCGGTACCGAATTTCGGACAGTTACTATTCATTTGTCGTCGATTGTGATCGCTTGTTGAGCTGGTCGAACTTGTTGTCGAGAGTGTTGGCGATGAGGGATGCCGTTTACGCAAAGATAAAGAAGAATTTGGTGCCGATGATGATGAGGTGTGTGAGTATATGCTAAGTTGATCACCACCGCCAACACTAATGCCACCAGCACCAATACTGCTGCCGCCACCACCGCTACGCGACGAAGTGTTGCCGCCATGAGATTGTGAGCTGGAGAATTGTGAACCGCCATGATTTGGTGGCTCACATTCTAGCGAGAATTTGTGCAATATATCTTCGTCGCTAATTATTTTCAAGTTGTTGAGATATGCTTTAACGCGTCGCACCATTTGAGCCTCTTCAAACATTTTCTTGGGATTTGGTGCCGCTGTTGACTTCTTGCGTCGTTTGATTGTTGCCTGCCCTGCATTTGCCGCAATAACTGTGCCGGTTGCCGCATTCGATTGTGAGCTGGACATTTGATTCAGCGAGAAGAGCGCATTTGATGGTGATTGGCCTTTGAGTTCGAGTATGGCAAGCAAATCGTACGGCGAGGAACACATATGCGTCAGCAAACGTGTCTCCTTGGAAAGCATGCGCAATTTTTCGAAATTAATTAAGCCATCCACGCGCGTATCATTGCCGAGATGTATGAAGGTTAGATCCTTCTTGACAATCGGATAGAACGGTATAATGGGATGTTGTGCCAGTAGCTCAGCGGAAACCAATTGTCGATATTTGGACATATTACGCGATGGATCCATTAGATCTTGCAGATCGTGAAACAAACGAGAATACTTGGAGGGCAATTTCTCCCACGTTAATCTTAAACGCGAAACAGCGCCGTGGCCCAAACCAGAAATAATGGCAAACATGGAATTGAAATTGCGACATTCCTTGCAGTGGCGTGCAATCTTAATGAACTGTTTAACAATTTTCATGCGTCGCACTATATTATGCTCAGTGCAGATTTCACTGACGACCCAGAACATTTCACGATTAACCAGCTCGGAGAATTTACTCAACATAGGGACGCCGTATTTCGATTGCAGTTCGAAGAGCTCATCAATGTACTCGGTCGACTCGATTTGACGAAATGTGGCAAAATCCTGTAGCGTCAATTGTATGGCCAGCTCGTAGGCATTGAGCTGTAAAAAGTGTACGCTGGATTCACGCACTAACTCGAGCGCCAGTTCATCCGGGACCAATGGCTCAGTGCTGTCATTTAATTTGAGATAGTAACGCGCTGCAAAGCCAATGCGCTCTGCAAGATTTTGTAATTGATCGGGCAAGCGACGCTGCTTAACCATGCCACCTTCGCCTACACTAACTTCACACAACGAGAAATTTGAGCTGGGATCGTGTATACCAAATTCTTGCAGTGCCAGCATAACAACTTCATGCGCAGTGGTCTCCTTGTTGATGAGCAAATATTTACACGTCTGATCCGCCTTATATACTTTGAGCACATGCTCCGGAAAATCGGGCAACATATGCGAAGAGGTTGTGGTCAATGTTGATGCTGCCGATGGACGATGCACATGCGCGCTGAGATAATTAACATTTAAAACATTACTATCCTCGTAGCTGAGTGTTGTTAAATCCGGATTTGATTGTGATTGATAGAGACGTCCACTGCTGCTGATGCTATTCGCAACCGTCACGCCGCCTGCAGATTGTGTTGAGTTCGACGATGAAGCCGATGAAGCAGCTGAGAGTTTTGGCTTTTGCATGACACTGCCACCATCTAAGAGTGTGTCTGAAGAATCATTTAAGCTTGAATGCTGCATACCACCCATATTCTTATTCAGTAGATTCATTTTGGCCAATGCTTTCTGCAAACGACGCTTTGGGGCAAGTGTCATAAAACCGCCAGCCTTGGCGCCGCTTTCACCGCAAGCTACCTGCGCGTCAGCGTTGGTTGACTTCTTCGCTGAGGTATTTACACTCTGCAGCAACTGATGCATGAAGTTCGAAGCCATATTACCACCGCCAGCAGAGTGTCCACTGATCGGTGGCGTTTGTGGTGGTGCGCAATCTGGCTGATCTACAGCATTATGCATCAGCATATCTACCGAACTGAGACGCACCATATGCGAACGATTGGTATTCATCATCTCTTCAGTTGTCGATTCGGAACGTCCATGCAATTTGGCTATATCATTTGCACATATGCGGCGTGGACTACGTACACCCTTTATTGAACCACTACCAGCACCGCAATTGCCGCCAGTAACACCATTGCCACCATTACTCATACTTGTACTGTGTTCGAGTGCCTGCATCATTTCTTTGAAACCGAGTAGATTGCTTTTCACCGTAATGCTGAGATGTGTTGTGCCCGTTAATATTTCCATGGCACGTTTGCTGGTTACATGTTCAAATGATTGTCCATTGACCTCGTGTATTTGATCGCCACGTTTTAAGCCGACATCCTGCGCTTTTGAAGACGTTTCAACATGTGAAATATAAATGCCTACCGAACCACCACCCGTGGCCGCTGTGACACCACGCAGCTCGTAGCCACCAATGATTTGAAAATTCAGCGATTCATCACGCGCTGAACGTGTCAGCACACAGCTACGCATGCGTGCCTTTGCAGCACAAGCAATATGCAACAAACGCAATTGACTCAACAGCTTCTTGCGCTCCAAACCAGCTTCGAAAATCTCCAAGAACTCCATCATCTCATGATCAGCCTCGAAATCGGTAAAATGATTATTAACCCACAGTAATACGACACGTGTAACACGATCGCGCAGCTCTTGCGATTTATGCGGCTCAGTGCAGTCCTGATCGAACCAAGCAAGTAATTTACTAGTCACCACTTGTGTATGCTTTATGAATATTCTATGCGTTAGTAGAAAGTCTTCAACATATGTTGGGTCCGTCATTGAATTCTCTTCGACAAGCTGCTGTAGCAGACGTTCCGGTGTGCCGCGTATGACAACGTGTCCACGTTTCATCGATGCAACCGTTGCTGCACATGTACCAGCGCTGTTTGCCATTGCGTTTACTGTTGCACTGCCCGCATGATGTTCATTGCCGCTGCCACCAATCTGACGCAATTCGGTAACCATAACTATGCGCCCATCTTCATCTTCATGCCGCCGCGTATTCTCCTCACCCTGATGCTGTATACGATAGTAATCCGTTTGTGTTATGCAAACAAATTGACAATCATCACATTTTGTACGCATAACACCACGATGATAGAGTTTATCCATAGTCGGCAATATGCCAAATGAATCACCCATTTGTAGCTCTTCACGCGTGCCACTCGCATGCTCTATTTCGACAGCACCATTTATCAGTACTGACCACGAATCGAGCTCTTCACCATCCGACATAACAACAGTGCCCGCTTTATCTACAACAGCAAAGACCATTACTGAGCAGAGCGCACGCCGCACAGCTAGTGTTATATTGGTAAAGGCTTTCAGACCCTGTGTAAACTCGAGCAAAATTTCAACATCATCTTCGGTACGTTCGGAGGGATCCTTTTCGAGACAATCACGTACTGCATCGCGTACATTGAGACTCTGCGAATTAAACGTAAATTTTAGTATAAAAAATTCACCTTCAAATTTTAATACACTACTCACATCCATGCTCTCGGCCAAATCTTCCTCATCAGAGTCCACTACCGATTCTACGAGGCCGGAGAGATCAATCTCTTCGGCCTCCAGCGATGAACCATAAACAGAGGCCATTGTATCACTGCCGCTGTACGCTGAACTTGTGTCACTCGAATGTGAGCCGCGATTGCATTTTTGATGAAGCTCCGGTCGGCTTGCTGTCTGCTGTGCTGTTGCCGCCGCTGCCGATGCTGGTGGATACTGGCGGTTGCGTAGGAAATCAAATTTAATAATTTAATTGGCAAACAATAGCATTAAAACGACTTTTTACTTACATGATGTCTGATGCTGATATGATGATATGGATCCATTAGTTGCCAGGCGCCGCTCCCCTACTACGCTCACACACAGCAATTTGCCTGAATTTTTTTATATTTTAAATTTATTTTACGCCGTATGCCGCTGTGTGATATGTTCAAACCTTGAAGCGTAATCCAGTTATGAGCGCGCAAGCTTATGCTCAAGCATTAGTATATGCAAAATCTGCAAATGGGAAAAATCGTATAATATTATTTATAAATAAATGGCATGAATCATTCATAGTAAATAAAAAAAGGGAGAACAAATTCCTTTAAAAAAAATGTATAAATATTTAAGATAAGAAATAACAAATAGAATGCAAGAAATGTGTTTGCTTTTATATGAAAAATTATATTTCTGTAGTTGCAATTTGATAGCTGCTACAGTGAAGGCTTGGCATGTTGGAAACTCGTGTAATAAAAATATTAATAATGTCTATAGGGCTATACTAAATTTGTGGTAATGTTTGTAACTAACTAAAGGAGACGTGTTAGACCCTACAAAGTATATATTTCCTTATTCAGCATAAAAAGTGGAATCTGTAATTGTGTGAGCAACGAGATCTCCGAAACTATAAGGGTTTGACAATTTGACTCTTCTCCACGCCTATCGTACTGTTATTTCACGAAACCAATTTGTTTACAAACTTTTATAGCACAACGATTTTTTTTTTTTTGCTAAATTGAGTATAATCTCCGAATAAGGTCAGACTTTATAAATTTAACCACGAGATTCGAACTCAGATCTCAGTTAACTAGCAAAGTTGTTATGCATGACGCCATGTGCACTAATTCTCACACTAAGCTATTTGCGTCAATAAATTTATAGATTATAGTTTTTATAATTTCTTTAATTAATATTTTATTATAAATAGTGGTGACGACAATAGCAAAAATATATATATTGATCCGTATCCGTTGGTTAGCCCGGTAATTGCGTCAGGTAACATCCGTCTGAAGCCTCAATGCGTGTTACAAATAATCATATAAAGAGGCTCCATTCCGAACGAATTTTTTCGAGGCCCAGTCTCCACTACGTATTCTCCAAGCAACAATTCTTTGTCTATGCATGATGACGCTAACCGGGAAATTCAGAAAGCCATATTTTTCACGGCTTGACTTGTGGCTTAGCTATGATAATGGCTTTATAACTTTTCCATTGAGAAAAAAAGTGTGTTAATTCGAAACAGCAGTTGGTAGGACTTTTTTGGCTTAAATAGCCATTCAAGGAGACTTAGATGAGTTCAGACTTGCAATACATTCTAAATTTTCTAGGTACTAACAACTGGTAGAGTATTTCGGAACTGTTTATATAGGTTATCTTAGTTTTGATACTGAATAATGGAGCATTGAACATCTAAATGGTAAAAAGAAACTGAAGAAGATTCGCAAAAGCTTCAGTTTATACATAACAGAGTGACAACACCTCTGATACGTTGTTCCTCCTTTTATAACTGCAGACCTTTATTGTTCTAATTGACTTTTGGTGCCACAAGGAAGGCTACAAGGAAGAGTTGAGGTGTTAGTCGAAATCTATGTATGTATTTTGGAAGGTCTGCTACCATTCTATATACAAGTTGGAGAAACATTCGTAAGATTACCAAGGTTGTGATAACTATATTCGTCCTTAAATAATTGCTTTTGTTGAGAAAAGAACGTATTATCGGTTATCATGCAGATGATATTCGTGGATTATTTTTATGGAGACAGTGGTAGTTCTCAAAGCACCATATTGAACTAGCTGTGTAAAGGAGTTTAGACAAAAGTTTCGTAATTTTTAAAACTTTCATCACTATCTCATCTTTAATGATTTCATTCAGCTCGCTGCAAGGACGTTTATTCATATAACGTCTTTAATGCAGCAGTTGAAGTTGGATTAAGGTAAAACCTTGATCTTGTTTTGGAGATAAAGGCCTTACTAGAGACTTCTCCTAATGGTATTTAACCGTTTATAGGGAAGTACAAGCTCTTTTGAATGAAACTCCGATGGATAGAAATACATATTAGCAACATAGCATGAGAAGATCTATTGAAGATCAGTAGAAGAGTAGGCTAAAAGGATTAAAATAAAGGAACAGAGTCGTTTTGTCGAATTGGGATGCATTCAATATCAAATACTCGATATTCTGGCCTCGAAACACTGAACTCAAAAGTAGGCCAAACGGCAAGTTAGATGGACGCCAACACATCTTAAATCAAGATTGTATGAACAACAATAAAAAGTGCCCTGTTCTAGTTCGAACGACCTCATCTGGTGGAGTGCAGCAGCAGCAATAAAAGTCATAATTTCCCTCAGTCGACCGCCGGTGATCCGCCAGAAAGCAAATTGGTATCGCCGATGGTAATAATAATAATTGACGAACTTTTGAAATGAATAAAAAACAAATATGGATGAACCAATTTTCTGAGCTAAACGCTAATTTTTTTTATATTTTTTTTTTTTTTTGCGATAATCGCCGTAGTCTTCCGTCTCCATGAATATGCTATAAGAATCCCCTACGCTTCATTAGTACAAATTTGTGCACCTTTTGACTATTTTTCGCTTATTTTTTTTTTTTTAATTTTAATTACCATCCAGTTATTTATTTAATTGTTCCAGTTTCTCTCTTATGTTTCACACTTTTTTGTATAACTTTCATTCTTCTTTTTTGAGATATTTTTTGCAGATTATTTAAATTTTTTGTTAGTTTTGTTTGTTTTTTGTGCAACAATTTGTCGTTGTACTAACATACTTTCATTTTTTTTACAAAAACAACAACAAAAAGATGGCAATAAAACAATCGCGTCTAGTAAATAAATTAAATACACCGACAACAACAACAAAAGAGCAGCAGCAACAACAATTGCAAGTACGTACTACAAAAACAACACAACAACAGCAAAAACAACCACAAAAAGGTTCTCATGCAATTGAAACGAATCTGTAGCAACGAGTCGATTGTTGATGAGGGAGGAAAAGAGCGTGTTATATGAACGATGTCGCTGCGCTGTACCAACGCAGTACGTACATATATGCACATATGTTTGAATGTATATACCAATATGCGCCGCGTCACTATAAATGTATGTGTGGGAGCGCAGCGAGTGGGCAGCGAAGTAGACGATTGCAGAGACTAATTTATACAAAAAAAAAATAGTAAAACACAGCAACAAAAACACATTGTAGGCGACGATTTCCGTTGTACACGGATAAGGCACAATAGAAACTAATAACAGTAGCAACAACAAAAACTATTGCAAAATAAAATAGTGTAATAAATAAATTACACTTGCACTCGATATATACACATACGCATGAAGACAGACAGCTGCACACATACACTAAAACTGGGCGTTGTAAACTTTGTACTTACAGCGTTGAAAAGAGATAGACAATTGACTGACTAGCTTATCATTAATTATTTAATATATTGTATTTACATATGTAAATAAAATAGACAAAAAAAATAATTTTATCAGCTTACTTTTTGCACACATATTTCTTTTTTGTTGTTTTCTTTTTTTTTTATAATTTTTATTTATTTCACACACATACACACAACTTATACATCAATTTCTACTTCGTTGCGCATTGTTGGAATTTCTCTTCGCGACATCGACGACGAGTAAGTGCGAGCGAGAGCGCGTCAGCGTTAAAGTAGTAGGAAAAACGTATTAAAAAAAAGTAAAGAAAATGCTGCATACGCAAAACTTAACACACAAAGCAAAGCGTTGATTTTTTAATATTAATTGCGTTTTATTTACGCATAATGCACTTTTAATTTATTTAGTATATATGCAGCTTTAAATTCGAAGTTTTTTTAATTTATTAAATGCTTAATTTTAGTTTAATTTATCGTTTTTTTCTCTCGCTCCTAGCTAAATGCACTAACACGCAGCATTTTTCTTGTTCTTTCTGCCTTTTCTACTGACGATTGTAGAAAGTGGCAACGCTTATGATGTTGCAGTTGCCATAGCATGCAGTGTTGCCATAGTTTAATAATGTGAGTAAATGAAGTCCGTTGGATTTAAATTAAGTTAAAAATAAAATTGCACTCGATTTCAAAATCCAGTGAAGAAGATGAAGATCAAAGGGTACAAGATTTTAAAAAAATACAATAAAAAAAAACACATTTGCTGCAATGACAAGTGAAAAATAAATAAAAGGAAAAAACGTACACACAACGGCGGTGTTTGTCGGCTGCTCATAGTTAGCACACCTCCGAAGGACTGTTTACAGGCTACCAAAAATCTTCGTGAGGTTATGAGCTGCTTGGGTCGTTTGCGCAAAAACCATTGTTGGCCATTCCTTGACTATTAATATAGTAATTAAGAGAAATAAGTATTTATTTGCAACATTTTCCTATAATGAAAATGAATCGAACTCTTTGTCGTTTTCCAACACATTAGAATATATTATCACTGCAATCAAATTAATAGCTAGTAATTAATAAATAACGCATTATTAGTTACTAATTACCAATTCCAATTTGATTAATTAATTAATACACAGCTATTTCGACTCACATATTAACAGTTATCTCTTAGTAAACTTCAATAGTTCCTCAAATAATGTTGCCACATAAGCAACGCCGCAACTACAGCTGCTTGTTTTATAAACTCTCTGCTAATATTATCTACATCATCTGTAGACTATTTTTTCTTTGCAATCATCGATACGAACGAAAGCAACTAAAAGTTCATTCCATAAATTATACAATTTGGTTCAAAATAATACTATTTTGCCTCAAATGTGTCTTCTTCCTAAAGGATCTGGTGTTCTATCTTGCATTCAACAACATCATACAACGTAAGACCAATGAAATATTTTTAATATATTGTTCAGTTGGTTTTCTGCTCTATACACGTTTATATGGTCTACTAATAATGCTTAAACTGACGCATACCAGCTACTACAGTGAACTAATTGTGAGCAGTGTAAATCAGATGTTTAAAATTTTCAAAACTATACAAATAGAAAAATATCAATTAAATTTTTATTGCAATACACAATTATTTGTTATATATGCACTGAAGTTGTACACGTTCTATCTGAATATCTCAACTTAGTATAATGGATATTTTGAATATAATATGAAGTCTGTACTACTTAATTATAGATTAAATTTTACTTTAATAAGCTTCAGGTAAGTTATTACAATATAAAATATTTTAGTAATTTATTTGTGCACAGTTAAGAAATAAATCAGCTGTTCTGCCTAAATTTCATTCACAATATACATGCCAGCACAAAAAAATAAAAATGTGGCAGCATACAAAAATACAGTTTCCAGCAACGTTCGATTTTGAAATTTATTTAACGCTTTTTAACAGTTTTTAACTCTAATTTTATATTCTAATTTTTATATTTAAATAGTTATTATTTTAATTAAGCAATATAAAGTACTTTAACAGTGTTATAAAACAGCTGATTTTAATATAAGCTGTGAAGAATTAATTGCCTGCGTATAAACTTATTATTTTTATAAATTTTTATTAATTTTTTATTAACTTTTGCAAAGTACCATGTTCACTTTGTATCTGATACAATTTCCTATAAGAAATTACGTTGGCTTTACCGGCATCAACTGTTGTCGCAGTTTTGTTTTAGACTATTTTTTAATAATATTTAGCAATACAATTAGTTTATTACAATTTGGTCTAAGTTACCATTAAATATAAGCCATATTATATGTAACAAACAAAAAATAAGCAAAATAAAAACCTTGAAATATCCAGTACCGATTTAAGCTTAAATTTGTATGTGGAATACATTCCTGTGGACCATCACTTCCTCTGAATCGGAGGAAAAGTAGGTCCCAATGCACTGCCAGGTGAGACAGAAAGGGTAAATGATGTGCTAGTGCGAACTATTACGGCGAATGAAGGAACGCATCTTGCACAACTGCGTTTTTATTCTAAAAAGTGCACGAAGCTCCCTTCACAACTCGTAAACGGTGATCTAGAAGTATTCAGGTGCGAACTGCCTCCGCCCCGGTATGGATCTTGTGGGAAAATAAGTCCAAAGCAAAGTCAATGTCTTGACTAGATTTAACCTTCATATCCAAATAGATGCAATTTGTAAACCTTCTCTCGAAGACATCAACATTTGTATGGCGATTGATAAGTCGCTCTGAAGGATCGAGTACGCTTTCGTGTTGCACTCCTGAAGTAATGAACCTCCATCCAATATTTGTTGCGCTTTATCGATTCATTAACTGCCTGCCACATCAAGCGATGCTATTCCCAACTGACAAGCGACCTCCACTCGCCCTATCAACTTATCAAACTTCAATTAATATAAAGCATTACATTGATTAAATTTTACATCATTTGATTTATTAATTTCTTAGCACATTTATACACAATTCATTTCTTTTAAGTAGTCTTTAAATGGTTTTGCTTTATTTTTGAAAATTCACTTTTTTTTAAACATTTTTAACGCACATTTAAATGAATAATGATTGTTTTTTTTTTCTTTTTTGGAAGTGGCTGAAAAAAAGCATAGATTTTTATTGCACACAGAGATTTTATATAAAACAAAGAAATAAAATTGAATGCCAAAAATTTTTGTTCAGGAATTAATAAAATTAGCAAAAGTCTTCATATGATTTTTTTTAAACATTATATAAACATTTTAAACTTAGTTTACAGCGGCTTAGCAATGAGTTAACACATTTACATGCAAATTCAATAAATATTTTGCAAAATTCTTTTTTTTTTGTTTGTTTTTAATTTCGTTGCGAAAAGTTTTTCAATTTAAATATCAAATTTTGTTTAATAAAATTGTTTTTTGGTTTGTTTTGGTGCATAGAAACAGCGAAGGATAAACATTTTGGATTAAAAATAAATAAAGGAAAAATAAAACTAAAAATTTGCAGTGCAAAACTGTTAAAATTATTTAATAAGAAATTAAATTTCTAGCAATATTTAGCAATTTTTTAAGTAAACTTGGTTGTATATTTGTTGCTGGGTTGCAGTTTATATTTTTTTGCTTGCGTTTGGCAGCCTTTCCAAACAAAAGTCCTCAAAAATCTCTTAGTCAATATTTAACGAGGACATGCGTTTCTCCACACTGTGTACCGAGAAAAGAGAAAGAAATTTAATTAGTTTAAACTAAATAAATGCTATGCGCACATGTCAAGGAAGGAATTTTACAGTTCAACGCACGTAATTTCAATATCCTGAAAGACTTCACCCAGCCAGGCAACTACCAGACAGTAGTGCTGAAATAGTTGCGTCAACAATTCACCCTCGTCAAGCATTTCCAGACGTTCAACACGCTGTCGCTCAGCCGGTGATATGCTTTGATAGACCTGTACCATGTCCCAGGCGCGTGCACCCGTCCAGCCACAATCGGTGAAGCGATGCTGTTGCGTATCCAGTGAGAGGCACGATTCGACGCCGGCAAGACTACAGCCGCGACTGCGTAAATTATTGAGCATGACATCGCCGAATCTATCGTTCATGTTAACCTGTAATAATAATTAAAATTAACAACAAATCATTTTTATAAGTATTTAAGCCTGCTCACCTGCTCATAATTGACAAACACTGCGGCGCTAAATTTACTCGCTATCCATTTCAGCAGATTCCGACAATTCGATGCCTCAATGTAGACCAGTACACATTCAGCTATGAATATTGTCGGCAGCGTATAATCAATTTCAGCTTGTTGCAATTTATTGTCAACCTCATCGAGATTACGCAAATCCACACCCATTAGATGATAGTTCAGTCCATGTAAATCCGTTGGACTTAGACGCACTTCACCATCTTCATCGTGTATTTTGCCCAGCAACGCTTTATTACGTTTGATTGTATAGCATTTGCGTGCAGTGACTGTGGGAAAGTCAAGCTCAATGAAGTTTTTCACCTGATGCGGTGTATCACGTAGCCGGAAGTAGAGTGTATCGAAACCGCAGCCGAGATTTATTATCTGACAATTGCCGTCTGTTTGCTGTGTGTGTTGGGTAAGAAAAGAAGGAAAGATAAATATTATAGATGGTACAAAATTAATGGAACAAGTTTTAATATTAAAATTTAAAAAAAAGAATATACGTAGGAGAATATCTATCGACTAGAGTTATTTAGCTAACGCTTCTCCTACGACTGAAACATTTGAAAAAGACCAGTCCCATTCTGTCTATTTTTATTGAAGTTCAAGGAATGTTCTAATAGTTTTATCAATAAATGCTGTACAGGACTTAAATAAGCTAAGTACCAATAGCCTGCTAAATTCTAAAAACTATTTGTATACTTCAAGCTATGGCACAAATGGCTTACTTCCCAAGCCTATCAGCGTAACGTTACAAACTCTGTAATAAACCAATATACATTATTAAGTAGTGCATAATTTATCAATATATCAGCTGCTTTCTACTTAAGTATACTAACACCCTTAAAAGCAAATTTAGGTTCAAGTTGCAACTATGACCGTAACTTAATTACTTGCATCTACTGCACAAACAGATCCAGGCAGCTGGGCAGGGAGCTCAAACGTCCTTGTCCTTGTTGAAAAATGTTTGCAGCTGATGTGCAACAGGATAAATTTGTCAACGCACAAACTCATACCGAAGAGCAACACTTGACCTTAGTGCAACAAGACCCAACCACACGACTTGCATTTTTGATTTTTAATTTTTTCTCTCGCTCTTTATAGAAAATTTAGCCTTGCAGCGCAAACTTTTTTGTTACACATGCCCAACCCAAACCCCCTGCCAACGAACCCACGAACACCCATCACACCCACCCACCCAACCAAACAATCACACACACTGCCACAAAATACATTGCGCTGCTGCATATTGCATTTGACACTGACCTTCAGGAACTTCTCTACACATGATTCCACGCCCTTGACGCGCGCAAAATAGCCGCGATTAATTTCCGGCGCCTTGCGATCCTGATTTCTTACAAAATAACCAATGTAATCATCCTTCCAATAGCCGAGACGCACCGCGCAGCGTTTGCAATCGCTGGCATCATCATTGGTTAATATGACTGCCTCATCGTTATGATGAAATGTATTGTGGTGTGTGTTGCTGCTGTGGCTACTGCTGCTGCTGGTGGCATTGGGGCTTGGCGGCTCCATTTTTCACTAGGTTTTATTTTTTTCTTTTAGTTGCTGTGTTTCCTTGGCGCTGCCTCTGCTGCTTCTTCCTTAGCTGCTATCTTTTGCAAATTTTGGTTTAGCTGCAAACTCTTTTATTGTTTTATATAATTTTATTTAAGCACTGTTTAAGCATACATTACTGTATGCTTTTGTTTTGTAATTATATTATTATTATGATTTCTTTTTGCCGTTTTAAGTTATTTTTCCGCAAACGATTTTTGCTTTATTTTGACTTGCAACTTGATTTGTTCTGCGTGTGCGAGCGAGTGCGATATTATTGCGAATTAAGCGTTGCCATATAGCGTGTTATATATATTAGAGATGGCAAAATTGTATTTGGGCAAATGTGTAGCCAAAAGACATGTGTGTTCTGCAGTTTAGGGTTAATTTGAAACATGTTTGTGATAACTTAAATCACATATAAAACAGAGATTGCGTACTTGTGTCATTAACCATCTTTCATTTTAATATAAAAGGTACGTAATTAAAAAATAGTTGTATATTCCAATATAAGGAATAAACAAAAAAACAACACACAAAAAACGTGTAAACTGCCTCAGAAAACTAAATTTATTGTTGTTCGTGCTATATTTTTACAGAATCGAAAAAGTTAAAGGAATACTGCAATACAGAGCTAAGCATTATATAAACCTGATAGAACTTGTAGTTTTTATGCAGTTGTCATGCTAGTTATATCATGTTTATGATTTTTTTGTTATAAATTAACATGCTTTTCAGCTAATCCAGACATTGCTGTCACTTTACGTAGATATATGATTGGTTCTGAATTAAGAATCAAAAGGAATATGATAAACATGCGCAAAAATATAGCACATCTATATGAACAAGGTCTTCTCTCTAATATTCTGATTGCGCCTCTCTGGGTACTTGAATCTATTAAAATACTGATTACACAATTTTTCTAGTTTTATAAGCAAGTTCATACCGGATTAATTTTTATCACCATTGTGAAGAGTTCATTTTGATCCAATTTTGTCAGAATTTTGTTTATTTTTAACGTTTAGACTCATTTTTGACATGTCTTATGTTTTATTTCTATTGAAATCGAAAAGTAAACATATATGTTTTGAATTCTTTTTGATTTATTTTATTAGGCCAGCCAGCTATAGTGGGTGTAACGTTCCACCGATATCATAAATCCTTGAACTACAAGTTCTCTGAAAAAATTCTATAGAAATTCTCACGACAATTTACTAAAACTCTGCTATAACATTATATTTGTTGTATATTGTTATTATTGGTAATTATTTTTAATTTTATTTATCAAATACACAGTTTTTTGAAACGAAATTTAATTCTTGTATTTAAAAACTCCTTTAGGCGGGAAAATGTTTTCTTTACATTGCTATACGACAGTGCGATGTGGCAGCACGTTTTGTACTTCTCAAAGATTCACAATGAATTGCTTGAGAAAAAAGAAGAAGAAAACAAAGAAGAAGCATTTCAGTTACCTTTTGTTAGTTAAATTTGTTTAAATTTTAAAAATAATGCTAAAAATATGTAAAAATATTACCGTGCTAGCAATGCATCGGTCTTTTAATAAAGTTGTACACAGACAAAGTAAAAAAATCAACAGTTCGTAGGGGTTTTAACATCGTATTAACACATTTCACTTTGTTTCAGGAGCCGCAGAAATAGACGACTGCAACCAGTTGCACAAAGTTGGAAGGATGCTACTTAAAGTGTCCCAAATTGTAAACTGTTAAAATAAACTGAGCGGAATATTGTGCAAAATATGAATACATTAGCCGCCAATCCAATTACAAGCTGCAGGAGCTGCACTAGGCGCTGCTACCGACTCCGGCGAAGCACAATTTGTTGTGTGCAGCCACAATTTGAACCAAACGTCTGCCGCCGAGCAATATTGCAACACAACAGATCGACAAGATGCGCCTAGAACTGCTATGGACTCCGGCGCAACACGAAGTGTTGAGTGCAGCACAAATTTAAACAAAACGTCTGCCGTGAAGCAATATTAAAACACAATCCACAGATCCATTAGATGCGTCAAGCGTTGCTACGGACTCTGGCGCAACAAAATGTGTTTTGGTTTTTACAACAGTATTGCTCAGCACGTACAGATGCCCAGAGCTGTAGATGAAAATAATTTTTTAATGGTGCTTTAAAATAAATAAAGTTAAAGCGACACTACATACTCTTTGGCAAGGATCAAACTCGTATGTAATGTGGCGAAAATATGATATGCGAACGTATTAATACATTTTATAGCTTCAACAGATTTTGCGCACGGATTGAAGTAAAACCATGACATACGGAAAGCGGTTTGGAAGATACCCAGCAAAATTCAACGCCAGATATACAAACTATACGCTGCAAAAAAACTACTACAGCAAACGCTCCACCATCCCGGTATGTGGTTTCTGCCGTACTTTACTGTGGCTAAAAAACCTTTCGTCTAAACATGATATTCTAAATTTGTATCCAGCGGCACATACTACACCGCAAATCTGTGAAGATAATTAAGTCACCAGAGCGTCGATAATAACGAAAACATGAAATTTTATTTGTAAAACCCGGTAAGCATATATTATCTACATTGTAACACCTTATCTTATTTACTTCCTTTTTATTACAGAAAGTGTTATGAAGTTCTTATGCTGCAGTACGGCGAACAAATTTTCACAAGGTTTTATGGAAAAACTTACATAAACAACAATAAATGAATTCTAATAATTCTTGGTTTAAAATTATTAAAATTCTGAATAACAAACGCGTTCCCCAAACTACACTTCTATACAATAACGGATTTAAGACCGTCATTTAATATCTTTCTTATTTTTTGATAGGACTAGATTTGAGGTCCAAAAGGATTGTAAGCTTATACGAAATATGACTTATAATACACAATCAGTTTTAGCATAATTTATATTTACTGCTTTGTGATTTGCTCACTTTATGCTTTATTTAATTTATTTTATTTTCCTTAAAATTTTTGTGCATTTACATAGGTAAATAGATAGGTGGGTTCATAGATATATAGATACGTAGATACATAGACATATAGTTACATTTAGTTACATATAGATACATAGATAAATTCGAAAATCGTTCATATTATCTTTTTGTCGTAGTCTTCAACATCTCCTGATAAAGTGGGTATCTAAATTTGACAAGATATCATCTTAAAATACAAGATTAAAATGTTTTTTTTTTTTTTTTTTAAATTTATCTAATCTAAATGTCTCCACGTTTAAACTCATTATTAATCCAGGTATAGTGATATGTTGGATCTAGGTTGTTTGACAGGGCGAGCCTATATGGGTTATGATGCACTCCAGTTCTCTTGCTAGTTTTAATAATAGCACAGTGTGAATCGGAATTGGGTTTGGCAAGACTTCGCTTGTGTTTTGGAATATTAAATTCATCAAGTATTTCCCCGGGGGTCATTTGGGTTACTATTATCTGCATCTAACTCAGCATCTGTCTCGCTGCTGAACTCATCAAACCTGTTTCTGCTATTTGGATGTTTACCTGTGCTTTTTTAAGCTTGACTTTGGGCGCCGTTCTTCAGTAAATACTTTATAGAGCTTCTTTCTGATTATATTTCAAGAATTCTAATATACATACAATTTTTTGTTGTTGTTTACTAGCTAAGAAGTTTTTAAAGCCAAATACGCATAAAGTTTATAATAGTTTGTATATCTCTTTGAACACTGAAATATCAGTCAACATTCAACAATTAAAAAAAAATATTGGAATAATGTTCAAAACTGTATCATATTTTCCAATACTCAGCGTATTTCTTCACCTCCGCTGCTGTAGCACGCAACCCATTACAATGTTACTGCCGGGCAAGGAAATCATAGTGAATAGTAATTCAAAATATTGGCAACATCGAAGTAAAAACATCTTTTGCTATGCAGCACCAGAGTCAACGTATATCTGGAATCCACTTGTATTCGTTCACATGACATATCTGCCACTGGAAGGCAAGCAGAATGATGTAAATGTCACCTCTGGCAAAAACTTAGCTGCTAGAAGGAGTAAACATTTATATAGCGACATAGACTCAACCATAATGAGCGCATCACGTGCCGTGGGCACCATACACTTAAGCATATATCCGGAAAGTATCGAGAAGTATTGCTACGGTTTCGAAACGGAACAATCATATAAGGTGGGCGTACGTCGCATCAATATTTTGATAATAGCAGCCGGTTTGCTATTTTTTATACTGGAGCAATACGTAAATGAATATAACTGCAAATATGTTTGGAACTACTGGATAAGTCGTGTATTACTTAATTTACTGGGAATTTATGTCATCTTTAAATCCGATTCGGAATTATTTCCGAATGTTGTCTTGATACCAATTTGCGTGAAACTTTTGTTTTTGCTGTACATAAACTTGAAGCCTGTCGTTGGTGTTATACGCGCATACAAGTGGAGAGCTGTTGGAAAGTTGTCTAAAAGCAATGGACGTAATATTGTTTTTCTGCGCTCACGGCGTGTTAAATAATGGAGTTGTAGCGAAGAAATTTGCGAAATATTTGTTGGATGTATTATAAATGATTTTGCTAAATATCAAATGAAACTTTAATTACTAGAAGCAAAACAAATGTATATACGAGGGTAGTTTAAGAAGGAAGTCATTTTTTGAATGCAACACTGCTCCAGACTACAGTTTAGTTTCTTTTTGATAGCAAACAACCTCGTGAAATTTAAGAAAAATGGAAATAATGAACTTCCGCTGATAAAATATTTTTGCATAAAAAAAACCATCACCGAAACCAAGGAAAGGCTTGATCCATACTATGAGTTCTCTGTTTATTGAGTTCTACTGTGGTCGTAACTGACACCAAGCCTTCATGCCCCCTAAATAGGTCGTCACGTTTGGAAACATCGCTAAAATCTTGGGAATGCTATTGGACGAACGGAGGAGCAAAGTGCGAGACAGTATGCATCTCAACTCAGCGGGTTTAACAGATTTTACATGAATACTTGGACATGTGTGGTTGGCGCCGTGATTACACAAACTCAACCAAAAATGCAACCGTGTAACCACTTCAAAGAAGTGGTCTCCCGTTTCTTTGCGCCATTTCGTTTCTTTAGACGAAACATGGATCCATCACACAACACTACACACCAGCGATGTGCCTGTAAACCGTTGCTTTTTCGTGATTATGACCAACAACACCGTAAGCATGCCTCGGACTTCGTCCCATGCGACTTTTTGTCATACCAAAAACTGAAGAGACTCAGACTCATAAAATACACTCTTTGTCACGATTAAGGTGATTAAGGCAGCATTGATAGAAGAGCGCAAATCAGAATTACTTCGAAAATTTGAAAAGCATTGATACAGTTGTATTATACCTGAGTGGGTTTACTTTGAAGGAGTTAAGAAATAGCTATAGATGAATATTTTTTTTTAAATATATTTGGAAATTTTCAAAATTCGGAAGAAAAGGCAATAAAATTTAAGGTTGTGCACAAACTTTTCGATAAACTTGTAAATTCTGCAAGTACTGCGCATGACGTTGCATATGATTGAAAATTAAATTGACATCGAGGACATTTTCACAGGGTCCGCCGTATTCAGCGGGTAGAAATTCATAGCCGACCATTTCGCGTAATTTAGCAAAATCCTTGCCATCGTGCACGAAGAGCTATGTAATGTATTAAGTAAATAGTTTATAAAGTTCTTTAAAAATTATTTTTACTTACTGTATCCTTAAAACCTTTGCTCATGAGTGGCATCAACAGTGAGGTGGTAGCGTTCATAATGAAACCGCGTTGTATAATATGCATGACACGTACTTTAAAAGGTAGTACATCGTGTTTGTAGTTCACGATCTTAACAAAAGATGGTGTCAACATGCGTAGAAAGCGTTTAGATGCGCTGTGAATGGCAAAAAAATAAATGTACAGTTGCACACACTAAGCAAACGAAAACAGTACAGTTACACGCACTTTTTCAAATCACATATAACCGTTATGCCATTACGCTGTACAGTTGGCAATGTTAACAGTGACTCAAATATTAGATCATCCATCTCTATAAGATTTTGCATATAATTTGGAAATTTCTCGAAGAAATCCATTGTCTTGAACACAATTAAAGCACGTCCATTTTTATCCGAATTCGGCATTACGAACTTGCACTGTGCTTCATAGAATTGTGCACGAAAGTAATCCACCGGATTTTTAGCAACCCAAGTGGGATGAAAGAGTTTGAAATCATAATAGTTGTGTATAGCTTCATAGGCACGTTCAACATCCCAATTGGTATAGGTCAGAAATTTGGTCATCATAACTTCTTCGGTGCCGACTTCTAGCTCATAGCAATCTGTGAAAAAATAGAAAAAAAATGCACATCAAAATTCGTATATATTTTTTTTGTGTTGTAGTTAGAACACGTACGCACTTTCAACTTTTTCACGAAGTTCCACAATTTTATCCTGTTCCGATGGTGTATATGTTGGCTGTCCTTGTAGAAATATTATTGTATTCTTTTGTACTCTCGACATTTTGACAAATATTTTATTTTTTTTTGATTTCGAACTACAAGGAAAGTGTAATTTCGAATTTTGAAAACTCCAAATATATAATTGAAGTGATTTGCCGGATTTTTTTTGTATATTTTTTCTATATTTTTGTTTGGAGATTTTTGTCTAAAAAATGCGAACCGATCTCGCAGACTGTTGCTTGTTGTGTGTTCAACGCGTTTCTGTTGTGCAATTTGAAAAAAATTAAACTGGCGTTCGTTCATTTATTATAAAAAATTATTTTAATGCATATTTTATTTAAATAACATTTTGCGATTTATTTTTTGTTTTATTTGCTTGATCTTCGGCAGCACTTTACGCATTTTCATATAAGGCAGCTTGCTTTGTTTTAATGTGTTTTCATATAATTTCGACTTGCAGTGGGTCAGAGTGCAGAACTTTAATACTCTACTTGTGCGCTGTTCATTCCAAAGTGTATATACTTTATATAAGAAATCATTTCACTTCCATGTCTGTATAAAAATTTAATAAGACTCATCTCTGTCTCTGTGTCACAGTTTGAGTTGTGTTTAAGCTTTCGCGCATTGCATTGGTAGGGTACTTAGGTGCTGTAACATGTACGACTTATGAATAGGTCGGCTTGCAGTGACTACAATTGGTACTTCGCTGCATTCAGACTTATTTATTTTGCGCTCATAATATATATATATAGGTATATAATCTATATTCTATCAAAATCGGCTGAATATACTTGGCGTAATAGGCTTATGAAGCTAAATTCGTTCAAAGTATTTGCTTGACAATTACTTACAAATACCATTGTACGTTTTGTTCATCTATATTGCTCATTCTTTCTCCCAATACATGACAAATGAAAGAAACTAACAGAACATCAGCAAAAAGGCATAAGTTATTTTCTTTGCTTTGAATCGATAGAGCAGTGTAAAAGGGGTAAATATGCCGTTTATAAATTCTATCAAAATCGGTTGCATATTTTCGGCATAACAGACTTTAAAAATCTTCACAAAAATTATGAAACAAATATTGCTTTAAGATTTTTACATCTGTCTTCTGCTCTCTTACAACACATGACGATTGTTAGAAGAAAACAGCACAACATAAAAACATTTAATTTTCTTTGATTTGAATCGGAAGAGGTGTAGGCAAGGAATAAGAAAAATGTAAGAAAAACAAATCGAAGGAATGGAACATATTTCCTTTATACATATGTCTTATTGGTGTTCAGTTTGAGGTAACTGTTGCAGACCCGGAAGTACAGCGTATCGATATCAATTAGCAAAGCCGGCACATTGTACGAGGAAGGTTGAATAAGTCCGTGACTTTTGGGTTAAAAGATTTTTATTTTTCGACAAGTAATCACTTTAATTCTTTACATAGTCCCTTTTTACCTCGATACATTTAGACCAGCGTTTTTCCAATAATAGACCCTCAAAATAAGCATTTTTTTCAGTGATGACCTCTTTATTTGACCCACTCTTCTTAACGCTCAGATATTTTTCAGCTCTGAAAACAGAAAATAGTCTCAGGTTGCTTAATGTGGAGAATATGCTGTACGGGGTTTTGTTATTGAGACTATACACGAGTGCTCCCGTACATCATCTAGATGGAACATCACTTTTTATCAAATCAATATCGAAACTGTGGAAAGAATTTGAATTATGCATTCCATGTATTCCAATAATCTGTGGCCATGACCTTATTAACCAATAAACCCATCTTAGGCTTCTTTCGTGCACATTCACCCGGAGAAACTATCTGCTTTGATTGTTCCTTGGTCTCTGGTGTTGTGGAATGGATCCATGTTTCGTTTAGGGCAAGAAATCAATGCAAAAATTCGTTCAGATTACGGCGGAACATTACCAAAGATTCTTATGACATGGTCACACGACACCCATCGAACGGATACTTTTGTCCAAATATTTAGCCTAAGCCACATCACGAACTTCAATTTCCAATGTCCAATATCAATCCACGTTCAGTGTCACTTGTGCTGGTACAGCCACTACGAAACTCAGTGAACCACTTCTTAATCATTGAAATTATTTGTGCGGAGTTCCCATAGTATTTATCAAGCCTTTACTTGGTGTGCTAATGGTTTTTTTTTCGTCAAAATAATGCTTAAATTCACCAGCTTGGTAGCTAAAGCCAACGGAGAAGTGACTGATTCCGGCCCATTCGTGTGTCAAGCTAGGGAATAAGATGTCTGCACTGATAACGTTTTAAATTCCTTATATTAACTGCAGTGTCTGGGGTCAACCACCTAGTTTTTGGCAGGGTCCAGCAATCTATTATTTTACATGCTGGAGAAGAAAAAAATTTTGCTTGTAGATGGTAGCCAACTGCGACTCCCAATCAGTTATTAGGCATAAAGATTTATTTTGTAAGGTTTGGAACCGTTTATATTAAGTTTAAATACCGTATCTCTATGTTGGAGGCACTAATTGCTAGAAGATCTTCTTCTTTTTTTTGTCAGTAAGAAGGGAGGACAGCTTCATTAAAATTTATTAGATTCCTGAATTTCAGCTGATGTCTAGAAGGTGTTCCAAGCTTGATGCATCGTTACGTGTATATAGTCTCGGTACACTGTTGATTGAGTTTGATATGCCTTCTTTCCACCCAGACTTCAAAGATGTGCAGAAATTCTTGAAGTACGTCTGCTGCCTCATACTTGCAACTTCAAGCATTTTAGATGCCTAACAATTCTGCAATTTATCGTCATGGACGTCGGGTTGCATATCACTTCGGGTTTGAAGGCACCAATGTTGTAGTTGACTACTCGGTGTAGCGATACAATAGTACCATGCCTTCCAAAAAACCTGTACTAGTAGTCCAAGATAATACATTAGTTTTCCACAAAACCAGATATTTGGTCTTTCACAGTCTTTATCCAACCTTCGAGATAGAAGGCAGCATACGAATATTTCACCGAATTTTCGGGCTTGTGTATCATGGGGGACTAAAGAAAAGGCATACTAGTTTCGAATGTATTGCAAGCTTATTATGGCGTTATAGAATAACATCACAACATCCCTTCAAAAATCCATCATGCCCAGAGACTTTATTCCGCTCGGAGGGAAGAACAAATGGGCAGATGAATATTTGTACGGGTGATGGTGAAACTTCTATTTCATACAACTTTTCTGTAGTTGCTAAAACAAAAGGCATGAAAGAATCGGCTATGTGAGTGGTATGTTCCTTTGAACAGCATCATCTACTATTTACATCTATTATGGGAAACTTTCCATTCGTTTGATAGGACGAAGTAGGAATGTGGGAAAAATTCGACAGCGTCACTTGGAATGCTCCCTAAACTAATAACAGTTAAAGCTTGAAGTACTAGGACTCAAGGGTATCTGTGAGATGTATTTTTAACAAAAACCGGAGGCTTCTTTGATTGATGGTAATATTGTTAGCACGGTTGAACAACCTCTCCGGCTTCAGAGGATGAAGAATAAAATAATTTAACACCTTTTTTGTTTGGTATTTTGCCGTATTTTGCCAACATTGGCAGATACCTCACCCAAAATATTGTGTAGCGCAACAAGCAGACAACCAAAAGACAAAATATGAAAACAGACAAAAAATAAACAACGTAAAGAAAAAAAAAAAATTAATAATTGAAGAAATGTCAACAGCATGTGACGTACGTGACTTAATAATGGATTGTTATTATTACTATAGCTTTTCTGTTGTCCATATTGGTAGGAGAGTTATAGACAGCATACGAAAGAGTAAACAGATAGACAGCATGCATAGCGTGAAAGAGATAGTTATATATTAACTAGTGACATATATATACGAAGACAGTTTTTATGAAAAGTGTTTAAAATTCTGCGCCAAAGTTCAAGGAAAATTGTTCATTTGCAAGGTATTTTTTTTTCCTGTTCGTACTTCGCATGTCATGCTGACAATTTTTTGGCAAATTATAAACAAAAACTTTATACCCACTTATAGCATATTTTTATTATAATTATTATTATTTCCAAGCCATTAGACAATTAATTGTTTTAGCTAGATTTTGCAAAGGTTTGCAGTTGTCTATAATAAAAGCAACATCGAGCGAGCACGAGTGATACTTTGAGGCGTGCACTTAATGCAAATGTTTAAATTAACATTGCTTAGCGATTTAGATATTAAAACAACAGCTGTTCCGATTGGAATTATATAATAAGTCTAAAAAAATTAATAAATAAATAAGATTGCTGCAGTTTTCAATTGGCGACTTTAAAATACCCTCACTTATGAAACTCAAAATTTCTCAACAAAATTTGAATAAATTTATAAATTCAAATCCTTTCAACTAAATCGTATCTGTAGAAGTGGTTCGAAGTAAAATGGTATATTAAAAGCTAGATTTTATAGGAAAGCTTAAAAATGGTGGATATATACGAATGAGTTCTGATGGTCCAATTTAAAAATTTTTCTTATTAACCATAAACAATTTCTTTCTTTCCTGCGATATCACACAATTGTGAGCGTATACTTGTGTATGGCCTACTCCTTGTAGAGAAAGTGGAGGTGGTGTTTGGCACATCCAATTAATACAAATTTTAGAAGAGGGAATATGATAGTCTAAATATTTAGCTACGCCTATACTCTCCACATTGTAATTTTTTTATACGGACAGCAATTCTTGTCTTCTTAGCCCAAACACTTCGAGCCGGAACTTGTTCCGCACCAGCTTTAGATAGCATAAATATGAAATTCTTCTATATTTAAATTGCTTGTTAGAAACCAATTATCTCACCAAAAAAGTTCGTGGTTCACAGTTTATAAAGGATCATAATTTCTTCATATTATATACTCCTGTTCTTTGTTAGCTCATTGTTTGGTAAATCTCTCAAGCAACCTGAGATTTTTTATTCCATCGAGTGCCCGGTCGTCCTATATGTCGGCATCCACCAATCAAGTTTGGGCCTCCATGTAAACCATGTGTGCTGGAGCTATTTCATCCATTCGATTGAGGTGCCCAGCTCAGTACAGCCGCTGGAATTTTATTCGCTGGACTATGTCAACCTCATCGAATAAACTCGTCGCCGACTCTAATAGGACCGAAAATACTGCGAAGAATCTTCGTCTCGAAGATTTTTAACGCTGACTCATCCAACTCAATCACGGTCCATTCCTCTGCGCCATACAATAGGACCGGGAGTATCAGCGTCTTATAGATCTTTATTTTCGTCTTTCGAGAGAGGGCTTTACTTCTCATTTGCTTGCTCAGCCCAAAAAAGCATCTCTTTGCAAGCGTGATTCGTCGCCTGATCTTCAGGCTGACGTTGTTGTTGCTGGTTATCTTGGATCCAAGATAGACAAAGTTTTCTATAACATTGAAGTTGAAATTCTCCATAGTCACTGACCGTCGAAGACGCGATGACAGAGTGCGAGAAGACACCATGTACTTCGTCTTGTCCTTACTCACCGCAAGACCCATGAGCCGAGATTGTTTTTCAATCTCTGATAACGCCTTGCTGACTCGTCGTTCCTGCGTGCCGATGATATTGATGTCATCTGCGTAAACGAGCAGCATCTCATCCTTTTGGAAGATCGAGCCCGACATGTTCTGTATACGGGGGCACTAGCGTCGGATGTATTTCATTAGAAAATTGAAAAAATCGAACGAAACAGCATCGCCCTCTTGGGCATCAAAGGGGTCGGAGAGGTTTTTCCCCTTTTGTTTGGTTCGGTGTTAGCTGCTCATAGTAAGTTAGTAACTTCATTCTTATTCCATCCAAAAGATATCATAACCTCCTTCTAACTTCATTAGATATAATTCGTATTGCGGTGTCGTTAATGGTGATTCGCCACGTTTTAACCATCTCTGCTTCCGCATGATATTCTTATGGATGATTCTTATTTTATCAAACGCAATCGGCCTTTTGCATAAAGATGTATTGGGATGGCATTTCAGTCGATTGAATTTTTGTGTTGACCATTCTGAGCCATAAATCTGTTGTAGACAAAGGTGCGCAAAAACTGCTCGTATAGTGAGGTGCTGGTCAGCCGTGTTCATGACCGAGATTACATGATTTGCAACTACTGTGACTCGTCCAGAAGGGGTTGCATTTTCGTGTACAAAACGTTGAAATGGTTTTAATCTTGCTATTCATTTTAGACTAACAGGCTTGACCAGTGCGTACTTGATGGGTTCTTAGTCTGTTTCAGTTGAATGAGTATCAGAAGTGCATAGTCGAAGAAAAGGCTTTAGCAGTGCGTACTCGATCACTTTCTTAGCTTGTATATTCTTCTTCATTTATTTCTGCTGAACAGACTTGAGCTGTTTGTACTCCAACGACTTCTTGCGTTTTATGTTGTCTTTCGTTTGATTCAGATGAACGGTCTAGAGCAGGGTACAGTCGAACGCATTTTATAAAAAAGTTGTGCTTTGCTCTTGAGGGATTTCTGGGTACAAGTCAATAATGTTACTTCGATCTTCTCCACAAATTACGTCACTTTCAGCGCTTCAAAACAAAAAAAACAACTGAACATAAACATTTTGGTGTTTTGTATAAGATACTTCTGCTCAGTTTGGATAACTAATTCCGAAAAGAATTGTCTCCATATATTTTCTAGAGTGTAATATTTACGAAGTATTTGTACACCTTTTTTTGTTATAATTGGAAACTTTCTTCTTTTAAATTTAAACATCAGTTCTTTAAGCACACTTTGTTTCTGCAAATATTGTTCTTTCTTCTCATTCTCCATTTGCCTTCAAATATTGTTTTTCCGTTTTTTTGATTTAAATTTTAATCGTTTTTGGAAGATTTTCTTAATGTATTTCCTCTCAGCTCACTAAAATCTTCTTTCTACACTTTTTGAAAACTTTTTTGTTTTTAAATTTGAGATGTTTTTTGCAGCATAAAGACTTCGAGGAAACGCTGCTTTTAATGGCAGAGCTCTCCAATTTGTTCAGTCTTCCAGAAATTTCTAATAGCTCTTGAGATCTTCATTCTTTTAAGATCTTTATTATGTAAAATTCCATTTCAATTTTCGTTTATCACTCCAATTGTCGAAATATTCTAACCATTTAAAGCATCATAGCACACTATGAGAAGCTAATGAGTTGTGAAAACCTAATAAAAAAAAAGAACTTATTACAATACAATCAAAACTATGTCAAAAATCTAATGAAACATCTGCTCAATGCCTGTCAGAAATCACTTAATTACGCAAAATATTTCAATTAGGAAAAAAAACTGACAATACTTCCATTGTAGAGAATTAACATTAATTTGTATACATTTTGGTTTATAATTGTCTAAAAATATTTTGCAATTCAAATAAAACAAACTATTGTAGAAAAAAAAAAACCATTTCACACACTTGTAAACTTAAAATAAATCCGAACAAAAAAAGGATACAAAAAACGGAATTGCATTCGAAATCAAGTTTACGTACAGCCAACAAACCGCAAAATTGGTTGTTTCTATTTAGCATTAATTTGTTTTGGTTTTTCGCGTAAATTATTTAATTTTGAACTGAATTATAATAAAAATCAGTAAAGGGACACACAATGCATGGCAGAAATTTGCATTTATTATTAAATTTATAAATATTGAAACTAATTTTAATGCTAAAATAATAAACATTGGTTTTTGCGGTTCGGTACGCCATCAATGTTATTTTTTGCATTATTTTTGCATTGAATTTATCAAATGCGGTTTTTTTTTGGATTAGTTTTGGTTGATAATATCCTGCATTGCAGGATATGCTGCTGCTGCTATGCCCTGCCCATAGCATTTGTTTAACAAATCACATTGTGACACCCAACGCATACAGAAATTGACAACGCCCCACAAGTTTTGGGTGGATAAGAAACAATGTAACAAAAATTACAAATGTTGTAAAGTGTAATTTTTCAAAGTTTTTTCGTTTTTTTCTACTGTTTTTTTTTTTTTTTTTTGTAGAGAAGGATGTATTCTAGCAAAAATCATAATGCGAACGCATTTCTCTGAAGAAAAATGTTTCCAACAACAATAATATTTTTTTTTTTTTTTTTGTGTTTGGTGTAGCAAACTAAAAGCAAAAGAAAAACTAAACCAAATTCCAATTTGTCAGGAATTTGTTCAATTTTAGTTTTGCATTGGTTTTTCTGTTCTTTTATTTTCTTTTATTTTCAATGAAATCTTGCCATGTTCTTTTGAGCTGTTTGTGGTGCTGTTGGTGTTAATAGCAGTTTAGGGACAGTTTGAAGCGTTCAAATCGTTTTTGCTTCAGATTGAAATATTTGATTTCTACTGTTTATATTGGTTTTCATATTGCATTTAATATTGATTGTGTATAATTTTTTCGGTTGAATAGCTTAAAATGTTTAGCAAATTGTTTGTAAGTAAATGTTGCAGTTCTTTAGTTTAAAGTTGAAATTTTGGCCACTCAAAAGAAGTTGGTATTTGCTAGTTTAGAGTGGAGATTAAATTAAATAATATTTTTTTACATTGAACCCTAACCATTCTTTTTTTAATAAGCATTCTAAGTTACTGCTTATAACATCAGCTATCAGGCAATGAAAGTCTCGTCATAATCGGTTCAGCTATTTTCGAAATAAGTCGGAACAAACAGACGTACTACTAAACGAACTTCCTGCTAAACTTATTCACTAAGAAATATATTAACAGCTCCATTAAAAATCATAACACTTTGCCAAATCCATTGGCAACTTCAATTAAGTAGTTCTATATATAAATATCAAAGCTTATCTGCAACAAACAAGTCCAAATAATCGTGTAACATTTTGCATAAATTCAAAAACGATAAATATGAAAAGTGGCATCACATAGCAGCATAATAGGCAGCAGCAATATTGTTACAGCTGCCAATTCAATAACTAACGACTGCCAATATCGAATATCGAACTAAGAAGCATTTGAATACGCTACAACGTACAAACTGAAACTGAAACTAATAAATAAGCGCAAAATCTAAAAGTAGACCGCAGGGCAAAACTTTTGTTAAATGTCATTTGCAGCAACAAAACTTGAGTTTTCTTTTTTTAAACCTTTTGCGCTGTGCATTACTTATGCAACAATGGCTACAAGTATGACGCCAATGCCTTGGAAAACCACTTAAATTTTGAAATGGGTTGCAAACAAATACAAATCCAACTGAATACAACAGCGAACAACGATAAAGAAATGTTGCATGTTTTATGACAACTGCAGACGCCCTCTGGCGTGTGGTTCAAAAAATAAAAATAGCAAAAAAAAAAAAAAATTGCAAATGCTGTTTATGACGCCCGGCAACAACAAGAACAACAACAACTGATAACTCATTGGCAACATTTGGCCAGCTTGCAATAAGTGGAAGCCATTCAAATAGCCTATTCCTATGTATGTAACGGATACACCGCCGGAAACACTCACGTCTGCAGCGGAGACAGCGGCGACGGCAACGACGGTGGCGTCGACTTTGAATGTAATGATGACGCTGTCGTTCGGTGACTATGACGTTGGGTGTCGGCAACGGAAATGCTGCCAACGAATGTCATTAGGCGCACTTTGTGGCTGTGGCAGCGTTGGCAATGGCGTCGTCGACTATGGCCAATCGCCATTTTTCTTTGGACAGCGTGCTTTCACAGCTTCCTTTCCGGTTCACAGTTTTTTATGTCGTTGACATAAAAATGATAGATATGCCCACTACTATGACTACTAGTAACAGCGTAGCTTATGCGTTTTTATTTTACTGCATGCAGTCTTGATCCTGCTGCTCAACGACCTAAGCGTCCTTGTCGGTTGTCCTCATCGTCGCCGGCATTTTGTAAATAGTTTGCACTTGCTGGCTGTAATTTGCTGCAGCTGTTTCGGCTTTGCTGTTAAATAATCATATTTTTTTTCTACCGAGCGCACACTCTATCTCATATTTTAGAGGTACACACACTTGACTCATATGTTCGCAATTTGTCGCTTTTAGTGATTTTCATAGTTGCCACAAGTTGTGGCGACATCTTTTATGTGCTTTTGTGGCTATGTTTTTAATGGGTCAACGTGTCATGCATACAGAAGTAATGAATGGGCGTGCTCAGACTTTTTTTTTAAGTCGATTTGAACATTGAAGTGTTCTGGAATTTAATGTACTTAAAAGCGTTAAAAATAGTTTTACAAGTGTGTTCTACAATTCCAAATGGAACTTTTGTAACACTTATAAAACTGAATTGATGTTGTGAAATGAATGCTTAGAAAAGTGTTACACCAAAATTTATTATAGCGCTTTGATATTGCGCCGTAAAAGCAATTCTGCCGAACTTTAATTTAAGCTTTAGCAGATTTTTGAGTTGTAAATTAGTGTAGAACATTTTGAAGAACTACTAAGCTGCAGTTTTTTGATTAAATTAGTTAGTTCCTGAAATTTGAGTGTCATCAAAGAACCATTCAAACTTAAATTTCATACCTGAAAGGTGTTCCATTTAGAAGATACTGTTCTATTCTGAAACAAAAGTTTAGGGGTCTCGAATTTTTTTTAAATATTTTATTGCTTTCCAGATAGAATTATTTATTGCAAATTATTTTCAGTATACATTCACCACGAATGTTCCCTTGGAATTTGATTCTTTTAGCCACAATTCCTGATTCAATACTCCCAATGGACTTGACTGTACCACATGTCCCTCCTTTCGCGGTTTTAATGTAAATCAAAACTCTTAAGCCCACCAAATTACATGACATGAAAGGAGATACTGATTCTAAAAATCACCATGGTTCGGACCATTTGCCTTCACAATGGACGGGCGCTGGGATTGCGATGTTGATAAAGCCTGGCAAACCTGCAGCACATCCTACGTTCTATCCATCCAGAGTTCACGGAATCGTGGTAGATATAAGGTATCGAAAATTATTAACTAGTAGTTTGTTAAGACCTGCTCTGTATCGTTGCTAATTTATGCAAATTTGGTTAATCTTTTACCCTTTTCTAGCTTAATTCTTGCTAATTTACACTAAATAGTTGCTGATGTGTGACTATGTCATAGCCATATTTTTTCAATTACATCAAAACTTCTTTCCACCCATTTCAATCATCACCATTTACTAAACACAATAAGCACGAAAATTTAAACGCACCAACAGATCTCGCCCAATTTCCAAACCAGCCATTATCAAGACCAGCAATATATAATTTTATTTCAATGTATTTTACGTGTTTACAATCCGTACATTGGCTTCGTTTTATAGTACTGAGTGCACCCAACAACGGAAATGAAAACTCAACACAGCGGAAATTTAATAACGGACAACAATTTCGCATCAAGTGGACATATTTATGCGGCAATTTGAGTTGCCACAGTTGTGTGGCAGATACATTTGCCAGCAGCTTTCCATTTGTGTACCGCATGTATCCAATAAGCACATATATTGTACATAGAATAGATAGATAGATACATAGATAGAATAGAATAGAATGAGAACCAGAGTATTCTAGCTTTGTCTATTGACAAATGAGCATTTCATATGAAATGACAATTGAATTGATTTTTGGCGGCAACTGTTTTCAATTGAAATGAAAATATTTCATAATAAAAAAAGAAAACACTCATCAATGCCCAATGGCAATGGCAGCAGTATCAGCAGAAGCAGAGCAGCAGTGACAACATAATGCAATACAAATAGCCAATTCTATCATATGAAACATAACATAAATACACATATGATACGAGGGTAGTTCTAGAAGTAATTGAACTGAAGTCGAGTGAATTACATCATTTGATTTTTGTTTGACAGCTAATAAAAGTAGACAGATGGTTAGGTATCAGAAGTTCCGTTGCCAATCTGAAGATACATAATATTTCAACTACTATTTGGACATTGATGTGTTGTGCTGGATTTGTATTTCATTCAAAATTTAGATCATAACCCACACCAAAAACTACATCCAAATTGTCACAGAATTGCGTTTGTGATACATTTTGTTGCGCATCTGTTTTGTTGTCCGTCTGTCTGTCTGTCTGTCTTCAATGGCTGCATTCAATGGCTATCAAATACAAATCGAATTATTGGTTACTTCTGTTACTACCCTCCTATGTACATAAAGATAATATATAGTGAGGCTACTAAATGTAATGCGCTATATATAATATATTAAATATCACAGAGCCTAATAATACGCAGCTAGATAAAAAGTGGTAGGGTGCTATTAAATAGAAGTGTTCGAAAGACTGTGCAATATATTTAGTAGAACGAACTGTCGACAAATTGTCAACAATAGAATTGAGAAATAAAATGAAATTTATTGACAATTTATTGCCAAATAGTTCAAGGATGCACGCAGTAAAATAATAAATTTTATAGTTTAATTTTCGCAGCATATAATATTGTAAATAGAATAAGAAGAATAATAATAATAAATTAGCACATGTGTCTATAATAAGCGATTATGGAGTACGATTGCGGTTGAAATGTACAAAAGGGGCGTTGATGCAATTTTGAGTTTTTTTTTTTTTTTTAATAAATGAGCTACGCAAAATGAATCAATTGTGTAATAAGTTAAATAAAAATAAGGACATAGATTTTATTATAACAGAAGAAAAGATTTAATGCATTTCACAGGCAACAACAAGAGACTACAAAGTGGCATATGGATCCTGAGTAAACCGTAATAATGAGCTGGTAGCTCGAACTTTGTTGGCTGTGGTGCTGAACTGTTGTAACGAGATGTTCTTCAGAAACTATCAGTTATTAGTCATAAATTTGGTTTATAAAATCCTTCATAATGCGCTTTAATGGTCTTCATTGATTATAGCTACAGCTTCAGCGTCATCTTCCACAAAAAATCTGTTACAAAGTTTGAGATGTTCGCTGTGAAGAGGTTCTTCGTGAATTTTTTGAGGATTTTCAGTGGCATAAATTTCGTTTCTTTACGTCTTCCTTTTAGCAAAAAATTAACCTTTGCTCATAATTTTTTCTTGATAAAATTCACTACAAAGTTTTTATATCCAAAGTGACTTTGCTTATCGTCTTCAAGAGTCCATTTTGTACGGGAGTATCTTCAATTCGCAACTGTGGAAAAAGATGTGCAGAACATTGGTGACTCGATATTGTCGGTGAACTGGTAATATAGACTCATTTAGAGAGGTGTAGGTGAGGGTGTTGGCACATAACATGTATAGCTGCTAGAATCATCAAATTGCATTTACCATAAGCTAACTCTTATAAAAAATTATATTTAGGTTCGGAAGTGGTGGTTCCCATATAAATCTGTCCTACCTTCAAGCATTTTTGTATGAAGAACGAAGTATGTTCTTGTTGTTTATTACGATAGAAATGCCGAATTTGATGTACTTTGCATTAATCCTAATAAAATTTCCCATTAGGGTAAAAATCGGACCACTAGAGGTGGTCCCCTATAAAAAGCCAAGTTAATATAGATATGTCTTTCTGTTTAGCAATGAACAACATAGAGACTATAAAAGATTGAGCCTTGAAGCTTAGATTTTTAATAGCCATTATTCCATCTTAAGTTAGGTTGTTTTTGTTGGACTTACTAACCACTCTACTAACCATATCGGATCATTATAAGTGGTAGCTCCCATATAAAACTATTCCCCTCTTGAAGGTCTCGTAAGAAAAATATTTAGGTGTAATTTAGTTAAGCTTGAAACGAGATATTTGGAGTATCTTATACTAATACCAATAAAAAATCTTCCACGGTTCCAGATAGGAATATTTCCTTTATACAAATTTAAATTCCATGGGGGGTACAGGGTATTTGCGATATTACTTTCTGGAAAGTTTACACTCAGAGCAACATAGATCTACTTTGTTGAAGCATTCAGGCATCGATAATTCTTTTCGGCAAGCAAAAACTCTTGCCTGTGTGAGTACGCAAAGAGTGTTCGGCCTCAGCGGACTTCCGGATCCATCTCTGATTCACAAAATTCATTATTTCCTTTTAGCACCTCTTGTTTTTCTAGCAGGTTTACCTTTCTTATTATTAAGATGGTTTGCTGGTCATATTCTGAGCTTACTCAGCATCGCAGATCATTAATTCTATTTTCACCTCAAAACTCTTCTTAGATGATGATGATTTTTTGTGATGTATTCTAAAGCATCCTTTTGGAAATTTTTAATAAATATATAGCTCTACCATGTGTCTGAGGTTTATGTGTCTGTCATTGCTATTTTTCATGAACAATATATTAACTTTCAAATATGACCCACTAACACACTCATTTGCACCACACTTCTCCCACTCCATGCTACATCTAAATTATCTTTACTTTATTTCCAGCTAATTTCAAACTCAACCAAATAAAATGTGCAACAAATTAAAAAATTGTGCAACAATTGAAAGCTGCCGCGTAAAAGAAATGAAGCAATTGTCAAGAAAATGCACGGCTCGACACACAGGAGTCAAGCAGCAAAGAAATTAAAAATGAAGCAAGGACTAGAGTCGCAGCAAATTGTAAAAGTATCCATGTACATATACAAAAGGATGAGCAGTTAAGGCATGAAAGAATGCTGTAATAGTTGATGAAAAGCGCGAGCAGGCAAAAGAAAAGTAAGGAAGAAAACAGTTGTAATCTTAGTCCTGACAGAAAATAGTAGAGCGAAGATTTGCAGGGTGTGTTAGGAAAGTCATAAAATAAATTATAATTTTTTTAAACAAAATAAATAGCTGCAACATAAATTAAGAAAAAAATCGGTTGGAACTATATTGAAACTGTATTTGCGGCAGCATTGCCATATTGTATTTTAAGACATTTGGCAACACTGCTAACTGTAGCCTACCAAACTACATGACTTTTGAAAAGCACCTTCTATTTTTTTTTTTTTTTTTTGTAGTAAGATATCAGAAGTGCAACACTTGCCGTAGTAATTGATATCACGCAAGAGCGATTCTTTGGCTTGGCAACTTTTTTTTTATTTTCACGCCGTATTTTTAACGCTTTTCTACAATTTTCTTTCTTCAAGTATTTCCTCTATACTATATAAAGTACATAGTACATTTCTATGTAAGATTGTAATGCAATCTCTGCTGCTACAGAGCCGTGCCGTGTTTATTTGTTTGCATGCTGTGCTGAACTATTTCCTTTACGGGTTTTTTTAATAAAATTCTTAAACGTATTTTCACGCTGTTTATGTATTGAGTGTGGCATGTTGAAGTATTTTAATGCATTTTCCAAGAGTTTTGTGGCATTTAATTAGATTTATTGTGTTTCGAAAAGTGAAGCCTGTTACTACTAATTGCTTACTTTAGTGTTAAGTGGTAGCTTATAATAAACTTCAGAATGTAGCAAATTGAAATTGAATTTTAGCATATTTAAATAAAAGTATCTCATAGCTGACAAACCGCAATAAACATTTATCAAATCGTATACAAAAAGCCTTGCCGCATTCTTTTGTATTTAAATAATTTTTTATGATAAATTTTTATTGTGGAATTTTTTTATGTCATATATAAAATGTGTAAGAGCTTTAAAGAAATAAGTGCACGACTTAGAGATGCCCTACCAACTTTCCGAGTTTGATGCCTTTACCTCCACTAGTCTCCGAGTTCTTGCTATTCACTTAAACAAAGAACAGAAGGACATACAGCCATATATAACAATATCAACTCAAATTTTAATATTAAGCAAAAAAAAATATTTATTTATTTTTAATTCTCCTACACCCTCTTATGGCTGTTACATACCTTTTCCCGAACTTAATATACCCTTTTATATCTACAGTCTATACAAAAATATTTTATAGCCTACTTTGCAGCATGTATGCCAACAATTCACTTAGCAAACAAATCGGATAAAGGAAAAATTGTCTCAGTATTATGAATTATTATTTGGCTTTATTATATTTAAATTACATAAAGCATTAAATATAATTCACTACGCTCCATTTACAGTCAATATGTAGCCGCCACGAATATATAGCTGTAGCTGTGTGTACTTCGCCTGCACAAAATTCAGCTGAAATTCATTGTAATACTTTTTCATCAATTATATGATGCGTAAGAAGAAAAAAAAGAAGAGAATATGTTGAGATTTACATTGGCAAGGTTTGGAGAAATGGGCATAGCAAATAGACAGACAGAAATAGCTACAAAATATGGAATATGTTTTATACTTTCTTTTGTATATGAAAATGTTGATACGAGGGCGGTTGTAAAAGTCAGTTGTGAAGGTTTGAAATTTAGGAAATTTTATAAAACGTGACGCATACAATTTTACCTTATTCCAAGTTACAATATTGTCTGTGTTTTATATTAAAGGACTAAAGAAATACTAAACCAAACTCAAAAATATGAAAAACTTAAACGAAAAATATGAAACGAGTGGAGGAAGCTGTGATGGAATGCTAGGAGATAGTTTGTATATCCGTAAGAAGAAATGAAAAGAGTTAAAAAAATAAGTTCCTAACTTTCAAATCGTAGTGAAAGTCACTCATTATAATCAAAATCGAAATACTGGTAGACAAGACGCTTAGTTGTAAATATAATTTAGCATAAAAATCGACCTACATAGTCAAAAGATATTAGTGTTAAATTTCTAAGCTTAAAATTTGGTAAACACTAATGCTATTCAAACTGTTTGTTAGCGCTTTTCAAACCTGACATATACAACGTGCTACTTAAATTCAATTGCCTCAATCTCGACCTATGTACAATATTTTATGTTTGACAATGCCTCAACTATACAAGACAATTAAGTGGAATAGAATTGGACATTTTTCGCTTTTTACACCTCTAAACTAATCTATCTGCGCTAAATTATATACCCTGCCCATCGTCTTACTTTTATATTCAGAATTTATCTCACTGCACTCAGAGAAAAAAACATTCGTTAAACCAAACTCAAAAACAAAAGAAAGAGGTGTCACAGTACTCCCGAAAGTAGGCTAGCTATTTCCATAAATGCTGATACATATATACCGAAATTGGTTTTTCTATAATATGATGAGCCATTCTTATTAAGTAGAAGCGTCTCACATATAATTTTTAACTCGGTTTACTTGTTTAATTTGGTTTGCTTGGCTTACTTGATTTACTTGTTTTATTTGGTTTACTTGGCTTACTTGGATTACTTGATTTACTTGGTTTAGTTGGTTTTCTTGGTTTAATTAATTTACATAGTTAACTTGGTTTACTTGTTTAATTTGGTTTGCTTGGCTTACTTGATTTACTTGTTTTATTTGGTTTACTTGGCTTACTTGGATTACTTGATTTACTTGGTTTAGTTGGTTTTCTTGGTTTAATTAATTTACATAGTTAACTTGGTTTACTTGTTTAATTTGGTTTACTTGGTTTACTTGATTTACTTGTTTTATTTGGTTTACTTGGCTTACTTAGATTACTTGATTTACTTGGTTTAGTTGGTTTTCTTGGTTTAATTAATTTACATAGTTAACTTGGTTTACTTGTTTAATTTGGTTTACTTGGTTTACTTGATTTACTTGTTTTATTTGGTTTACTTGGCTTACTTAGATTACTTGATTTACTTGGTTTAGTTGGTTTACTTGGTTTAATTAATTTACATAGGTAACTTGGTTTACTCGGTTTACTTGGTTTACTTGTTTAATTTGGTTTACTTGGTTTACTTGATTTACTTGTTTTATTTGGTTTACTAGGCTTACTTGGATTACTTGATTTACTTGGTTTAGTTGGTTTACTTGGTTTAATTAATTTACATAGGTAACTTGGCTTACTCGGTTTACTTGGTTTACTTGTTTAATTTGGTTTACTTGGTTTACTTGATTTACTTGTTTTATTTGGTTTACTAGGCTTACTTGGATTACTTGATTTACTTGGTTGACTTGGTTACTTGGTTTACTTGGTTTACTTGGTTTGCTTGACTTAATTGGTTTACTGGTTGACTTGGTTAAATTGGTTTACTTGGTTTATATTAGGTAACTTGGTTACTTGGTTTATTCGGTTTACTTTTGTCTGTTGCTTTATTTTCTTTGTTTTCTCTTCGCCAGCATAAAAAAATGCCCTCTAAAGAAACTCATACATCCATACTTTATGTCGATATATATTTAAAAGATAATATCGATCCCTAATTATGAGTACACAAGTACTACTTAATAATAATATGAGTTCAAAAATTCAAGTAGCAGCGCATGTAGGGTTGCATTGATACTTCATTAAATTCAAATAAATTTCTCAATTTCAACTAACTCAAAAGTGTTATCAAAACCGACAGTGATTCAGTGTAGGGGAAGTTACTGTGGATGATACCGTTTTAATCAACTCTTTCTGGCTGTGGGACTTGTTCTTTTCGTATTAAGACGCCATGCTAGCGGCGTCATGCATGCCAAGGCGTTTCATGTACCTTCTCCCTTGTGCCTGGATGATGTCACCAACTTTAAAGTCTCCTAGACTCTATCGATTTACCTGGTGCGCATACGTCATGGAGCATTGCACATTGTAATAAGCATTTTGCTATGGGCGATTTGGAATTTGTTCAAATTGAACTTGGCTTCAACGAAGCGAGTATAAAAATGTTTTTCTTCAAAAAAATAAAAAAAATATTACCGGTGATCCATGCTGCCCCAGTTCACAGTTTTTCCATTTTTATATAACTTACTTTGAAAGACCCTTTTTTCGTTACGTTTTTTTCCATTTACCACACAATAGCTTCGCTACAATCAGTAAATTTTTTTTGTGTGCGTTGTTAAGTCCTTTAAATACTTTGTGCATCTTAAATACGTACTACCGTAGCTAAAATACAAATATTCTACCTTCAAAATATAGTAAAGCTTTTTGTTTTGATATACTTTTTCAGTACTCACTGTCCTACCCTCATATTAACAACATTTTCTAGTGTAGACATTTGCAAAACGCGCATTTTACTACTTACTAAATCCATTACAAAGTATTTACGTAGAAAATTGCTTTATAAGTATATATAAATATATTGTCGTATGTGCTGCATAGTAGCTGCGATATATTGTCGTGGATTTTTTCCATACCATCTATATATGTATGAACGAGTATATAAGATTCCAGGACACGAAACAAAGCAACAACAACAACAACAAAAAAAATTGTGCAGTGCACAGCAATTTATGTGATTTTCGTAAATGTCAGTGGCAAATAAGAAAATATTAAAATAGATTTCTGCATACTTTATACACTTACGATGAGATTTTTCGTTAAAAACTTTTATACACTGACGAAAATTTTTTTTAATTGGTGGAGAAATATATTGAATGTAATATAAAGGCGAACTATTGAAGTCTATTTTGTGAAAGAGTTGGTAGCAATGGAGTTTTTATGTCAAACGTGGTTCCATATTTAATGCTTTTTAAAGAATTTTATAGATTTTATAGTTTTTCTATAACAAAACTTTTATGGAAGACTTCAACAAGAATTTAGAAATTTTTTTCAAAAATAATTTTAGGATTGTAAAGTGAAAGAGTGAATTAAACGTCTACATTAGCGTGACCGCTCTGTATTACATTTTTATATATATCTACATACACAATTCTCTAAATCATCTTCCTATTCTTCAAATGATACCTGAACTCTTACCGACTTGGAACATATAACCAGGAAGGTGAATCATTTGAATTGTAATAGATTGCTTACCCATTCTTATTGTTATGCGTTCTTTCTCTTACTTCTTTTTTTTTTGCTTTATTCACGATCAACCTATGCTCCTCTCGCAACGTTTCATAATTTACGTTTCAGTTTTCAGACTCAAACACAACTTCTTCTCATTTAATTTCTTCCAGTGTACATACTTTTCTGCATCATCAACATGTATATATATGGCGGCACTTTTTCGTGAATAATGTTTAGTTGAATGGTTCCATATGATGAGATGATGTTGACGTTGCTCCCGTCAGCAACATAAAGCTGCTTTTATATATCAGCTACTCTACTACTTACTTACTAAAGCAAAAAAAAAAAAAAAAAATCGTAATTCATAGCGGATTTACTTACAAAATAATTCATGTGAACTGATGATGTACGTCGAGGATGTAGTAGGATGCTGCTTTTAAACTTACTGCCACATCTATTCATCTACTCAAGCACTGACTTGGCCTAGACATTGTAACAATGTCGCTGAAAATTATCTAAAGCTTTTGACTTTAGACATTTTACTTATACATAAATAGATGCATTTATAGTTGGAGCGGAATTGAGCTCGTATATAAATTCTATTTTTAACTGAGTCTATGCAGAAAGTATGTCGTGTGATGAACATTGCTTACTGGATACATTGGTAGTTCTGAAATTTTAAGCAGAGCAGAAATACTTCTGTCTCACAAATTCCATGGTTAAAAGTTCTATAGCTATTTAATGATATCGCATACAATATATATAAAAGCAATAAATACGAATTTCAGGCTTGATCGACCAAGTCATTAAAACTGTACACGTATGTGTAGCCAATTTTTTTATTTTTATTTTTCTTCTTACTTTTCGTTTCGCATTTTCATCATTGATTGGCAACACTGATTGCTTATTTTGAATACAGAGCGACACATTTAACCCTTTATTGTGTTTCTTATGTGAAGTAAATAAATTTGTTACGCACAAAAATTGCGAAATAAAAACCAATTTGTTAACACTATAAAAAATATGCTGTACGGAATGAAACAAAAAAGAAACAAAAAAAAAAAAAACAAAAAACAGAAATGAGCCATAAAAATAAGAAGAAAAGTGAGCAGTGCTTATTGCATTCGATGACCAATTCAAAAAAAAAAAAAAACGCACATGAAGGACAACGCCATTTTGAAGCACATACTCTCACACCTACATATATATTTTTTTTTGATATACAGTGGGAGTACGCGTATTGTAGCATATTTACACTACGTGCAGTAAACAGTTGTAGTAGCTGTTGTGCAACAGCGGGACATTTCAGCAGCTGTTCTAGTTTCAAAATTTTGGAATAGAAAGAAAATAATTGAAAATTCTTCTAACGCTTTATATGGTTTGATAAAATATTACTTGGATCTTACTTCTCCCGATTACTATGTATTCCAACTATCATCGATGTACCTCAAAAATATCCAAAAATATGATAGTTTATCGTTTAAATGGGGAAGGTGGAGGAATAGGGATGTGTTGATATGCGGAGCATAGCCCCTCCGATTCGGACCAAAATGCATAGGGTTAATTCTGCTGATCCCATTAACATGTATACCAAATGTCATCTCTGTACATCAAACGAATGCAAAGATATGATAGATTTTGCTTATCGCCTATATGAGGGGTGATAGACCGCCCACTCCGATTATAACAAAAAGTAGCCTATATTATTTTTCAACGTCCAATCTATTTCTAGATTTGAAAAGGTGAGCAGGGCAGCCCTTCCATTTTCCTTCATACTTAGATATTATTAGGCCCTGTACCGAAGGTACAAGAGCCTATTGGTTTTGTGCAAATGTATGTAACAGGTAGAAATAATAATCGGAGACCCCCCAAAGTTACCCCCATTATGGTCAGGAGCGATAGAGGAGTCGATATAGACATGTCCGTCTGTCCGTCCGTCCGTCTGGCCGTCCGTATGAACGAAAGGATCTCGGAAACGGTAATAGATAGAGACTTCGTGTTTTTTGCATTCGACTAGGACTGCTCCGGAATTTTACAAGTTTATTTTAAAAACTTGACCCTCCCCCCCCCCCCCTTCCCCATAAAATCAGCCCCAAGGGTAAAAATTTCTTCGGCACAAAAAAAAGTAAGTATGCCAGTATAGAGATAACGTCTCTCTAAGCAAAAATCCGAAAAGTTCATCAAAATCGGATTTTGAGCGACCCCCCTTTTCGTTTCATACATAAAAAAATGTTTTAAAAGGCACTTAGTCGTGCAGAGAGAAGTGGTCATGTGTTTGGTCATAAGCTAGGGGAACATTTAATGTGTTTGTTAGGCGACCTGCACTGGTACAGGGCCTCTTACAGTCGGTTACGCCCGACTGTGATTTTCTTATTTTCTTTGTTTTATTGAAATATTTTTGTTGTACTGAATTAGTGAAAAAGTCCTAAGCATTCTGGACTATTTAAAAAAAAATTAGGCATTGCCTTCAAGGACAGCTGGCTATGTCCTTGTCTATAATCAATAAACTAAATGAAAGCCTAGCAGAGTATGCAGCTATCGGATTTTTTATGAAATTTTTGGAAGATGATGTATTTTAGCTCAGATGGAGTCTGGATGGACTCTAATGAAGAAACCCTCGAACTTTTGCTTCAAAAACACTTTCCAAAGTGCTTGGAACAAATGAATAAGGTGGAAGAAGAGTGGGGTACTGACTGACCCTTACCAGACTTCTGCTAAAGTTAGGGAAGGACGTTTTAAGTGGACGATTGTCAATCCAACTCCAGAACATAATAAACCATAGTTCATCTGGACATAGTTTGTGGATTGCCTTACACTCAACCAGATCTTATCTAAATGAACAGAAATAAATAAAGTGTAATACTGAAAGCAGGTAAACTTTCTCATGAAACCCCAAGGAGCTTTAGCTTAATATATAAAAAACTTTAGAAAGCTTGATAGACATACAAATTAGACAAAGCATAGACCCTTTGTTACTTTTCAAAGCTTGGCAACTATCGAGAAATCACTAAAAGCCTAAGAATACACTTTAGCGGCCCTTGCCTTCAATAAAGTTCTCCTCGAAGCTGTTACCAAAGTACTAAAAGATGTCGAAGTTAATGCTTTCCTAATCTGATGCTCCATAATACGCTTACCAAGCAATCGGTGAATTCGGCATTAGGATGGGCATTGAGTGGGCATGTAAAAGATCTATTGGGAAAGGGTCTATGATCGACCGCGCGGAGCACTAAGCTCTACATCGACGGATGCACTAAATTATTTGCTTTTTATTGACCTGATTGCTGACAGAAAACTCTAAACCCGCTGTGGGAATAGAAGGTACTCAAGTGTACTTCCTTTCCCAGCATATCTCCCATTCAGTAATTTGCTTCCCAAATTAAATTTTTTACAAGAACTACGTAGTCTAATTGTCTTTTTCTATAACAGATTACAATAAAATAAACTTCCTCATGATACTGTTGTTTCTGTTGTTTTATTCCCCGATCCGGAAATTAGAGACTCTTTCCGTTGTTTCTAAACTTTATGGGAGCGTCGGAAAAGGTGTTTTATTCCCCGATCTGGAAATTAGAGACTCTTTCCGTTGTTTCTAAACTTTATGGGAGCGTCGAAAAAGGTGTTTTATTCTAAGATTCGGAAATTATAGACTCTTTCCGTTGTTTCTAAACTTTATGGGAGCGTCGGAAAAGGTGTTTTATTTCAAGATTCGGAAATTAGAGACTCTTTCCGTTGTTTCTAAAATTTAAGGGAGCGTCGGAAAAGGTGTTTTATCCCCTAATCTGGGAGTCAATGACTCTTTCCGACTCCGTGTGGCTATGCAATATCTCAGACGACACTCATTTAAGCCAACGTACCGTCCAGTCGATTCTAGTTGTTCCCCCAACACCTGTGGTGAGTACTTACTCTCGGCCTGAGTAGCGCTCATTAAAAATTGACTAACAATTAAAAAGCATTTGACTCTTCTTCTTCAGTGGTCATCTGCTGCCACTTGCTTATTGGTATAATTAATATTAGGTAGTCCAGCAAAGCAAACAAATTTTGCTAGTTACGAGCTTACGAACAGTAGTTAGCTATGTGGATCAGATGGTGACACATAGAAAAACCTTTTATGTGGATACAAGCTAAAGACCAGTAGTTAGCGTATCGTTACCTTCTGAACAAAACGGAATATATGTAGGGCATTTGTTTGATTTATTGTACACTACGCAGCTACTGAATGCGATTGATTGCGTCACTTATCATAGCGACATGTATTAATTTGCTAACACTAACGAATAGTAGTTAGCGAATCGTTACCATTCTAACAAAATAGATTATATCTGGTGCCTTTATATGAATTATTATATTTTTTCGACTCACAGCTACCAACTGCGTTTTACTGCGTCAATGTAAACAAGATCTTCTGGCGACATATATATATATATATATATTTATTTGCAACATTTGTGCACATGACATTTTATTTTGCTTCGTATGGATGGATGTGTGTGTGGATGCGTGAGGGTGTATGTTTTTCATTTCATTTAAATTACCATGCTGGTTGTTTCAGCGTGTCGTTGTGCGACATATCAATAAAAACCCCAATCACCCAAACTCAGACATTTACCCGTATGCTACATATATCCCTATTTTGTATTAAACGAACAAATGGGTCAATCATGCAAGGGCGGCATGGACGCTTTTGTATTGACCATCAATAGGTTTTTGTGGTTTTTTAATCAAGTTGTTTTCGCAAAATGTTGTTACGTTATTTGGTTTTTTGTGCAATATGACAAACGAGTAGGGAGGCGGCTTTCTCTCTATAAGGCAGCGAATCTATCAATACTAAACGAAACTCATTCAATTGTACTACACACACACACACACACACGAAAATATACTCGTAAACGTTTTGCGGTGAAATTGTGAATCTCCCATACCAGTATTTTTTGTTTTTATATATTTTTACTATTTTATATCAAAATAAATTACATATATATCCTTTCATACGCTCTATGAACGCCCTCTGGCGTTTTTAGTTTGTTCAGTTTTGCGTGTGCTCGTTTGGTTTTATTATGGTTGCACATTGCTTTTCTGTTGTTTCTATTGGATGCTTTTTTTTTTCACCATTTTGCCTGGACTTTGTTATTTTGATAAATCGCATGTAAAATATTTTGTAAATTTGTGAACGTCATTCACTTTCGCCTATAATTGTTGCTGTTGTTATTGTTTGTCGTCCCAGGGCTTGTTCAATGACCCTTGATAGGATGTGCCAATTTATCAAGCATTTTTCGGTGTGGTCACACATTGAGAGCACACGCAAATCCATTCATACGGATATAGATTTGTCGATTAAATATTGTCTTTTTTGCTGTACATATATATATTCATTGGCGTGTTTGAGAGTTTTTTAATTAACTGTGGATGAACTGTTTAATAAAATTTATGCTGCACAAATTTGAGATAGCAAATATGTTCTTATTCTAAATATATGAAACAAATTTAAGAATATTTTAAAGCTAATTGATAGCTTATAATCGTAGTTTATTTTAATTTGGAAAATTTGAATTTTGTTTTATAAGTTTTAAGTCATTAGAAACCCAACTCCAGTCGTAACTTAACATTAAAGACTTAGGCTAAGCCTTATACAAGGCACATCGACGATGACAGTTGGTGGCCTCAACTATCGGCAGGTGTGAAGACCCAATGTCAGCCTAACCAGTATCGTCAGCCTTCTCAGCAGCTGCAATGGTACGATCTGCAACTATATAAGAAAGCTGAGCCTAAACATTCTCCAACTTTATACGAAAGCTGAGTATAATTATTCTCCATATAAAAAAGTTTGTGTAGAGGTTTCTGTAGAGGTTGTTCATCATACTTAAAAGATTTTTATTTATAATATTTTCTGGATATATACATATTTCTATCTACATATATGGTTTATACAATTGTTCTGTATGGCACATTACATAATCCACATTTTTATTTCATCCAGTTCTGCATCTCGAATCGCTTGCTTACTTCCTTTACTTATGGAAAAAAATAGCGAATGAGATCGATGAAACTAGAAAGTGTATCTCCCAAGAGGCTCAAAGCAAATCTGGTCATACCATAGGCGCCACGAATAAGCGGATACCAGCTGAGTAGCGCTGTTATATATTGAATTCGTTGATTACCGTTAATAATGTTGAAAATGATCAATTTAATATCTTGAATATTTCTGCGTAGTAGTTGCTCATTGCGATTCATTTTTTTCGCGTATTTTTTACTTCAGAACCTTTTTCGGAAAATATTCAACAGCTGCAGAGAGATATGTGTGTGTCTTGAATGTGAAGGCAAAGGTTAAATTGTTGTAAAAATTTTGAAAATATAAATATCGACAGTTTAGTTTAAGTATCGATACTTTGGGAAAATATTTTAATACAAATCAAAGCTGTTACGATATTAAAAATTTTATATTTCATTTTGTAGAGAAATTTGACAAATATAAGTATCGATAATTTAGTTTAAGTATTGATACTTGCAAAAAATATTCAGGTATCAGTCAAAGCTAATACGGTATGGAGAATTTCATATATTATAAAAGAAAATTTTGGAATTTCAAAAATATAAATATCGAAAATTTAGTAGAAGTATCGATAGTTGGGAAAAGTATTCAGGTAGCAGTCAGTAATACAATATTGAAAATTTTATATTTTTAAAAATAAAATTTTCGAATTTCAAAAATATATGCAAATATCGATTATTTAGTTTAAGTATCGATACTTGGGAAAAGTTTTCAGTTAGCAGTCAAAGCTAATACGATATGGAAAATTGCATATTTTATAAAATATTATTTTAGAATTTCAAAAATATAAATAACGAAAAGTTAGTGTAAGTATCGATACTTGGGAAAAGTATTCAGGTAGCTGTCAATGCTAATACGATATGGAAAATTGTATATTTTATAAAATATTATTTTACAATTTTAAAAATATAAATAGCGAAAAGTTAGTGTAAGTATCGATACTTGGGAAAAGTATTCAGGAAGCAGTCAAAGCTAATACAATATTGAAAATTTGTTATACTTTTTAAAATAAAATTTTGGAATTTCAAAAATATAAATATCGAAAATTTAGTTGAAGTATCGATACTTTGGAAAATATTCAGTTAGAAATCAAAGCTAATACAATATTGAAAAATTTATATTTTTGAAAATATAGTTTTGGAAATTCAAAAATATAAATATCGAAAAGTTAGTGTTAGTATCGATACTTGGGAAAAGTATTTAGGTAGCAGTCAAAGCTAATACAATATTGAAAATTTTATATTTTTGAAAATATAGTTTTGGAAATTCAAAAATATAAATAACGAAAAGTTAGTGTAAGTATCGATACTTGGGAAAAGTATTCAGGTAGCAGTCAAAGCTAATACAATATTGAAAAATTTTTATTTTTGAAAATATAGTTTTGGAAATTCAAAAAAATAAATAACGAAAAGTTAGTGTAAGTATCGATACTTGGTAAAAGTATTTAGGTAGCAGTCAAAGCTAATACGATATTGAAAATTTTATATTTTTTAAAATAAAATTTTAGAATTTTAGAAACATATGTAAATATCGATAATTTGGTTTGAGTATCGCTACTTGTTATTTGATTAAAAGTCAAAATTAAAATTTTTATAGACGAATTTCAAAAATATAAATATCGAAAATTTAGCTTAAGTAAGTATCGATACTTGGGAAGAATATTCAATGAATATTTTATATTTTATTGTGAAAATTTAAAAATATAAGTATCGATAGTTCAATATAAGTATCGATACTTGTTAAAAATGTTGAAGTCAAAGCTGATACTGAAAATTTTATAGTGAAATGTAAATATCGATAGTTCAGTTTAAGTATCGATACTTCGAGTAAAAGTCAAAGCTGATACAATATTTTCTATTTTATTGTTGTTTATAAATTTTTTTTTAATAAACTTCAAAATAGTTTTCTATGTTTTTTTTATTTTCTTCTTAAAATTTTATTCCTTTATATTTTGTTCTTCTGTTTTGCACATCTTTTAGTTGCCTTCACAAATTGAAACTAATTGAAATTGTTGCGTAAAAGTAAGTGATGTGTTATAGAAAAAAAAAATGGTGAAGCAACTAAGAACTTTCAAATAAAAACCAAATGAAATGGGAGCAAAGAAAAAAAATAAAAACAGCCAACTTTTGCCATAAATTTCAATTGTGGAATTTTTGGTATTTCGCGTCCAGCTAGAAACCCTTTTCCGCCCGCAGAACTTACTGCTTTAACCCAATCGACACATAATTTCACATTAACTTTTTTTTTTTGTTTGCTATTTATTTGAAAAAAAAAGAAGAAGAAGCAATTTGAAAGAAACCAACACTTAACTTTGCTGTTCGTGAGCTGTTCGTGAGTGACTGAGTAAGAAAAAGGAACAATTTACGCAATATATTTTCTAATGGAATCCACCAATGTCCCGAATGCCTGCCGAAAAACTGTGTAATAAATTTTACAAGTACGCAACTTTTCTTTTTTTTTTTGCTTGGTATATTTTGTCTTTATTTGATGCGTGCAATGGTTTTTGGAAAAAGTTTCCGAAACTAATCGTTGTTCCATTACAAACTTTCATAAAATGGCGCGCACTAAAAGGAGAAGAGGTCAATAACATGAAGTGCAATGCAGTGGGATGTAATTTTTGAAGTCGCTTTGTTGTGCTTCGTTGCATAGTTTTTCGCTTGAATTATTTAGTGATTGTTTTTAATATAAAAAAAAAAATCTTTAGCTGGTATCGATACTTTTTAAATAATGCTTTTTTTTTTTATGACAAACTAGAATCTTTGGCTTTCTTTTATATAGGTGAGGCATCACCGTAAATGAAATATTTTATAAGCATAGATAAAGTTTGAGCTCATTGAATGGCGTGCAGTTTGAGTAGCACTGAGTGTTTAGCAATTTTTAAGCTTAGCAATTGAACATTAATAACTTTTGACTCTACAATTCGATTTTAATGAAATAAACGCTAATTGTTACTAATATTAAAGCTTCTCATCTGTTCATAATTCAATTTCGAATGCAATGAGTGGCTTTTGTGTAATGCGCACACAAACAACCATTATACGTTTAGATTTCTGTAATACTTTGCTGCTTAATGCAACTATTTTCCAAGCTATTTTTAGGTTAGTATACTTCATTTAAAACTAAATTTGTTAAACCAGCACTTTTTATATTCTTCTTTCTAATTATCCAATTTCAAATACCAAATGTGAAATACACAACTTCGTAAGCGTAGCAAGCAAGAAGCAAAGGAAACGCATTCCTTTTTCTTTAGAATTTTCTTATTGAAAACGGAAACGCGTAATGACTTCCTTCATTCCTTTTCCTTTTTTCGTTTTTTTATTGTATCACTCTTTTTAGTACAGTTCAGTTGAAGCTTCATGCTCCATTTTGCCTCACATAAAAATGTCAAATAGCTCACATAAAAATTCCATTCGGGCATTGCAGCAATAATGAAAATTGACAAGCCAAAGGGATACTCATTAAAAATTGAATGTGTGACATTTTGTGTCAGCAATAATGAAATTACTTTAGAAATTCTCTGCTCGACTTAGAAGTTTTTTTTTTTGTTTTTTTTTTAGCGAAACTACAAAGCGTGGAATATGCTTTTCTTTTTTTTTTTTTCTTTTTTTTGTTTTTTTTTCGCAAAATCAGCAAAATTCCTTAAAGAAGCTGCTGAGCGAGAACTGTCAGCTCAAATTTATTGACATTCATTGTAATGTGCAAACGCATTCAAATGTGACAAATCCATGAAGCGGAGCTGAGCATACCTTGTACGCGATTAAAGTCACTCAGTTGGCTTGAGTCAAAGTCAAAGTGGCTTACTAAGGGTACACTGTCAGACTGACAGACAGACTGACTTACTGTCTATTGAAGTCCTGTCATTCATGACAATGATGACAGCGTCGCAGGCAAGTGCAAATATCAGCGAAAAAAAAAAAATTGCTAAAAAGAACTTCAGCATTCTATATGCTGCATTGATTTCAATTCTTTTGAATGCTTTTTAGTCTCGAGAATATTTTTTTTTCGCTTACATTTTTATACGCCATTTGCCGCCAAGTTTAGCTCGAAATGCTTGCCGCGCGCAATACAGTACGCAGTGATTTGAGGCACATTAGCGAGGCAGTGTACAAAGCACAAAAAAAAAAAAATAATAAAAATAAAACTAAAAGAAGGCATAGATAGTTTAGTTCCATAGCAGTAAGTCGAGGTCCTTGTTCAGGGATTTTCTTTCTTTTTTTTTTTTGATTTTTTTCCTCCGCGCTGAAGCGTAGAAATTTCATGTTTAGTTTGACAATTATTTGCATTGTTCGTTTGGCTTGTCATACAAGCATTCGAATTGTTCGAATGACATTCAATGATTTTGCATTGTAAGCCAGAAAGTCGCGAATTGTGTTGACAATCTTCTATTGAATCGTATGAATGGAGGCGTGATGCAATGAATGAACATTTGTTTCGAGTCAATAACACATTGATTGATGACATCTTGGTGGTTCTATAGAAGTGTTTGACACAAAAACAAGTTCATTAAATTGCTAGAAAAGTTCAATTTCTTGCAATTAAGAGTCGTTGAGTGTCGGAGTTGTAATGATAAAGTTTTGCAAATAATATTAGGCTCTACAAAGCATTGTAAAAGGAATTGAGTAACATAAAAATATAAAAGGATGTGTGGTATTTAAAATTTTAATAAGTTGGCAGCGCTAACAGCTGTTAATGGGAGCAAATATTAATAGAATTGCTGTGTCGTCGGAAGATCTGATACATGTGAAGGCACGAGCGTGCAGGAAACCCAAACTTTTGGCATCGGCTAATATTGTTCGTTTCGATGAACTGGTTTAATTTTTTTGCGTATTTAGGCCCTGTACCGAAGGTACAAGAGCCTATTGGGTTTGTGCAAATGTATGTAACAGGTAGAAATAATGGTCGGAGACCCCCCAAAGTTACCCCCATTATGGTCAGGAGTGATAGAGGAGTCGATATAGACATGTCCGTCTGTCCGTCTGTCCGTCCGTCCGTCCGTCCGTCCGTATGAACGAAAGGATCTCGGAAACGGTAATAGATAGAGACTTCGTGTTTTTTGCATTCGACTAGGACTGCTCCGGAATTTCACAAGTTTATTTTAAAAACTTGCCCCTCACACTAGAGATATCGTCCTTCTTAGCCAAAATCCGAAAAGTTCATCAAAATCGGATAATAAATGACGATTTTATAAGCAATTGAATTTGAACGACCTCCCTTTTCTTTTCATTCATATTCGCGCAGTGAGAAGTGGTCATGTGTTTGGTCATAAGCTAGGGAAACATTTAATGTGTTTGTTAGGCGAACTGAACTGGTACAGGGCCTCGTACAGTCGGTTACGCCCGACTGAAATTTCCTTACTTGTTTTTCAAGAACTTGGCTGACTGACACTAGCATGCTTATGGCCGATTGATACACGTTACAATTGAGTACGCATAATATGGTTAACAATGAGAACAACCTTGGTAGTTTTCCAAATCGAGATGAAAAAGCCTTTTTTCCAGAAATTTGCTTTTACTGCATTTAAGAAGCCTTATTCCCTTTGGTGTCAGTGATTTAATGCTTAAATTTTTAATTTAGACGCTCCCAGAAGACTTTTTAAATTTCAAGCTTTTCAGTTAATAAAGTATAACTTTTTTGATAATAATACTTCCAACTTTTTCCTGAAGGGAGGAGAGCCTTTGTCAAAGGAGGTGTGAGCGATGTATTAGGATTTATTGTGGAAGTCTGTATTCGCTTTTGAACATGGCAAGGTCGGTCGGGTACCTCCACTTTAGTTCCGTCAATAGAGGTTCCTAATTTTATTTAAACTTTTGAAGTGTTGTTGCAGTGGGTGAACATCTAAAAGTATTTTAGGGATAATAAAGCTTTCGGCAGAAATGACCACATTTGACGAAAAAAAATGTGTATATGTATGTACCTAACATCCATAAATTGGGCTACCAACTGCTACTTCATTCAGCATATTCTTCAGATTTTATACTCCTGTTTTAAATTCTGAAGAAATTGCTGGGTTTAACCACCCAGATTTAGATCGAATGATGTGTTCTTTACTGAGGATTCTGAGAAGTCATATTATTATGAACGAAAAAAAATAATTAAAAAAATGCTGGACTAAATGTGTTGTGTTGTGCGAGAATTAAAACGTTTATTTGCCGAAAAAATATATTTCATTCAAAAAGCCTTTGACTTTTGACCCATTTCTTTGTTGTTATTAAAATCACAGAGAGCTTTCACTAATAATGGCTTTTAATGGTAGATTAAGTCGTCTAAATGAATAAAGAAAAAAAAAATAAAAGAAACATGTAACGAAAACGGGGACGATGCTGCATATATTTAGGGGTTATTCTGTGTTTAATACTCAAGCAGCTCTCAAAGCACTAGACTCATGTAATAATAATAAAAAAAACCCTTTACAAAGTTTCACAGATCTCTTAAGGAGATGGCAATTCACTAGGCAGACCATCTCAACTGAACATCAAGACATGGTGAAACGGCCAATCTGTCCAAAGATGGTACCACTGCCAGCATGCTTCGTGGTAAGGTAGTGGGAACCATTATTAGTTATACAATTCTTCAGCGGTTTTTTACTTTTGATAATAGAGTTTCCAGACCTAGAATAATAGAAGACTTGGCTATGTATAAAAATTTCAGTATACCCTTAAAATATATTTTTTAAGGCAAATAAAGGTTCTTACCTCACTTTTTGGCTTCACAACTGTGGGTGCAATTTCAAAGATAATCATGGCCATGAGAAAGAAATATTTGCTCCTTCAATTCAAAGTTGAAGTTTTGTATATTATTTCTTCTTGTTCTTATTGTTCATCGCAAAACTTACCAAGATTATTTGGGAGAAAAAATATAAATGCAAATGGATTACTAATTGTTCATATTAATATCCTCAGCGTACCAGCTAATAAGAAACTGTGTGTGCGAAAGAGATAAATAAATGAGTTCACAACAGTGCACATGCTATCACCTTGAGTTATTACACTAAGTAGCACATGTAGTTCAGATTATATACTTTGCATTGCATTAATTTATCTATCATGTATGTACTAGAAAACGAGCTTTAATAATTTAATTAATTAATCTCTTTTTTTATTTATTTGCCATTTAATAGTTTAACAATTTTAAAACAAATAATTTGTACTTACAAAATATTTTCTGTTTTTCTTTTTATCAAACAAATAATAGAAAATATAATCACATTTATTTTTAATCACTTAACTGAACTATTTTCTATTGAACTATTTTCCTTCAAAATCTGCTCAGCTGTGAGTGCATCCAGTACACGTTTTTCGTAATAATTATTACAGCACAGTTTATTATAAAGTTGTATTAATTGTGGATTATAATCAGCATTTTTCAAAGCTAATAGCAAATCGATTACATTTTGTTCGAAGGCAGAAGTTATAGCAATTAATTCTCCATACAAATCCATACACAAATTATTAAAATCGGTCAAATTACGCCCAAATTGAGCTGAGGCTTGTTGCAGACTATTACGCAATTGTTGCTGTTCCAGACATAATTCCACAAATTTTTGTTGAAATTCTTGCAGCTTAAAAATCGTCTCATACAAATGTAAAATATGCTGACGACAATCCAGCATATGCGGTGCAAGAAATAGACCAACTTCAAGTTCCAAGAGATATTGCTCATGTGCCTGCAGTAAAGGTTCAATTGTTTCAGCACGTTTGATGGCCATATTTAAATTTGACCAAGCATTATCCATGACAATGCCATAATTATGTAAGCGTAAAGTATTAATTATATATTGCATATGTGTAACATAGAAGTGCATATGTTTTATTATATGCCTGGCATATTCTTTTTGCTGAAAGTGTTTAAATTTATTGAATTTCATGCCGCTTAGCAACACTTTAGCAAATATATGCGTTATATGTTCCAATTGCCAGTTGCATATGAAGCATTTGCTGTATGTCGGCATATGCCGTGCAAATAGCTGATTTAGTGTAGCTGGTATTTCATAGTGCAACATAAAAATATGCCAACCTTTTTTTGTTTCTAAATCGCACACCGGCTCTAAAAGCTCAATACTCAACTTTTGCAAAAAGTTAAATTCGTTTGTTGTAGCCCAAAAAACATTTCGTTTTTGTAAGAAAAACTTCAGCGCATAATTTACATCGTAAGCGTAGGCAGCCTTTGCCTCGGTATTTAAAAATTTCAACAAATGTGCTATAAGCGCTTCAACAAATTGAAAATTTCGTAGTAGCAAATATTTATGCATTATCGCCAAATGTTGACGAAACTGCAATGCAACAAGCAAGTTAGCCAGTGTGCAACCTGAGATTTGTCTATAATAATTCTCTATATACCGCTCCATTTTCAGCGTATTATGTTGCAGCATATACAGTTCAGCATTGTGGCGTAAAATTTTGGCAGTGCATGCCTCACTCTCAACTGGTGATATGCGCAGCACATCTTCTTTGAATTTGATGCACTTGCCTATCTCCAGTAGCTGCAAGGCTAATTTCGGCGTCAAAAATGGCGGTAAATACTGCAGTTGTAGCTTGTATCTATAGCGCCATGCATCCAATTGGTTTAAGTACGCTGGCTGTTGCTTAGCCTTATCGATTATAATGAATTGTGCAAATTCTTCGCGTACCTCAGCATAAGTCAGCCAATATGCTAAATTCTTATAGAGCGGTTCACATGCTGCACACAGGTAATGCGCTGCTAGTTGTCTAAGCTGTGCATCACCATTTTTCAGATAGTTACTGTACGGTAATAATATAGAAAATTCTATTGCACGTTCTTGAAATACACATTGTTGTATGAGTTTTAGTAGACATTTAAATTTCAAAATATGTTCCTCCGCCCAGCATAAGAGCGTCAATAAAGTCAACGGTGCTTCATTTGCTTCATTTGGTTGCAGAAATGTTTCGTGCTTTTGGCGTATGCTTATGCGATACGCTTGCAAATCTTGACGCAGTGCATCTGCCAAGGCACTGCCACAGCTGCCAAAATCTGCAAGTGCTGAGTTAAGCTTGGCATAGAAGCAAAGTGTTTCATAGTAGTAACCGAGTTCGGCCAATTGCAGTAGAAGACTGGCATCTGCCATGTTGATGGTATGCCGACACGTAGAGCTTAAATAAAAACGTCGCGTGATTAAATCTTGCTGCAGATATATGCCAGTTAAACCTGTGCAAGCGTAGATAGCTTCATGCACAATTGCGTCATTGGTGTTCGTTTGGACTATTGGTGCTGAGGGCTGTAAGTTTGCCAGTGCATCTTTTAATTCTTCAATTAAAGTATTTGCAACAATATCTTCTTCTGCTTCTTTTTGTACTGTAAGCTCTTCGCCCATTGGAAATTGTCCATATTTATGCAGATAGTCTGCCTGCATTTGCATCATTTCTTCTCTTAACTTTTGTTCGTAGAGCATTAGCTCATATTTCTGCAGATATGCTGCCTCCGAATCAGCGTCTTTAGTTAGCATGAAACCTTCAAGAATAATAGAAAAATATTTTTAAAAAATATATTGCAGAGAGGTGTTAACTTCGAAAACACCGATGTTTTAAATGATGTTATGAAGCATTTAATAAGGTTTTATCTATAAATAACTATGGTGAGGTGTTGTGGTGTCCGTGGCGGGTACATAAAGATCTTGTTAGAAGGGTTGATGGTTGAAGAAATAAAGAAAAGTTCAGTTGTTGGTATAGGACACGCGCAAATATTGAAGACTAAATGCCTAGTGTACCTAGAATGCACTGTTAAGAATTTTTAATTGAAACTTCTTTACGAAAACAAAATTTGGAATTATACAAGGTGTGTCTCAAAATTTCCCGATTTCGCATTTTGGTCGATCGTTTGGGCTTCAGAAAAGTGTGTAACGATTTGTTCCGCATCAATTGAAAGACGAAGAAAAGGCGCTTCGAATTCAAGATTCAAAAGACATTATTAAAGATGCAAAAAAAGGTCTAAACTTCCTTTTCAACATTGTTATTGGTGACGAAACATGATGTTTTCAATACGACCCTGAAACCAAGGGTCAAAGTGCCGAATTAAGTCAAAACCCAAAAAACCAAGTTCTGAAAAGTCAAAAGTGAAGACAATGTTGTGAAAGTGAAGAGTTCGTTCCACCAGGCCAAAAACTTTAAAGGGCTATTTTATCTTGGTGTTATGTGGCATTTGCTCCTTCATATTCGGCCAAAATATCGCGAAGAAGGAAGTTGGCGTTTGTGGCAATATCGACACTAGTGACCGATTTTCGGACCAAAAATCGCATTTTGACCATCAACCACTCGCCGTATTTGTCTGATTTGGCACCATGTGACTTTTTTCTATTCGGAAAACTAAAATTATTCATGAAACGACTGCGCTATGCTGATGTGAAGGCCATCCAAAAGGCGTGCATCGACGTCGGAAAGGTAATTCCGGCCAACGAGCTAAAACACTTATTTGAAATTATATTGGATCGAGCTAATAAGTGTATTCATTCGGAGGGAGATTTCTTTGAATAATAAACAAAGCAGTACTAAAAAATCTACTGTTTTCATTTTATTCCAAAAGATGGGGAAATTTTGAGGCACACCTTGCATGGATCATTGTTAAAGTTAGTTAGTTTTATCAAGTTTTATCAAGGTATGACCTAGTCGTATTTGTTGTTGTTTGATTATATCAAATTGAAGGATGTTTGTTATGGGAATTGGTCTCTAATGTTGTTTTGTTGGATTCACCTATTTTGTAGAGCCGAAACGTGTTGGTCGTGTTTAATTTAATGCGTTTTAGGAGATCGGATGTTATTTAATTGATTTTAGTGATGAGGGGAAACTTAAACGCTTCTTCGAGAGATTGGTTGGCTCATTCGATATTGGGAATATTACAGAGTCCCAAACGATGAGGAATCCAGAGTTTTGGGAGTATATAAGGTTTCTTATGAAAATGGTGTAGTGTTTGGTATTGCAATTGGCTGTTAATTTCGGGACAGATAGGTCATTTCCGCCTTTAAAAGCTGTGAGGCTGCCGTGATGCTTTTCGCGTTTTTGTAGGTCAATTAAGTTGCTTTTGCTTTTATTGGCATTAAAGGAGGTTGTTAATTCGAGTTGTTTGTTGTAGTCCCTCTAACGGTGTTATGCTGATAATTATAATGTTCTGAGATTTTTTATTGAAGATTTGGGAGAGTTTCAGTAAATGTGCTGAGAAAAATCTATTTTTCACATAATGAAGTTCAGGATTGTTTTTAATTCGTAATTTATTTATTTTAATACTTTACCAGTTTTGAGCGCAGTGTCCTCAATGTTAACATTTGTTTCTTCTAAATTATTATCTAGATTTGTAATAATATCTGGAATATTATAATATTTGGCAAGTCAAGTTACAATACTTTAATAATACGCTACCAATTTTTTGTGCAGTTCCAGCATTCTTTGACCTTTGTGTGAGTTCTAAAAATTTGGTATAGTCTGTATATATAGTATACGAGGATACGAGTATTACAGTGCATATTTCATTATTTGTTTAAGAAATATACACACCCCTTGTACACGATTCGATTATTATATTATTATTTTTTATCATCTGATCAAAGTTGCGCAGAAATTTTGACTCAAGTAATTTTAGTATTCGTGCATCTATATTAGCCAGGTCAACTATTTCGGAGAGCAGATTATTATCTTATAAAAATTTTTGACGTTTCAATTAATTTACCCATATCCTGCTTGGCTTTGATTAATTTCGCGATTTCAACATCAAGTTTAGACAGCTCATCTAGTTGAATGTGTGAAATTTCATGGTGAAATAATTTTAGAAATGAATTAAAATTTACATTACCATCTACAGGAAGCTCTGTACATTCCAAAGTTTTCGAAGTTTCCAATTTAGGAGTTCCTACAGTCACTTCTGTATCAATTAATAGTTATAGGTTCATTGATATTTCCATTTATAATTTTATTAATTGTTAAATTACCATTGAAACTGGTATTCAAAATAATATTTTTATTTTCCACCATCTGCTCAAAGTTGTTTAGAAATTTCTTTCTGAGCACTTCAAGTATTTCTGCATCACTTTGAACTAATTAAACAATGTAAATTTATATAAACTGCTTTTATTGTGCATACCTTACCAACTTTTGTATCCTGTACATCGGATACTTCATCTGCAGAAATTAAGCATTTTGAAGGGCTTAGACTTTGCGCAATTTCAAAATCCGGAAATGTTGTAAGATCGTTAATAATCTCTGCAACTTTAGTGGGCATAGCAAATAGTAATCTTAAAAATTTTAAATTTTTTAAATAATCTTACCAATTTCTTCTACATATGCAGTACTTTCCAAAGTGTTAGTATGCTCAGGAAATATTAACCATGCCGGCAGTTCGGAACTTTTCATAGTTGCATCATCAATTATATCAAAAATAATCTCTGCAATTTAATAAGTTTAGCAAACAATGCTAAAGGAACTATTTTTTTTTTAATTGTTTACCACTTATCCAACCAAGTTCTGCATATTCTTTAACCCCTAAAGCAGCTGTTGCTAATACAAAGGACGAAATTATGGAACTCTGTATAGAATCTGAGACGTCTGTAATTTAAATATGTTGTTTAGTTGTAGAAAAATTTAAAATTGAATTAATATACCTTGACGTCCACTTATGAGCCAATCGGTTATTTCTTGCGTGGTATATGACTGAGCTTCAGAGGTTATTGATGTAAAGCATATTCGATCATCTTCTGGAAATTTTTCAGGAAAATCGATTTCTGAAACTTCTGAAAGCGCAACAAGTAGTGGTTTTAATAAATTTTATATGTATAAAAAAAAAAAAAACAATTTCATAAACATGTTTCGTACCTTCCAGTGTATTGCCACTCTTACAAAACTTCAACCATTCTGAATGTTTGGAACTTTCTTCAATTCCAGAGTCGATTATATCAAAAATTAATTCTGCGGATTAAGAAAAATCAAAACCTATTTTTATTTTTAAAATTTTCTTTTATAGTTTACCATTTATCCAAAGAACTTCGTCATAAGCTTTAAAGTCTATAACGGAACTTTGTAAAGGCTCTGAGATGTCTGTAATTTAGAGCAAATTTTCAGTGATGTTTGCAAGAGCATAGTTTTTAAGTTCAAAAATTTTACATTGTCGTTCACTTATGAGCCAATTGTTTATTTCTTGTGTGGTATAGGAATGCGCTTCAGAGGTTACTGATGTATTGCTTCTTAGATCATCTTCTGGTGAAGCTTCAAAGTTGACTGAAATTGGCGTGAGATGATATTTGAAATTAGACAAAGCACATCAAGTTTAAATAAAAAGGCATAAAAGTCACCAAGGAGACAAAACTGTAATATTTAGTGAAAGGCTCAACAACAACAACTGCTCAAACAAATAAATTTACTGTCCATCCGCATAGACTAGACAGTATTATTATTTTGTGATTCGTTGTTATTGAGCCTTTCACTAAATATTACACTTTATTATGTTTTACTTTACCATAACTGTACTCAGGCTGCACTATGTGCTGCGCATTTAGCATCAACTGATATTGTTTTAGATAGTTTAATTCAAGATGCTCATGGATTTCAGACTTCTTGGCAAAATTTGTTCCTTTTGTTTGATTACACTCGACCTTTTGTGCCTCTAGCAGCTTAAATTTCTGCAAAAACTCTGCCTGCTTTTCGATATAGATTAAAACATCTTCATCTATGTTCTTCACAGCTTCTATTTTTTTTATAGTAACTAAGTCATCATCTTCAACCATATATAGACGACTATTAATGAATATATTTTCCAATCGAATTGATTCAATATTTCGTTCTTTTTCATGCATATATAGACTTCTATTGTCTTCGATTTCATAAACAGGAATTTCTTCCTGCACCTTTTCATTGAGAGATCTTCCTGCTATGAGCCAATCTGTTATTTCTTGTGTAGTATATGAATGATCGCTTTTTCTATCTTCTTCCGAATTGAAATCAAGCAATGAAATTGAAGACGAAGAAGTTTTAGTTGCAATCGTAAACGTATCAACTTCAATTTGCTGCTGTTCATCATTGCTTGTAAGGATGTCGATGTTGTTTTGATCAATTAGTGAAGCTGCAGTGGTATTCCTTATTGAATCAATGCCTCTCAGCACAATTAATGAATCTGCTGAAGGTGATGCTGCTGAAGTGTTATACGAATCATCGTCAAACTCAGTTGATGAACATAAAGTTACAGTTATTGTATCATCTTCAATCAACTGCAGTTCGGAACTGCTGGCAATGATATCAGCGAAGCTTTGCCTGTATCTAATACATTCTTTATAGCATGTATAAACCAATATTTGACTCGTTTCACTCTCTACAGCACTCGTAGACTTTTTACTTCTAGCATATTTATATTTGCTCATTATATTTCGATACATTTTTCGAAATCTTAGCTTTTGTATATAATCTTTCCTTATATTAAATTTTAGTGGTGTCTTTTCTTTCGCCGAAAAACTTCTTTTTGACAGTATTTCACTTTCAGTGGAATCTTCTTCCGTAACATTTTTTAAACCACTTGCAACTATTGAACTTTCCGAGTCACTTAGAAAATCTTGCAAGTTCAAACCTTCTAAATCTTGCAAAACTTGAAATTGTTTTTTATCTCCAATTAATTCTGTTTTACTTGAATTTTGTGTTGCTTCAGTTGAAGATCTTGAAAAATCAACTAGTTCCGTGTGTACATGTAGACCATCACCTATACTTTTAGGCACACATGATGCTACTGTTACTATGGAAGTTTCTGAACATGTTGGCGAAATAAGTTGCCCTTGACTTTGAGTTATTGCTTTAAAATCTGCGAAGTAGGCGCTAGAGTTATTGAAAATTTTCGAGTTTTTACCTAAATTAGTAGAACTTACCACTATTTCTTAGTATTGTTACTGCTATTTCAGGAATTTTTTGGTTTAAAGACACTTGTGATGTGTCCGAAATTTGTTCATAAATTTTTGCAAGTTGTTTAGGTCTTGCATCTCTTGAAGATTCCAAGTCTGTCGTAGTTTCTACCATTTCTGCAATTTCGGGAAATCTTATAAGTCTTAAGAATGCTTAGAACTCTATTAAGCATGAAACTTAACCATATCCACAAGTTTCTGGAACATTTGTCTTCACTCTTGGTGTTGTACATTCCAAAGACTCTAAATATACTAGATTTTAAGAATATCATTAGAATTTTTATATAATGTGATGTGATATGATATGATTATTTGGTTTAATTTTTTAGATGGAGAAAGATGTAATTTTTTTTCAATGTAAAGAGGGAAGAATAGTTTGCACTTGAGTTCACAATTAATATGAAACTCCTCACAGTGCTTCAGACAACAATTGAGGGTTCAGCCAGCCACTGAAGTGCTTCACCTAATCTAGAGGAGACAGATTCCTATTCCTAGAGAAAGTCACTTCGGACGTAGGTACGTACTATTCCCTCGGGTCTCATACGAAATTATATAAGAGGAAAAATCCACCAAAAACAGTTAAAGGCTGTCCCAGATCGCTCCAGAAGCTTGCGAAAACTTTTGCCGAAGACTTTGCTCCATATTCGGATGGTACAGAAGATGTTTACAGCCCTGTCCAGCTGTCTCTCTCAACGAATCACATTACTCTCGAGAAGATCCAGTCCTACATCAAAGTGCTGCAGAATAGATAGATCCTAAGTGAAGATGATCTAGACAACAGGATACTGAAAGCGCTAACGGACAAAGCGGTATTTTTTTTTTTTTTTTTGGTACTGCTTTTTAACGCGACATTGAGACTTGGGCATATTGCAAAACCTTGGAAATAAGCTCAAATAGTTATAGCTCATAAGACCGGGAAGATTCCGTCGATCGTTGACTCGTCATTCGCGAAACTGTTTGACAAATTCCTGTTGACAAGCAAACTAGCGATCAACGAGGTTAATCAAAGGATATCACCCTTGCAGTTTGGCTTCTCGAAGGAACACAGAAGCCCTGAGCAGCTGAATAGGGTGGTTCATTTTATCCTAGATGGATTTCAGGCGAAGAAATAGACAATTAAGGTTTACCTGAAGATCAGAATAGCATTCTATTCAAATAAAAAATCACCCACCCACCCCAGTTTTATTAACTAGTGTGCAGCTTTCTGTCTGATAGAATCTTTTCGTTGATTGTAGAACGTGGGGAGTTCGGCACAAAAAAGATTCGCGCTGGTATTCCTCAAGAGAGCATACTAAGATACTCTTTCCATCACTCTTCTCTCTTGAGATATACTAATTGGGCTTACGTACCAGCTCGATAGAGTTTACCCAGGACTTCCTCACTACCATATTCAGGTGGAATATTTAGTTATAAACTTCAGTAAATGCGCATCAGGCACGATCTGGGATCTATCTCCTGGGTCAGTTAATTGGCCACTACACCGTTTATAAATATCTAAGAGCTTACCTAGACATGCTTCTTACCTTGGGAACCCACATTAAAACGGTCGTGTAATACCTATAAGCCCGGACAAAACAAATTGCTGATCAATAAGATCCGCATTCTGCAGATGAAGATCCTTCGCAGACTAAATGATCATCCATAGCCAATTTAGAGACTGACCAAAAAGTAACTCAAATCGGGAATGTCATTAATAAGCAGACCGCAGACTATCTACCTAGCCCGACGCCTCCTGGAATGGCCATCCATCCATACTCACTACCATTGCAGTCTGCTTATTTTTAGGCCCTGTACCGAAGGTACAAGAGCCTATTGGTTTTGTGCAAATGTATGTAACAGGTAGAAATAATAATCGGAGACCCCCCAAAGTTACCCCCATTATGGTCAGGAGCGATAGAGGAGTCGATATAGACATGTCCGTCTGTCCGTCTGTCCGTCCGTCCGTCTGGCCGTCCGTATGAACGAAAGGATCTCGGAAACGGTAATAGATAGAGACTTCGTGTTTTTTGCATTCGACTAGGACTGCTCCGGAATTTTACAAGTTTATTTTAAAAACTTGCCCCTCCCCCCCCTTCCCCATAAAATCACCCCCAAGGGTAAAAATTTCTTCGGCACAAAAAAAAGTAAGTATGCCAGTATAGAGATATCGTCCTTTTTAGCAAAAATCCGAAAAGTTCATCAAAATCGGATAATAAATGACGATTTTATAAGCAATTGAATTTGAGCGACCCCCCTTTTCGTTGCATACATAAAAAAATGTTTTAAAAGGCACTTAGTCGTCCAGAGAGAAGTGGTCATGTGTTTGGTCATATGCTAGGGGAATATTTAATGTGTTTGTTAGGCGACCTGCACTGGTACAGGGCCTCTTACAGTCGGTTACGCCCGACTGTGATTTTCTTACTTGTTTTTTAAAATTTTTCTCTGAACTACTTAAAAATTTTAAATACTTTACCCAATTCCTGCATACTACATGCAACATTTGCTTCAGCTGAACTTGTAAAGCATGTTGTAAAACTTGAACTTTCTAGTGGCTTCGAGTCTTCTGCTATTTCCAGAAATTCTTTAATAGGTGCTGCATTTTGGGAAAACTCTGTAAGTTTTTATATTTCAGGAGCTATTTTTAGGCCCTGTACCGAAGGTACAAGAGCCTATTGGGTTTGTGCAAATGTATGTAACAGGTAGAAATAATGGTCGGAGACCCCCCAAAGTTACCACCATTATGGTCAGGAATGAAAGAGGAGTCGGTATAGCCATGTCCGTCTGTCCGTCCGTCCGTCTGTATGAACGAAAGGATCTCGGAAACGGTAATAGATAGAGACTTCGTGTTTTTTGCATTCGACTAGGATTGCTCCGGAATTTCACAAGTTTATTTTGAAATTTTGCCCCTCCCCACCACCCCCCCCCCCCTTCCCCATAAAATCACCCCTTAGGGTGAAAATTTCTTCGGCACAAAAAAAATTGAGTGTACCAATATAGAGATAACGTCTCTCTAAGCAAAAATCCAAAAAGTTCATCAAAATCGGATAATAAATGGCGATTTTATATGCAATTGAATTTGAACAACCCCCCTTTTCTTTTCATTCATATTCGCGCAATGAGAAGTGGTCATGTGTTTGGTCATAAGCTCGGGAAACATTTAATATGTTTGTTAGGCGACCTGAACTGGTACAGGGCCTCTTACAGTCGGTTACGCCCGACTGTATTTCCTTACTTGTTTAATATAATCGAGTGAAATACCTTGATTTTTGACATTTGAAAAGTATTTCATATCTTTAGCGTGCTCAGTATGTGCAGAACTTGATGATGCATCCAAATCTTCTTTATTATAAAATATTTCATTAAAATACTACAATGTTTCTTGAATTAAAAATACTTTACCGGAACATCGATTCAAAACACTGTCAATATCTCTCGGCTCTTGCATTGGTGAGTCGTCAGGAAGTGTAGCATCATTGATTTGAGTTGTATGTTTCTTGAACGGCTTCTGTTTATTTGCATTTTCTTCATTTTTATCCGCTTTCTTACTTGCTTCTTGCAATTGTTCATTTAATTTTTCATCAATGTCCTTTTTTAATTTATGCTCCGTCATTATAAAAATATAATTTTTTGTGCATAAATTAATACTTGTCAGATGAGCATAAACATACTTCGTTTTTTTTTTTTTTTTTTTAATTCAACTAACATAAATCCTAAAAATTTCTTAAAAATAAAAAAAAAACTTTTGTAGATTTTTATTACCTTTCACATAGCTGCTCCGCTGCACTCATTTTCATTTTAGTTGTGGTTCAACCCATTGTCAACACCCTCAAATATATTTTATGCCAAGTTTTTAAAACAAAAAAGGAAGATTTCCAAATTTACGTGCCACACACAAACCCTAAACGCAAACGGAAACAGCCATTCAAAAAGTGCACAAACCAAATTAGATGACAAAAAGTCGACAAATGCAGCAGTCATGCCATAGTACAAGTGGAACCACCAACCATGTCGGTGTGAAGGCTTGTTGCACGTTGCCATGATGATTGTTGGCAAGCGTACTTAATATGTTGAATTATGTTTATTGGCAAGAGGCAAGTGCAGCCGCGTGGCGCAAGTAAAACTAAAGTGAGCGTGTCGAGAATTATGCAAGTTAGGCGTCAAAGGCACGCCCCGAGCACATTTATCTGCTGCCTGACTGTGAATTTGTGAACTTTACTCGGTTGGATTAGTGTTGGCGGAATGGATATAAGATGTAAGGTTATTTGAAAAATGTATGTGCAGGGCTTAAGTATAATCAAAGATGTGCTGCTTTAAATAGAGTTTCGATTAGTTGTTTTTAGTTGTCATGAAAATTTAGCTGGTGTCTAAAGTTAGATATGACTAGACCTTCTGACCAAAGAAATAGCTTAATACGAAGTTCTTCATTTGATTTTTAGGTGAAACAAGTTAATTAGATTTGCTTATATTTTTTGTGCGCAATAACTGCTGAGCTATGCAGACAATTGTTTCGGCTTCAGCAAGCTTATACTTTTTCTAAAGGTAGTAAGTAATCTTATTGTCTCATTTAACTGCAAACAAGTTTATTCCATACAAACTCAAATTTGAAACAATTTCTTTTTGTTCTTAAATTTCTCTAAGAAACCTGCTTCAAAGCTTAAATAAAACATTCAAATAAAAAGAAATAAAAAGAAAAAAAAATTAAAAATCAAAGAAATATATTCAACACATTGCATTGTAAGTTAGATTTAATTGAATTTCGATTTTTCATTTGTTGTTTTTTGTCTTACGACTTTAGAAATTTCTCAGCTAGATAAATACTGTAGCGGCGTACGAGCAGATACAATAGATTTAAGCATAGACAAAGTGTGTAAAATATCAAATGTGTATTTTACGGCTTTTCGGCAGAGTTGGAGAATGGCAGATAGACAGACAGACCGACCGACCGACTGACAGACAGACAGACAGACAGACAGACAGACAGAAAGACATTCAATTGCAAACGAGCGCATTGTATGCAATCTCAACTGGTTTTTGGTTGTGAAAATTGGATTTTAATTGAAAATTAAGAATCGACTTAGCAGTATTTGCACTGTGTGTGCCTTTTGTTATGCTAATACAATATCAAAGTGTGAAGAAAACTATTGAAAACTCATTCGTGAAAGATGCTCGAGAAGTAATATTGATTTTGCGTAAATTAAAGAAAATAGTTTAGCAATTGAATTTGCAATTTGTTTGAAATTATTTATCTACCTTGCTAGCTGAGTAGTATTTTAGATGAAAGTCTTTAGTTTAAGATTTAACTTACTTTGCAATTTAATGCATTGTGTTTCTGTATTTGACAAATTAACTTATCTTCGAATCATTTTTTTTTTTGTTCTGGGAAGTTTGCTGTTACGTTTGAGAAATTTGTGTATTCAATTAGTTTTGTCTATGCAAAGGCTAAGACTTATTTCGTCACTCGGTTTGTGGTATTCAAGTTAATTGAAAGGTAGTCAGTCATGCATTTATTTATATTGTATACGATTAGATTTGTTTTTTTTCTTTTATATGGAAGAAGGAACACTTCTTTAGTCATCTTATGTATTTATTAAGTTTAAAGAATTGAAATCCTTTATCCGGCGTCGAAGAGTTGGTTAGGTGTATGCACCAACTTTTATGGAAGATATGGTGCGATGAACGCATGACTGAAATCTCAGTGTTCTCTGTCCTATCTTTAAGAAAGGAGAAAGGAGACTGCCGCAGAATAAGTCTTCTTTTCATCGGACATCAGATTCTGTCGCGCGTATTGTATAATAGGCTGAAGCCATATACGGATTCACTGATAGGACTATATCAGTGTGGCTTCTGACCAATAATGTCGGCCAGTGACCAAATATACACATTACGCCAAAGCTTTGAAAAGACCCGTGAGTTCAACAAAGAAACGCACCACCTATCTGTCGACTAAAAAGCCGCATTCGACACGCCGATACGATCGAAGTTTTTCGACACCCAGTCTGCACTAAGTATCCCGGCAAAGATTGCCCGTATTTGCATGACGACGCTTTCAAACACACAAAGCATTATCAGGGTGGGGAAACCTTAACGACCTCTTTGAGGACGATGCTTTGTCATGCTATTTTTTCAATCTTCTGATGGGAAGTGATGCTGCTCGCTTACGCCGATGACATCGATACCATCGCTACGCAGGAACGGCGAGTCAGCAAGGCGTTTTTAGAAGTACTTGGTGTCTTCTCGCACTCCGTCATCGCGTCTTGGACGGTCAGTGACGATGGAGAATTTCAACTTCAGTGTTGTATAAAACTTCGTCTATCTTGGATCCGAGATAACCAGCAACAACAACGTCAGCCTGGAAATCAGGCGAAGAATCACGCTTTCAACCAGATACTTTTTTGGGCTGAGCAAGCAAAGCAAGAAAGACGAAAATAAAGATCTATAAGACGCTGATACTCCCGGTCCTATTGTATGGCGCAGAGGCATGGACCGTGATTGAGTCGGATGAGACAGCATTGAAAGTCTTCGAGAGGAAGATTCTTCGCAGGATTTTCGATCCTATTGGAGTCGGCGACGAGTTTAGGTCCCGTATGAACCGCAAGCTTTCGAGTTTTTCGATGAGGTTGACATAGTTCATCGCATAAAATTCCAGCGGCTGTATTGGGCTGGGCACCCCATTCGAATGGATGAAAGAGCTCCAGCACGCATGGCTTATATGTGGGGTCCAAATTTGATTAGAGGATGCCGACATAGAGGACGACCGGGCACTCGATGGAATGAACAGGTATGGATAGATCTATCAAAAATCTATCAAATTGGCATTCAAAACGAATGGCACCAGCGCGCATAAGATTCTGGAGGCTGGGGTGCCTTCCGAGATGTAGTTGGGTGTGTACCATTCCACATATAAGCGATAAACAAATATCGATTGATCTCCTTGCTTCCATGTAATGATATTTAGAATACATGTCAATGGGATCAGGAGACGTGTGATACATTGGAAAATTGTGGATGGCTTGACTGTCTATAAGAAACATATAAATGTACGACATATATATATTTTGTTAAAAGTTATTACGAGGCACAACGAAGCGTGTCTGGTACAGCTCGTATAAACTATAGAACAGAACTAGGCGTGGGAGGCCACATATAGCAATGTCCGTCTGTCTGAAGGTATAAACAATACTCAGATACTTTGAGTTTGAGAGTTTTTATTCGATTCTGATAGATAAAGTAATTTGAAATAATAAATTCACGTCTTCAGCTTTTTTATTTTTTTTTTTTTAATTCGAAAGTCTTCCAACTCGATTTAGATATATGTTATACGTTTCCCAACGCCATTTTTCTCTGCTGTTCTCATGTATTTAACAATGTAAATAAAATCTGCTTTGGCTTTATATTTAGTTTTCTTTCATTTTATATACAATATTGTTCTAATAGAACAAAACATTGCAAAGTCTTTGTGTCTTAGGATCTTTGCTGTATTAAAGCCAAATGTCTTTGATTGCCAGTTGTGACCACAATAACCACAGGCAACGATTGGTTGTGGTCAGAGTTGCTTTAGTACATAAGTTGCTATTGTATATGTATAGTTGAACAGAATATACATATGTACTTAGATATACTTTAGTATGTTAGATACATGCGTAGTTTAAGATCTTTTATGCAATTTTCTATGTATCTTATGGCGCTTTATTGTGAACTGTTCTATACCAGACTATACTACAAACAGACCACCACCACAGTTCTAGTACTTGTCATGTCATTTGCTCTTTTCTTTTAGCTAATTCTTTAGCTACTTTGATGCAAAGCTTTTCCCAGAAGCAAAGAACCACAAATTTTTAGTTTTTTTTATATGTCTGAACTATTAAGGAGCTATTGTCTGACATGTAGCTTTATTAAACGTTTTTCTTTTACTAATTATTCGCAGGTTTCAGCGTAAGCAAATAATTTGTTGTAGCTAGATACAATATCTAACGTATTTTCCGTCAACTAATTACAATTAAGACAATCAAATCAATTATTAGATTAACATAAATATTCAAAATTGAAATGTTACGCAGACAATGCAATTTCCGAAAGTCTATTAAATAAATTAATCATGTGCAGTAATTTGCTTCTCAGTCAGACAGACGGACAGACAGTCTACAAGAAGTTATGCATATTGCAAAGCAGCACATAATTAGCACTCAGCCATGCCTATAACTTCCTTTGAAGTTGCAACGTGGCGTTTACTTGTTAAACATTCGATAATGCTTTCACGAATGCGAATTCGATACTATTTAGGGTACTGCATATAAATTTATGCATAGCAAACAGTTTGCACAGCCAGCGTACTTTAAGGTGTTCAGACATGCTTGCAATTTCTGTTGATTGCCACGTGATGCACGATGGTGCAGCAGCAGCAAACATAAGGCAAAGTTTAATTATATAATCTAAGTTAAAAATTGCATATTGAATGTCTATGATGTGAGACAGCTTAAAAGCTGGTAGTAAAGTATCTTTTAATAGAATTAGCTACTTATAGCCGCAAAGAGTTCTTTTAGTCTTTTATATATATTACAGAGCTTCTATTTTTGTAACAATTTTACCATTCATTGAGCATCATGTTCCATCCATGCAATATGTATGCCGTTTTTATACGCTTTAGACGACTCATCTCATGCCATTACATATCTGAGTGCTGTTGGCAACTTGAAACTAATTAAAATCATACAAAAGAAATACTCTTCTGTACGCTTAGTACTTACAATTAGATATGTTATAATTGTAATTACATGGGGAGCTCTGCCTTTAAGTGTTATTTTATTAAAGACAAGCGGAGAGAGACTCAATGCACATGTGTGCAACTACAGTGGAAACAATTGAAGAGTGATGGACTAGCAGACTGTCAATTGGCGAGTGCAAAGCGGATCACAAATATGAAAAATTGCATACATTGTGTACAAAATACCCTACAACAGGCATCATTTTTACGGAGCGTTTCAGAGATCCAGAAGTAGGTATTATTGAAGAATAGAAAGAGTTCCCCTTTCTTTGAAAACAACTAAGTTCGCAAATAAAACAAATTGTTCCAACCGTCATCATGTCCTTTACAGTTTAAAGGAATGTTCTTCACAGAATTGTGAAATTCATCAAAATAAAATCAATCAACACCCTTTCAACACTCCGTGTGTGGATTCGTTGAATGTATTTGTGATGTTTATGGGGCCGAAACTGGTTCAATTCGTGTAGCACAACAGTGGTTCACCCGATTCCATTCTGGAAGATGCACCAGGCTCCGGAATACCTGTCGTCGAAGAACTCGATAAAAACAAGGAAGGGATCGAGATAGACGGCTATAGTAGCACCCGTGCCATCGCCCGGGAGCTGAATATCAGTCATATGACCGTTTAAAGACATTTGAAGAAGCTTGGCTACACAAAAAACTCGATATTTGACACAAAAAAACCTCATGTACTGAATTTACAGCTGCGAATCGCAACAAAATCGACCTAATTTCTAAAGCGAGTGGTGACTGGCGATGAAAAGTGAGTAACTTACGACAATGTAAAGTGCAAACGGTGTTGGGTGAAGGATGGCAAAGCGGCTCAAATGGCTGCCAAGCCCGAATTAACGGTCAGGAAGGTTTTGCTGTGTGTTTGGTGGGTTTGGCAGGGAATCATCTACTGTGAGGTCCTCTACTGTGAACAACTAGACCACTTGAAGACAGCCATTGCCAAGACGCGGCCATCTTTGGCCAATAGGAGAATAATTGAGTTCCATTAGAGCAACGCCAGAGTACACATTTGGATTGTGACGCGCCAGAAGCTCCGACAGTTTGCATGAGAGGTCCTTATGCATCCACCTTATAGTACGGACCTGGCACCATCAGACTACCATCTCTTCCTAATAATGTCGAACGATTTAGCTGGCGAGGTTTGCAAAAATCGACTGTCTCACTTTTTTTGCCAATAGAGAAGCAAGCTTCTATGAGCGGAGCATAAAGTAGTTAGAATCTGGTTCATTAAAAAAGCCCTTATTTGAACTAAAACTGATTGCGAATTATAAGCTATTTTGCGGCACTCAAATGTAATGTGAATACAATTTTTTAGTAAGGATTATTACTCTTTCGTTTATGAAATTTTTTCCGAGTTTAGCAGATTGTCATATAAGATATTCTAAGGATAAAGCTTCAAAAACATTTACCATCTAATACTTCCTACATAGCTTTCACTGTATTAGTATACGTAGCTGCAGCAAGGACACGCACATATTTAGTTATCATATGTCATAAGCTTCCACTTTGTTTCAGTTCTCAAACTACAAAATTTCTTGTACAAAAAGCACGTAGCAGTAGCGCATATGCGTGCTCTGCTTCAAATGTATCTGTGTATCTATGAGTTTGTATGCATGTGTGTGTGTGTGTGTCTCTATGTAATCTGACATTAAGCAGCATTATACTCAGCCATATTTTAAATGTTGTAATTACCATCGTAATTACGATCAAATTGCATTTCTGTAAAATTTAATATTATGAAATTTAATATGAAAAACCTTAACCGATTATTTGTCCATGCTATTTAATCTAGTCTTTGTGCGTCTGTCTGTCTGTCTGTCCGTCTGTATGTCTATGTCATAAATTTAACATAGCTAATAATTTTATGCTATTTAATAACTGTATAAGCTCTGTGTCTGTACTTTGTCTTGAGTTGTGTGCGGGTATAATTTTAAAGCCAATTAGTGCTTCATGAAGATTATTAGCTTCATATACTATGTTGTGTATGATGCATAATTTGTTTTGTGGTTTGTTGGAATTTTGTTGAATGCATATTTGAGCTATTGAATGCTCAAAGGACTTTCTTGCATTTCAAAGAATAATTTAATTTTGGGTATAGGCATATCATTTAATAGTTTGTTCGAATATCGCATAAGCGTTTGAATTGGTTTGGTAATGAGTACAAATAAGAGAGGAAGTTAAAAGGAAAATATATATATATATATGTATTCTATTTCATTCGCTCTCACAGTCTTAATTCTATTGATATATATGTTTTTTTTTAGTGTCGCTTTTTCGTTACATCGAGTTTTAAAGGGTAGAAGTTACAACACTGTTGATGGGCACCGTTTTACGATTTCTCAGAATACTAAAAATACAAAATATCCGCACGAATCTTCATTTTAATGGTCCTCTTTTTCAGCAGTATACTATACAGTGGAGTAAGTCCGATAATTGCTTTGAAAATTTAGTGGCTGATGAATGATGAATGAAAAGAGATCCAAATGTTATTTGAAATCTTCTTATAGCATCTTCCTATAATTTTTCAAGCGCATTAGAGGATTTCTTCAGTCTAACCACTACCTTAGTCTACCTGAAATGTTATGCAAACACTGAGGTTAGGAGATTGTGCCTATCTGAACATGAAAATGTGTTTGATTTGGAGTCTGCGGCATTGTCTTATTCTCGCGTTGCTAGTTTCATGGTAAAGTCTATTAGAATAGCAAGATAAGTCATCTCCATATATTATTTGAGTGTACTTTCGGCCTATAAAATGTGGGATTTGAAATATGAAAAATTACTCCACTTATGCTCTTTGCTTTCGACCACATACACGATATAACATGGAAAAGCCGCACGTTGGGCGCCAATGTATTAGACTCCTGGTTGTTCCGATTTGAGTATGGTTATTTGCACAAATGTAAGTCTAGTTGTCTAGTCTAGCTTGAAACTGTAGTATTTCTAAGCTTTGAAGAGCCTACGTTGGGCGTCAATGTAGCTAAGTACTGGTTGTCAAATTTTCAATAAGGTTATTTTAACTACAACCCTAATAAGTACTTCAAACTTCATTTTATCTAAGAATTAAAGAGTCCCACGTTGGGCGCCAATGTATCAGATGAATGGTTCGAATAAGTTTTTTTTTCACAACTGTACGCCTAGTTGTGTACTTCCAACTAGTACATAAGCTTTTTTTATGTAAAATGTCATCATTTAAAAGCATTAAAGGGCCCCATGTTGGGCGCCAATGTAAATAACTTAGTTCAATGAAGGTTATTTACACATCTTATGTTTATTAGATTTCTTTCAACTACTAATTACAGCGCTAATAAGCTTTTCTTATAAAAGACTTCAGTATTTTTAAGAATTGAAGATTCCCATGTTGGGCGCAATTGCATCGGAGTGCCAAATTATTTTCATAACTGCACGTTTAGGTGCCTTCTTTCAACTATGACACACCAATCTACTACGCTTACTTAAAACTTCAGTACTTGTAAGCATAGAACAGTCCCACGTTGGGCGCCATTTTAACGAACGTCCACTTATATCAATTGTACGCCCTCTTGGCTTCTTCCAACTACTACACACATATAACTTATGATTATGCGAAACTTAAGTATTTCTAAGCATAGCAGTGTCCCACGTTGGGCGCCAATTAACCATTAAACTAATACTTCTTAAAGCAAGCATGCTGACCATATTCTCAAATTGTGTATACACCTGCAAAAAGCAATACACATCTGTTTTTCTATCAAATACAAATTTGCACAAATCCAAAACAGCAAAAATCAAATTCACAAGCCAATAAACGACTACGCAGAAACTTTCGAATGCTTGCGAATATCCAAATAGCACATTTACAGCTGTAAGCAGCTTAGATACAATGTATAGTTGCACCTTTTTAGCTCTGCATAAAAGCTATGCGTGTGAACTGTCGCCAACACAGACGATAAATTTTAATGCCAATTGCCAATTACAGAACAACTTGCAGCAACAACTGCAGCAGCAAGCGCTAAGAAAGAAGTAAAGCTACCGCAGTCTCATTTGACAATATGCAGGCAAGCAAACAAATCCCTAGTAAAATGTATCGTAGCTGGGTATTTTACACCTGACAAATGCACAAACACGTTGTAGATACATATTTGGTTACATAAAATAAGCATTTGCTGCGTGTATATATGTACTTTATAATAATTCTTACAACTGACTTATAGTAGTTACTCGCAGTTGGTAATTTTTGCTTTATATAATATTACATGAGATATGTATAGATTGCACAGTAACAGCTACAGCAGCTACAGCAGATACATATTGCCAACGAATTGAGAACGACTTGACAGCAAAAGTAATCTATAACGCAATGTAGTACCAATAATAGCAAAGTTAAAGTGTACGAAGGAGTGGCAAGCTTTCAGTGTCAGTGCATACTACTCGTAAGTTGTGCAGTTGAAATTTACTTTATTTATATCGAAGAAAGCATTTCAACAAATATGTAGCCATGTTGTATCTTTATGTTGTATTATGTGTTTCTGTATCTGTAACTCGATGCGTATCTAGGGGATTTTCGTTTGATATGAAATTGCAGTAAAATGCATTTCAAATTGCCAGTTAAGTTTATAAATGACATGTGCGTTGGTACTTTTGCGATTGGTATCGTATCTATTATTGAAGCATAAAGTGCGTTTAGAGTAAAGTATTTCAAGTTTATAGCGAAATGTATGGCAATTTATGTGTAACGCTTTAAGCAGCTAAAATGATTTGGTTTCAAGATATCAGTAATTGCTGCAATTTCTGTTAATAGAATGGAGAAAGGTAGACTTGAAATATATTAAACTGAAAATTAATTGAAAAGTCGGTGGAACAGTATGTGTAAGAGATACTGGGAACAGTTAACGTAAGAGTTATTGTAATGTAAGTGTAACAGTAAACGTAAGTGTAACAGTAAACGTAAGTGTAACAGTAAACGTAAGTGTAACAGTAAACGTAAGTGTAACAATAACCGTAAGTGTAACAGTAAACGTAAGTGTAACAGTAAACGTAAGTGTTACAGTAAACGTAAGTTTTACAGTAAACGTAAGTTTTACAGTAAACGTAAGTGTTACAGTAAACGTAAGTGTAACAGTAAACGTAAGTGTAACAGTAACGTAAATGTAACAGTAAACGTAAGTGTTACAGTAAACGTAAGTGTTACAGTAAACGTAAGTGTAACAGTAAACGTAAGTGTAACAATAACCGTAAGTGTAACAGTAAACGTAAGTGTAACAGTAAACGTAAGTGTAACAGTAAACGTAAGTGTTACAGTAAACGTAAGTGTTACAGTAAACGTAAGTGTTACAGTAAACGTAAGTGTTACAGTAAAAGTAAGATTTACAGTAAGTGTAAGAGTTACAGTAAACGAAAGAGTTAGAGTAAACGTAAGATTTACAGTAAACGTAAGAGTTACAGTAAACGTAAGAGTTAGAGTAAACGTGAGTTACAGTAAACGTAAAAGATACAATAAGAGTAAGGAGCTGGAAGTAAGGAGTTAGATGTCAGAAGTCAGGAGTAAGTCGTAAGGTATAAAGAGCAGTGAGTTGGGAGTATGGAGAAAGAAGTAAGGTGTAAGAATAATAAGGAATAAGTACAGAGTTAGAACTAAGGACAGAGGACAAAGGACAAAGGACAAAGGAATAAGGAACAAGGACTAAGGAGTAACGCCCAAGGAGTAAGGAATAAGGGCTGAGTACTAAGGAGTAAGGGCTGAGGACTAATGACTTAGTAGTAAAAAAGGCAGAGTATGGAGTAAGTAAAAAACCGTAAAGAGTAAGGGGTAAGGTGTAAGGACTAAGGAGTAAGTAGAAAGCAGTAAAGAGTATGGAGTAAGAAGTGAGGACTAATGACTAAGGAGTAATGAGTAAGGACTAAGTATTAAGGATTAAGTAGAAAGGAGTAAAGACGTTTAAAGAGTTAAGACTAAGGTCAGAGGACAAAGGAGTAAGGCATAAGGAGTTAAGAGAAAGGAGTGATAAGTAAGGAACAAGGACTTGGAATGTAGGAATAAGGACTAAGGAGTAAGTAGAAAGGTGTAAAGAGTAAGGAGTAAGCTGTGAGGACTAATGACTAAGGAGTAAAGAGTAAGGACTAAGTATTAAGGGTTAAGTAGAAAGAAATACAGAACTCTAAAGAGTTAAGGACAGAGGACAAAGGAGTATGGAGTAAGGCGTAAGGAGTTAAGAGAAAGAAGTGATAAGTAAGAAACAAGCACTTAGAATATAGGAGTGAGGACTGAGGAGTAAGTAGAAAGTTGTAAGGAGTAATGAGTAATGAGTAGCAAGTTAACAGTAAGCAGTTATGACTCAGGAATATTGATAAATGGGGAGTGAGTAAGAAGTAAGGAGTAAAGAGAAAGAAGTAAGGCCTAAGGAGTAAGCAGTAAGTAGAAAGGAGTAAGTTATGAGTAGAAAGGATTAAAGAGGAAGGTGTAAGGAATATTATGGAGTAATAAATGAGAGTTAAGAAGTGAAATGAACATAAAAAGGAGCCTTAAGGAACTTTGGCCTAAACAAGGTGCTGAACATATGAATCATCGTACAGTGCTTGTAGAACAATTTTAAAATTCTACAAATAAATTTTCTAAGCATCGATATCGAATGCATTCGTGCAAGACTCTATTAGCTATGGCCGTCTACTATTATTTCTAACTTTTGTATGTCTAATTCAAATGCTAGGTAAAATGTATAAAATAATTTGGAAAAGCAGCTCTCCATATGTCTAGCTCGAATCTGTTGTGAGCGTATTATCAGTTTTTCGGAAATATTGGAACGAGACACCGTAGATTCCATGATCATTTCGTCGATTCTAGCCAAACTAGCTAGCTTTGTCTGTAAGTCCATTAATATTTTTGACCATCAGGATGGCTATGGTCCTCCGTTTTTGGGGCCAAAATTTTAAAGATATTAAGCTGAAACTTAGCAACTGGACTTATTTTAACTGCTTTAATTTATTATATTCATATTGGGACAGCACGCGTTTTGAGATAAAACCCCTAAGAGGGTGGTTGCGCTCTCATTTTTATATTTTTGTATGAAAAACACTTTTTTTCTTCAGTCAATAGTAACTTAACATACGATGGCAAGGCTTTAACGGCAGGGACTTCAATATTGTCTTACCCAGGTGTCTTTGATGATGTAGTTTGTCAATTCCGTCTTAACTGCAGGATTAGGTAGTGCCATTTGGCAGAGTACGTCTAGACAGTTTGACGCATCCTTCAAATGGTGAGAATGCGTCGTTAATTTCAAGCAATTAAACGACCAACTCTATCGGTTATCCTTCAACATTATGCAATAGTTATTTTGTATTTTAAATTGTGTTACGTTCATATTTCTCTCTTTATTCAATATATATCATTGTTAATAGTTAAACTAATTAAAGCAATTTATGCATTCCATTTCTGCAATGTGTTTGCCTCACTGAATGCTTCCAAGAATGCTTTGTAAGCAGCAGTGAAAATACTGAATATTTCTATTACTCCAAACCACAATAAGCAGCAACAACATTTAACCTTATTATAGACCAAAAATATTATTTAATTTCTAATTTTCTGTGTTGCAGATAAAATAAACACTAATACATCATACTACAAAGTGGCAACTGGACGAAGTGTATTATGCGCATACATTATATCAACTACTCGTAATATGATGAAATATTTTGTTTAAGTTCAGTTTCGTTCCTAGTGCATAAATAAATGTTTTGAGAGCCTACCATGTAGGTAGGCTATAAATTTCCGTTTCAAATTAAGATTTATGTTTAACCACAAAATAATACAATACATATGCGTCTCCAACTGAATCTTCGACATGCTTGTATTATTTTGTATGTCGTACAGAGAAACTCTTATGTTAAGCTTGAGCCTGAGCTTGTGCGTAAATCTGTAATTTCAAGTAGCAGGCTCATTATAGTTAACCACACATTAATAAAACGCTCGAAATGCAAACGTAGCACAATAAACAAATACTACAAGGGTAGATAAATAGATAAATGGATATGTAGATATATATGCGTATGAACAAACAAATGCGTTTAGGTTGGATTGAGACGGAAAGTGTTCAGAAATTTTGAATTGTGCTAAAGTTTGAGTTAATTTTTCTAGAACCGAAAAGCATGGAAAAAATATCTATACATATTATAATACGAGTATTTATGTTGAGGTTATGAACCCTAAAAAATCTACCGACGCTTTGGTAAATTTTAGAAAAAATATTATTTTACATGTTAACAAAATAATGTGGTAAAGAATTCTATAAAATTTCCTATTATGTGGAGAGCTCAAAACTCAAGCGTAATGCTAAATTTGCTTGATCCAAATTTAAAGGTCATATATCCAAGTGTTCCATCCTTCACCCCTCCAGTTTGTAATGACGATGGTGATATTTCAGCCAGTAACGTTGACATGGATGTCAATGCTGATACAGTGGATGTTAAGTCAAATAGATCTTAATCATCCAACTGAGTATTCCAGCACTAAGTATGAAACCAGGCAAAGCTAAATAATGTGGTAAGAAATGGACAATAAGAATGTACATTTGTCTAAAGGCACCAAGGTTTCTTCATTCCGAAATCGGGAGAGAGACTTCTTCCCACTTTCAAGGAAGTAGAATATCTTGTCTGCTGCACAAGACTGCGACAGCTTTTAAAATCTTTGAAATCAAACATTTATTAAAGATTGGAGGCTTTTCATTGACACTTCTACCCGCATTCTGAAAGCAGCACTCTTGCACAAAACCAATGAATTAGCCTCGATCCAGATAACCCTGATAGCGCTACGCTGAGTATATGAAAGCAATGCAAGTTGTTGAAAAGACTGCTTGGCTTAGCTTTGTGGTTGCTTGATGAATCTAAACCTGCATTTCCAGGCATCCCATGTAGACTACTTGCCGACGAAATAAGCAGGTTTTAGCAAGGAGTATGATTGGAAGTTTTCAGTATCAGAGAGAAATGAAACGTCGCTACCGAGCGAAATGGTATATAAGTTTGCTGGCCGATTTCTGCTGGAATTGGAGAAGGTAGTCGCCAGCAGAGAAAAAGGTTCAGAAAAAAATCCTCTTACAACTTCACTCGAATCCAAGCGTGTTGGGTACCAAAGACAAAAATTAATGGCAAGAAAAAGAAAATTAAAAAATATTCGTCCTAAGGGGAGTCATGTTGAAGAAGCGTCACGAATTGTAAGAGGCAAAGGAACTAATGTTAAAACAGCATCTCAAAGGATATAAAAACTACCATTTCCATACAGTTTTTCCTGGGCCCCGCTAACTGTGTTGAATATCATTGTGTAGGTACGTACTTGTGCAAACAAGGGTGTCTTTCTAGTTAATTTTGATTCAAATGTGCAAAAAAATATATAAATTTTAAATCCTTCCCAGAGGTTACTACCTGGATGCTATAGGATGAAGAATGGGCCGAATTGGTTTTTGGTGACTCAAAAAGCATAGGAACAGACACCATACTCGGTTTTTCTTGAATATTTAAATAGCACCCCCCTCCCAGGTGGTTTTAAAGAGGTTCTGGGGGTGAAAGAGGAGATGAATTTGTTTTTAGTGGTCCTTTTTGATTTCAGCTCCCTAAAAGCATAAGAATAGACACTCTATTTGACCTTTCTTGTTTAATGAAATGTCAACGTCCGTGTAGAGGTGTAAAGTTTTTTGCCTGTGAAATAGTTGGCAAGAGGATGAGAAAACCACCATCCTGAGAAAACCACCATGGGCACTTAATTTCGGGAATGCATTCGCTCAAACCAATTCCACACCGATTAAGACACCTCCAAAATATGGGTTGTGAACGCATCAACAGCTTCTTCGGGCGTAGAAAAAGCTTTACCACGCAGTTTTTTTTTGATGTTTGGGAAATTAAAAAAAAATCATTGGGTGATTAACCATTAATTCGTTATTATTAGTGCTTAAAAACTGTCTTGTGTGAGTCGATGTGCGAGAGCTTGCATTGCCATGTGTGATTCGCTTTCGCCTTTGGTTTTTGCGAATTCATCCGAAGACTTCAGGCAAACACATGGTTGTGTACCATTCACAATTGGCCTCATGACGCATTCGGCCGAAGAAACAGACGACCATTTGAATAAATTTAATTGGATTTGTCTTGTCTTGGAACACCCACACGATCGGTTGCTGTTTTATTTCTGGCTCATACGCATGTATCTATGATTTGTCACCTGTGACGTTCTTATAAACGTGCTTTGGACCTCCGAACCGCAATCATATTTTTTCAGCATTTTTTTCATCATAATTATGTAAACTTTTTTTTGATTCTATTTTGGAATAAAATGTTAAGTTATTGGCCACTCTCCATGTGATTGGTTGGCATCACACACCCAGACAATGTTTAGAGTTTTCTACTTTATTAAAATCTCCTTAAATTTACTATTAAATCATTTTAGATAGAGTAGTTGCATGAACTGGGTGCGGCCATTCTAGCCAGGAAGCTTACAGCATTTATTTCTGAAGAAGTATTTTCAAAAGTTGTACTAACACTTTAAGAGCATGTTTTCTTTGCACAAACCTCACATATTTTCTAACAGAATCGTGGTTTGAAAGGAAATCAAACAGCTTTCTTACTGAATAGCGGCCATCTTGGAAAATTTTCACAACTGTCCAAAATTCTTCAATCTTGCAATTGTAACATAGTCCCATCTAAAGAAGTTCAGCTCAGTCTATTTGCATTTTTGTTTAGATTTCTATCCAACTCCGCCTAATGCCTAAACACTTGCTACACATATAGAAGCAACGCAACAAAGGACAGAAACCTAAACTGTTTGTATTCTACATATGCATATACTCGTATAAGATCATTACTCCTTCCTACTAACACTCAAGCGACGAGTGACGCTGATTGATTTGAATAAATGCGCGCAAATTTATCAAATTAGCCGCAGGCAGGCACACAGACAAAGTATCTTTGTATCTAAGCAGTAGCAGCAGCAGCAGCAGCAGCTACATTGTAACTAACTAAGCACATATGTGCCGCATAAAACAATGCTTGAAGTGTCATCAACTAATCAAGTAGCATTTGTTAAACCAATATCTATATATATATATATATATAGTATATCTGATACATATATGTATAAAAAATACATAACTCAAACTCTTCATTACAGATAGGCACAAATGAAGATGAATACTTGCGACTGTGGTCAGCAAATAATGAATAGTCACATCAAATTGATAAAGTATGCGATTTTGATTTCCATTTAAGCAGAGGTCGAGCAAAATAAATCAATTTCTTTTTTTTTGATACACTTAAAAGAAAAAAAAAACTAAAATAAATCAAAGCACTATATTATGGGGCGCATGGGTGCGCTTTGTTATTATAGTAAAGCAATAAATAATAAGCGCGGAGTGTTCATTAAGTTTGTTTTATTAAAAACCTAAGACAAAGGCGAAAAAGTGAAAAAATATAAAAATAAAAAAAAATTAATAGCATTTCTCCCCACCAGCACCCCCCCCCCCCCACGAGAATTTCCATTTTAAAATGTGCTAAAATTTTCTAATAAAAGCGTCTTTGTTTCACTTTATTTTGCTGAATGCATAAAATGAACAATAAATGCTGAAGGAGCAACAACCCTTTGTAAGTCAATATGAAGGCAAGCCACCCACTTGGTTTCTTTTTTTCTTTAGCTTAAATAATGAGAAAATGGCGCCTTCCGCATTTTGTATATACCCGCTCGGACGCTTGATCTTTTGTTGCAATATTAATTTATGTCCACGCGCCGTAAAAAGCGAAAGAAAATATTATAATTTTTATTAAATTATCGCTTTAAATATTTTTTCATTAGCCTGCGAAACAATTTTTAATAATTTAATGCGTTGAAACTTTTTTAATGCACTTATTCTGCCTAATAAAAATAATTAATAGCCGTAAAAATTTGCTCATGATGTAAAAAGAAAAAAAACAAGAAACAATGCTGCGGTCAAGTGTGCTGGACGTTAATATACCCTTTACTCCAGCTTTGTATACCTGAATCCCTGGCACGTACATTGAAAACAAGATATTTGAAAAAAGAATAAACATAGTCTCCAAATTCCCGATATTCTTATGTATACATACTCAGACGAATATGTTTTTACCGATCTGATGTTTGATACTGCTCAAGAAAAATTTTATGTACCCTTCTAGCCTACGTATGTATACAGGGTATTAAAATATCTTCTTCAGCGTTTCGTCAGTTTGATAAGCTTTGAAGCTAAAATTATTAAAAAGTTTTATACTTTTCAGTGTAGCAAGCCTTAACTCATTAATGCCTAGTGGTCGGTTTAGATGCCAGTCGAAGTATAGCCCATTCGTTGCGCTCTGAGTGTAAACAAATCATACAGACAGAAATCAATGACTGAGAGAGAAACAGAGGGAGAGATAGAGCAAATTAACCATTTACTGGTGTAATCTGGAACTAAATGAGATTTACATAAATGAGACATTGACCACTGGGGTGAAATCCCGTCAGGAAATCCTTCATATGGAATCCACCAAAGTAAATCATCCAAAGAGAATCCCCCAAAGTGAATACTCCCACTGGTGAATCCCCCTATGGAATTTCCATAATGAATCCCCCTAGGCAATCGCTCTGGGGAATCACCGTAGGATAATCCCCCTAGAGACCACAGGGATCAACGACATTCTACCAACCAGGGACCACTAGGGTCAATGACCTTTGACCACACGGTTCACTGAAATCCCCTCAGAAAACTATCCATATGCAATCCAAAAAAGTGAATCATCCAAAGTGAATCATCCAAAGTGAATCAGCCAAAGTGAATCCGACAGGGAATCTCCAGGAACCAAAATGAACTTTGACCCCAGGGGTCACTGATCTTTGACCCAAGCGGTCAAATACGCTCGGGGAACCATCCATATGAAATCCAAAGAAGCGAATCTCCAAAGTGAATCACCCAAAGTGAATCATCCATTGTGAATCAATCCCCCACGATACCCCCTGGGGAATCCCCCAGGAACCCCAGGGGATTCCCTGGGGGATTCCCTGGGGGGATTCCCTAGGGGGATTCCCTAGGGGGATTCCCTAGGGGGATTCCCTAGGGGGATTCCCTAGGGGGATTCCCTAGGGGGATTCCCTAGGGGGATTCCCTAGGGGGATTCCCTAGGGGGATTCCCTAGGGGTCCAAGGTCATTGACCCCTGGGGTCAAAGGTCATTGACCCCTGGGGTCAAAGGTCATTGACCCCTGGGGTCAAAGGTCATTGACCCCTGGGGTCAAAGGTCATTGACCCCTGGGGTCAAAGGTCATTGACCCCTGGGGTCAAAGGTCATTGACCCCTGGGGCCAAAGGTCATTGACCCCTGGGGTCAAAGGTCATTGACCCCTGGGGTCAAAGGTCATTGACCCCTGGGGTCAAAGGTCATTGACCCCTGGGGTCAAAGGTCATTGACACCTGGGGTCAAAGGTCATTGACCCCTGGGGCAAAGGTCATTGACCCCTGGGGTCAAAGGTCATTGACCCCTGGGGTCAAAGGTCATTGACCCCTGGGGTCAAAGGTCATTGACCCCTGGAGTCAAAGGTCATTGACCCCTGGGGTCAAAGGTCATTGACCCCTGGGGTCAAAGGTCATTGACCCCTGGGGTCAAAGGTCATTGACCCCTGGGGTCAAAGGTCATTGACACCTGGGGTCAAAGGTCATTGACCCCTGGGGCAAAGGTCATTGACCCCTGGGGTCAAAGGTCATTGACCCCTGGGGTCAAAGGTCATTGACCCCTGGGGTCAAAGGTCATTGACCCCTGGGGTCAAAGGTCATTGACCCCTGGGGTCAAAGGTCATTGACCCCTGGGGTCAAAGGTCATTGACCCCTGGGGTCAAAGGTCATTGACCCCTGGGGTCAAAGGTCATTGACCCCTGGGGTCAAAGGTCATTGACCCCTGGGGTCAAAGGTCATTGACTTCTGGGGTCAAAGGTCATTGACCCCTGGGGTCAAAGGTCATTGACTTCTGGGGTCAAAGGTCATTGACCCCTGGGGTCAAAGGTCATTGACTTCTGGGGTCAATGGTCATTGACCCCTGTCGTCAAAGGTCATTGACTTCTGGGGTCAATGGTCATTGACCCCTGGGGTCAAAGGTCATTGACCCCTGGGGTCAAAGGCCATTGACCCCTGGGGTCAAAGGTCATTGACTTCTGGGGTCAATGGTCATTGACCCCTGGCGTCAAAGGTCATTGACTTCTGGGGTCAATGGTCATTGACCCCTGGGGTCAAAGGCCATTGACCCCTGGGGTCAAAGGTCATTGACCTCTGTAGTCAAAGGCCCCTTGGGTCAAAGGTCATGGGCCCCTGGTCAAAGGTCATTGACCCCTGGGGTTCCTGGGGGATTCTCCAGGGAGTATCCTCTGGGATTCACTTTTGATGATTCACTTCGGATGATTCACTTTGGATGATTCACTTTGGATGATTCACTTCTTTGGATTCCATATGGTTCCCTGAGCGCATTTGACCCTTGGGGTCAAAGGTCATTGACCCCACTGGGATTCACTCTGGATGATTCACTTTGGGTGATTCACTTTGGATGATTCACTTCTTTGGATTCCATATAGATGGTTCCCTGAGCGTATTTGACCTCTGTGTTCAAAGGTCATTGTGATTCGCCAGGGGGAATTTTGTAGGATTCCCGTTATGATTCCGTTTTGGATGATTCTCTTTGGGTGATGGATGATTTCTTGAGGGGATTTGGCCCCTGGGTTCAAAAGTCAGTGAACCGTGGGGTCAAAGGTCATTGATCCCAGGAGTTCCTGGTTGGTAGAATGTCGTTGATCCCTGTAGTCCCTGGGTCCATGGGTAAATCTGGGGGATTCCCTTCGGGGCATTCCGTTTGGGTGATTTACTTTGCGTGCTATTTATTGTTGTATCAAAAATTTACTAAAATATTTAGTGCCCTTCTAGTCGTGAGGTGATCAATGTTTCTTGCGGCTTAAGCTGTCTATGGGCATTTGTGTCTTTTTAGGGATTATTCTTTTGGTTTGGATAACTTGTTTTTTCAAGCCTTGTATCTTGAAACGTTTTCAGAATTTTGGTTTCATTGATAGGATTTTTTAATTTAACCATAAGCGCATTGCTATTAAAAACTAAAGAAAGTGTTAGAGCATGTGCGTGCTCTGCATGTATGTGTGCAGTGTTTAAATAAATCCACGTGAATTTTATATTTTATTTCTCTTATTGCTACGCTATAATAAATAAGTTGTATGGCATTTTTAGTACATTTAACAATTTGTTGGCCTCTCGTTTTATTTGTTGAAAACATAAAATTTATTCCTTTTATGATATTTCAACGCGCAAATTTTTATTTACTTTCGCACGTTATGCAACACTGCACTGCACGCACTAAGCGTCAAATAAATGTCAAGCATTTTGACACTCAATAAATGCAAAAACAAAAATAAAAGGACGCAGGAATTCATTAGCGCCAGAACAAAAGAACTCGCGCAAATTCTTGCCGGCATTGTTGGCAAATTCATTAAATAAAACTCGCGCGTTGTGCGCTGACATTGACATCGTTTGCCATCATTAAAAGTTAATTTGACATTTGCAAATGTCAAATTAAATTAATTTGCAGTGATTTCTTCTTAGGAAATCTTGTCATTTCTTTATGCGCTTCATATTTCCTGTGTTCTTTCGGTTTCCACTTGGCAAATCACAGCTTTTAAATTTTTATTGCATTTGAAATTTTTATTTTTTTCCCGGAAGTGCCGACATATTGTACTCATATGTCTGACTGCTTATCACTTCCACTGCTGTCAGGCTGCCATTAAATTTTAATTAATTTCATGTTGTAAAAATATTTATACACAAAACGTTCTCAGTTCAGTTCAGTTCGGAGTGTTTCATGCGCGTCAAGTGTTTGTCATTATGTGACATTTATGTAGAAACGAGTCTTCCGCACAGCACAGCAGCGATGGGCTCCCTCCATTGTCTCACATATTTAATAAGTTGCTGTAAAATTACATAATATATGGTCAACCTGTGCTTGTGTGTCCTTGCCAGTGTTTAATTCCCCAGCCGTGTGTGTAGCTTTAAGATTTTGAAAGCGGTCTGGTCCCCGCGGTACATGTGTGGGTTATTTTACCTTGTCACAGCTTAGATATAATGTTCGCGTTATTGCCTGACGCCATTTGGCTTAATGTCGGTTTGAATGTCATATGAAATTGCGTTTTTAATTGTGTCGAATTAAAGTTAATGCCGCTGCAGCGCAAATAGAGCTTAGAGCAGTAAATGTATGTGGATATGTTTAAATTAAGCGCTTAAAGGACATTTAAAGTTTTACGGGGATTTCTAATTTGAAGGTTGTCAGTGTAGTATATTGGGAAATATTAAGACTTGATTATAAAAAGTTTATACAATACCAATTGAAATCAACCGAGTCCTCCTTACAGAAATTATCTTTGCGTGAATACTAGTCCTTCGCGGTGAATCAGTGTTAAATTGAAGTCGCTGCAAATAAACTACAAAAAGTTTGGTTTGGATAGCGTTTTGATGTAAACATGAGACTTTGAGTCCTTGTATCCGGTTCAATGATAAATTGAAGTCGCTAAACACAATCCGCAAGAAGTCTTGGCTCGAATAGCATCATGGAGTCAACTTGTTTTCAAGCTGGATCAATGTTAAATTGAGTTCACTTTCTTCGCCAGATTTATATATAGTATTGGATGTGCACCATGAAGGGGAGCCTCCTATTCAGAGTAGGACCCATTTGGATGACCTAAGCTGGCTGTTTCAAGAGATGCCGTGGATTTCCAAAGGTATGATCTGTTGCCTATGTTAAGTGAAGTACACGTTAAAGATCTTTCTGGCGTCAAGCATCACGTTTCATCTGTTGGCCCAGTCAGTCTATTTATGCCTGTACGATAGCCGCGGTCACCTTCAGCGCATTGCAGTGACCATCATGCATACATTTTCTGCATATAAGGACAGGAACAGGCATAGTGGCTTAAGGAGCAGGTGTATCTGGTGCAAATAATCTGAAAAGAAAATGATTATTTTTGTAGCACTGCTGCGTTCAGACTCGCTCTGACTTGGATCCTGAAGGAATGGTCCTCCACTTGGAACCGTAAAAGGGGAATATTTTCTTAACCTTTTGTAGGAGACCGTGGTGCCAAGCTTGATGTCCACGAAAGCAATATTTGAATCCAACTGGCGGTTGAATGCTCGTAATATATGATTCTGTAGAGTTGTTCTACCGTGCCATCGACGTAACGGAAGCCGACTTCGTAATGTTCGCAAGCCAAGCAGTCTTTTCCAAGCCTTCGAGGTCGAAGGCAGGGAACTAATCGGTCGGTAGCATCCAGGGTCCATGTCCGGTTAACCAGGCTTGGAAATCATTGCTGTCTGCTAGCTTCCACGCCGTCTGAAAGTACGGCAACATAGCTGAGGCATTGAAAATCGACACTGGAGTGAGGACAGCTCCTGAGAGCTCCTTCGTATGCTGTTTCAAGTGGCCTTCCATAGATAGAAGTTGGAGTCTAATTCAGTGCCCATGTCCTCCAGTAAATGTTTGTACTTCTGTGTGCGTTGCCTGTTTACCTCCTGTCAGCCTGCCATGATCTTCGGCTGTTGCGTCCGAACGGTTGCTCGATCTCTGGGCTTCGACTGAGTTCATTTTTTCGCAGAAGAGTTGCAGTGCATCGTCAATAATCTGCCCAGATTCGAGCCGAATGTCCGGATGTGCGGTTTTAATGAGAGCAATTCGAATGGGATATCGTCTGCTGTTTCTATTGGCTTTCCATAAGCAGAAGTTGGCGTTTGATTTGATTCAGTTTAGGTCATACATGAGTCAATTAGCTGGACGGCATAAGCATTCGCATAAGCAGTCGCATTCGCGTCCTTTAGAGGCTACGGTTTTTTCTGGAGAAGTTTGGGCGGTTCACAGGGTAGGTTAAATTGTTCAGACTGTCACTTATCAAGGCGTGAGTTTTATCACTGTGCTACGAGGCGGGCTGAGTAGATGTTCTTGGAGAAGAGTTGCAGTGCGTCGTCAATATTCTGGCCAGTTTGTAATTTAATATCTGGATACATTGCATAGTAAAGGAGCTTTTTAAAAAAGGTTCATGGTCGTATTTCGTTAATATTTGGTTAATGAGCCTCATTGAGAGAATAACTAATGGCAGCGCCAATGAGTGTGGCAATTGATTTGAGTTGAGGGGTGTTCCTTGAACGGTCGGATTCCTTCAGTGTGCGATATCTTGCAGGGCTTTGTCTGCATACATAATTGGGCTGCTTGTTGCAAGTATTTTTACTGATATCGTTTGCAATTTTTTTCCCTTCTTTCACCTCTGGCAAAATCACAAACATTGTGGTATGAGTTACAGTCTCCGGCAAGTAGAGTCCTCAGGATCGCTTTCCATACCCTTTAAAAAGATTCAATCAGGATAGCGTCTTGACTAAGGTTAGTTAGGGCTGATACAGCACGCACACGAAGATGGCCTTCTGACTCATGTACGATAAATGTTCTCGAAGGCCCGGCGCATAGTTGTCCAACATGATATAATACTTGTTCAATATAATATAATATTTTATTTTCTAAAGATCCGGTAATGGTATATCAGAAGGAAACTGTTTGGAAAATATTGTATCAAGTCTCTAGAACTTCTAAGATCTTTCCAATTTAATTTTATTGGAAATGGTTTTTTATGAACAAAATCAGCAAATCCATAGTCATTATTGTTTGGCGAAGTATTATATGATCTCTCCATATTTAAACCATTGTCCCTTATCTTACTCAACATTAATTTAACAGTGCTTCCTTCCTTTTTCTCAGCTGCTTAAATGGAGACTTCAACGAGAGTCCAACGAGATGAACGGTTGTTGGTCGAAAGCGTTTCTCCATAAATTTAATAATTTGGCTTTTGAACAGTTTTATGACTACTGAGTCCAAAAATGCCTGTGCTTTTCAAGTTTTTCATGGTTGTCTCTGTTGCCGAGCTTAGTTTTTCTGAATATATTTCTGAATATATTTCAGAAATTCATTTAAATTAATTTTTTTCCTCGAAGAGGCTCTGAAAAAATAAACTGCGTGCCAATATGGGCCGCGACAGAAAACCTATGCAATGCCGAACTCTAGTCTTGACGTTAACATTGATGCTTCGAGCCGGACTAATAATAAATCGAAATTGTTCCGCAAGACCAACAAGAGCTCTTAGTTCGGATAGCGTCTTGGTTCTAATTGGTCCGTCGAGCCGGATAAATAATAAATTTAGAGTTCTAATACACAAGAAACCTCAGCTTGTCTTGCGTCTTTGCTTTAATGTTGCTGCTTCGAGCCGGATCGTAAAACAATTTAAGCGTTTATTTCAACTTTCTATACTGCTGTACTTGGTATGCTGGCTTCCTGAACCAACTTTTCCAAATACTAAACACTATAAAAATTTAGCTATTTTTAGAAACAACTATTAATACTAAAAAAAAAACAAAATAAACCTTAAAGAAAAACAACTTAACGACCTATACTTAAAACCCAAAAGAAATTATTACAGTTCGTGACCTCTGCCAACACTAAAAGTCAACATTCCTTTTAAAGAAAGCCGACTAAACAATTTAAAGCAACAGAGAAGGATACATAAAATTCGATTTTACAACATACGCATAAAAAACACGCACAGAAAATCCCATTTTCCACTGCTCTTGAAGTGAAAAATTTAAGAAGAAAATCGCATAACCTTCGACAGCCTAACTAATTTTCGCTAATGTAAAAGCTCAAAACTAATAAAATTTACGTTTATCCTTGTAGCTATTTGGTTTGGCGCGCGCAATACGTATACGGCTTAATGCATCAAATTGAAGTTGGGTAAGCGAAGATGTCCCTAACACACACATACACACTGACAGATAGACAGACAGACAAAGACATTGACGGGATCAATGAATGACGCAGACGCACACAGACAGACTTTATACTAAGTGCCATCGAATTTCAATTCAATTTTTTGATAAAAGACAAAGTCCTTGTTTGTGGGGCTGATGTTGCTCTATTTTTAAGCTGTAAAGGCAAAATTTCTTAGCAGCGAAATTCATAGATGTTGGAATTTTTGAGTAGTGTTAGCGAAGGAGCTAGAAAAGTGCTCTTTAGCTTTTAAGCATTTATATATGCGTGTGTGTGGGTGTGAGGTAGTCCTTTTTTCGTTTAGGCGCTTGCATGCTAGAATGCGCATAGTTATTTCGCTGTTTGGACTTAGTCAGAAATCCTTTTTTTAGCGTTTTAGTGCGCAATTTCTTTTTTCGTTAGACACATTCAGCGTTTCTTATTTTTTTGTTTTTTCTTAAGTTTGAGGTTGAGCGCATATTTTGATTTGATTGGTAAGCATAAACTGTTTGCGAATTATAAGTTTTGTTTTGAAATAAATGAAAAGCAGTGCAAATGGTGACTACAAATCATGCTTTTCACTGGTTGATTCGATCAACTAAATTTTCTTCAATCTAAATTTTTATGGGAAATATATTCCTTTTGGAAATTAATATATGACTTCCATAAGGGAGGATTAAGCACCTTCAATGTATACAAGCGATCTGAAGAAGGAATAGTTAAATCTGAAAATATAAACAACACAAACAGACAGACCTGGCTATATCGAATCGATTGATGATCAAGTATGCATATATACTTTATGCGGTCTACCTCACCTTCTTCTTTGCACATTATCTATCATACGACTCTCTGCGCCGTTATACAATACAATATCCGTATGAAAGTAAAATTTACAGCCAATGTCCTTGTATGTCAAAAGGATTATTGACAGTGCGCAACAAATATTATACAAGGACGCACTATTTTTTGTTTACAGCGATTCATACAGTTTTTTTCGGTATACCTTCTTTAAGGTGTTTTTTCTTGGGTTTGATTTGCGCTTGTTGAGAAAATTGTTTGGTTGGTTTTTCTGACAACATTTTTTTTTTATTATATCACGTTTCAAACATAAACGCGTTAAGGATGCGCGCGTGTATATAGAAAAGACAGACATACATGCCAAAAAAAAAAAAGATATCCTCTTTACACATATACAAATGCACGGCGAGTATTTGAAAAGCGCTTAAATTCACTTTGGCGCATTGAATTACGTCTTAGTGTCGAAGCTGAAAAAAATAAAATAAAATAAAAGAAATGTCCTGGAAAAAATGTCGAAAATATATATATCTCATTTTCGGCTGCCAGAGACACACACATACACATAGTGTTTGTCTGTCTGCGCGGCGCATATATCATTGGCATAAGTATATACTTTGCATTAAGGACTTTAGCAGCTATTTAAGGCTTTGGCACTTGGGTACTCAAGTGATTTTGCGCAAAGAAAAAAAGAAAAAAAATGTAAGAAAAGAAAAGCAGCAAGGTAGTCGCTAGCATAAGGCATTTATTTGCTTATCCTGCTGTTATCCTTTAGTTTATATTATTAGCTTATAATGTGCGCGTAATTGAAGCCTGCTGGCAATTTTTTTCTTTACGATTTTTGTCCCTCTTGGCGTGTTGTGAAAATATTTTAAACGCATTTTCTTCTCACGCACAACTGCGCACATTTTCAATCTCAGCTATTTACGCCATTCAGTTTTTCTTTCTTCTTCTTCGTTGGTATTGAATTTTTTTTTTTTTTCATTATATTTACAAATAAAATCAGCATTTTCCTTTGCTATCTCATGCAAAAAGCACTATTTGAAAAGGATGTGCGCGCTTTTATCCCTTTTTGCCTGTGTACACGCACCTTGAATGTATGTATGTATGTATGGCATCTATTGTGCCCGGACTACACATGTCAGCGCGGCATACATTATAATCCTGTTTGGTTGCAGAAACTTACAGCAACGCTTTTTATGCGTTGCTGACACTTGACATTCATATTTAAATCAAATCTCTATGGTAAGTTGTAGTATGCCAAACAAGCCTGTCGTCGCCATCACCGTCGCGGGGCTTCCTTGTCATCTACTTGTATCTCATGCAAACAACTTGGCTATTGTACCTTTGAAATTGGCTTACTCGCTTTGAAACATGCTTTGCTTTGCTTAGATCTGCATTTTTAATAGCATGAAATTGTGTTGTGTTGTATATCTTTTTTGTGTTATTTGAATGCTACGGCCGCATTGTCAGATTATGCAAATCTTAAAACAAATTTAATATTTAGTTTGGTTTGACGTTAGGGGAGAACCGGTTTCATTGTATTGCTGAAGTTGCTTTTATGTAGAAGTGTTGGTTTAAGTTTATTAACTGACGAATTCAAAGGATTCAAAGGATATGTTTTTATAAAGTATATATATGTTTCATAACCCAGTTAAATTATAATCTGTGAATTATTTGTTATCAATCAGCAATTCAGAACCCAAAGATTCTAAAGTCGTTAAGTTTTCTAACATTTTCTAATTTTCCTGTGAAATTTTCACAATTTTTCTGATGACAAGCATCAAAAACTGTTTGCGAATCATAAAGTTTCTTAAATTTTCTTGTCTAAACGACAAAAACTGTTAGCGAATCATAAAGAAAAACTTTTTTTATTCTTTGATTTTCCAATTTCCCTTTCCCTTTTTTATTAATTTTTCTTGACTTAACTACAAATTTATAACTTATCGCTATAAACCAGTGCCACCTACTATTTTTTCCCTTAAAGCACATCCCAAACTAACTCTTGAACAACAGCAATAAGTAAACCCAACTAAATTCTTCAATGCACATCTATTCTTCCTCCTTCAAAAACAAAAAAGTTCAAAGTCTAATAATGTAGCGTGTTGGCAAAATAATGCCAAACACTCGCCACAGGAACAACTAACAACTACCAAATAACAATGACGTTGACAGTAATGGCGACAACATTAGTCCGTGAGTTCGTGTAAAAAGTTATGGAGTGGACAGAAAAACTTTTATACCCAACGATTTGTTTTATGTGCAACAAACAAAAACTTTCAGTTTTTCCCTATTTATGTGCAAACATTGAGTTTGAGTTTGCTTTCACATTTCTCAACGCACAAAACTCAAAGCGTGTGCGAATTAATTAATTAATAAACGTGCAACGAAGCAAAGAATAGAATCTTTGAATGAGGTTTGGGAAAAGTCTAGCACCTGTCGAGTCAATTCAATGGCAAAAGTCAACCGAAAATATTGTAAAAAAAAAAACGAAAAGAAAAGAAAAACAGAAACAGGCACAAATTTCCACTTGAACACCACTTGTTAAATACAAAAAGAAATTTGCATATTTTTGTTAAACCTTTGCAATGAGAAGGTTCTCCAATTCAAAAATGCTAATTACGGCGCATTTATTATTGAAATCCGTAAAATCAACAGCTGAGGTTTGAGTAGCAGTTATAGCATCGAGATGAAGACTGTTGGTGAATATCGGATTTTGTGTCAAATGCCAGAAGTCGTGTTCGCTCAATTATTTCAATTGGAAAATATAATGAATCGAATGCGCTATGTTGTTGGAGGTTTTGCGTTTATGGAGTTATGTGCTTTGTTTGGTGTAGTAAATTTAATAGAGATACATATTTCGTATACATATACATATAATAAAATCTTAGATACAATTTTGGTCTGTTTGCTTGTGCGCGCATCACGTAAAAATCACTCATTGCATACAAAATTAATTTACTGAAAGAGAAATAGCTTTATTGTGTGTAAAATTTAGCGTTTATTTCATCAAAATCGAGCTGCAGAGTCAGGAGATATTCGTGTTAAAATATAAATAAATTTTATAAGCTTAAAAACTGCTAAACACTAAAGCAATTCAAACTGTTTATAAGCACATCTCAAACCTATGACATATGTGCTACTCAAACTGCATGCAGTTCAGTTGTTAACAAACTATATCAAGCTATATATATCCATATATATAAAATTTGTATCCAGGAAGCACGCTTCTTTCCGATTTAATCGACAAAACAATTTCGTACTTTAAGCGAATGTACGACGTGAGCTCTTAGGGTTTCCGGAAATAATAAAAACATATTTTACAGATATGTATTTTAAAAATATTCGAAAAGCTTTCAAGCACTCTTTGTTCTTGAATCCAATCCAAAGATTTAATGAAATTTCCCAGATTTTTTGTAGTGTTTCCAGTGATACTCGTTGCGTTTTCTGAGAAGTGCAATGCAGTCACATTAGAGATGAGGCCATTTGTGGAGAAGAACTTATAAAGTAAAGATCTAAGAAGATCTATTGTTCCTCCTAACTAGTTACAAGATCTGATATATACAGCACATACGGGAGGTGCTGTATAAATCTTAGTATATCCGTAGGTTCTAAATCTTTCAATTGTTCGCGTGTAATAAAGCGAAGACCCACCATATGAAGCATCCATCTAGCTACTGCATCAGTTTCTTCGAGAATATGAGGGGGCTGTCTTGTACTCATTTTTCAAGAAACTGCAGTCGAAGAATTAAGTTCGTATTCCTGTCTGTGTATTTAGTTGGTTGCTATCTAGCTGGAGTAAGATTTTTGTTCTAACCTAGTCGTAGTCCCATATTATTGTTGTTTTTGTATTAATCCTCCATATCGCCTAATGTACTTTCCTTGCCCCGTTCATTCCATTTCGGAACAACTCCAATAAACTCTGGCTCATCTTGCTCAATTCTTAACAAGATATGGTGTTCCGGTATCCATATTAGATAGTAACTGTTGCGTTGGGGAAGTTCTTCTAGAACGACAAATGCTTCATGCACCAAACTTGAAGTGACGCGTTTTAAATTTAGAGCTTCCAAACCATCTAACTTTTCAAATGAATAACAATATCACTATTGTGTTAGCCCCTATCTAGGTTAAACTGCATGCATCTGATATCCTAGAAGATGCTGGTGTGTCTGCCACTGATTCCTAATTTTTTTTCTGCGTTCTACAATACCAGATTTGTTCCAATATCTATCAGTGGAGCTCAGATGCCCGCATAGGTCGTTCTCCTGACCATTAAATGGTTGATTGAATTATTCTTTAAAGTTTCTTCCAGACTGCTCATCACTTAAGTCGATTTAATATATCACTGAATGGAAGATGGCAGCACAAGTCGGATATGTCAGTTCCTCCGAAAAGAAAACATCAGATTGATTGATTCGATCCGCTTCTTGGGTGTTCCTTAGTTCCAATCTCCCTTCAGAAATCATGTTACGAAGTTTATATTCCGTTGGAGCTCTGAAACACAATTTATAATAAATATAGGATTGTGATGTGGACCTCAAGATATAGCAGCCGAAGTCTAGTTGCATTGCCTAAAGAATATATACTTTAGGATCAAAATACAGTGTGGTATATAAAGCCGCTTGGATGGATGATGTTGTGATTGCAAGGACTCAGTTATGATAAGGCATTTGTATCTTATGCAAGTTGAGTAGGTGGTGTCAATCACTTTTTACCGGACTAAAGCTCCATAGGTTTGTATAGACCTGAAGGCACAATGTAAAACCAATAAATGGGGATGTATTGCAAAGACACAGATATGCCTTGGCTGGTTGCTTTTTTACTTTTTAATGGTTGCGAAAAGCGGTTGCAGTCTCCATTTTTCACCAAACGCTTTTTTACAAACTTGTAAGGCACGCATAGTCCTCTTAATTTTTTCCGCAAAATTTTTACTTCAGAAGAGTTTTGAAACCAAAATTAAGCAAAAAGTCTTCGGCTTCTTTAGATAGTTTCTATAACAGCTTGGTAACTTTGTCCATCTTAGGGTGTTATAAAGCGTGTTCTCCAAGATATCACGTTTAGTAATTCGACAATTACTAGAAAACTAATTTGCAAAGGAAGTCCCTATATCAGGCGTGGCCAACCGGTTGACCGCGATCTATGCATATCTTCAATTTAAGTTCCGTAGGAAGATCGATGTGTACCAGCCTCCACAGTAGAATAAACACAACTGATCCCTCCTTTGCGCCTCCTTTGACATCCTTCCTCGGCGAAAATTTAGCGACAATACAGCATACGAAAAAAAAGATTTGAAGTAAAACTTTTTTCGAATCTAATATAAAATTTAATGTGTCATGAGAAATTGTAAGCGTCACGAAAAAGTGAAATGTTTTTTATGTGAAACTTTTTAAGTAACAAAAAACTTTAGAGGTTATGGTATGCTGCAAGGATCTTGGAGTAAAAAATTTAGCGTTGACACAAAAAAAACCAGTAAGGAAATTTCAGTCGGGCGTAACCGACTGTAAGAGGCCATGTACCAGTTCAGGTCGCCTAACAAACACATTAAAAGTTTCCCGAGCTTATGACCAAACACATGACCACTTCTCACTGCGCGAATATGAATGAAAAGAAAAGGGGGGTCGTTCAAATTCAATTTGCTTATAAAATTGTCATTTATTATCCGAGATCCTTTCGTTCATACAGACGGACAGACGGACATGGCTATATCGACTCCTCTATCACTCCTGACCATAATGGGGGTAGCTTTGGCGGGTCTCCTACCATTATTTCTACCTGTTACATACATTTGCACAAAACCAATAGGCTCTTGTATCTTCGGTACAGGGCCTAAAAAACGTTTTGCCATGCAAAAGTGAAAGAGTCACGAAAAAGTGAAAGGTTTCTGAAGCCATCATTATTAGCGTTGCTACCTCAAAATTTGATATGGAATGAGAAAAAAAAAGGTTTGAAGTGAAGTTTTTCGACGCTAATAAAAAATTTCATTCATTATGAGAAAGTGCAAGCGTCACGAAAAAATTAAATATTTTTGAAATGAACATTTTTCAGAATTGGTATCAAAAACCTTCAAGAATAAAGGAAAAATGGTGATTTTGAATTCAAAAAATTTTGTCCCGATATAAAAATTTGTTACGCCACGAAAAAGTGAAAGAGTCACATAAAAGTGAAAGCGTTTTTTAGAAAAACTTTTTTTTTGCAATATTTAAACCTAGGATCGACACAAAAATTAAAGATTTTTTTTAACATAAATATATACTAGTAAACAGCTAATGTTAACTAACAGCTTTTAATGTTAACTAACAGTTAGCTGCAGTTAACATAAGAAATCGATGTTAATGTGTTTTCTCTTGAATAAAATAATGTGTAGAGCGCAATTACTTCGCTGTCAGCCTATAAAATAAATTTTTTTTCTTATTATTATTTTCACATGGACTCCTTTTTTGATAGGCAAAACTTTTCTGTATAGCATTTGTTGAATTTCTATTAAACCAATTGACATGAATGCGCGAAGAAGAAAAAAAATATAAATGATTCTTCATGAAAAGTTTCAAATTTCGATTTTACAAATTGGCATTAATTAATTTTCAATGCATGAAATTTGTTGAATTCTTATACGTGTTGGACATTTTCTTAGCGCTCTTCTTTGGCGCTTTCTTGTATTATTTCTCAGTTTATTTTACTTTTTTTTTTTTTTGCTAAGCTGCTGCAAAAAGGTTCAAAGTATTAAGGGTGCTTCTACTATTAATCAAATTAAAATAAAAGTAATTTCACTCAAGTGTGCAGTGCAAAACTTCAAAGACAGAGAAAAAATAAAGAAGAAATTAAAAATGGGGTTAAGCATCTTTTAAGCGTACGAAGAGAAAAAGTATTAGAAAAGAAAAGTGCAATGGGTCAGGCTGCGCATGGCTTAATTGATTTAAATTTGCTTTTTAATTTTATTTATCACTTGTAGTAGCTAATTTTAGCGCTGAGTGTAGCTGAAGAAAGCTTCGAACTAATAGCAAATAGACTGATATATTGAATAAAAAAAATATATATAGTGATACGCATATCCTTTTTCAATTAAATCGCCTGTAAATAGCAAACCACAAGTAAACCAAATAGCAAAAAAAGAATTGGGTGACTGCATGAATGAATGAATCTTGTGCGCGTGTTAGTCGCATTAATAATTCTTTTTCATTATACATATTTAATTTTTTCCTTTTTTATTTCTTTGTAATACGCGCAACTTTGTGCAATTCAATGTGGCTGGCCTTGTGCCTAATATGAATTTTATTATGCGCGCATTTTTGGGCTTTGGCTATTATCCTTTCAGGTTGTCTACCTTTACGAAGCACATCCTTTTCGCTTGCCATTGCCATTTGCAAAGTATTAAAAAAAATTTTATGCGGTTATTAAAAGAAGTGAAATTTTTTTGCTTTTTATATAAAAAGCGCGTTGCGGCGTAGCCAACGAAAAAGGATAATAATTTCCGTAAGCATAAAAATGGGTAACATTGCTACTTTGGTCATTATTTTTGCGTACAAATTTTTATTTAAACAATTTCTGCTTATATTCGTATGTTAAAAAAAAATTGTAGAGAGAAAAAGGTGAAAAAGAAACAAAAGATGTTTCTTTCTCTGCATCTTTGCATAAATTAAATGTGCAAGGGTTGGTATGGCATATATTTTTATTTTGCAGCATATTCATAGAAATTATTTCATTCTGTTTGTGTGTGTTGTGTTTTTTTTGGTTGGTTTGAAAAGGATTTAAAAGAACTTCTCTCTTTGGCTGTCCATTGTAATTACTGAATTGAAGTTGCTTATAGCAGTCTTTTAAATACTTGTTGAGCTTTTAATTACATTTGAATTGGAAGATCTAGAGAAATGTTAATATTTGATGCAAGATTATTTTTGCGAGAAGCTTAAGTTAGTAGGTCAGTAGAATTAAGTATTGACAGCCTGGTTTACGGATCACTGGTCCTGTATACTTCATTTTCTGTTACTCGTGAGAAAAAAGCAACATGTTATGCAAATACTGCCAGGATCTGGATCTGGTGATAAGCCTGAGCTCGAACTATGTCGAAGCAAGTGTGATAACATCAGTCATTATGAAACAGCTATTCGGCTGTTTACCTCTGAAAGCTGGAGAACTACAGAGTAAGTGTATATTTGTCTCATCCATTTCTAGACAGACTCTACATACAGGGTTTGGAAATATCCATTTTGATGAGTTGATATCTCAGTTGAAGAATGCCCATAAGATAACATATGTGCATTCTTAGGTCTTCTTTGCTAAGTTTGTTTCTATTTGGATTTTTTTAAAAGCAGAAACAATAAATAAAAATTTATCATATCTTTGCATCCATTTGAGATACAGTGATGAAATTTGGACAAGTTTGAACAGTTTTATCATTATGAGCGCGGACTAAGCGGACGGGGTTTAGTTAATACCTAATAAATGGTTTAATTTCATCCAACCAAAAGTTGTTGAAAGATGTCAAAACATTGTACTACCATGCTGAAGGAGTGTTGCCGGGAGGTATTTCTGAGAAAAGAGACATATTAGTTGCTTTTGATGGCATCTCGATAGCATGGAGATCATGGAGATGAACCATCAATACTAGCTGTGAGATATAGGTCTCCCAGCCCGACTGTTGGTATGTTGCACAATTTCGATGCCAGGAATTCGATTTCAGTTGCTGTAGTGATCCAGATGCTTAAGTATGACACCAGTGCTAGTCTGGAACCTCAATGCAACATTTGCCACTAAGGTTTGTGTGAACTACCATTGTGGCAATTGGGCATAATTGCACGGCATCTGTCATGTACAGACAGGCAAGCCACTGCTGTTTGTTATAATGGCGCAAGTTGGCAGGAGTCAGGGTCACCACACAATGGCGATGCAGGTGAAGCTGAATCTTACCATTGTGATGTATATTCAAAAGATCATTTTTATTATTATAGAGATGATTCCGTCCAAAAAGATGCTCACTAGTATATGCTAGTACAGAACTTCTTATGTCTTATGCTCTGGCCTTCATTAGTGCATCAATTGGTCACCAATCAAAAAGCCTCCTAAATGTCAAATGAAAAGTAAAGTGCGCTTACAGTTGATCTACCCTTCATGTAGGTCTAATTTAATTATGAAGAAAAAAGGATATATTAATCTTTTGTCGATTAGTCGTTCGATTGCCTTTAGAATGAAGCAAGTTAGACTGAAAGGTCTATAAGATTTGCCTATTGTCCTGTTTGGGTATGAAAATGACAAACACTTTCCTATATGATTGTGAAACGTAAGCCAGATTGTGGTCTTCTCCTATCAGGCATAAAATTAAGTCAATCCAAACGCCTAAGTGGATTTGTAGAAGAGCAGGAAAGATGCTGTTTCTCCCAGAAGGCTTGTAAGGTTGGAAGGGCTTAGCTGCATTTAATTTTTCTAAGCGATGATAGAAGTGCGCTTTGTAATTACTTTCAAATTCCTATTTTTATTTGAAGAGCTGCGAGTACACCAATTATTTCGAATGGCTTAAAACTGTGAACTGTAAGTCCCTTGGTTTAAAAATTATGCATTGCATACTTTCGCGCATTAAGGCCAACTATTTAACGTTTATGCTACAAAAACACGCAATAGACACATAAAATCCTGCCTTACTCACTTAACAATTTCCCGTTTTTACTTCGTTGCTTCTAAGCGCGAAGAATAGTAAATATATGAGTGTGCATATTTCTTACTTCCTACTGGATGGCCGGTTATATTTATGTGTTGCTGCCAACATAAAACTACTTTACGCGTAGCATATTTTTGCACAATATTCCCCGGGAGCACATAAAACATGAAAGCCAGTGCTTAGAGGAACTAGCATTGCCGTAGGCCTCGAAAACTGACCGGGGTTTTAGCGCTGAATTGACTATTTGGTTACGCACTTCGCGGCTGCTGGCTGCTGCTATGTGCGCTCTAATTTATGAGCCATTAATGTTTTGTGGCACTTGGAGGAGGCAGCATGTAATGCAGTCCGCTAGACAATAGATTAATAACTGTGTGTACACAGGATATAAAATATGTCATATGATACTTTATATAAAGTAGCGCGTTAATGAGCAACAAGTTGCAAAAATTATTATGTATTAAATTTTTGTATATATAAAGTAAGAAAGCTGAAGAATGCTTAAATGGCTGCTTCTTACGCTACACAATGCTGCCTAATTAAAGCAATTTGCATGTAAATATATATCAATATTTTGCTGCCACTTTTTTGGAAAAGGGCGTTGACTATATACGTTTACTTGGCTTCCCTTTATCAGCATTTGTTTTATTTCCGGCAGCGGAACCAGAAACGGAAATTTCTCGTTTTGCTACATTTCCGTTTGTTCTTTCGTGCACTTGAGCAGCATATTACACTTCTATACGCTGTATGTCGGTCTATGCATACATTTGTACTCATTTGCAAAAAAAAAAAATCGACGAGGTGTGAGTAGCAACAACATTTGGCCAAACATTTGTTTTCGTATTTTGACGTAAATACTCTGAACCGCGGGCGTTTATAAATTAAATGAAAAGTAAATAGATGAATAAAATAAATACTTTTGTTACACTTCCTGTCTCTAAATTGGTATGCTAAGAGCAATTAAATGTGAAGTACTCCAGGCTATAGAGTTCATTCATTTTGAGTTTTTATGCTTTTGGAAGTGCAATGAACTTTAGGAGTATAGCTTTGAATAGTTAATGTATTTCTAATAGAAAAATTTTGATTCAATATGCGATGATGCAGCAGTAATATAGATAAAAAGAGAGAGTCGAAGGGGGAGAGGAGCGAGGGGGAGAATGTGAGAGACGATTTGTTAAGAAAATCATTACAAAATAAACATAAAAACAGAAATGCGTACTTTGTTCATGTTTTTCTTTTACAAGTAAAAGGTAGTTGGTAAGCGCAAAACGGAATATGACTCTGTTTTGCAGTAAATTGTGTGCATAGATCATTGAAATCGTTGTAACTTCAAAAATGTTTAAATTTAATGTAACAGTGATAGAGTGCAAAACTTCTCCAGATAGAAAGAGGAGGAGAGGGAGAGAAAAAAGGATAGAAAGAGAGAAAAATAGAGAGTGAGATAGAAAAATAGACAGAAAGAGTAAGAGAGAGACTGAAAATGCTAACAAGAAAATATTTTGTACTTGTTTTTCTTTTAAAAGTAAAATATAAATGGTAAGCGCAAAATGGAATAAGACTCTGTTTTGCAGTAAATTTTGTGCGTAGATCATTAAAATCGTTGCAACTTCAAAAATGTTACAATTTTTTCTATTAAAAGTAAAAAGTAGCTGGTAAGCGCAAATACTTATAACAGCACTTCTATTGTTTGACAATAAAAAAAACTGTACCGTATTTTTTTGAATATGCATCAACTTGTGCTCCCTAAAAATCTATTAATAACCTTAAAAAAACCCCTACTATACAGCTGTGTTCAACTTTTCAATAAACACAATAAATTCTAATTTTATCAATCAATGTCATCAAGAGTATCATACTTGACAATACTATTATGCAGACCACGCAGTTCTCAAAAAACATTCATTGACAATGGACAGAAAATTCGCAACGTTAAATCTAAACGATGTCATTGATGAACACTTCAAATGGTTATACTTAAACAACAAAAAAGAAAAATCTATTGTTATCACGAAAAGAATGACAACACACTGTTGACCAACAACAAAGGAGTAGTAGGACAAACAAAAATAACAAAATAAATTTTCAGATCACGTGCCAACGAACGCACTACACGCGAACTATAGAACACCATTGTTCAGAGAGCACTTCGCACAATGATTGACTTTATAGCATTTCTTATGCTTATGCAACATCTAATGTCAGAAACACTTTGAACAGCAACAGAAAGTGTTGTGCCTCACAAGGTGTGCGAATCTTTTACTTAATTTTATTCTATTCATAAAATTTTATTCATTCGTGCCAGTGTTGTAAAGGCCACAAAGCCAGCATTCAAGCATACAATTGATAACTTGGCTGGCATTGATTGAGCAAACATGTTCTTCCTTCTGCTTTTGTTAATAAACAATATTTCTACGCGTGTTTTTGTTGTTGTTGTATTTCCATCTCCACTCCATTTTTATTATATAATGTATTTATTGAGACAGTTAAAGTGATTTATTGCCTGGAATTGTTCTGCTCTACTTGTTTGTGTGTGCGAACTGTTGAAATGCTATTCAAGTGAGTTTATTATTATCATCATCAGCAGCAACAACATATTCTGCATTTAAAAATGTTGCATTTCAATTGATTTATGTGTGAAAATGTTTGTGAAAATAAGTCCTTCTAGTTGCATTTCGTCTAAATGTGAGTTTGGAAAGTTTAATTTGGAATGGAGCATAAAATAGAACATCATTTCATGTGCGTTGCAAAGTAGTCACACTGCAAACTGTACTTAATTGTGACAAATCGCAGAAGAGCACAAAATGGTATGGAACAACTGGAATCACAATGGAACGTTTGAAATTAAACTTTTTCACGGGTTTCCATCTAATTAAATTTTAGAGTATCACAAATGTGTAGAGTACACCAATTAGCCATTTGGTATGTAATAGGTTGACAATTAATTAATTAAGTTAGCAATTATTTTCTTTCCTATTCTCTACAAAATACAGATGTTCTAGCAGAAGTACTATGTTTGGATAACAAAAACCTCATTAAAGTATTTTTTAAACACAGATAACACCTTTAATGTAGTTGATGTCAACTGAATTCACATTTATATGAATTGAACTGTTACTCAGCTCTGCTTTTAAATCAGTTAACAACGTAAGGAGTTCCTCCCAAGTACTGGTCTATGTGTGAGTTGCTGCAGTAGCGAGTTCCACCCACTATGGTAGCTCTACTTTTGGTACCAATTAAAGGTATATCTACCGTCCATTAGTTTCAGAAACTGAGATATACCATGTTGTACTACCTTTCGCTAGCTATTCGTTAGGTCATATGCATGAAAAATCCATAAAAAAAAATATTTATTTATTTCAATATTTTAAACATTGTTTCAGCACTGCAAACCTTTTAGTTAGAAAATAGCTAACGATCAGTAGTTAGCTAAATCGTTAGACCTATTGAACAGTAGTTAGCTAAATCGTTAGACCTATTGAACAGTAGTTAGCTAAATCGTTGGACCTAACGATATCAAAAATTTCGAAATAAGATTTTCCAAAAAATTCGTTGCGTGTTTTGAATTAAAAGCTTTTCTGTTAAACCTATATCGTGATCGAGTTGTACGATGTTGCGGAACTTTAGAGTTGCCAACTTTAAAATCAACAAAATCTTCACTGAAGTAAAAACGATTTTTTTTCAAGTTTCGTATCTCTAGAAGCATTTAACCTCATGTTGTAGTTTGCAATAAAATCATACATAATCAATTAGAGGCAGAACAGATAAAAAGATGCTAAAGGATGTTTTAGACATCCAAAAACGTTTGATGGTGAAGAATTGATGCCAATAATGGTCTGTTAATATTATTGTATAAGACTTCACCAACAGATTGGTTCGAATCTTAGATTCGTTCAACTTGCAATCCTCCTGCATGATAAGAAAAACTTAAAAACAGTATAGGTGTGTATAGTAAGGATATATTATGAGTACAAATAATTTGGGTAATATTATGATTATGAGCCGGTTTCTCAGCCACAACAATATCCAAAGTCATAGGTATTGAACAGGCTTTAATTTTACATTCTATGATGGTCCAAATCGAATCACTAAAAAAGGTGCTCCACCTACAAAAAATTTAAGTTGATATAGACATGTCCGTCTGTCTGGGCATGAACAACAAGAACTTGAATATAAAGTCTTCCAGTTTGCATATTACATGTCTCTTATTTTCTTTTTAGTGTTTATTGTATGTGTCAACCCCTTTCTATGGGGTAGTATCTAAAAATACCTGCATCTCGCTTCTTAATTTTTAAAAGAACAACATTTTATTCTTTTAAATTTACCTAAAAAAAAACAATTTTTGTGTATCTTACTTCAGTTCTATTGAAATACTCCATATAAGTGCATATCGGACCATTAGAATTGGTAGCCATCATACAAATATGTCTTTTTTCTTGGGGTTGTGTAAGGAAAATATTTTGGTGTTGCTGTTTAGCTTGGGTCGTTATATTTGGTCTATTTTATACTAAATCCAATAAAATCATCGTCCCTCATAGAGATGGGAAGAAAGCCCTTCATACAAATTTAAGGTTCAAGGGGATCACAGGGTATTTCGAAAGTGAACACTTTCGACTGCATTGTTTTTTCATGTTCTTCTTTCTCTTAAGAAGAAATAGTTTGTGTCCTTGTGAGTAAACCAACTTTGTTCGGTCTCAGGTATAGGGTAATCCATTTTATTTCTAGACTCCGAATTACCTCAACCATCATCTGTAGAAGAAGTTTTCAGTTTTAATACAAACAATCAAATATTTCCTTTGATGGACTGATGGCGCGTGCTCACCTAACCACTGGTTATTATATTTTGTTTTTATTTTTCTGACCTCAGAGGAGCAGTAAGAAGAGCATGTTTTATTTGAGTTGCTTACCCTTAGCAACGAGGGAATGTACATATTCTGAACAAAGAGCGGTATGTGTCATCTTTAGTTTTCTGTCACTTCATATCTTAATATGCCTCTTTCTCCTTTTTTCCTAGTGATGCTGCTAGTCTTTTGGAACTGGTGCATTGCAACGTTGCAACGGTCGGTCCCTAAAATCAGAGTGCCATGCGTCTACTACTTTTTAGGCCCTGTATGTAACAAGTAGAAAAAATGGTCGGAGACCCACCAAAGTTACCCCCATTTTGGTCAGGAGTGATAGATGAGTCGATATAGCCATGTCCGTCTGTCCGTCCTTTTGAATGAAAGGATCTCGGAAACGGTAATAGATAGAGATTTCGTTCTTTTTGCATTCGACTAGAAGTTTGTCGGAATTTAACGAGTTTATTTTAAAAACTTTGCCTCTACCCCCTTTCCTTACCCCTTTACCTTACTTGTTATTTTCTAAATGAAATGGAACTAGTATGTGGTAAGCCTTTCGGCGCTGGTATGTGACTAACAACTGTCTATTTTTTTCAATAACATTTTCCTATTAATTTCGCCAGTCACATATGTTTGCCAGTATATAGGCATGACACTACTATACGCCACCGATGGCCGTTAAATACACCAGTTCCAGACTAGTGCAGTCGTACTACAGCGATTTAAGCGTAAAGTTTTAATATGAATGCAGTTCAACTAACATATTTCGGAGGCAAGAAGAATTTTTAAGTAGTTTGAGGCAACACATTTTCTCGCACATTATTGAAATTCAAATCCAAGAGTTGTTTCATATTTAAACCCCACTCTTACTGGCTAAACATAATATCGTGTAAATATATAAAAGTATGCATTTATATGTCACGAAATTTATATTTTATGACTTTTTGCCAAAGCAATTTTACTGCAGCATCAACTTGGACAAACATTTCCGAAGTAGAAACGATATTACTTTGTATATGAAACTAATATTTTCTTTACAATGTTGCGGTGCTATATGTACCCTACACAACTGAATTTATATCAGGGTTTTTTTTGTGCAAATACCTTATAAACGAGCTGAGCGAATTCTTGACATGTACTTCAATCAATAGACTACTTTTCTGCTCCCTTTGCGCTACATCTATTGCAACAATGCAACTGAAGGTTAAGTTTAGCTATATAGAACATTAAAAACGGTGGGGAGGGGCCGCTAAAATAATAAATTTTATAATTATTTAATAATTGACATACTTTATTATAAAATTTCCGCATGTTATTTGAACAAAGCAACATGAGTGTTCACTACTCATTTCTTTTTATTTCTATGCATTTTACTGCAGTGTATCAAAAAGTCATACAACTTGTTCACTACTCATTTTTTTTCCTCAAGCAAACCACTAAAACACATTTGCACCAAAAATTCTTGTGTAATTGAAATGCTTCCAGAGGAGCGCTAACAGCTAGTGGAAAATGCGCATGAAAAACAAGTTTTTCATATAAATTTTCAACAGCTGTTACGGCAGCATTTGGAACAGGTATTAAAATCTTAGGCGGCAAAAGAAAATCCAAAAAATCTGTATGAAAGGGCGCTACGATACGCATAAAAATGGCAGAAAACTGAAATTCGGTTTGCTTACTGAATGAGTTTTATTTCCGTTTTCGTGTTTACATTTGTTTGGTTTTTTTTTTTCTTTGTAAACTCTGCCCTGTAAAGGACACACACAACTAAGTTCTATGGAAATGAAAACAAATCCTATAAAATGCATGCGGAAAATATGAAAATTCTAAAATGAATGTGGAAAACGTCAAAAAATGCGCAAAAGCTGGCAGGCGGTGTGCTGCAGCTTAAGAAATATGGTAGGATATATTATTTTATTTACATTGAAAAGGACATGCGAAAATAAATAGTTGAGATATTGCAATTCTTGGCGGTTATAGAAAACTATGAAGGAGTTTTGCTTTGTGGGATGCTTTTTGGAAGGATATCGCATAGGAACTTTTTTCAGATTTTAGGCAACCAACTCTGAACAAATTTGTGTTAGCGCTGCAAAAATAATTTTATCAGCGCATAAAAATATTTCTACCAGGGCTCCAGTTACACTTTTGCCGGGGATGGATTAACATTTTTATTAGGGTTGGTGCATTAGTACTTTTACCAGGGCTGCATAAAATTTTTACCAATAAATTGTTTTAAAAGGTCTGGAATAATATTTGTAGCAGGCCTGCATAACTATTGTTACCAGGGCTGCTTAGATATTTGTACCAGAGTTGCATAAATACTATTACTAGGGCTGCAAACATGTTTATTTTAGGGCTCTAGAAATCCTTTTACCAGGGTTATTTATCAATTTTTGCCAGGGCTGCGTATGTGCTTTCACCAGGGCTGCATAAATAAATTGTATTGATGCCTCATATATACTTTTACCAGGCCTATTTAAATATGTTTTACCGAGGCTGAAATTTAATTTGTTCATTAGCTGTGTAAATATGTTTTACCAGGGCTCCAAAAATATTTGTACCAGGGCTGTATAATTAGTTTTTCCAGAGCTGCATAGAAAAAATTTAGTGAAGCTGCATATATATATCTACCAGGTCAGCCTAAATATCTGTACAAGGGCTGGCAGTGACCAGGGCTGAACAAAAATATTTATAGTGGTTCGATTTGTATCTAAATTTAATATTTTTCTAAAGATTGAACCAATTTCAATGTGTCTAGCTGAACAGTATTACTAAAAAGCGGCCCAGTCGGTGGAGGACTATTTGTCGGTGGACCTCTAGGTGGTAGATTATTTGACGTTACCTAATTTGGAAATTGTTTATTCGATGGTCATCTATTGATGTCCCATTTTTCTGTGGTGTATTTGTAATTGGTCCAATTATTGGTAGTCCATATGGTTGGATATCCAACTATCGGTGGTCTATTAGGTACGATATCTATTTAGTGATAACAAATTTAGCAGTGGTCTGGGCAGTGGTGGTCCACAGAGTGGTAAAAAATTTAGCAGTGGTGGTCCATCAGAGGTGTTAAAAAATTTAGCAGTGGTGGTCCATAGAGTGTTAAAAAATGTAGCAGTGGTGGTCCATAGAGTGGTGAAAAATTTAGCAGTGGTGGTCCATAGAGTGGTAACAAATTTAGCAGTGGTGGTCCATAGAGTGGTAACAAATTTAGCAGTGGTGGTCCATAGAGTGGTAACAAATTTAGCAGTGGTGGTCCCATAGAGTGGTAGTCAATTTGGCAGTAGTTCATTTGGTAATGAGCCACTCGGTAGTCGCCTATTTAGCGGTGGGTGCATTTTCTGGTGCTATTTTAGTCAATATCCCGGTTAATTTTTGTGTCAGGAAATTTTATTTTGGATAATTTGAACAAACCCTATTCTAGTTCTACATACTACAGCCCTGGCGTGCAATCAATTTTAAAGAAGTTAAATAACTTTCTCAAAACTTCTCCCAATTTTGTTGAATTGAAAGCCAGTTGTTTCCCAAAAAAATTTTCGGCTTAATTTAATAATAAAATTTTTTAAGAAAACATTGCTTTAAACACCAAAAAGTATGCTTTAAATAATTTATAAATTTTATTTGCGTTAAACCTTCAAACTCATTAAACTTCGACACTCGCTAATTGCAGACGCACGCAGACGAATAAATTTACCAACACCAATAAAACGAGATACACACACATACATACACATGTGCAAACGCACATTGCTTATCAGCCACAAAACACCACAGCAAACCACGCTTGTGACGCCTAAAAGTATGCAAACACAGCTTGATTGCTTAATAATATTTTGTGATGATGTGAATTTACTTTTATATTACATTTGGGTATATGGGTTTTTTTTTTGTTTGTTAGGCCCTGTACCGAAGGTACAAGAGCCTATTGGGTTTGTGCAAATGTATGTAACAGGTAGAAATAATGGTCGGAGACCCCCAAAGTTACCCCCATTATGGTCAGGAGTGATAGAGGAGTCGATATAGCCATGTCCGTCTGTCCGTCTGTCCGTCTGTCCGTCCGTCCGTCCGTCCGTCCGTATGAACGAAAGGATCTCGGAAACGGTAATAGATAGAGACTTCGTGTTTTTTGCATTCGTCTAGGACTGCTCCGGAATTTCACAAGTTTATTTTGAAATTTTGCCCCTCCCCCCCCTTCCCCATAAAATCACCCCCAAGGAGAAATATTTCTTCGGCACAAGAAAAATTGAGTATGCCAGTATAAAGTTAACGTCCCTCTTAGTCAAAATCCAAAAAGTTCATCAAAATCGGATAATAAATAACGATTTTATAACCAATTGAAGTTGAATGACCCCCCTTTCCTCTTCATTCATATTCGAGCAGTGAGAAGTGGTCATGTGTTTGGTCATATGCTCGGGAAACGTTTAATGTGTTTGTTAGGAGACCTGAACTGGTACAGGGCCTCTTACAGTCGGTTACGCCTGACTGTATTTTCTTACTTGTTTTTTTTTGCACCAGATACTACCACTACTCCTTAGCGCTTTCACAGTCGCTTGGCAATAGGTATATGTATATAAATTTTTGGTACAGGTGTTTTTTTGAGGTATTCCTTGCTGCCTGACGTTTTATTTCTGTATTTTGCATTGTTGCTGTTTGTTTGTTTATTTTATCAACAAACACATGTAAAAAGTAAATTTAGGAATACCTTCCCCTGTGGGTATGGAGCGGTAGTAAATATTCATAAGTGTGTGCGTTGTCGCCGCGAAAAATAAGGACGAAATATGTAATTTTTTTTTGTTATGTGTTGTATTGTATATGCTTGCCTAACGATAAAAATGTAAATTTATGAAGTTTTAATCAATTTGGGGAATTCACATGCAAAGCATTTACTCGTTTTTTGTATTTTGGTTACCCTGCGGCATATTTTTCTTTGCGTGTGAAACATTTCAAAAAAAAAAAACTGCGTATTCTCCTTTGACAAAAGCAACAGCACCACAGCAGTGGCAAACAATAAAGACCCTAATAAAATTTTAATTTAGTGTTATTTGTCACCAGGGGCGCATTTATATAGGGGAGCGTAGCGTATAAGTTTTATTTAGTAAGGGTTTACAACAGATGACTTCAGTTTCGAAAGTTTACTATGTTATGCGTATAAAAATTGCTTAATTCGATTTGCTACAATAGCATTTGCGCAATAAAATTTTTTTATAATACCACATTTCCAATAAAAGCAAGGCTGGGTATTAATAAAGTCATAAAATGACGCAAAACTTAATGCTTTACTAAGTATTTCATATAAGCTGCAATATTTGCTTTATATAAAGCATCTAAAACTAATTGTGAATTATAACTGCTTTTAAATTTTAAAATTTAAATTTAATTCGAATTTATAAAAACTATTAAATCTAAGCAATTTTATACAACAAGGACAAGTTCGTATAAGTCAGGACACGTGGCAAATAACACTAATGGCTGCAATTACTGCTATTTGAATAACAACAAAAACCCTTCGAAATTGAATTCAATTAAAAAAACAAAAACAAAAACAAGACTACAAATTGCTGGCTTCAATAGCTTCAAATAACGAGTTATGCACATAAATCCAAACAGGCAAAAATTCAAAAATAAAAAAAAAACACAAATGTACAAATATGCACAGACAACGACGACTTGTCTGTCGGGACTCAAAAAACAAAAAAAGGATTCTACAAAAAATTTGAAACAATTCAAACTTGTTCTATGCAATTGTATTTTTAGTACTACGCGCACGACTCATCCATTTTTTGTTGTTGTTTTTTTTTTGCTGCAAGTTCCTTCAAGCCTACCAAGAATAAAATTGTCGAAACAAAAAAATTCTACAGCATAAATTGCTTGCATATGTACATTTTCTACATATGTAGAACAATCAACAATATTTTGAAGTACACTAGATGTTTGTTTTGCAAGGATGTGTATGTATGTGCAGCTGGCTTGGTCAATTGGTTCGTACTGTCAGTGGAATTATTGTCTGAGCCTGTCTGCATATATAGTTGCATGCCAGCGGAAGTGATTTTACGTATAGTGAATTTTTATTTGTTTTTAAGTTTATTATCAGGAGACGTTATTTAGTTTACAGAGTTTTATTTTGTTATTTTTTTTCGAAATACTATTTGAAAGGTATTCAGTTTTAGTTGAAAATTTTATCAAAAAAGATTTTTACAAACTTGATTCAGACTACAATGCAAAAAATACATAGCCTATGCGTGTAAAAATGCTTACCAACACCAATGCACGTTTTTTTGTTGGAATTTCACTCATTCGCCTTAATTTAATGTTGGCCAAGTACAAGAAATTCTTTTAACAAAGTAAATGTCATTAAGAATCTAAGAAATTGTTTTGTTTTGCTTTGAATCGGAAGAGAAGTATAAGAAAAAAGCAGCAATAAAAAAAAAAAAATAGTGCGAAAGCATTGGAATTAGCCAACAGTTGGTATACCTTATAATCTGTTGGTTTGTCTTCCATAAGACTTTTGCTGTGTTTCCTTTTTGTAAGAAAAATTATGTTTTCGGCAAAATTTTAAAGTCAAACTGAACACTTTGTTTATTCAGACACATAGGGATGAAGCTGTATAAGCCCAACATGTCCATCACAGAAACACATTTGGACTTGCAAAATCATATAGCTTGACCCGGTTCTTTTATCAGCGAACTTCTTCAGCGAATGTTTTAGCTATTTCTGAATCTCAACGGCACCATGGGATGTCGAGACGTTTTATTGGAACGTTGCTATTAAAATGGCGTGAGGCTTGCACAGATTAAACCCATGGGACTTATTTGGATCCTGTATAAATTCTTATATACATAATTAAGTGAACCCCACTTTTCACTGCACGGAATTCTGTAGCTCAATAGTCAGTCATCACTTGTTGGCAGTTGGAAATCCTATATTTAAATCCTATTTTACTCTTCACATGTAAATATGAATAAATTTTTGTATATAAAATATGAAATTAAGGAGATTATTAATATTCGAAATGTGTGCGTTGCATTGGTCCTGATCGGTTGTCCTGTCATTGTCACCAAAATATTATTTATGACAGATCGTAAATTTAACGACCTCTGCGATAACAGATAAACTTGAGAAGCAATTGCTGTGTTTGTTTGCAAGTTATCGCACAAGCTGCAGGACCAATATGTTTATATTAGTTTTAAACATCCTGATGTCACATTGTTAATTTCTAAGATCATCCTGAATACGTTTATATCTCATTTCGTGTACGAATAACCAAACCGCATAACTGAAGCGATAGAAAGCTGCTTGCCAAAGATTGAATACACGGTAGGCTCACAAATATTGTGCAGGAATATCTTCATTGCATCTTGAATATCGGCAGGTATTCTGAGCTCTATATATAAGTTGTTCAACTGGTCCAAATTACGCTGAAACCTTGGCATATTATCCTTAAGCGGAAGATGGCGAGCTTTTGAGGCGTTGGAGTAGGCAGCCATCCGAAAATTATTAATCCACGGGATGTGATCAGAGCTGAGATCAAATATTTCTGAAGATTGGAACTAGCAATGCAACCTGAAATAGTAGATCCTCTGATAGAGCACCGCATTCGATAATGTGCATTCTTGTCGCCAGAATTTAGGTCCAAGCTATTTAAATATCAATAATTTTCTAATGTCCATCCAACATCCTTCAGCCTGATCACTAACAGCTGTGACTGCAAGGCACTGAACACGGTTAGAGTTGATTGTTGTGCACAGATAATGCTTCATGGTCGATTCTATAATAAATGCTTCTCCCTTATGCATTCGATCAGCTGGATAATTCATTATTTCCCAAGGGGTAAACGCTTTCGGATGGTATTAAACCAGCTCATATGAGAAGATGCTTGCAGTGCACTTAAATAATATTGGTTATACAAAATTAAGGATTTAATTTTTAACCACTTGAATTTATTTGATTGAACTGAAGTTATATACGCAAGTTTGGTTCCGATGATAGCACAATAATACTTTCAGTAAAAAATGAACAGAATAACAGAGGACAAAACGAAATAATACTTCAGCAAAAATGTGTATCCTTTTTCATAAGCATGTAACATATTCTGGTTACGAACAAGAATAATCGATGAAAATTAGTATGTTTACTTAAATTCGGCCTTTTATATGTATATATTTAATATGAAGGGGCTTATAATAGGCATGTAGGAGCTTTGATATCTACTGCTCTGTTGGGTCAGGCGACAATGTACTCATTCCTCGATTCGTGTCATTCATTTATGTTACAATGTTTCATGGAGCGCTATATCTAGCAAAATCATGATTTGGGCATTTATTTTTGTTAAAGGGCTTCGTGAATTAACCACAAACGAGGTGTCCAGATACACAATTGATGAACCAATTTGTATTTTGATTTTTTCATATGAGGGGGTGTGCCATCATTAATTTTTCAGATTATATAAACTAGAAATTCTGGGTTGATCAAACAAAATTAAAATCAACAACAAATACAGAGAAAGAAATAAAATTAATAAAAACAACAATGTTGTTCGCTGCTGATGCCTTTCCATTTCCATGCCTTTCATCACTGTAGTGGTACGTATGCATGTGAGATATAGAGCGACAGAGAGATAATGCGAGGAGAGACAGATAGTAAGAGACAACAACAATGTTAAATACATGCTGTTTTGTCTGATGTTTTATTTCTTTTGGTTTCTCCCTCCCTCGTCACGTTCCACACAGAAAATTATCTCCCATTTTAGTACAATCTCCTATTTTGACAACGTAGTTTCTTTCGAAGACACAGGATGTTGTTCGTGTTGTTATAACAGCTCCTTTAAGGCTGATATAGCCAATTGCACTGCGGTGTATAATGTGTTTCCAGATCGGTCTAGCACGTAAACCAGGTTTCTAGAATCTAACGTGAGAATGATATAAACTTTGTCCAGTTTATTTCTGTATTATGTTCCATTATTGGATTTTAGTTTATGGAGCTGATACACTGGTATGGATGCGTTGTTAGCTAATCTATTAGGATCTACTGGTATAATATATTGCATTAAATATTTAAATATGTATTTTTAACATCTTTCCTTCTCAGACTAAAATGTCCCAAGACAAAGTTGGATATGTATATGAATGTAGGTGTAAGCTGATGTTTTCTGATAAATATAGGTGCTTGTGCAAGCCGAATCATGCTGTAACTATGCCTGGAGACGTATGAAGATGTAGAAATGTTTAAGGATTTAATAGAGATACTTAAACTATTCTCATCACTTTAAACAATAGAGATGTGCTAGGGATTTAAATTAGTTTATTAAATATTTCGGCCTACCAATACAGAACTGCTAACAGCAAAATTCAACTATCAACTGAAAATTAAGGAACCGAAAAGAGTAGAGAAAGGACTATGTTGTCTTCTGTTTGCTTCAAGTTTTTTTTTCTTTCATGAATTGCTTATTTGTCTGCCGATATAAAGCAAAGAAAAAAGTATTTTTGCTTTAATTCGCTTTAAAAAATAATTTATGTATTAATTATTAATTAATATATAGGTGGTACCTTTTCATTATATTTAGCATTTCCAAAACATTTTCTGAGCGCTAGTTATCCAATAAGTCCGTGTCTCCATTTATTAATATTAACAATTAATTACTTTCTCTACATTTCACATGGCCCTGCTCTTTAGCATAAGTCAACTACTTGCTTTCGAAACTTTCGCACAAATTCTATTTCATAATAATTAAAAAGTTAACTCGAAAAGCTTTTTGAACTCACAGAAATAAAACAGAAAGGACAAAGCAAGCGTTAAAAATACTGCAGCGAAAACTTGTATCCAGGCGACTTTTTAATTGAATTTAGCAAACACACCTGCAAGTAGTGAGTGATTTTAGCTTTTTAGCCTAGCAAACTGGAATGCATTTAGCATAAGTCAAGAGCAGCAACTTGGACTTTTAGCTGTACTACTCCTGATGTTTGCTACAACTTAAAAATAACATTACTTAACGTCACTTTCAAAACAGTCCGAAACGTTCAACAATATTATCAACATGTCAAGCTGCCAAAACACAAAATGCAACTAGCAACACTTTATGCAAAACGAATGCAACTCAATCAGAAGCTACAATTTGGCTCACAGACAAAAGCGTATTTAGTGCAATCTTAGTTACTGTACTTATACCCTATAAAAATAGTTTAGAAAGGGTATATTAAGTGTAGAGAAAAGTTGGCTTGAAAGTCAGTTAAGTGTATATATGCATATATCTCGGCGCAGCTTTAAGTCGGTAGAGTAATGTCCGTCTGTCTGTAAAGCTTTGAATGCATAGCTCTTGCATGCTATGAAAAATACAACCATGAAACCTGCATATTTACATTGTCTAAGGATATAGTCAGATAAAGTATGTATAATGCGTCCCCAAATTTCATTATTATAATCTTAAATTATTTGAGGATAACAAAAGTTGGTGGTTTAGTTCTTATTTTTATTTATTTTTAAGGAGAAGCGCGAGTTAGAGATTTGAACTTCGCTGATATTAACAAAAAATAGAACTAAACACTATACACTTTATAAACTTCTGCTTCAAATAAAGCGCATCTCTATGTCGTCTATATTCAACTGCAACGCCATTACTTGTTTCTTTCAGTTGCTAGCTAAAATGTTTCACAGCTTGGTTGCCTTTAATAGTTTTAAGCTGAACTTCGATTGTTTTTCGTTTTTCTCAACGGTTTTAAATGCACGTAGAAATATCGTAAAATATATTTTTACTACTTAAAAAGAAAATTTTGCATGCATTTTTCCTGGCATTGGTTACTTTTCTCATTTTTTTTCTTCTTATTTTATTTTTCTCTGTACTGTGAAAAGTTTTGCCATGACTGTTTTCCATGCTGGTGCGTGTTATCTTGTTAAAGCAAAATTCTCAACTTTTCCCAAAAAAAAAAAAAAGGAAAAAATGGAAAAAAAAGAAAAGTCAACTTTAGACATTGCACTCGTCCTTAGATGACGTCGTCACTGACTGAAATGGCGTTTGTTAAGTGCAGCAGCGAGTTTTCTTTTCCATTCTAATGCCAGAGAGAAGTCAGAGTAACAGTGCTACCAGCAGAAACTGCACAACTAAGCCAAACTCCAAAAGGTATCCATTTGGATTGAATCGTGGGTGCAGTGTGCTAGGGCAAACAAAACATAAATTTACTTAAGTAAGTGTTTAAAAGAAAAATATTGTATATATATGTAAAGATATTAGAACAGTGTGCTGAAGTGCAACAAAGAAAAGAAGAGAAGTTGCAACGTTTTACTGCTCTAGTCAAGTGGGTGTTATATGGCAAAGGTTAGACGGCTGCACTGTGAGAAAAAATTTGTGATTTAATAAATTTGTTAGCACAATTATGTGAGAAAGAAAAAATAAACTATAAACCTTACGATTGAGCACCTCTCAAGCCCCGTCGTTTAAAAATATACAAGATAAAGCATTGCAAGGAGAGCAAAGCTAATAAAGACTGGAAGCTTTATCAATGTCTATTGCTCAAGCCCGGTTATAAAAAAGTGATAAGCAAAGATGAAAAAGATTCCAAACCGTACGATTGTGTACTGCTTAAGTCCGGTCGTATGAAACAGACGAATAAAGGGAAGGCAAGATTGAACGACGTCCGACTGTCGTATAGAATTAATGAGTAAAGGGAAGCAAGACTGAAAAACGTTCGCCTGTGAATTGCTCAAGTTCCATCGTATAAAACAGACGAACAATAGGTCTCAATATTGGAAACCGTACGAATGTGCACAGCTTAAGCTCGGTCGTTTGAAACAGACATATACAAGATTGGAAGCCATTTCCCCATACACTATTCAAGTCCCGTCTCGTCCATGATTTAAAATTTACGTCAATTCAGATCAAGAGTATATATAGGATTGAAAGAAAAGTCTTTTCGTATTTCGCGATCTTTTTTTCAATTATATATATGGGGCAGACTTTACGGCGTTTGAAAGGTGTGATTGTCTAGTACTAGTACGCTCTTTGGACAGCATTGCGCTTGGACAGTTCTGTTGTGAGCTACAACGCGTCGAACATGGAGGTCTCGAAGGAAGAAACTCACCATATTTTACATTTTTACTACCTAAAAGGCTAAACGGATAGCAAAGCGGCTCTGTTCATTTCACTAAGCACAACAGTGGCTTACTCGATTCCGTTCTGGTGTGGAGGAAGTGGAAGATGCACCACGTTTTCGGAAGACCTGTTGTAGAAGAAGTTGATAAAATTAAGGAAGGGATCGAGATAAACCGTCATAGTAGTAGCCGTACCATCGCCCGGGAGCGAAATATCAGCCATTCAAAAGCATTTGAAGAAGCTTGGATACACAAAAATCGATATTTGGGTGCTACACGAATTGAAACTAAGAAACCTCATGGACCGAATTTCCATTAGCAAATTTCTGAATCGAATGGTGACTGGCGATGAAAAGTGAGTCACTTACAATAACGTGAAGCGCAAACGTTCGTGGTTGAAGGGTGGCGAAGCGGCTCAAACGATTGCCAAGCTTGGATTAACTGTCAGAAAGGTTTTGCTGTATGTTTGTTGAGATTGGCAGGGAATCATCTACTATGAGCTGCTTCCCTATGACAAACGCTCGATTCGGCGGTCCTCTACTACGAACAACTGGACCGCTTGAAGGCAGCAATCGCCCAGAAACGGCCATCTTTGGCATTGGGCAATAGGAGAGGAATTGTGTTCCATCAGGACAACGCCAGACCACGCACTTCGATTATGTAGCACCAGAAGCTCCGGGAGTTCGGATGGGAGGTCTTAATGCATCCACCTTATTGTACGGACCTGGCACCATCGGACTACCATCTCTTCCTATCAATGTCAAACAATTTAGCTGGTGAGAAGTTGGCCTCAAAAGAGTCTTGCGAAGATCGACTGTCTCACATTTTTTTGCCAATAGAAAAGCTTCTATGAGCGGGTCATAATGAAGGTGGAATCTCATTTGAACTAAATCCGACGATTGTATACAGTTTTATAAAGATTTAAAAATACGAACGACTTTATGTTCCAACCATTATTTTTACGATTGAACACCGTCCAGATATCACAGTAAGACGCAACTGTGGTGGAGACTCTGACTCAGAAGTACACTATTAAGTTTTTAATACCACAGTAAAGTGGTCTTCCTTTCGAAGACTTTGGTGCATAGATTAGGCGAAAATTTTACTGATGTGTTGCTTGAAATAGATTTAAGAAAATTCCACAAAAAAAGTATTATGGGATAAATTCGGATGATTTCGATGGGCAGTTCATGTCTCTCTGGGCTTAAATGCCTCATGAAAAATATGTATTGTGGTATGAGCTGTGTGACACCGTTCTGTTGGAACTACACACGTCGTTCAAGTAATTCAATTCAAATTGGTAAATGTCGATTGGGTATGCTCTACGTTGTTGGTGATCGCAATAGCATGACCGATTTCGAAGAAAGTCGAACCGGTGTTGCTGCCAGTCTTCAATCCACACCAAACAGTGACTTTCTTCAAATGCATAGTCACTCTTTAGCTTGCCATGGATATTTTTAAATAATTTACTTCTTTGGAAATACCTCAGCTTCTATCAGAGAAGTGCTTTATGGATCGATGTTGTCATCTGATTTTTGACGCTCTCGAATAATGCAACCATATATTTTTTGAGTCACTAGTTGAACTATTGGCTTTTAACATCTTTGCAATGTGATGGTAAATTCAACAGTTTCTACAGTTTTATCTATTTCTGGTACTTCGGAGAAATACTTTGAACCTCACTTGTTTGCTCTATTGCTGCTATTTGTTGTTCTTGTTGTTCGAATAGAAGCTGGGTCTTTTATACATCCTGTAACCCTGCCCTCCATAGCACTTTTCATCAGGCCAGCAAACTTGTCTCTATTTGAATCAGCTCCGCGTACAGAATGGATCATGAAACCTATGCATATATTCTATAGGAAATTCCTATCCCTTTTGTATACTAAGAAGTTTCAGACTGTTTACAATTTTTTTTTATATCAATGGTTCATATATGATTTGATGAAAATGGTTCGTTTTTTCAAATATGCTTGTATTAACTATTTTCTCCCATTTTCTCATTTCCTTTTTCACATTTTCTCATTTTTATGCAAATTTCTATTGAAAAATTTCTCTCAGTGCATACGATTATCTACTTAAAATATGCAAAAATGCATAGACGTCACTCAGTTTGCTTCACTTCACTTCAGCTTGGTTCGGTTCGGATCGGTACAGTTCAGTTCAGTTCGGTTGAGTTGTGTTCAGATATTTTGCTATTATTTGTTGTTTCTACTTAACTGCATAATATGTACTACTGGTCAAAATCGTTCCATTTACTCATCTCATCTCTGCTTAGTTACTCCAGTCGTCGTATATTTGTAGTTATTTTCCTATTTTTCATAGTTTCCTGCACTTTATGCTTTTCGGAAAGTTAACGAGCTGCAGCTATGAAGTTTGTTGATGGCCAAAGTTGTTAGTTAGCGCGTAAATGTGAAAAACAAATAAACTTGCCAATAGTGCGAAGCAAATTGAAGTTTGTTCAGTTTTAAACAGTGCAACTGAATTGGAGTATAAGATTTTAAACAATATGCTATAAAGTGCTTCGATTTATGTTAAGATTTAAGTGAGCTATCATAGGAAACATAATTATTCGATTTAACAAATTTTTGGTTTAAAATTTTCATTGCAAGTGCGGGTTAGCAGGTGTTTCAGCAAATGTTCACGGATTAGTAAAAAATGGGTTGAAAATATGTCGGATTTGATGTTAAACGAATTAAGAAAATATTCTGCTTCATATGTACTCTGTTACCCGGAATCCATTTTAGTTATGGAATTTGGAAACTTAGCCTTAACAAGTGTTCAGCATAAAAGGATGCAGTAAACAGCTTTGAATCTTCCTGTAGTAAAGTGATTTCTTTATACTCTAAGCGATTTCTGAGTATATGTACCCAGACCTCCATTTCGGTCTTTACGGTCTTTACAAAAAGTAATTCCGAGCTCGAAGCGTTCAATTAGTCTGCTGACAACTTTTCGAGCTTCATTTCTATCGCATAACATCTCAACTCAACATCTTCATACTTAAGCCTCTCTTACTCCTTTTTCTTAGCGTTTATATTCTCTCCACTACTCTCAATATCGACTACAGAGTTCTTTGATTGGCAATGTTTTTCTCTCACTTCTAGTCGTACCAAGAGATAGTCAAAGGTCTAGAATGACCAATGAACTTCTTGACAGTCATATGCATGAAGCGAGTGATATATCTCCACTACTCACATAAATCTTCATAAAACGTAGAATTTTTCCGAAACAGTCGGAATAGTGTATTGCAAGACGTTATAGAGGACTCGACACATATGGCTAGGAAGAGGTATGAATAGATCTTTCTGTAGTAAATAAATTGTATCACAAAGAACTTTTAAAGTTTGGATTTCCTTATTGGTTTTGGACCCTTTTTAGCTACAACTTCCATATGCAATTGACAAACTTTCACAATCGCTTGATTTTCTCATACATTTATTTGCACAGCAGCCAAGTTAAAAAGGAGAATCGTAGCAATTAATAGAAAAGCAAGCGTGCACATTTATTTAACTAGGTTTTAGGGTGTAAAACTACAATTTCTCATTTGCTGATTACTGCGCCAAGTTGAGAATAAAGGTATGCCATATAAACAACGAGTCTGTGGCTACATACAACCGAGCAAGATTCTTTTGCGCCAAAGACTTGAAGTCAAGTCTCGATTGTAGCCGCAAATGCGAATACATGGCTTGGGTTTAATTTGATTAAAAGCGTTTTAATGGCTCAACTGAGCGCAGACAAACAAAACGGCGTTTGCTGGCTGGCTGGTTGGTTGTATGGCTTGTTAGTTGACTTGCTCTGTGGCAGCGGAAGTTTGCATTGCGCAGCGGAAATCTAAGGCATGCACACACACACAAAGACAGACAGACAGACAGATAGACAGACAGAAGAGATAGCAAGGACAGACATGCATGACTATAGCGCCAAAATACTTACAACACACACCGACACGAGTAAACATAGTTATCTGCAGCATTTAACGCATGTGCCAGGCTTCAACTTTAACGAATGCATGCTAACCAGAGTGGCAGCCAAGGATTCGGTATGCATTCATTCATTTGGCGCATTTAGACAAGTTTTCTGCACCTTCAGCTTTGGAAAGTTTTGTGCCAGCGAAAATTTGCTTTTCTTTGTGAATTTCTTCTTTTTTTTACTATTTGCCGCAGCAAGTGCAAAGTTCAAAATGCAGCAAATGTGTCTTACCTGCATGCAGCATCAGTGGCGAAAAGTTTTTCCTTTTGATTTTTGCGTAACTCAGACAGCCATGAGATGTCAGTAGGTATCTTTCTCCTTTTTTTATTTTAGTTACTCGTAGTTGCTCATATATTTGACTTGTACTTTTCAACATTTTTCTTAGCTTTTCTTTTCTTTTCTGCTTTTTTTTTCTTCTTATCTAATCGCTTACATCGCCTCCTGCTGTGTAGCTCCTGTGGTTAGCTTCATGCATGTGGCTTCCGTTCGACCGGAAATGCTCACAGGACACAAACTGCATTGAACTTTATGTCTACAGCAAAAGAGTTGAAGTAAACTTTTCGGTAAATACTTTTGCAAGATATTTCTATGTATTAGTATTTTTGTAAGTTTTTCCCTTGCTGTGTCATGGTCAGCGTGGTATTTGATGTTGCAAAGGGTCGACAAACATAGTCCGGCGGGTGTGCATCGTCATTTGGTAATTGCACGATTGAATGATAGGGGTGATAAGGTCAAACGCAAGCAATTGACTGATAGTGATAGCAGCATTGATACATGGCGTAAGTATCTTGAATATGCAAATAGCTTGCAATGGAAAATGGAATTGCTTTGGTGAGATAAGAAAATGGTTTGTAATATTTTGTCATTAGGAAATAGTGGAGTTGTAATATTTAGTATATACATATTAAGAAACGACGACAGTTTTCAATCTATATTTGTATCTCAAAAAGTATATATTTCTTAAATAGTATCTGTATCTCAATTTGCGTATCAAACAGTATCTGTATTTCAAACTGTATCTGCGTCTCACCATTTTCACTATCTTTAACAGTATTTCAAGCTGTATATGTACCACTTTTCCACTTTTATCTAAAACAGTATCTGCATCGCAACCTATAACTTAATATTAAGAAGTACATGTTCTAAAATGTATCTCAACCAATATCTGTATCTCAAACAATAACATATGTCAATTAAATTTGATTTTTCATTGCCCATTGGCTTGAAAGTACAACATTGCAAAATGGTATGAAAGATTCCTTTCAAAAAATAAAAACACTGAGGAGTATATCGACATATTTTGAGTTAGCAGCTGTTTTGCATTCATGGCACTTAATAAAGTTGTTTCCTATTGAGTATTTTGAATATTTTTTACGAAAAAATCATACCAGTCATCATCGCTTTCATCATTAGATGACGAAGTCTTTTTGTGTCTTTCGATTTTCTGCTCTGCTTCTTTGCTTTGGTTTAATTCTTTAGTTTTTCAGCGCTGGTAGACAATTTCTCTTTTGCAGTTCTGGAAAAGTAGAAGCTGAATGGAACATAAATGAAGATTATTTAGTCCCAACCACAGCTTCCCCTTTGTTTTGCACTGTATTGAATTTACTGCCTTAATTGGAGATTACAGCTAACAATATCTATTTGTCAGTGACTGGAACGCAAACCTATGCTCAGGAGTGCAAGATTGACTAAGAAGTTTGGCACTTGAATTGCCGTAGACTTTCACTACTGAGTTGTGAACTTATAAAGTCATTTTTTATATAAAACTTAGTATCCATAGTGCTTCCTTCTTCCGTGAGGTTACCCGAACTGCACAAAAAATTTGCTGTATCCAAGATAACACTCAAAAGCTCTCTTCATCTGAATAATTGAGAACAATTCAGTCTAAGGTCAATACTTTATTTTGGAGTTGCACTCGAATTAAAATTCCATACTTCCCTGATTCCCTCCTTAGCTTGCAGGCGCTGTAGTCTTTGGGAGTCCACAATGAGGCCCAAACATTAACCAATCGAACATGTTCCCATCACCAACTTAAGAGAATGATGGTGTTGTTCCAATGTTGAGCCCTGCATTTTAGCCAACTTTGCTATAAGTCGTCTGCACTATACATAATTCAGCTGTTCAAGATGACTTGCACCACATTTTATAGTCCAGATATCCAACGTCAAACTAAAACTGCAAAACTTCCCATCACAGTTGAAGTTTGTGGATATGATATTTAAGTCAAGTACAACCAGTTTTCGTCCTTCAATTTTAAAGGTTTGATAGAGGCTGAACGTCGGCTCGGTTGAAACATGAATTCTCGGAACATTATGAAAGGCAAAAAGTATTGCAACAGCATCTGTATTGATTGTAGACATATGACAGAACTGCTGGCTAAACTTGAGAAGTCCTAAGAAGTATATATATTGGTGATGCTTTTGCAATCTTGTTCTCAATATTCAGTACAGATATACGTCTTCCCAATGGTACAGAGATGAACATGCTAAATCTGGTTTAACTCTTATGCTGACGTCCACGTATTCTACTCTTCAAATAGTGTGTGAACGGGTTGCAGGAATATATGAGCTTATTAGACATGTGAAAAGAGGTGGAACAGTCAAATAAAAAGAGAAATTCGGTAATATCTGCACACTTTGTAGCCAAGTATGCTAAGATTTATCCATACCTAGTCATTCCAACGAATGGTCATTCGTCCTCTATTTCGTTGGCAGCCGCTGGAATTTTATGAGCAAGACTATGTCAACATCATCGAATAGCTTATGCAGCTCGTGGTTCATAAGAGACCTAAACTCATAGCCAACTCTAATAGAAATAAAAATCGTGCGGAGAATCTCTGTGCCATATAGAAAGACTGGGAGTAACAGCGTCTTGCAGATCTTGATTTTCATGTTTGAATAGAGGGCTAAACTTCTAATATGTTTGCTCATTCTTCGCCTGATCTCCACGCTGCTGTTGTTTTTGGTTGTTTCGGATCCCAGGTAGACGAAGTTTTCTACAACATTAAAGTTGAAATTCTCCATCGTCAAAGACCGTCCAAGACGCGATGGCGGAGAAGTAAATCGAATTATCCTTATTCATCGCTAGACCCAGAGAGGCCGAGACTGTTTTTCAGTCTCCGAGAACGCGTTGCTGGATCGCCGTTCCTGCGTACCAATGATATCGATGTCATCGGCGTAAGCGAGCAGCATTACTTCCTTTTGGAAGATCGAGTCCAACATAATCTGTATGTACGGGCACTGGCGTATGATGTATTCCATCAGAAGATTGAAAAAATCGCTCGACAGAGTATCGCCCTGCCTGAAACCTCTCTTGGTATCAAAGGGGTCGGAGTGGTTTTTCCCCACCCTGACAACGCTTTGTGTGTTAGATAGCGTCGTCATGCAAAGACGGACAATCTTCGCCGGGATATCTAGTGCAGACAGTGCGTCGAAAAACTTCGATCGTATCGGCGTATCGAAAGCGGCTTTATAATCGACAAATAGGTGGTGAGTGTCTTTGTTGAACTCACGGGTCTTTTTCAAGATTTATTGTAATGTAAATATTTGGTCACTGATCGACCTTCTTGGTCTGAAGCCACACTGATATCGCCCGATCAGTGAATCCGTATATGGCTTCAGCCTACTACACAGTAAGCGCGACAGAGTCTTTTATCCAATGGAAAGGACACTTATTCCGTGGTAGTTGGCGTAAAAAGCGGGATCTACTTTCCTGAAGATAGGACAGAGAACATAGAGATTCCAGTCATTGTGTATGCGTTCATCGGAACAAATCTTGCATAAAACTTGGTGTATACTCCTAACCAATTCTACGCCGCCAGTCTTGAATAACTCAGCTTTTAGCCCAACAGAAAATGCCTTTTTTGTAATTTTTTAGCTTTTTAAATGTTGGTTTAAAGCAATACTCCAAGGCACAGAAGGCTGAAACCCAGTTGATAACGACCTCATAAACACCAATGCAGACTTATAAATAATTAAATATCTTGAAAGAAACCACCTGGACTGGAAAAAATAGTGAATCTCGGTCTCGTAGTGGAATCCGCCATTTTTAGTGCAAGTTTTCGCATTGGTTATTTTCCACAACACTAAAAAACTTCCAAAGTGAGCCCAATAAAAAGTCATAAAAACCTGACTTATTAATCTTCGGTGATTATTATTTATAAATTAAAACTTCTTCTGATAAGGCTCAATTTTCCGCAAGAACTGTTTTTGAATTGTTCAGAGTCCACATTCAACATCAGTCTTTGCATTTTGTTGCCAGCAGTCTTCCAGCTGCTTGAACTTAGATTCTTGCTTGTCCACGGCTGCACTGCTTCAATATTCGCAAACGACACGCTAACTGTCTGTCCAGGGCTTCAACCATTTGATGTTACAGTTAAGTTACAGGACTTTATAGAAACCCTTCATGACTATTAATTCCAAGCAATACATACCATCCAGCTCCGAAAACCTATACAACTTAGCTATCAGCTTGGAAAAGAGCATACGATTTATGGGTATTATTTAACCCCCGAAAATTGTACTCAAAAACTACATGGGTTACATTCTCGACAAACGGTTTCTCCACTTAAGATTTCTGTATTCTTTTATTAACCAAAACTGTCGCTTATCAATTAAAAACAATAAACTGACTTGAAATTGAATTGAATTAATTTAACAGTATTAAAAATGTTAAATAACACTTTAACAGCTGATAAGTATTTTATAACATTAAAATTTCTGTTAAATTTAGGACAAAGAAATTTCCGCTGCTATTTAACAGCACAGCATATCGAAAGCTTTCATAAATATACCAAAAATTTTTTTCGAACAAGCACTGTAAACTCGAAAGAGTAAACATCCCTCAAAGAGCAAATTTTATGCTAGGCAACCTAGTCTTCGTGGCTTTTTGCACACATTTAAATGTCGAAATATTGCATGACCTACAACACTGTAAGAGCGATTGTATAATATTCTTAGAGTAAAAATGCTAAAGGATATTTGTTTGTTACAATTAACTTAGGTGGCGGCAAACTAGCGTAGTGAACAGTACGCTTTTTGAAGTTGTCTAGCATAGATGTGTAGGATTTTTTTTTTTTTAATGGAATATTTTTATTTTGTTTGGGTGAAGCGAAATTTGGGGTTTTTAATTTAGAGAAAATTGGAAAAAAAATTATATTAATAATAAAATAGTTTCTTACTATATATATATATTAAACAGCATATGGCACTATAAACAAACAAATTATTTAATTACTTATTAGCTTAATTTTCTTCCTATTTAACTTAAGCCATTTAGCATTTTTAAATTACACATACGCCCCATTGCGTCATTGTGTAGATAAATCCTTCAACTTTGTACAAGCCTCCTGCTTACTATTTTGTTGCTATTTAGTAGCCAAAAACCATAATGAACTCGAACTGTAAACACCTACAAACAATGCTGAGGGTGTATCTTTTTTTGGACACCCATAGCGCTATTTAATGGCTAGCAAAACTAACTAGCTTAACCCCTGCTGACCAATAAAGCCGCTTGTGTGATGTACGACAGCAAGCACAACAATAACAAGTCGATGCTAGAAAAAAAAAATAACTAGATACATTTTGCGCAACACAAAACGTACGAAAAAAGGCGAAATAAAATTAAGCACATTAAAAAATGCTTCACAAATTTACAAATCCGTACGGAAAAAAGGTCAACAAGGCTAACAGCAGCAGCAACAACAACAACATTAGCGATAAAGTATCTACAGAAAAACACATAAAAAAGGGTCACCATGTGAGAAATGAGCTACCACTTTGAATATGGTTAACATTTTATTTATTTTTTTTTTTTTTTTGTTGGTTGGGCAACAAAGTTGGGCAATGAAAGCTGAGATTAGTAATGTATGTATGTGAGGCCTTGTAGCTAGTATGTCGCATATAACTTTGTATACACTCGAACTATATATGTATTTATTTGGTTCACTCAGCTAATATTAGCCTGGGCAGGCACTTTTAGGTGTTGTATTCACTCTGGCGGCACTTTTATTTAGTTCACTGTGTATCTTTTGTTTGTTTGTGCCTTTTTTTACTTTGTCATAGTTTCTGTAGTAAAATATGAAAAATGCTGCACTTAAAATGTTATTCAACTTAATTAAGCACTTTATTAAGTTTTGCTTTTTAGCATAAAGTCACAACACATAGCAATATATGCATTTATATATATGTATATATATATCCGGATATCTTCTCAGCTCATTTTGGTATTTTAATTTCATTTATTTTCATTTAATTTAAAGATAATTAAGCGTTAAAAAAATTTTTCAATTAATACTTCACAGCCACACTTTACCACACTTCTGTGTACATTTAAATGTGCACCTCATCAGCGTGGAATAACATTCGCGTAGTTTAAAATAATATTAAATCGCTTTTATACGAGTATAGCCTTGTATCAACTTACACACTTGATGAGCTTTTTTATTTCTGCTGTGTTGGCGCAGTCGTTAATGAAGTTTCTCTTTTTTTTTTTTTTGGACGTTTGTGATTTTCTGTTGAAGCCTTCAAAAAAGCAAAAAAAATATATTTAAATTAAATTGTTTTTTTTCTCTCGCCTGTTTCTTTGAGCCATATAATACTTGAGCTATTTAAAACTTATTAAGCGTGCTTGGAGTAAAATAAACTAAGTGTTGCTGAGCTGATTAAAAAACAATAAAAAGGCATGAGCTATTGTATTTCCACAAGTGCTGGAATTTTACGAAATTGCTTTATCTCTAATATATAAGGGCCATGATCTACATTAGTTTAAGATTATGTAAGCCACCAGCAATAATCGCCAGTATAAGTATTCGTGTTTTACCAAACTTAATAGGATTTTTTCTGCCGATCCTATTACCATGTATACCAAATTTCATTTCTGTGCTTAAAATGGATGCAAAGATATGATAAAAATTGCTTATATTGGGGGTAGGGCATCGCCTCCTCCGATTTTGAAAAAAAAACCCTATGTTCTCTCTACGCTTAGACGTAAGAGAGTAACATACATCCCTACAACCATCCATACATTATCACAAACTTTGGCATTTAAAATGTTCGTTAATCGATAAATCGTAATATCGGCAGGCTCTGATGGGCTGCCAGCTGAGTTATTTAAGACCGGCGGCGAAGAGTTGGTTAGGAGTATGCACCAACTTTTATGCAAGATATGGCCCGATGAAAGGAGACCCCGCTGTTTGCGCCAACTACCGCGGAATAAGTCTCCCTTTTATTGGATATAAGACTCTGTCGCGCGTATTGTGTAAAAGGCTGATACCATGTACGGATTCACTGATAGGAAGATATCAGTGTGGCTTCAGACCAAAAAGGTCGATTTTGGAAAAGGCCCGTGAGACACCACCTATTTGTCGACTATAAAGCCGCATTCGACACGCCGATACGGACGAAGTTTTTCGACGCCATGTCTGCACTAGGTATCCCAGCAAAGATTGTCCGTCTTTGCATGGCGACGCTATCTAACACACAAAGCGTTGTCAGGGTGAGGAAAAACCTCTCCGACCGCTTTGATACCAAGAGAGGTTTCATGCAGGGCGATGCTCTGTCGTGCGATTTTTTCAATCTCCTGATGGAATACATCATACAGAGTATGTCGGGCTCGATCTTCCAAATGGATGTGATGCTACTCGGTTACGCCGATGACATCGATATCATCGGTACGCAGGAACGGCTAGTCAGCAAGGCGTTCTCGGATATTGAAAAACAGTCTCGGCTCATGGGTCTAGCGGTGAACGAGAACAAGACGAAGTACTTGGTGTCTTCTCGCACTCCGTCAACGCGTCTTGGACGGTCAGTGACGATGGAGAATTTGAACTTCAGTGTTGTGGAAAACTTCGTCTATCTTTGATCCGAGATAACCAGCAACAACAAAGTCAGCTTGGAGATCAGGCGAAGAATTACGCTTGCAAGCAGATGCTTTTTTGGGCTGAGCAAGCAAATGAGAAGTAAAGCCCTCTCTCGACAGACGAAAGTAAAGATCTATAAGACGCTGATAGAAGTCTTCGAGAAGAAGATTCTTCGCAGGAATGTTTGGTCCTATTTGAGTCGGCAACGAGCTTAGGACTCGTATGAACCGTGAGCTGCACGAGCTATTCGATGAGGTTGACATAATCCAGCGCATAAAATTCCAGCGGCTGCACTGGGCTGGGCACCTCATTCGAATGGATGAAAGAGCTCCAGCACGCATGCTTTTAACTTGATTGGAGGATGCCGAAATAGAGAACGAACGGGCACTCGATGGAATGACTAGGTATGGAGAGATCTCTCCATAATTGGCATTCAAAACGACTGGTGCCAGTGCGCACAAGATTATGGAGGCTGGCGCGCCTTCCTAGACGCGGCCATGACCGGCAGACGGTTGACGGCCATATAAGTAAGTAAGTAAATAAAATACAGCTATTAAATATAGGTTGATCCACTATAGCTTTTTCTTGGTTTTTAGATTTTTATACCTCGCACTGGAGTGCCAAGAAAACTTTACATTTGTAAGAATGCCTTAAGTTAATATATTTTGAACCAGCATTAAAAACTATCACGATTTAGCAACGTCCGTCTGTGTATCTTCAATTTATATGTGATTTTTCTATAATAATTTGATAAACTTAAATATATATAGTACAATGGGTTTATCGCTCACAAAAAACGTTCTTTTGTACAAATCTCTTCAAAATTTATACAAATTTAAAATCAATGCACTTCTGCATCAATGAATTTTGTATGAAGATATAAATATTTTGTAAATTTCTACAAAAACGTAAACGAAAAACCGGTAATGGAATTTTCAAATGGAAATCACATCAAACGTTGAACAAATTTATTTGCGTATAAAATCAATATTTTCTTTTCGCATCAAGTCGAATTTCCGTTAACAGTGCTGAAAAATATTAAATAAAAATGTGGAGAAATAAAGCGAAGAAACTCGCACGAGTTGCCAACCCAGTCAACTTTGAGTTATGACGCGCTGGAATATATTTTTTTTTTTTGCAAAGAAGGGCGACGGTTCTCATAGCTGCATGACTCGTCTTGACATCAAAATGCTTTTACAAATTTGCCAGAGTATGCATTAACATATTTATCGTTTGTTAAATCAGCGTAATAACCTTGTTATCACTTTCACTTGACAACGCGTTTTATTTCTTACACTTTTTTATACTTTTGGAATAATATTAAAAATATGTGAATTATGTTGGGAGGCTGCTATTGAGTTGAGTGCAATAATGTGTGGTGCTAAATATGAAAAAAAGAAGCTTCTACTTTGGCAAGCAACTGTCTAATTTGAGAATAATTTTGACGCGATTTTTTGTTTTATATTTGGATAACATTTGAAATTATGGAATTATGTTTGAAAGTATTTGAAAAGTTTGTAGCTCAAGATATGACCAAAAATAAAGAGAATCTGTTTTTTCAGCAGACTCCAGGAATCGATTGACTCATTGAGGACTTGATTTATATAAGGCATCAAAAATTTGAGGTTTGCTTATATTCGAAAATTTTTTGTGAAAATAAAATTTTTTTGTTGGACAGACTTATATGTACAAGTCTGGTTCAACTTGTCTCATGAAGCTGATTGCAAACAATTTTCTCATATTTTAAGGCATAGCCAACCACTTCAACCAGCCAACCATATAAGTTACGCACTTTTAATGGTATGCATATAAATAGTTCCTAAAAAAAACACCCTATATAATATATTCAACGAAATTGTCTCAAAAAAAGGTCTTCATTTCATCTAACTTACAAATCAGCCGACTCATGTAGAACACAAACAGCGAATTACTACAGCATACAGGATCTGTACGAAGAAGAAAACGGAAATCCTTATTTATGTCTACATGGAAGCAACTGACAACACACATAGACGTACGAACAGACAGACAAAATGGCGGACAAACAAAGCCTGCGCATTTGTCAGGACAAGATGCAGCTCGGCTGTAGTATGTGAAACTACAAAAAACTGCTTACATATATGTGTGTAAGTAGTAGTTGGCTCTACTTAGTGTCAGCGGCGATGCAGAAAATTGCAAAAGAAAAGCTGAGGGAAAATAACATTGCCGCTGCTGCTGCTGGAAAAGCGAAAACAATACTTGTCTGTGAAGAAAAGAAAAACGTGCACAAATAATTGCATTTTCACGCCGTTTATCTTGAGGGATTTTTCCAAGTTTTCTTATTTTTGGCTTTTTTTTTTTACTTTCAGTCCGGCTTGTCTGCCAGCCTGCATCTTGGATTGCATGTGTTGCATCAGTTGCGTGAAACCATTGCACATAGTCAAAGATAAGTATCCAGTTTAGTTAGCTGAATTGGAAAAATGTTAAATTAAATGTATAAGTTGTGCTATGTGCTCGAATAGTCATAGTTGCAAATAAGGATCGAGCTTTGAGTCAGGCGCTGAGTAGATGCATTGCAATAATAAGAAATATTTTAAATGGTAGAGAAACGCTTTGTAGCTTGAATATAGTTCGTATTTTAGTAAATAATATTCTGTATAAACTGTCGGACTAGAATCTGTATTCACACACACACTCACTCAGACAGACGGACAATGCTAGATCGAATCGTCATGATGACCTATCACACGTATAAGATGATGAACTTGATCTTTTTTGCTAACGAATGAGCACAACTCGCTTCAGCTGTGGGTTAACTGTGGATCAGCTGTACAAATCGGGTACAAGATGATGATGATGATGAACGAAGAATAGTATGTAAGGCGCAACTCAATGACAATTCGGGAGTGAAGTGTGCTAGGATTAGCCTCTGTTTCTAATTAAATATACCCAACGAGTGTCTTTATTAAAATCTCAGTATACCACACACATACCGCACTGCTGCCACTCACACACACACATGCTGTGTCACTCAAGTAACTAACCTCACTCCACTTATATCCTACGAAATAAATTAATAGAACAATTTTCGAAACACTTTGCCAAGATATTAAAAACCAACAAAATCAAAACAAAAGAATTCTCCACCAAAACACTTAAATTATTTCATCAATTCTGAAGTGTTTGGCAAAAAAAAAAAAAAAAGGAGGAAAGTAGAAAAAAAAGTATGCAGAATTGTAAATGAAATAAAAAGTTAAGACAATCACAAACAAATACATTGGCGTATATTTGAAAAAAAAAAAACGAAAACGAAAGAAATTTTAATTCGATTTCAAGTTTTCGTCACTCAACAGCAGCAGCAAGTTACATGAAAAGGACGAAAACAATAATAAAAACAACAACAACAAAAAACACAGCAAAAGTAGAGGGAACAAACCATAGCCGAGAAGCCGAACAGGCGTCAAAGCAGCTGCAGCTGTCGCTGTTGACAGGAAGTCAAAGTTGGCAACAAACGGAAGTGACAGCGCCAGCCACCGCAATGACAATGAAAGCCGAAAGTTGAAATATTGTATGAGCTGATACAGAAATGCGGGGTAACACATTTCTTTATAATTTTTTTTTTTTACTTTTGCTGTTATAAGCGAGGGCTGTTTTTAAAAATAAGAAGTGATCAATTGTATATGTTTGGCTTTAGGATGTGCTGGGACGTCGTGTTAGGTGAGTAGCTGGGTAAGTTGAAATGTCGGATAAGTTGGGAAATCGTGTAAGTTGGCAAGTCGTGTGGGTTGGGTCGCTGTGTACATTGGGACGGCAACATATTTCTTCTTAATTATCTTGGCTACAACAAAATTTCAATTGATATTGTTGAGTCGCATTGATTTCTCATTTTTAATATGTCTTTCCAGCAACAGTTTGTTTCGAAATTTAAAAAATATGCTGAAACTTCAAACTGTCAGACTGACATAAGATGATGCAATAATAATAAACTTTTTCGTAGCCACAAAAATGAAATGTATAACCTTCCGAAATGCAGTAATTTAACAAACAGCTCTCGAATATATTGAAGCACCGACCGACCGACACACCATTCTCAGCAAATACAAAGAAATCAAATTTTGTATTTAAATTCGGCAGGGGCGGCAGGGTGTGTAAAAAAAAAAAAAAAAAAACAGTTGCCAAACAAATGGCGGACGATAGAAGTGCGACAAGGACTTGTAAAAGATGTTGGAAATGGAGTCAGTCTCTAGACATGCTGCGACAGCTTCGTTTCCGAGTGCGTTTTCCCTCGAGCTGTTTCCTTCCTTCCTTAGACGCTTTTAAGTTGGTTGTGTTTTTTTTTGGTTTTTTTTTTTCTTTCTTTCCTCCGACTTATTATTGTGCTGATATGCTGCTGATTTTCTTGCGTTTTGCCTTCGATGCCTTCAAGTGTTGTAGAAGTGAGCGACGAACGACTTGTTTGCATGTGTTTTTCGGTTGTCCTTCTTATTGTCTGCAATTTTGTTTCACTAGTCATTTCTCAACAGCAGGATATATATTTTTTCCGGTTTTTTATTTTCTTTTCATGCCAAACGCTGATTTGGCAAATTTTTTGTGGTGCAAATTATTAATCAAGAAAGGTAATGGTGGCTTCTGTGCAGCAAGTTATAAATTAGAATAATTATACTACAGGACTATTGTAGTGCTAAAAAAAAAGTAAATTTATGACAGCACAATTACTCTACATTCATTTGACATCATGAATTTGGCCTAAAACATTTTTGGTGGGAGCATATGCTAGACTGCGATGGTCGGAGTATACTGCGCATTTATTTGAATCTCATCCTAAGTGACCCAGATTGTCTGTATGAAGAACATCATTATGGAGTTATACCTTTGGTTGATACCTTTGTTAGAATATGCAAGAATCTACTCCTAAAGTGAATTCGGCAGTGGCAAAGCGAACGCTCAGATGTTTTCTCTTCTCGGTACTAATAAATCTCTTACAATATACAAGGAAGCTACCCCTTGATTTATGGACTCCCATCAAATCTCAATAAAAGTTTTCCTAACACAGATATGCTAAATGGTTATCTGTGAAGCCATAAGTTCCGAGCCCAAGTTTTTCCTAGGAATATCTTCTTGCTTTAATATTACCTTTGACCGATTGATAAATTCTCTGAATAACCTAGTGATCTGCCATTCCGTTAAGACTTCTGCGACACTCAGTTATAGCGCCCACTTCTGCTTGGTAGATGCTACAGTAAGCTAAAAGACTGAACGATTCTTTTTTTGCTAGGTCCGTAGAAACCTCCATCAACATATTCCCCCATATCGCATAAGATCTTCATATTTATCTTTAAGCCTTTAATTCTAGCGTAGCTACTGTTCCAACAAATACTGCTATTATTTGCTTTCCTGCTTTAATTAATTAATTGCGTCAACCAAAAAATCAATCATTTATGTCCTTAAAATAAAAAAAAAAAAATAAAAAAAATGCCAAATAATGAAATTTTGTTGTTTAAATAATGTTCTATATTTAGTCATGCTTGACTTCATGTGCGCTTCTTCAATTAAATCAACTTATTTTCGGTCAAGTAATTTTACATAATGCCATCAATGCTTGAGCTCATTAAAATCATAAAAAGTAAAAAAAAAAACGATTCATGAAAAATAAAAATTGAAAGAAAAATGTCGCAGAGCAGCATCGAAACGAAACGAAGCGAACGCTATGGCTACTATTGGCAAAAATATCTCAAATCCAAGTAACATCATCTTGAAAGTAGCACAAAAGCGGATTTTCATTCGAGGTGAAAGCAATCAATCAATATTCATGAAATCAGATTTAATTTAAGCGCATTTAAGTGGGCGGCGGAAACTTTATAGCGCCACTGAAAATGGATGCGCGCCAAAGACAAAGTGGCGAAATGAAAAGAAAAGGAAAGGTAAGAAACAAGGCACGGAATGGAACGGAACGGAAAAGAAAGCACAAGTTTGTCGCATAGCAGCAAGACAGCAGCAATCTAATGAAGGTAAACTGAAAACAGTTGGCAATGTAGGGTGGCGAAATTATAAAAAAAAGAAACCTAAACGAATTTAAAATAAGCAGCAATTATATGGTACGGTTTAATGAACACTTAAGTGCGCTATGAAAAACTGAAACGTTTAATATGAAACGTTGGGAGAGGAGCATAGGTACCGATTGAGTTATATAAATTGGTAATAGAAATTCGAAGGATATAAACGCAGCAGTCAAAGTAGGAAACATTAAAATATTTTGAAAGTTATTTCAAAGCATCAATATACCTCACCCAAATCATTATAGCGTACTCAATAACAACGCAGGCGTCAAAATTAAGTACGCTGGCAAATGAACGGAAGCTATGCCAATCATTAGTCGAAGATGCGGCAGCAGAAACTTGAGAATGATTTTGTCACAGGCAGAACTTCTTCTTAGCTTTTAGATTCCATTTTATTTTGCCTTCGTTTCACTAATTGTATACGAACTGCCACCAAAAGTGGCCTGCCACGCGTCAGGTGATGGTGTTTTTGTGTCTTCTTCTTTGTCTCTGTCTCTGTTTCTTGTTGTTGTTGTTGTTGTTATTGTCCTGGCGACGTTTAACAAAATAGCTGACGCGCGTAAAACTAAGCTGCCAATTCAATTTAACAAATCGCAGAAGCATGAAGAATTATTAAATAAAACATGCAAATAAAATTATTATGCATAATTTAGGTATAAAGAAAGATAAGAGAAAAATGTTAAATTCGGTGTCTGTATTGAAGCTGAAGTAGGAGTTTAATCGTTGCAAATTTTGTCTATGAATCGTGTCTATTTATATATTTGAGTAGGTTTAAGCGCACATATTGGAATTGGAATTGATAGCTTTTGCTGTTAAATCAATTATTTTTGATACTGAAATTCATTTGATTTTTTAAAGAAAGTTTTAATAGTCGTCTCAAAGAATTTTGCCACCAAAGCTAGAAGCGCGAAAAAGCCAATAAAGACAAAAAAGGAGGGCAAGATAGAAGCTCTTTGACGGTTCGTGGTCCATTCATCTGAAACTATTGAGAAAATCATAGAAATACTGAAACCTATTTGAATACATACTGCTTCGACCATTCGTTTTGCACAGCTCAAGCACATTCGCCTGAAACAGTCGACACTGGAAGCTAATTTGGTACTTTCAGCTTTGACCATTCGTTATGCAGTCCTCAAGCCTACTCGTCTGAAACAGTCGAGAAGTCTATGTCAAGACTGGAATCTATTTGTCTATATATTGCTTTGATGCTTCGTTTAAAGGCGTCGAGAGGAGCATATCAAGACTAGAACTTAGTGGAGAACTTACTCTTTCGACAAATCGTTATGCACTGCTCAAGCGTATTCAAATGAAACAGTTGAAAAAATGGCAGCGAGACTGAATTATTATTGCAAACGAAAAACTATTCAAATTCAAAGAACCCGTTTTTTTCGGGAGCAGACAATATCCTGGAAAGAATCAAAAATGTATGAAAATTAATGCAACTACTCAACTTTTTCCCCACACCACCCAGCATAACCTTAATTCGCTTGATCAATTGTATGAAGAAAAATGTGGGAAATACTTGGCACTAAAATATTTCCAAAACTGAATTACCATCTTGTCGTCTCAATTTGTAGGATTTCTGAAAGGAAAACTTCTTTTGTTTTGGAAGCTTAATGAATTATTCCTACATCAAATCTCTCCGACTCAATCCGCTCCAGAAAATGACATTGGAAATTGATTCGACGACATCTCGAGCTATCACCCTTTGAAGAAGATTGTAAATTGGAGACAAAAGAAAAGACATTGTCCATGGGGGTGGTTATCTACCAAATAAGATACCTACTTAGAAAGAAGATTGAAACTCAAAAAACAAAGACCCTTCTGAGTTTACAGAAGCATTGAAAAAATTATATCTATCCACGATGATGCAAAAGTTATTTGAATTTTTTGGCTTATCATTATCCGAAACTCGGAAGTCTTAGTATTACGATGAGTCGGTACTTAGAAAGCTTACGTATATTAGCAATAAGTGTGATGATTTTCCAGTCCAGTTTTGACTAACCAACTAAAGATGAGGAATATTCAGGAGTATTTGAAGGTCCAGAAATATATAAAAGAAAGGGCTGTCTTATTAACTGAAAGAAGAAGATGTACTTAATTAACAAAACTATTAAGAAAAAGCATAAGGAATATCTGCAATTGTATGTTACTGGCAGAAGGAGGCATGGCAGACCTCTTACTAAGGTGGGTTTGTCATTTATTATGCATATCTAATCCTCATTTAAAGTTTTTGTATAATAAAGTTTTTGATTGATTTTGTTGGTTTTCACAGAAACACCAAATTCGGGTTATCTTAAGTTAATCCTTATCAAGATCGGACAACTAAATAGGGTACCCCTCATACCAATTGTTAGGAACGGGCTATCTCGTTCTCGACCCCATTCGACTGCAGCATTCTTTCTGGTTACTAATTAGCCAAGTCTCAAATGTCTCATACTTCAACATTTTCGATCCGCCCAGAAGTTTCATCAGAGAAAAAAGCGATTGTTGAAGCATTTTAGGTGACTCTGGTAACTGACTTCGCAGTTGATCACTTTTAAAATGATTATTTTGAAAGCCATTCTCTACTACACAGTCAACAAAGTCGATGATATAGACGACGAACACTATTTTGAGGATGGTGAAAGGGAGAGATGAAGCTGATGGTGACGAACCAGGCTTCCAAAAAGCGTTAGCTAGTAACAAGAAAAAAAATTATGGCACTAAATAATTTTTTGGTATGCTTTAAGATAAAAAATTTGGTTGAAGAAAAAAGAACACAACAGTCGAGCGTGATCGACTTCGAAATGTTGAGCGTCTTGAACCTGAAACCTTAGATTTGATGGAGGCAATTTCGATCTACTTTATGACTAACGTAAAATATATCAAATTAAGAGTTTATAAAAAAATTGTTAATCAAAGAAAAATAATTTTCATACAAAAACTCGAAAGGCAGGGGTCAGCTATTTGTTGAGCTACTACTTCTAGTGGTTCGATCCGGAATTAAATGGAATATTTTATTAGGATTGATGTAAAATAAATCAAATTTGTTATTTCTAGCAAAATGAAACAATGAAGAAGAACAACCTCTAGTACAAAAACTCAAAAAGGGATCCAGATGGGTGTGGTAGCTATATACGACTTGTGGTACTGCGGAATTGGACCATTATAGGATATTTTAAGATACATCTAAGATTCATTTAGCATTTCAAGTAATATTAACAGCAGCAAAAGCATTTTATCATACAAAGACACGGAAAGGAAGGAAGATATGTTAGCATGGTTCAACCTCTTATAGATTTTTTTAACCATACTGTAATAATACAAAGTGACGCAACTTAATGCAGGCGTTCTTAAAATAGTTGCACTTTGTTCTGTATTTCCAAGTGATATACGACTTCGCAATTTTCATTAATTTCACTGCAAAGTCCACTTTGCGGCCGGAAGGAAGTTATATTCTCAATCAAATGTGGAAGATATCTTAAAACAACAATTTGAATGCTTAGTCGAAATGTAGTCTTGCTAAACTCAAATCAAAAATTTAAATTTTCGACTAAAACAAGAAATTGGGTTGCACATCAATGCAATTCAAGCATGATTTTTTAATGGCAACCGCGCTAAGCTGAAAAGTTTTTCAACAACGCATTCTATAATGTTTATTTTCATATATTTTCCAGAGATATTTCTTTTCTATTTTTTGTTTGGTGTAGATGCACTCATAGCGTATTTTTATATGTACATAGTTTTGTTAACCCAGATTTGAGTACACTTCGCATAGAGTGTGAAAAAGGTTTTATCAGTTTGTTGGAGAGCTTATAACAAATGAAAGTAGGTGTTTGTTGGGTAGAATAAGAAACGAGTAAGGAAATTACAGTCGGGCGTAACCGACTGTAAGAGGCCCTGTACCAGTTCAGGTCGCCTAACAAACACATTAAATGTTTCCCGAGCTTATGACCAAGCTTATGACCACTTCTCACTGCACGAATAAGTGCCTTGTAAAACATTTTTTTATGTATGAAAAGAAAAGGGGGTCGTTCAAATTCAATTGCTTATAAAATCGTCATTTGTTATCCGATTTTGATGAACTCTTTGGATTTTGGCCTAAAGGGGCATTATCTCCACACTGGTAAACTCAATTTTTTTTGTGCCGAAGAAATTTTCACCCTAAGGGGTGATTTTATGGGGAAGGGGGGAGGGGCAAAATTTTAAAATAAACTTGTGAAATTCCGGAGCAGTCCTAGTCGAATGCAAAAAACACGAAGTCTCTATCTATTACCGTTTCCGAGATCCTTTCGTTCATACAGACGGACGGACAGACGGACATGGCTATATCGACTTCTCCATCACTCCTGACCATAATGGTGGTAACTTTGGGCGGTCTCCGACGATTATTTCTACTTGTTACATACATTTGCACAAAACTAATAGGCTCTTGTACCTTTGGCACAGGGCCTAAAAAGAATAACAATTAAAAAGTTTCAGTAGAACCAATCTATCAATATAAAGTCAATGTTCCGCAGGATGAGCTTAAACTTAAATTTAATAATAAAAAAAATGTATACAAATCTTCTTAAAAAATAATCACCATTACACCAATGTACTAGTAGATCGTATATATATGTACTTTGGCCATTTTTTTTCTTATCAAAATTATAATCTCAAGATTTTGGTTAACATGTAATCCAAACTTCATCTCTTTACCTCAACTATATGAAAAGGTAAGACATTTTTTTTTAACACTTATAATGCCGGCCAACACCCTCTGCGATTTAACCAAACATTAGAGTATTATTTTCCTGGCCTCAATTGAGTTTGTCTGAGAGTTCCAACACAATCAGTGGGATGGTTTGGCAGCCTATAGGGAACATACATAAATACATCATTCATTTATAATATATATATATTCCAATTCCAATTTAATATCTAATATAATCTAAGCACTCTATATAATATTCGTATGAAGGGTATTAAAGTGAATTGATTTCGTTTCAATTTTTTAACGCTAAATAAGAAATGCAGGTTAAAGAGCTTCAGTAGAAGTCAGCTGCAATGGAAACCGTGGTTTTATATGCAGCTTCATTTATAAAAAAGTGAAAGTTTCAAGTGTATAGAATCAAACACACAGATCTACAAACACACAAATACACATGCAATTTGTTTTCAAGTTAATACAAAAGCTACAAGCAAACACAGATACACACATACATATGCTCTTAAGCATATAGCATAGAAATCTATGTTCAAAAAAAAAAAAGGATTGCATAGTTTTGGTTTACATTTGGCAGTGCAACTATTTGCATTCATTTATTCCTGCTTTTCTCATTTGTTTCATTATTAAAAAAAATTATATATATAAAATTTTTTTCAGACTAAATATTTGGAAAAAATAGCGCATTAAAAAATATTATATAAATGCTTTTTTCACCCGCTGTTTTTTAGCTGAATATTATACGCAAATTTTATAGTTGCATTTTTTGCTACTTTCACAAAAAAGGAAAAAATATTTATATGTAATATGGCGCTATTGTTTTTGGAAAACTATGATACCGAGTAAAAGTTGTAATTGTACACATTTCACAAATAATAAAATATAAAATTTAGCTCATGGTCACCATCTACGAATGTATGTAAATACGTTTGGGTAAAACTTTTCTATGGCATATTCCAATTGGGGTTTCGTTTTAAAGAAGATTAAGCAAAAATTTTAATATAATTTGTGGAATTAAGGAAAAAATTCAAATAATGGAAAATTGCGTTATTGAAATGATTATTAATATTTAAATAATAAAAATTAATATTGCTCGAATGAAACAAAGCATGGAAGTTCCATTTCGGAGCATTTTTTTTTTTGGTTAATTGAAGCCATAATATAATATTAAAAAAAAAAAATACACATAATGAATAGAAACATACTATATAATAGAATGGGCAACCACTAAAAATATCATGTTTCGCAGTGAAGCTCATAGGGTCCTCAATATGTCTACATAGGGCGCAAAGGCAGACATACAGGGAGGACAGACATAGAAGGCATATCGGCAGTCATACAAAGAGGACAGACATAGAAGGCATATCGGCAGTCATACAAAGAGGACATACAAATGCCTTCTATGTCTGTCCTCTTTGTAGACCTTCATTAAATATAATACTTTTTTCAGTGCAAAATATGAATATTTTTAATAAGTTTTGCACAAAAGAAAATATTTTTTATTAGCGGCTTCAAATGCGCAAATTTAAAATGTTATTCGTGTATTATATCGCATTTCGGTATTGCAATTCTAACTTAAATTTAGTCATAGTAAGGACTATTATTTGTTCCTAAAATTAATGTGTTGTTCCATTTAACATATTACTTCGAGAAAGCGGACTGTTTGAAATCGTTTTTAGAGCTCATAAGCCAGATTGGTTGAAATGCTATAAACAGATGTTCTGCAAAATTCAATTTTATACGATATATTGTTTTCGTTCTACATAGAATTTGTTTCATGACTGTACTTTTCTCCACTCTTGTTGCTTTCCAAAAAATATAATATTTATTATCTTGCAGGTCAAAAGTCTGAAATAAACATTTCAAACCACTTTCATCTTGAGCATTGTGATCATCTGTCGCATTTTTCGCATCCCAAAATTTTAAGATTGTATATTTTGCCCTGGAGCTGCTCAAGAGATGAAAATACATAATTTCATAAATACTTCTAGCACTATTAGATCACTTCCAAGTACCAACTTGAGGTTTAACAAAAACTGAAAGTAGACAAGGCCAGTTTTCTATCGAATAAAGTGGATCTTATCGATCATATATATGTAGATCTAAGGAGTGATGAGTTTTTTTCGACATGTAGTTGGTGTACTGCTACTCAATTGGTGAATATAAAAAAAAAATAGATTTAATCCTTCTCCTCCATCATACTCTATATACATTTTTACTGGCGTTATTCAGTTCTTCAATACTAACGTAGCACGTTCCAACATTCTAAAAGTTTCTAAAAGTAATTAATTAAAAAAATCAATGGATTGTGCACCATAGAAGGGATGCCATCTATTACTTGGAGATTTATTTTTTGTGGTTTTCTAGTTGACCGAAGAAATTCAGCAAAGATTACGCTTTGAGACATATAGCTGGTGTGATACATGGATAGTAATATGCATTAGTTCGTTCGGTTTTTTTTCGAAAATTATTATTCTGAAAAAAAAAATGATTATACATTCAATGTTTAAAATATTATCCATCGGTAGCTACGACATTTGTCCATCTTTTTGACAGATTGTAGATTCCATCCCAAAAGAACTTCTCCCCTTTGACGGGCCACTTTTTAATACCCTGTTCTGAAGGGAAGCATATTCCGGTGTGGGCATTTTGCATTGATCTGAACAAGTGGTAATAAGAAGGGGCCATATCTGGGCTATAAGGCGGGTGAGGTAGAAATTCTCATCCATTGTTTCCAAATAGTTATTAACCGGTTCTGCAACATGTGGCCAAGCGTTGTCATTATGGAAAATTATGGATTCGTGTCTGGTCGCATTTTCTGTTCGTTTTTCCGCGATCGTTCTCTTCAAACGAATCAACTGTATTCGGTAGAGGTCCCCTTTGATCGTCTGATCCGATTTCAAAAGCTCATAATAAAATACACCCTTGTGATCCCACTAAATGCAGTGCATTATCTTGGCTTTGCAGTGGATGTTGATGGTTGGCCGGGCTTTACATACGAATTATTGCGCTTGGGGTTATCTTAATGAATCCATTTTTCATCACCATCAGTCATCTTTTTGTGGCGTTCAAGCAACATTTTTGACATGCAGAATCGGCGTTCAACGTCTCTAGGTTTCAATTCATACGGCACCTAATTGCCAAGCTTTTGGATGAAACCCAATTCTTTTGAACGTCTGGAAATGGTTGCTTGAACAACTCCCAAAGCTTTTGCAAGTATTTTTTTTTTACGTTTGGCAAGCATCTTCATCAAGCAATATCTCCAAATCGTCATCTTCAAACATTTTTGGCTGTCCGAGTCGTTCTTTGTCCACTTCTGGCACGTTCGTTTAGCTAGATTATGGTCTCCATAAACCTCCACTAAAATACGATGATTTTCGGTAGCACTTTTCTTCATGTTACAGTAATGAAGAAGAACTCTCCGCAAAAACACTTTCTCTGGCACTAATCTGAATAAAGAAAAAATTTTTGTTTACGCTTCAACCAAATGACATATACTAAAAAATACCAGCAATGACAGTAGCTTCCAAATGAATATTGTTACGGATGAACACGACGAGAAGTAATACTAGTAACGCCTGCTCTTTGAGAACCGCACGAATAAATGCAAATAACCAATATATTCGAGTGATTAGAGAGTAAATGCCCTTACTCCAAATTATAATGGAAATAGAATTTTTCTTCAAGTGAAGGTTTATTATGGTTCTAATTGGCCATCAGGAGTATTAGGTGGTTTTCCTGGTTTAGCTATGGAGCTAATTTTGGTGATTCCCTGTGATAAAGGAAGTAACCAATTTTTTATCACAATTGAATAAAAGCGTTAGACGAAGATTTTTTATTTTTTAGATATTTTACGATACTCTGATGATCAATTGAAAGAGCTTTGCACTAATGCTGAGTTGATCGTGCCTGAGACATAATCGGTTACATGAAATTTTTCGTCAAAAAGGACTGCTAGGATAGTTATAAATAGCTTATTATTATGATTCCAAGACGATATCAAGTTTTTGCACAGCTCAGATAGTTTTTGATACAAGGTGGAGATCTTTATGTCAAGCATCTTCTGATGTATTAATCGATTAGGTGAATTTGCTCAAGCTTTGAAGATAGACTGCCTAGTACGGATCCAATGTCTTTGAGTAGAGTTTCTGTTGGTAATGATAGCTAGAAGTTTGTGAACTGAAGGCACAGATTACTGTTAAATTGAAAAAGACATTAGTTGTGTCAAGACCATGGTAATCGGTTATTTTTTCAGCCATTATCTCGTTCTTTAAATATTTCTAGTCGGTCTTGTGTTTTCGTTTCTAAAATGCTTTCCAGTTCGCTTTGGTGTATAGTAAGGCTATATTATGGAATTTGCATAAAATGATCAGATGTACAAGTATGTACAGTAGGTTCCGAGTAGTTGTTCGGCGAGTTTGTAAGGATAAAATAGAAATAGCGAAGATGGATGGCTTACTTTTGTAATTTGACGATATGTAAGTTGAAGTATTAGGATAGAGAATGGGATATTTTACCAAGGCAGACAAAGAACACTTGATAACGTTGATCTCACGTCTTTCTATTTTATATATCATTCCCATGTTATATATATAAAAATTCTATAATATACAATTATAATATATAGAACGTTTAAATTTGAATTTTTACATTTTCCTTATTATTCTTCAGATCACTTGAATGAGCCAAAAGCGGCTTGAGACTTTCCATTCAAACCTCATTCTTAGTTCTTGTATGAAAAAATGTTATTAGTACATATTGCTATGTTTTCTAGGAATGCAAAATTAGAACTACTTTAAGTTAATCCTGACAAAATAATCTATTGAGGTCTAGATCGTTCCAGTAGAAAAAGTAGCCCCACCCAAACATCTCCCTTTTAGGCTTTTTCTATAAAATAGTATGTTGTTGTTGTTCATTCAGCTAGAGTTACCGAATTTGGCATATTTCGTGTCAATTATATTAAAATATTCTATTGGGTTTCAAATGGGACCACTAAAAGAGATGGTCATCCTACAAAAAATCAAGTCTATATAGAGATGTCTATCGGACTGTTAAAAACAAGTAAAGCTTGGAGAGTAAGAAAGATAGAGCCTTTAAGTTTGTATGTTAAATGTCCTTCTATACCTCTTCAGATAGGTTGTATTTAATGAACCAACCACCAACCCTATTTAAAGGATATAACACTTTTTTTTTGTTTTTGTATGTTAATAAAGCAAAATTACTTCAATTGGGCTCCGTATTCTCCAGATCTGGCACCCAGCAATTTTTACTTGTTCTCAGACCTCAAGAGAATGCGCGCTGGAAAGAAATTTAGCAACGTTGAAGAGGTTATCGCCTTTTAAAAACTAAAAACCGTTTCAAACAACTTGGAATGTGCCTTGTGTAGCGTAATTATTTGCAAATTTTTTGACAACTTTTTTCTTATTTAATTTTTTTTCGTTACTGCTTTATAACAAACTTTTATTACAGTTTTGCGTCTGTTTGTTCGGAAAAAAGTATAAAATAGATATTGGTATACAGATTCCTTTTTTTTTTTTTTGTTGACTTTGAAGCAAAATTCTATTGGAATAAATTTTTTGGTAAAGCGTATGTAAAATAATATTTGACTACATGTGTGTGTGTGTGCACATATTACGTATGCATATTTTCTATGCAACTAAAAAACTTTTATTCATTTTAACCTTGGTGACATACCGAAATCTGCAATTGCTCTTCTTGCTTCAAACTTTTAATTTGGCAATTTTATTTAAATTCAATTCAAAAATCAATATAAACCACAAAAATGAAAGTTCATTAAAAGCAATGTCTGTGCAGAGATAGAATAATATATATCTGTCAGCAGTTGAACTATGAAATTAAGTCAAATCGAAATTTTTGGCCACAAATGTATGCGCTTGAATGTGATAATAAAATTTTAGCAAGTTTTGCATAAAATGATTAGAAACTAACTATTCGAAATAAAAAAAAAGTCACTTAAGAGTTAGTTTCCTTTTGAGTTTGAATTGAAATTACAGGAAAAGCTTGAAAGGTTTGAGTTGAAAGGTTTTTACTTTTTTTGGAGAGCTAATAAGGAAAGACAATTTGAAAGCATTTAAATGTAAATGTTGATGGATATGTTGTTTAAAAGTGTTGATCTTTAGATTTTTTTAATATATTTTTTACAGTTTTTTATGGTCTTCTTAAAAGGCGTTACATATCACTCTGCAAGATGCCTCTAATGGAACAAATGGAACAACGTTTTTGAATCAATAAAGGAGACGTCGTGTAAGATATAAAGTATATATATATATATATGTATTATTGATCAGCTTGACATGACTAGTTGATATAGGTATGTCCTTCTGTCCTTTTGACTGCCTGATGATACATATTTTTAATATAATAGCCTACATTTGCTTAAAAATTTTGTAAGAAACTACTTTCTTTTGTGCAACTCAACGACACAATTAGTTGCAGTCAAATAAGCCATTATTTCAGTAAAAGCTGTTTAGTTCATAGACGAATAAATAACTGAATAAATAAATAAATTTCATACTTAAACTCTATTTCTCAGAACGCGCAGACAATGCATCATCAAGTTTTCTATTAGCATATGAAACCTCTTTACCCATAACCTAAAAATCTGCTTAAACATCAAATCAATTGCATAAATCTTTAATAGCGAAATAAGCGCATTGTAATAAAAAAAAGTCTAAACCCACAGCAACTAATCATATACTTTGACCTTCATACGATATATAGTATGTATGTGGCCCCGTAACGAGCTAAAGATTAATTCGCCAACTGATTTGCATATAAAGAGCAGCACTGCTGTCCTTATACATACTACATATATAGGGTTAAAGTTCGCATTGTGTTGTACAACAATGAAGCTTTTATGATGTAAATTTTCCTTTGGAAATTGAATGTTCATGATGGGTTTTGGTTTTGGTTTGGTTTGGTTTGGTACGACATAAATTGTATATTTATATCTGTATCATTCATTTATCAACTTTGACAACAGCTGCAGAAAATTTGCATTTTTTACGGTTTATGAAGTAAAGTGTTAAGGGTTATCGTTTTTAAAATTTTAATAAATAAATATTTCTTTGAAAGTTTTGCGAGTGACCCTTCTCATGTGGATTTTATTTATTTTTGTTTAGCTTTTTAATAAAACTTTAATTATGAAGAAGTTTAAAAGAAAGTTGGACAAAGAGTGAAGTAAGCGCAATAAATATTTTTAAATAGTGCACTAAAAGGTATACTAAATTTGTGCAAGTGTATGTAACAGCTACCAGAAGGTATGACCGAACTCATATATTCACTATCTGCATTATGTGTTGAAGCCAAATGTCCGTCTGTGTAAGTTTAATATATATGAACAAGAAAACCAAATAGACTTTTTATTTTCTCACTTTTGAATTTAGTTCAATGTGATTTTTAAAAAAACTATCATTTTGATCTTTTTTTAATATCATATATTTTTCATATCAAAATTTCATATTAATTTAACATATCAACTTTGATTTGATTTAATATCAGCATTTATCAGATATTTTGTATATCAATTTTCGATATCAGTTTTGATATATGAATGAAAAACTATCATTTTGATCTTTTTCATATCAAATTTTCATATCAATTATTCATATAAAATTTTTATATCAGTTTTGTTATCAATTTTTCATATCAATTCAGATATATGTTTATATGTAAAAAAAACTGCCATATTTCCATTTTTTTTTAATATCAGAATATATCAGATATTCTTTATATCAATTATGTTTCGAATTTAGATCAATGTGATATTTGTCATATCAATTTTTGATGTCAAGTTGTTTGAAAAACTATCATATTGATTGATCTATTTAAATATCGGCATTTATCAGATATTTTCTATATCAATTTTTGATATCAGTTTTGATATATGTATGAAAATCTTTCATTTTGATCTCAGAATTAATTAGAATTTGTTCATATCAAATTTTTATATCAATTGTTCATATGAATTTTTCATATCAATTTTGATATCAATTTTTTAAATCAATTTTGATATATGATATTTAATTGCAAAACATATTAGATATATTTATATTAAATATGTTTCGAATTCAGATCAATGTGTTATTTCTGATATCAATTTTTGATATCAATTTGTATGAAAAACTATCATATTGAATAATCGTTTTTAATATCAGCAATTATTAGATATTTCTTATATAAATTTTTTGATATCAGTTTTAATATATGTTTGAACTATCATTTTGATTATTTTTTAATATCAGAATTTATTAGAAATTTTTCGTATCAAATTTTCATATCAATTATTCATATAAATTTTTCATATCAATTTTGATATATGTATGTACGAAAAACTGTCATATTTTTTTATTAATATAAGAATTTATCAGATATTTTTTATATTTCGAATTCAGTTCAAAGTGTTATTTGTCATATCAATTTTATTCAATTTATATGAAAAACTATCATATTGATGGATATTTTTTTATATCAGCATTTATTAGATATTTTTTATAGCAATTTTTTATATCAATTTTTATATATGTAGGAAAACCTTTCATATTGATCTATTTTAATTTAAAAATTTATAAGAAATTGTTTTTATAAATTTTGATGTATATATGAATAAATATCAGATTGATCTATGTCAAAAACAGATCTAACAGATAATTAGGCCCTGTACCGAAGGTATAAGAGCCTATTGGTTTTGTGCAAATGTATGTAACAGGTAGAAATAATAATCGGAGATGCCCAAAGTTACCCCCATTATGGTCAGGAGCGATAGAGGAGTCGATATAGACATGTCCGTCTGTCCGTCTGGCCGTCCGTATGAACGAAAGGATCTCGGAAACGGTAATAGATAGAGACTTCGTGTTTTTTGCATTCGATTAGGACTGCTCCGGAATTTTACAAGTTTATTTTAAAATTTTGACCCTCCCCCTTCCCCATAAAATCACTCCCAAGGCTAAAAATTTCTTTGGCACAAAAAAAAGTAAGTATGCCAGTATAGAGATATCGTCATTCTTATCCAAAATCCAAAAAGTTTATCAAAATCGGATAATAAATGACGATTTTATAAGCAATTGAATTTGAACGACCCCCCTTTTCGATTCATACATAAAAAAATGTTTTAAAAGGCACTTAGTCGTGCAGTGAGAAGTGGTCATGTGTTTTTTCATAAGTTCGGGAAACATTTAATGTGTTTGTTAGGCGACCTGCACTGGTATAGGGCCTCTTACAGTCGGTTACGCCCGACTGCGATTTTCTTACTTGTTTTTTATAAGAAATTCACTCAAAAGATTTATGAAAAGAATTTTGATATATTTACCAATAAATATCATATTAATTTCTTATAATAATATATTTTTCATAATAATTTTTCATATCAGTTTTGCTATATGTAAGAAAAATTGCCCTGTATACATTTTTAGGCCCTGTACCGAAGGTACAAGAGCCTATTGGGTTTGTGCAAATGTATGTAACAGGAAGAAATAATTGTCGGAAACCCCCCAAAGTTACCCCCATTATGGTCAGGAGTGATAGAGGAGTCGATATAGCCATGTCCGTCTGTCCGTCCGTCCGTCCGTCCGTCCGTCTGTATGAACGAAAGGATCTCGCAAACGGTAATAGATAGAGACTTCGTGTTTTTTGCATTCGACTAGGACTGCTCCGGAATTTCATTTTAAAATTTTGCCCCTCCCCCCCCTCCCCCCCTTCCCCATAAAATCACCACTTAGGGTAAAAATTTCTTCGGCACAAAAAAAATTTAGTATACCAGTATAAAGTTAACGTCCTTCTAAACCAAAATCAAAAAAGTTCATAAAAATCTGATAATAAATGACGATTTTATAAGCAATTGAATTTGAATGACCCCCCTTTTCTTTTCATTCATATTCGCGCAGTGAGAAGTGGTCATGTGTTTGGTCATAAGCTCGGGAAACATTTAATGTGTTTGTTAGGCGACCTGAACTGGTACAGGGCCTCTTACAGTCGGTTACGCCTGACTGTATTTTCTTACTTGTTTAACATCACATATGTGTATCAGATATATTTTAAATAATTTTTTTAATATCAATTTTGATATTGCTTTGGATATATATCATATATATATTTTTTTTTAAATTTATTTTAAAATCTATAAGTAATTTTCATATTAATTTTTAATATCAATTGTTCATATCAATTTAGATATATGTAAGAAAAATTTTTGAAATATTTACTGATATCAATTTTGATATTTGTATGAATATCTAATATAATGATCTTTATTAATGTCCGAATATATCAGACATTTTTCATATCATTTTTTCATAACAATTATTCTTATCAATTTTGTTATATCTATGAAAAACATGATATTTTTTATATCGGAATATATAAAATATTTTTCATATCAATTGTTCAAATCAATTTTGATGTATGTATGAAAAGCTGTTTTTAATATCAGAATATATCATATATTTTTCATATAATTTGTTTCTATAAATTTTAATATATGTATGAATAACTATCATCTTGATTATACTAAATATCAGAGTAATATAAAATATATATCTTTGAACAGACAATATCAAATTTTTATTAATTTTTTTTACCGCTTTTTTCCTTTATTAACAGTCCTTTATCTTACATTTATCAAAGTGATATACTTAAAAGATCAATATGATATTTTCGAACATATCAAAATGATTTATTTTAATATCAAAATGATTTATTTTAATATCAATATGATGTTTTGTATATCATTTGGTTATACTTTCCGTTTTTCGGTATATCTGTCTGTCTGTCTGCGTATTACAAATTTTGTTCCTCAACACAGAAGACTATATTATACAAGTAGATCACTCGATAATAAAAATATTACATTACAATACTGACTTTTCGCCACATTAATTTGTTTTTCAAATTTTACAACATTGAAGTCTATTATTTAAAAACTAACCAAAAAAAAAAAAAAAAAAAATATTTCGCCACATTGACCTTCGCTGCACAATTCACAGCTAATGCATTTTGCTTCAATATCCTTTTCTCCACAATTTCGATAATAAATTGAGCTTTGAAACTTTTTGGCGCTGCTGTCAACGCTGTCTACTATGAAAAATAAAATTAAAAAAAAACTAAAGGAGTATGTACTAAAAGGACATGTGAAAATAAATGCGTTGAAAGCACTTTTCGCTTGAAAACTTTCTCATATATAATACGAGAGTTTATGTATGTACGCCAAAGCGACCGAACCAAAATCAACCCAAACCAATTCAGACCGACTTTACTGCACAAATGCTGTTGAAAGTTTCCAAACAATGCCACATTAACACATTTGTTGATCGTATAATCAATTTGTAATTTGTAGCCGCAACAAAATTCGTATAGTAAAGAAATCGACTGCCCTACACACACACACACATAGACTGTATGTATATAACTTCGAACTATGTTAAAAACTTTGTGCGCTAGTCTTGTCAACAAGCTTCAAAGCACTCATACCAACCAATAGCAATTTGCACTCCCTGTTGCCATATGTGTAAACTTGTGAAAGGATATGCTCGCCGCCCCTGTAACATTGTTGACAACCAATGAAAAAGTAAAAACTTTTTGTAAAAATTTTCTAAAAAGAAAATAAATAAATATTTAGAAAATAAAAAAACTTTTAACAAAAATAAATCTTTTTGATAGAAAAGCTGTAAAGAAAGTTGTCTCAAAAATTGACATTCCTGTGTGTTTATTTTTTTTTTTTTTTCGGAAACTTTGTGTAAATATTTTTCAATTTCGACTACTTTTTGGCTGACAGCTATGACAGCATAATAATAGCCAACATACTCTGCAGCAAAGTGTACAACAGAGGCCAAGGTTGATTGGGAAACGAGATGTGAATGTGTTACTTAAAAAAAAATGTTTTAAATAAATTTAAATTGCACAATTTGCATATGTAGGCATATTTGTTTGAGTTTAACTAGTTGATAATTTAATTTACTTTTCTTAAAATCTCTATTGGCAACATAGAGCGCTTTATTTGCTACATAAAATCGAACTAGTTTTACTTTATTTTGATAGACATTGAGTAGCTATATAGCAATATGTTTCAGATTCAGCTACGTATCTTAATCAAACCACTGGCTGTTATATTGCAAGAACATAAGAGAATATTAATAAAACAATTCCAACGACAGATTATAATTTTAATTTACAATCGGCATAGATAATAAAAAATATAGCTTAATCTTACACCGACTCAATTATTCCACAGCCAAATGTATTTGGAAACATTTTGCAGTAATCATTCGAACCTAAAATAAAAAAAATAAAATTCAGTTATATCTGAAATATTATTTTTTGTTTAATTTACTTAATTCGGATTGCACAAATGTTAAGCTTAATAAGAAAAACATTATAACTGCAGTTTTTTGCAACATTGTAGCAACTGTTATAAATTCTGTACTAAAATTTTTTATTATTTATATAAAATCGATGTTGAATTTCTTTAATTTACCAGTTAAAAATAAATTAAATTGTTTAATTTGCATGAAAAATTTAATTATTACGAAACGAAAGAACGCTATAGCAAGTTATCTATTTACTATATAGCTTTCTCTCTCACTTTTCTCTCGCGATATAACGCTCTCATCGGTTACAAGAGAGAAGATATCCATGGATTGCAATTATTTCAACATGCTAATTTCACCATGCTTATTTCACCATTGTTATTTCAACATGCACAAAACCAAACAACAGAAGCAACAACAATAGCTTCTCTCTCTTACTCATGCATAGGCACTCTTTCTCTATGCTTCAGACTCACAAGCCAGTGCTTATTCCATCTTCAATTTCACTTTACACACTTTTAAAGTTGAAAATCTTCTTCACACACTTATACATCTACACATAGTTGGTAGATCCAAATATTATATTAAAAAAAATTTATATTCAGTGCAAACCAAAAATTGTAAGTTGTAATGCGAATATGAAGGGAAGTTCGGCGGCAAGCCTGAAGCCACTCTGTTCTTGTCACCTGCATACTTTAACTCGAAATTCCAGCATTGATTGCTAATGGCAATGCCCAACAGAAGCAGTAAATGCGAAAACTACGCTCCAGTGAAACAACTCCTTTCCAACTGTGGTTAGTGAATAGCATTCTATGACTCCCGAAAGAAATTCAGTCTCTGGGGCGACTGTACTTTAGTGTAATGCGAGAGGAAAAAGAATGTGGTGACGTACGAATGTGTTGGTAGTCCTCCTACTCTTCGATTCTCCCCACCCCAAAGCCGTCCCCGTTTTCGTCTCTATCCGCGCTTTCAGGCAGCCGACATATTCTACCGTGTTTTACTTTAAAATTTATTCACAAATAATTTACACCATTAACTCAATTGCTGTAAGGAATTTTTTGTCTGCGACGTCTGTGCGATGGCTGCGGAGCAAATGTTTTGGTAGCCCACGCTTTGATTCTTCCCACCACAAAGCCGTCCCCATTTTCGTCTCGGTCCGTGTTTTCAGTCAGCAGTGTTTTACTTCAAAAAATATTTACAAATAACTTACACAATTAGCTCAATGCCCGTAAGGAGTTTTTTCCCTGGGCCGCCTGTACGATGCGAGCGGATTAAGAGTCGGGTGACGCGCAAATGTTTTGGTAGCCCATTCTTCGATAATCCGTCCCTTTATTCGTCTCGGTTCGCTCTTTCATTCAGCCGACATATACTATCAGTTGTACTACCACTTGATCACATAATTTTTTTCAAAAACTATCCTGCTCGATGTCAACAAAGAAAAAGCAGCAATTGAATGTTCGCATTTTCGTTTCGCGAGTTTTGTGGCGCTAATAAAGAAGTTTTACTTCAAAGAAAAAACTATCCTAAGCGTTTTATGGTTACATTTTGAAATTCAATCCTAAAAGTATGCACCGCTTTGCGTCTTTATACAAAGCAGCACTGAAAGTATGCAATATGCAAAGTCGTCCCCGTTTTCGTAACATTTTCTTCAAAAATATTTTTGTCTCTTCTTAAATAATAATTTATATTAAAACTTGAGCTGAGCGGGTACCAGTATGTGGCTGCATCTGTTCAAAAATTAAAAGATGCACTTTTGGTGAATAGGTTCGATATTCTCCAAACTTTAAGTTGCATGTTTGAAATCGTTTTCAAATAGAATTGTTATCAAAATCAAGCAATTTTATTTGTTTACATATCGTATATCTCAAACAGTCCGCAGCCTAAAACTGCCTTTTTTAGAATATATCAACCACTAAACAACCATAACTCCGCCACTTCAAACACGTTTACTAATTTAAGGCTATTCAAATGCTAACATTTTAATTACCATAAAAAAGAGTCTTACATCTTAAGCTATATATTTCATTCATACTTGTCTGCCTGCCTGCCTGCTCGTTCATTATCTCATTTTATCCTTTTGCTATTACAACATTTAAGCACATAAACCGTATCCACCTGTAAGCCAATGCCAATCGCTGACAGACACCGATTACTGTGGAAATCCTTTAAATCGTTTTATCTACTGACTGACTTTGGCCTCGATAGAGTTTGGTCATACGACTGCAGGACTGACTGAATGAGTGACTGAATGACTGACTACCAGCCAGCCTGCCTGCCTACGTACCTAACTAGTATATAGTACAAGTCAACTCGACAGCTTGTTGGACATACTGCCATGCCTGTCTACTTGGCTGGCTGGCTGGCTGGCTGGTTGGCCTACTATGCTGTACACTGTATACGCTGATCTAGACTTCCAGGTTCTATATTCCCTGTTGTGGTTTCTCTGACTGCTGCTACTGCTACCCGATTGCCATCTACCATTTATTGTCTGCCTTTCGTTGGCAGCTTTTGGCCGCAGAGCAACAGAGCAACGCTGGCGGTAAACAAAAATGTTTTCATATTGAATGCGCCGCGAAAACGAAGATGTCCGCAACGACATTGTGGGCAATGGCATTGGTGGTGGTGGCATAGTCATGGAAGCGACTCCATTGCTGTTACAATGATGATGATAATATTATACACTTGGGTATCATTAGCGTTAGCTTTGTGCGGTTATATACAATAATATTTGTTGCGTTTCACTTCGAAAATAAACGATAAACTCCGTGTATAGTAGGTAAAGCATTTTGCACAGCGCAACTAGTTTGCTAAATGTTTGCTAAATTATATATTATATAGGTAGACATACTTGTAATCAGCGTTGAAACGTTTTAAATTTGTTTATGTATATAATCGTTTGTCACACAGTTTAAATTTTATTTAAATATTTTATAAACAACCATTCTTATTTGGCTTTCATAATATTTAAGCTGAACTAAAGCTTGATTTGATTCATTGATTGTGTGCAAGGAAAATAGAAATTATAGAAATTGGTGACGTACGATAGTTTTTGTACCCCCACTCTTCGATTCTTTCCATCCTAAAGCCGTCCCCGTTTTCGTCTCGGTCTGCTATTTCACTCAGCCGACTTACACTATCAGTTGTACTACGACTTGATAGTTATTGTTTTTCAAAAACTATCCTACTTGATGTCAGCAAAACAAACGCAGACACTAAATGACTTATGTTCCACATTTTCCTCTTGCCTTAGCTCATTCTATAACTTTCCTCTTTCTGTAAAAAGTGGAAAGAAAACAGATTGCAGCGCTTAATTAAATAAACAGTTCTAAGTATCTGAGTTACAAGTGTTACAACTCCCAGAATAGATTAACAGAGATCTTATGCAGTTAAAAAATCTTTATTAGCTCGACAAGTCCATCCAGCTATGTTCCACTGTCCGTCCGTCTGTCTGAGCTTTGTGTATTAATATGAGAACTTTTCCACAGTTATCAATGATGACATTCATAGAAGTTCCTTAATTTGCAATGCTTTATATTTTTTGGTTACACATCTTTTAGCTTCTGAAGATTAATTAAGCCACGGTTCGACCAATATTTTGGTATTATCCAGTTTAATTTAAAATATATTTTATTGAAGTATTCTAAAATCTTTATTTTATGCTTGTGCATACCGAATCCATTACAAATTCGTCTCAGTTAAACATTTAAGTCTTAGTTTTTAGTAATTAAACTGCTTATATTTCTTTAAACAGATACATTTCGCTTTACAAAAATGTTGTTCAAAGTTGGATTTTGTTTTTTAATATTTTTTATTGCGCATACATTTGCAGAGGGTCCATGTAAGTTGTTCTCGATAATACTCTTATATAATCAAATACCTAACAAGTGCAAACAAAATATTTTTTAGGGCATGATGTGTACTGCAAAATGGAACGTAACGTGAACAAACCTGAATGCAAAAACAGAAAACCTTCAGGTTAGACGGAGGTTACGGAAGTGCCGAATAGTCGGAACAGCAAAGCTTCTGAAGCATTTTATATATATTTTTGCTCCATTTAAACATGTAAAAAAATATAGAATAAGGCAATAAATTTGATAATATATTAGATTATATTGTTGACAGATGACTTTAGGTGGTTATCTAGGACTCATAATACATGAGTACAAGCTGATCCTGCCAAATAGACAAGTTTTTGTCTATGATTTTTTGGTTTTAACTATAGATGGACAGTTGGTTCTAATGATTTTTTAGGACCTGTATCGAAGGTACAAGAGCCTATTGGTTTTGTGCAAATGTATGTAACAGGTAGAAATAATGGTCGGAGTTACCCGCATTATGGTCGGGATTGATATAGTAGTCGATATAGCCATGTCCGTCCGTATGAACGAAAGGATCTCGGAAACGGTAATAGATAGAGAATTCGTGTTTTTTGCATTTCTTTTTCCTCTCCCCCCTCGCCCAGCATAGAGATAACGTCCCTCTTAGCCAAAATCCAAAAAGTTCATCAAAATCGGATAATAAATGACGATTTTATAAGCAATTGAATTTGAACTACCTATGATACTTCCGTCCTCTCCTTTCTTTTCATATATAAAAAAATTTTTTATAAGGCACTTATTCGTGCAGTGAGAAGTGGTCATAAGCTTGGTCGGGGAAACATTTAATGTGTTTGTTAGGCGACCTGTACTGGTACAGGGCCTCTTACAGTCAGTTACGCCCAAATGGATCTATTTTTATCACCAGTGACAGTCCAATGAATAATGACCATTTAGCGTTATTTGATATAAGTTCATATGGAACCCAATCTTCCTTAGTGCATTTGGTACGAATATTGATACATTAATGCTTCCAATTCCGTGTCTTCATACATTTTCGGTTTTTCTTTCTATTTCTTCCATTCGCAAATGATGCCGACGTTGAGCGCCAATTTTTACTGCAAGTGCTTTACCATCATTACTGGTGGTAAACCTGATGCTTATTCGGGTCACAACTCGCCATTTTTCGCATATAGGTTCTAATGAAAAATTGCAAATATTTCAGTTTATGTTGTTGATTGGTTTTGTTAAACCCTACATTTTTTGTCCCTTCTGCTGGATATTATTCTAGCATCTCCTCAGTAGCTCCATGATCTTGTACTCGTTCACTTCAAAGCCTTTTGGCAGAAAAACTCAAGCAGATATTTAATTTTTAAGGAATTCCCAAACAGCAAATTTCATACCATTCTAAAGTTCTGTAGGGGGCAGAATGGTTGGTATTCAAATGGGAAAAATCGGTTAGATTTGGTGGTTGAGAGAGAACAACTCAGCCGAAATACAATTGAAAAGTTCTGTAAGAAACATAATAGATGGTATTCGAGTGGTGCAAGTTCTGATGAATTTTATGGTTTCGAGAAAGAGTATTTCAGCTCAGTGGCACAAACTTTTGGTTCGTCTTCATAAAGCTATGTGATTCCACGTAGTTTCGATCTAATATCACGCCATATAGATTGATCTATTCTGATCGTATCTTGTGAAGGCCCAGCTTTATTTTGGTCAACTGTGAGCAGTATTTATCCGAATTGATATCTTAATACTGTGTCAGCAAATAATAGTATCATAATCCCACCAAATAGAGAACATCATGATCTTTTTTTGGATATAAAACATTTTTCGGTACCGTTGCTGATGGTTGTCCATGCTTTAAGCAGTATCGCTGGCATACGATGTTATTGTGGACGATCTTTTTTATTTTATCCATAAAAAACCGCTTCAATAAAGATTTTAAAGCCGTGCATTTATTCAATTTTATTTTCATAAAATTCCAAGCATCTTTCTTTTAGACCATTTCAAGCCTCAAAAGTGGTGTATCATGTATACAGAGATGTATTGTATGCCGTGCTGAGGTGACATTCATGACCAAGATTTCATTACTCTCAACAACGGTTTGTCTTTGAGGACGATATCTCCATTTTGAAAGCGCGGACTTATGTCATTAAAGCTACGGCGTCCTCCCCGTTGACAGCTTTAGCCGTGGAAGGAGCAAAAGTGTGGATGAACTTTGTTTTCACATCAAAAAACCAACTTCTAAGATGTTTCATTTTAAATATTTTGATTGAAGTGAAAATGGATGTGAAATGGAGATCAATGCGTGGTGACAATGCACCTCGCAAGCCAATATTGGCAAACGTTAAAAGCTGGCAAAACTCTGCATGTGCTGTAATCTTAGAATAAACAAATTGTAAGGGTGTTAAAAGTGTTGCAAATTCTAGAAAAATTTTCACGTGAGAAACGTGACACATCAATATGTTTACTTTGGCTATCTTAGAGAAAATAAATGAATTTCTACCAAAACTCAGCCAGCAACACACAGACAAATCCACTTATCTCGTCGAACTGGAGCGTGTAATGCGTTTCTCTTTCGATAAAACAAGCCCGAATCGTGAAAGATTTTATGGGTGATTTGTATGTAGTTTGAATCAAGCTATCAAGAGTAAATGGCGCCCAACATGGGGAACGCACTCGACTATGATGAAAGAATATATGTTATTTATGCAACATATGGTATCTCCTTTAATGCAAAAGAAACTTTTCGACAAACTAAAAATATGATTTAAGGTCGGTTGAATCTATGCAGTCTGATCCAGATTTTATGAGTTTCCTGTATGGCTTAGTGAATTTTCTTTAGATGGATGATGACATAATAAATTTCATCCATACGTATTTCATATTTTAGTGAAGCAAGTTTTTACTTGAGTATATGGGAAACGCAAAAGCGATAGCAATTCATAGCTAAAGTAAACCGTAACATAATCTTCCCCATCTTTAGTCAAAAAAGTAACTACTCTTCATATCAGTTCTTAAGCCAACAGCTAAATAAATGGCGCCCAACGTGGGACAAAAATAAAATAATTCAATCTACTCAAACCAACCAAAATATTACCAAATTAGTTTAAAACAAAAAAATACATAATTTGCTAAAAAATTAGCTTAATTTTTTTTTAATCTATTAATTGCATATTTGTATATATTCTGCATGACTTATAATTAAATTATATCAAAATTAGATATTAAACGAGTTAATTTTAATTATAATTCTGTCAGTGTTTATTTGTGTGTTTATGAGTTACAATATTTTCGTGAAATTTTAGAATTGCTTCAAAAAAAAAAAATATTCAACGCATATCATCACGCGACTCAACGAACCAGAACAAATTAGTGTTGTACGTAATCACGGAAATGCATAATTCAATTTTTCGCTCTGATAAACATTTTAATGAATCAACGCTACTCGTTGTACTTAGTCGATTTTGATTTGACTAAAAATTTGAGTGTAAATAGATTGTTGTTTTTTTTTTTTTTTGTATAGTTTTGTGCATTTTTGGCAAATGCAATATTTCGTATTTATTTAAATAACAAATTTTAATATGAAAAAAATTTTGTCTAAACAAATAATTTTGATTTGCAGTTTTTGGCATTTCATTCGGCAGTGAAACAATAGTTTGTATAGGGTTACTTTCTCTGGAAGTTTGACAATTGAACCCAATAAAAAATTATATTATTAACCTGTGCCAAAAATTTGAAGTCTAAACGTCTGTGCATCAAAAAATAGTTGACCTGCTGAGCCATTGAATGTTTGAGAGTTCTTTTAGTGTTGGTATTCGTGCTTATATCTTCTTATATGAACTGCAAACTGTTACCTCTTTTTAAAGAGCGCCTGATTAGTGTTTAAGCCATCATTTGTATAAATGGCGCCCAACGTGTGGCACACTGTAGATGTTGTTTATAGCAGCTGTTCATACCATGCTTTTGTTGAAGCTTTTGCCGAACTCAAGCATATTAATCCATTTCAATGCTTTTCCACCTTTGAAATTTGGTTGTAATCAAGCTTTAAAATGAATTGCTTAAAAATTAAACTGAGCTTTCATTAAATATTATCTCCAAGTTAATAGCTTTGGTAAAATCATGTGACAATAAACGCATTTGATGATATGTCACATCTAAGTAACACATTTCGCTTCTCATGAATTCCGCACAATTCTGTGGCTTATCCAAACTGCGTACGGCTACAATACGACTAAAGGATTCCTCCATTGTATGATCATACATGGTGATGGTAGCAAATAAAGTTGTTATCATTTGCGATGTAGCCAACCAGATAATCCAAAGATCATTCGTGATATCACGTTCTGCAGGTGTAGCACACACTTCTTCCTCAATGCCCAACCAAACAGCCCATGAGATGCGACATGCAAGCAACGCAATCGGTGTATGATCTTTAAAGTCTTGATATTTCTCCGGTATAGCGCTATTGGCCAATGCCAAACGACGCGTTATAAGTTTCGACTCCGGTTGAGCCTTTATGCCACCAAATAACAAAAGTGTCAAGACAACATTTTTGTAATATTCAAAATTGAGTGGTGTAAATATAACCAATGAGCGATGCTTTAGAAATATCTCCGCAAGCGATAAACCCTCCAATTGTACGTGCTGTGAGATGAAGTGAAACAACAGACCCGATGGACTGATGATGCGTTCACATTGTGGACATTTAATGGGTTCGCGTGTTATACACATGACGTTCTTTTGTTTTCTTAGCGGTCTAGACTTTTGTTGCATCGTTGCATCACTATTCTCACGCCAATTCCATTTACATATAGTATCGCTGTCACTCGACCTCTCGGCAACGGGTTTGGCATGACGTAATATGGTGATAGTGGTCTTACTTGCCATAGAACTGATGCTCTGTGAACGCTTATTTTTATGTCGATGTGATCTATCGTAGATCAGTGGACACTTTTCACGCTCGTTTGTTGCACGCGTATCTAGAAGTGCATTTTGCTGACACAAATATTTTCGATGGCATAACGATTTATATAGCAAAATATAGACACATACCTGACAGCGATTCAAAGGCGCCAATGTACTCAATACGCGGCTCCGTTTGGTCACTTTTCGTCGATGTTGTGCTATCGGATATAGAAAATTTCAGCCACTCTTTGAAGTCATCATCAAGATGTATCATGGCTTTTGAGATAACTTTTTTTTTTGGGATTAGAAAGAAAGTATTGCGCTGCATTTTTTTTTTTGTATTTCAACTTACATTCCTGATCCAAATTTGGCGTAGACTCTTGGCTGGCAGTTGATAATACGCTGCTGTTCAATGCAATTTCATCCATTTTTTATTATTTTTGTGTATATGAAAAAAATAATTAATACAAAAATTTACTAATTTTTTGGCAAAAACCCAGTACTATAATATTTTATTTGAATAATAAAATGTTGTACAGCTCAAGTGTTACTATGATCTGAATTTTTTGAAGTTTAAAGTATATTAAGACATATTTTCACTAGCTTGTTGCGCAATATGGACAAGTATTGGTTTGACAACATTTTAAAGCAACTTGACCTGACTTCCAAAAGTCAATGACTTATCAAACCACCCTCGTACTATTTTTTACTTTATGCAGCATTTACTAACCGTTTATTGCATTATAGTTCCTTCACGCTTTCAAAGAATTTTATTTAAAATTAAAATTTATAAGCGCTTATAATTCACAAATAGTTTTAGGCCTACTTATATGAAAAATACTTCAAATATATTAAATACTAAGAAAGTTATTAGTATACACAAGCTCTAATCAAACTCTCAACCATATTACTTTTCCACATACTACTTCTTTGCACCATCACATAAACAAAACTACATAAAAATCACTTAATTTCCGGCTGAAAACACCCAGCTCGGCTTATAAAATATGTAGTCATATCTAAACTGTTCAATAATCAACTAAGCATAAAATAGTCTACCATGTCTACATAAAAGTCTCTCAAAAATGAAAATCCGCTTAGAAACATTTCAACTGATGTATTTACCACGAAGAAACATAAATGTTTGCCTCATGCAGTAACGAGTCGTACTAAGAGCAAAATTTATTTGAAATTCTGCACATGCTCGCACTCAATTTAAGTTAAATTATTTTTTTTTTTTTGCTAGCTGCTCTAAACTTAATATTAGTTGATGTTTTTTTGAACATTTTCAATGAAACAGAAGCAGCAGCATGTTGGGCGGTAGGGCAAAAAAAGGTGAGCAAAGTTTGTTCGCACACACACAGTTGGCTGGCCAGCAGTAAAGACTCGACGACGACTATTCACAAAATAAAGTTAAAAGCAGTCGAAGATTTTTAGCTAATTTGCTGCAATAACATCAAAGCTGCTTTGAGCGGCAATTTTTACTTTTTCGTCTTCTTTATTTACTGCTCCGGAATTGAGGAAGCTTACAATTTCGCTTAAACATCACTTTTCAGCTTTACTTTCCTTGGGTTTTATATATTTTATTTTATTTTCTCAATGTCAGTGCAAAAAAAAAAGAAAATAATAAAAAGGTGAGTGAAAATAAGTTGGGTTTTCTTGTTGAAATTAGTCTTTGGATTACCTGCTGCGCATTTGAAGTAGTCTAACTCGGAATGGCTCTTAAACTGCTAAACTTTGATGTGTTCATAGTAAAAATTTAAAAATTGCTCGCGCCAGAATTTGTTAAATTTTTACTGAAATTTTTTTGTTTGACACGTGTCTTCTTTGTCTGTCATATATGCGCGTTTCTATTTAATATAATTTTATTTGTTTTTTTTTTTGTGCTGAAAAGTCTGAAATTTTTGTCGCGCCAAAAGTCAAAGTCTGCGTGTAATTTATTTCTTTTTTGGCAAAACTTCGTGCATATTTGTTAAGATTTTGCAGACGTATAGATAGAAGAATATTTCTTAAGACACCCACCACAAGCATATGCAGAAATTGTGCATCAAAATCGAGAGGCAGAAGAAGTATTTATTTCCAGAGGTGTCCCTATATGAGATTATTTGTGTACCTTACACTTGTCAGTTGGTGTCTTTAATTTGTGGTAAATTGCAATAAATGAAACATATTTTTTATATGGAGAATACCATCTCACACTTGGTTGAGGCGATTAATCAGTGTCCATAATGCTTATTACTTCGTTTAGGATCACCAGAACCTTGCCTCCAATTGTCTTTGTTACAACCCGCAATGATATAATTCCAAACGTATTACCAAATAGAACAGTAGCTCTATCCGATATAGTATAAGCCGACTGCTAGGCAGAAAGTCTAAGTGGTTTAACGTGCACGATTGCCGCGCACAGGATTGTTAAGAGCCAATCAATGTTATTTTGGACGTCCAACTTAGCTGCTTGGTAGGTGATGCCGGGCCTATCTCAAACCTATGTTTGTGTATGAATCCCAACACTTGGTTGTGAACGCAACTGCACGAGAAGCTTTCGAGGAAACTTTGCCCGCACTTGGGCGGTAACCACAGCCACCACGTGACTACCTGAAGCACCTCACCAACGGCTACGGCGAAGCAACTATAAACTACACTTCATAGGCCCCTGTTCCCCGTGGTACGAGATGTTACTAGTTATACTTGCAATTCAAATCTCCAAACAGTAATGGGTTGCTGACCTATAATAAATATGAAGTATAGCTCTATGACTAGCCCTGCAGGTTCAAGTTACACACACTAGTCCGATATGTAAAACAGTCTACAATTACGTAAATGGAATATAATTTTCTTCCCGGTCGGAGCGATGCCTATTCACACCTCTAACGTGAACAATAACGGTATGTATATGCACGAAGTAAAACCGCAAAGTGGCCAACAGTCCTTAAAAGAACTTGACGTTCGGAGGGACAAATGTTAAGACTGTCTCCAACCCTAAAACGCCCGTGATCCCAGATGATGCCTCTGGTACGACTATGAACACAAGGTACTAGCAGTGAGTTCCATGCAACTTGGGGACTGCTTGCCCCTTGCCAACAACATAAATGGAGCAACACGAAGAAAAAACCCGAGTGTGGAACAAAAGGATTACCTTTAGTTTGCCAAAATGGGACGCCTCCTCGAGACGAGCCTCGCAAAGCAACTTAATGCTTACATATTTCTCTATCTGCCGTGGAGAATACCCTACTTGCATCATACCCACCATTAAGGCATACAACCCCCACGCTGTAAGGTCCCTGATACAGTGAGCATTCACAGATGACATGTTTCCATTTCTTCTCGTGAAACCCACAACGGCAAGCAGAACTGCTATGTAGGTCTCTTTTATACAAGAATGCATTAAGAGAGCCATTACCAGTCAGCGAAAAGCCAAAGTCAGGCCTATCCACAATAAATGTGACATTACGGTTGTACTCAAAAGTAGCCATCCTCTTATCACTACTAACTCATCTATTTTGCCAACTTGTGAGCACATACTCACCAAGAAGCCAACTCCTCTTGGACAAACCTAAACTCTCCACTTCTATATCGGACACCCAATCACCCTGCAGCAAAGGAAGCTGCCTCTTTATCATAAAAATCCCATGGCACGCCGTACAACTTCAAGATCAAGAGATTCTGGAGGTTGGGGTATCTCAAAAAGTTGGTTAGGTTCCACGCGGTACACGCTCCTCACCCACCACATGCCTATTAACTCATCAATAGAAATGCATAATCCTCAGATGTCCATTCCAAAAAAAAAAAAAAAAATACATCTGCATGCTTTCGAGCAGTATGAGAGGTAATGGAATATAGGTAGCAAACTACGCAAATGCAGAGCTCGCAAAATATGCTCAACAAAATTTTTCTGCGCGGTCTGCTCACTCAAAAGACCGACAAAAATGAAACGGGACGCTCACGGTCTCAACAGCAACCGTATTTTTCGTTTCGTTGGTGTCCTTGCGCTTGGGTTGAGCGAAACACACGATCGGTCTTTTAATGACCGCTCAAAATGAACAGACTCGTTCGTCGCTCAGCTAGTGACCCAAACGAGCAAAGTGTCCGCGAAAAAGGTCATTTTTGTTGTTGCCTTAGATAATTCATCACAGTCAAACCATGGAAGAGGAAGGGCGAGAGGGCTAAGTATAATCTCATACTTGCTGTTTTCTTATCCACACACGCAATACACATACATGCGCAAAAGATCGTTTTTTACGAAGCAAAGGGTCTTGAGTGGACCCATGAGCAGAGATAGCAAACCAAACCGCTCGTTAGTTGACCGAGCAAAAACAATGCTTGAGTGTTTTTTCAAGACCGTTTCGAATTGTGTCTGTGAGCGATAGGCTTTTTGCTGATAATATGTAAAAGAAGGACCAATTCTTGCGACCTCTGCGCAAATGTGGTAGCGTTACTCTTACTGCCTTCAAGACCAGCTGCTGAGCAATTGTCACAAGATACACAAGACTAATATTATCGAGTATAAAGCCTTAATCAAACCAGCCTAAATGGCTTCTCCTAATATATCCTTCTGGCAAACTTAGCTCGATAGTGCTGTAGGCCTCCTTAAAGATAATATTTTCTATTTGTAGCTTTGCAAGTCTAAAGCTAAAGGCTATTTCTAAGTGTCTAAGAGAGTTTTAAGTGTTCCCAGCCTCGCTAGGTCGTCTGATTCTTAGTTTTCCAATATATTTCTTTGTTCCAAAATCTATTGGAGATTTGTTTCGAATTGCTTTGCCAACACATAAAGGAGTTTTCTTCAGAGCGAAGAGTTTGCAGCTAGTCAAGCGTTGGGCGTGCGGAGATTGCTCGTCCAGCATACTCTCTCGAACGAGTATGCTGGAGACAGTCCACATTCTTTAATACCGCCTTTAATCAATTAGTTATGTAGATGATCAAAATCGTATTATTGCCGGCATTTCATCTTGAAAAAGACTGTGAGCTTTAATATAGCTGGACACCAGATCTTTACATAATAAGTTATTTTAAGTTATTTTTTACTTGCAGATGTTAGAGTCATGTAGACTTGACTCGTCCACTGGGAACAGTTTCCTTTTTAATGCAGAAGTGGGATTCTTTTTGCTGCAAAGCTGTTTAAATTTTTCGTTTTACTCGTATCTTTAGCTGCATATGCCGAGAAGGTTCCGCATGGGAGAAACTGGGTCTGGAAACCGAAAACGATTTAGAGTAGATGCCACGTCTGGCTAACGATTACCAATAATCATTTGAAACAGTGGACCAAATTAATTGGAACCTAACAAAAGTAACCACAACAGCCAAATTATTATTCAATTTGAAATCTTTTTGAGGTCTCATTTTCGCTAGAGAGTCTTTGGTCCACTTGTTAATCTGATATGCAATTACTTTTTAGGCCCTGTACCGAATGTATAAATGTATGTAACAGGTAAAATTCATGGTCGGAGACCCCCCCCCCCCAAAGTTACCACCATTATGGTCGAAAGCGATAGAGGAGTAGATATAGCCATGTCCGTCCCTTTAAACGCTTATCGATAGAGACTTCATTCTAGGACTTTTCTGGAATTTTACGAGTTTATTTTAAAATTTTGAACATTGAACGATCTTATATATATTTTAATAAAGAACTTAAATACCTTTTTTTATTTTATAGCGCACCACAAAACATATGCTTGTCTGACAATGCTTTTCACTCAACATTTCACTGTCATTAGCTCTCATTTTCTTCGAGACAGTTTTATTCTTGCATGCAGAAGCCTATTTATATGTTTAGAATTTTTGTCTAACAACTTTTAGCTTTATTCAAATTTATTTAATTTTTTTAATCTACACAAGCACAAATATTTTGAATAGCTTGTGAGGTATTTGTCTGTTTGAGTTGCTGATTTGACTGTCTGGCATATGTTGCACATACATATGTCGCTAAGAAAATAAAAGGATTTTTTTTTTAAATACGAAAAGCAAAGAAAGAAAGAACGAGGAGAAAAATGTTCAACTTTATTACTTTTTCTCTTCCCACTCAAGTAGCCTCGCTGTAATTCTAAAATTTTGGTTATGAACCTTCCAAAACTACTTTTTTGAAACATTTAATTTTTTATTTCAGCTAAATTCATAGACAAATCAAATTTCTTTAATATTTATTGCAAAAACTTGATCAAATTGTTATTAAAACTAATTTAGTTGACGCTACGATATACGCTTCAATAGTTATTTCAATTTTCATTAAAATCTAAACAAAATATTCACAAATCTCAAACAAATTTCGCAGCAACCACTTGAAGTTCCTTGAGTAGAAAGCCAAACGAGCTCGTTGAGTGATGAGTGTACAAATTTGTTTTGGATTTTCTTCCAGTACATTTTTCGGACATAAAACAAACTATACAGCGAAAAAGATACAACTACCCACCGTAGATATATATTGAAGTACAAGTAAATACCCACAAAACATCATTGCTGCATTTTGTTGTTTGCTCAAATCTCTTGTTAGACTTTGGCTTTACTATTCTGGAATATTGATGTAAAAGTTATGCGAAAACTTTTGATTTGTTTGAGTAAATTTTGTATTGCATTATATGCAACAAAGCGCAGCACTGAGTACCCCAAAGTGCAAACTAACTATGAGTTTTAGAGTGAGTATAGGGTATACCCCTTAGCAAAATACTGTACTATATAAGTGAAACAACTTGAAAACGTTTCGTATTAACTGAGCTTGTACTTAGTTATTTTATGCTTACCCTCATGTCAAATAGCTTGCACCCCTCAAGCAGCACAACATCGCCGAAGAACTCTCAATTGTTTCGTGTTCATGTTTTGTTGTTGTAAGTAGTAGAGAAGAACTCGAACTTGTAAGTAAATAAACTTCAGTTATAATTAAAAATATTGTACGAGTATGAAGAAGCAGCTGTTGTGCTTGGTTTTAATTAAATTTTCCTGTCCGCAAGTTTAATAGGTAAAGTTGAAAAATGACTGAAGAAAAGATATATAATACAATTCATTGACGACGAGGCTGAGAACTCAGCTGAGATGAGCTCAAAAAGTGTTGCTTTGAAGTGCGTGCGTGATATTTTAGTAAGATCTTTAAAAGTTTGTTTGAATAGATTTTTAAATGAAATGATTTTTATTGATTCAAGTTGATTGCTGCTAGAAGATGTGAATTGTGCAGCACGTGATGTACAGTGGGTTTGGGGTAATTGGGTGAGAGTTTCAAGTAGTGAACTACTGCAGCTAAATTAAATTTATAATAGTACATAACACAAAGTACTCAATGCAATAATATTTCTCTATTATTCTGTATTAATTCTCTAAATATACCAGCACTAGATATAAGTTACGCTAATACTATTTGTGTATTATAAGCCATATTGTGATACTGAATTGTAAAGAGCGAGATGGTGTTATATATTGAATAAACAATACTAACATTTTAGCGGTCATGTGTTTGTTTCTTATGGTCATGAGTGCGTAGAGATTTCTAATTACTTCATACAGGCAATTTTTATAGCATTTATTATGCTCAGAAAGTTTTAATATATTTCATATGAGTAACATATCAGCACTCTTACTGTAGCTTTGACATCAAATTATGGCCTCATGAGTAACCAAATTATTGCATATGTCTAGCTATTTTCTAGCTATTTTCATGCAAACTGAATTTTTATATATTTTACAACTTAAATTACCACTCCACAATAATATTTCCAAGAAGTAAAATTGCTATTTAAGAAAAGCCGGGATTACGCTTTTACTGTCAATAAAACTACTTTTGATATATTGTAGATACATATGTAACTCTAGATTTTTTTTTTTTTGCCTAATAAGAACCAAACACAGCGAAAATAGCAACTTAAAGCGCTGCCACACAAGTATTTACTATATACAGTAAGTCAGTCAGTCGGTTGCATATCTGAGAAAACTAATTTGTTAAAATGTAGCATGGCTCAGTGGCAGCTCCTACTCCTCCTCATCAGCAGCATCATCATCATCATCTTGAGATCTTTGTGCACTGCACTATGCTATAGTCGTCAGTCAGTCAGTCAAACTAGCAAGACTCCAAATGTGCTGTGCATCCCAGCACAATCTCAAGCATCCATCATACGCTTGATGTGCTGGCAAAAAGTTGCTTTTTAGCTGAAATGCACAAAAAATGAGTCGCATGGAGTTGAGCTGTCTTCCATTTGAAATTTTTTTTTTGTTAATATCTTTGCCTTTATTTACGTTTTTTTTCCGCTGACAATTTCGCTTTACTACTTTTGCATCGAGTGACATTTTTTGAAGCAAAAAAAAAAAAAAGTAAAGTGCAGCCTTAGCAAAAGTTGTGCAAAAATTTAGTATAAAGCAAAATGTGCGCATCTTGAAGCGTTGACGCACAGCGCATTCAACTCAACTCAACTCGACTCGATTTGACTTGGCTTGACTTTGAGTTGTGCGTGGAAAGCAACAAGCATTTTCCTCCTGTTTTTTTTACTTTGAATGAAAAGGCGCTTTGTGCGCTTTTTAGTTGCTCGTTAGCAGTCATGCGAAAGCATTGTCTATTTTTAGTAAAGAAAGTTTAAGAAGTATTTATATAAAAAAAAATTTGTAGTAGGGTATATTGGGTTTGTTGAAGGAAATACATTAGAAGAAGCATCGTAGATCCGTTAAAGTGTATCAACACGACGATATATGTATGTCGATCTAGTTATATCTGTTTGCCATTCCGTTTGTTTAAATGTCAAAATGAATCTTATATATGGTATATTCACGGAAACATCGGAGATTTGATTTAATGTTTATATATATATTTGAGGTCAGCACGCCAAAGACGTGCTATATATGTCCGTCTGTCCGCTTGTACATCTGTTTCAGTAAAATATTTTCTAACGAGAGAAAATAAGGCTTTATATATGTCACACAGTTACAAACCTTTTTAAACTTAAAAAACATTTTCATCAAAAATATTTGAAAAATGTTTTAGTTGACTTGTTTCAAATTCTCATGAAAAATGCCTTATGCAGGATATAAAAAAGTCGAGCATCTCGCCTATAACTTTTGTTGCAAGAAAAGTGCTTTAAATCGAGTTCTTAAAAATCTTTTGTTTGATTTTGTCTTTGCAGCTTTCTGCCAAAAGATTTGAAACGACATCAAGTAAAAAGGTATATAAAAATTTTGTATGGCTTAAAATATAAATAAATTTCAAACTACAAATATTAAGCAACATCTCTATTTATAAGAAAGCGTCGGCTCATATGAGTTGGCAATAGTTAAGTAAATTTTCCGTCAAATCGGTTCAGTAGTTTCGGAGAAAAGGTCGAACAAAGGGACACTCAGAGATAATTTTTCAAAAATAGTTTTTAGAAGTATCTCATTTATTATTGTAAAAAGTTGTTATTTTTAAATTATATCCTTCTCTAATATATAACCACCTTTTAGCTGAATATTCCAAGGACTGTTTTTAGCATTTTGCAATATTCCACTATCCAGACTATTCCTTTGGGTTTAGAGGTACTCTTGCATACCGTCTGCTACTTCTTCATCCGAGCATAGTATCTTCGATGGCATTACATATATGTATGAGGCATCAGGGATAGAAACATCACCTGTGTACAAGTTCTAAAGGAATGATCCATGCACGCTGTCTTGGTTGACATCAGCATGCACTTGCTGAACTAAAGAGTTGCTTGAGTGTACATTAGCACAAAATTGCCTTCCGCCTAGGTAGAAGAGCAGTAGGACGAAGTATGGAGCCCAGTATGCCACACTCGGTAAAGGCTTGCTGCACATCGATAAGAACTGCATTGCAATAGTCCTTTTCGTCATATGCATCTAGCATGTTGTTTACCACACTGTGGAGCTGCTCTGTAGTGCTGTGTTCTGCTTAAATTGTTATTGGTGATCCGTAAATAACTCTCTTAGAATTAACAATGTCCGCGAGGCGTCCATCGATCGGTCGTTCTCAAACCTTCGATACTGAGACTTTCGATCCGAGACTGAGTGTCTAGGTCACTTTCTAGCTTCCCAGGTTTGTGGATCAAGGTGAAGATAGCAAATTCCTATTAGGTTGAAGGTCAAAATTAAAAAGAGAAAGCTTTTAAAGCTTTTAATATCCTTGGGAGATTGGGATTCATTTGCTTAAGTTCACATTGTGAGAAAAGTTGTTGACTGTCATTCACTTGGGACTGACCAACAATGATTCTTGTTACAAATGGTCCAAACAACTTACACGTCCGCTACGACACGTATCTCCTGTGTAGCCTTTGAAAACCCGTTCAGAAGTGAGCTAACGTGAGAAGGAGAAGAAGTTCTATGAGAGTTTGGAACGTCTGCACCAGCGTTGTACCGAACACGATGTTAAAATCGTGTTTGGCGATTTTAACGCCAATATTGTGAAGGAAGGAATCTTTGGCCCAATCGTCGGAAAATTTGGCCTTCGCGACACTACCTCCAATAATAGAGAGAGGCTAATCGATTTCACCGCAGGTCGAAACATGGTAGTTACTAGTACAAAATTTCAACACTTCTACATCCACAAGGCTACATGGCTGAGTCCAGATCAAAATACACGCAACCAAATTGAACAAGTTTTTATTGACGGAAGATCTTAACTGAGAACTTTACGTGGTCGCAGCCAGTCGCATGCAATGAAAGCTAGACGTCGGCAAGCTGCAATCAGAATAGACCGCCGCAGCCTTTTCAAATACACTCTACCGACTGCTCCGGGAAACCTCTACGTCTTCTCGAGATATATGTGAGCAGTGGAAACATATCACCCGCTCCATGGATAGAGCTGCCAAGGATGTCATTGGTTATACAAAAACTGTGAAGAATTCTTGGTACGACGAGGAGTGCCGCAATGCTACTGCAGAGAAGAACGATTCCTATCATAGCGTCTATTAGATCTTGATTTTCGTCTTTCGAAAGTGGACTTTACTTCTAATTTGCTTGCTCAGCCCAAAATAGCAACTATTTGCAAGCGTGATTCTTTGACTGATCTACAGGCAGTCGTTGTTGTTGCTGGTTATTTCGGTTCCAAGATAGATATTCATCATCGTCACGATTTTTCGAAAGTAGATCACGAAGTTCTATTATAGAGTACAATGTCTTCATCTAAGTGCAGTTTTGTGAACTTTGCTGGTGTTTAGATCCAGCGTGATCCAGTATCATAGGTTAAATTTAAATATAGTTCAGGATAGATTAAGTTGTCTAGTTTTTCTATAATTGGGTTTATAGCAGCTAAAGCATTGAGTATGATAAATAATGGTAGCTGATCTATAGCTCAAACGTGGACTGTCTGATATGATTTGCTTCCATTCAGAGCTACTTTTATACAAAGCGAAATGCAAGCAGCTGCATAGATTATTTGGGACATCAGTGGCTAAGTCATTGGAGCAAGATGCGATAACATACTCCTGGATTACTCTCTATTTAAATACTTTTTGGATAAGACTTATTATCGGTCCCAGGAAATTTTAATTGAACAATCAACAAATATTGTTATAAATTCAGTTGCTCGGCTGTTATCTCAACCCACATTTACTTGAAATAAAAACAATTTTTCACTGAAAATTTCAAAAATCTATTCAAGATACATCATAGTCTATATAGGCTTTTAGTAATATTAGCTGCGAAGTAAATAATTTTTTCTACATATTAGCTAACCCTAACAGAGTTTCTTGCTCTATAAAAACTAATTATTTTTTTTTTATGCGGTGACATTAAATATACAGTTACAAATCTAATAATCATGCCGCTTTTACGATATGGCTATTTAAAAATTAATCACAATATTTTTAATTAATCTGCTGTTGAGCTGTTGTGTATATATTTTTCTATAATTAATTATAGAAGCTGCACAGTATTCAAGCGTGTGATTTTTTTTTTTTTTTTTTGTATTCTACAGATATAACTGTAATGCTTTGCTCTACATATATATATATATATATATTATTTTTTTTAACAAACCAATATCCGATTTGTTGCGGTGCAGCGATGCGTGGTCACATTGCGTATGTGTAATATTGAATTTCATACCTGCGCGGCCTGCAGCAAAGACTGCTGCGGCTGACACTGTCATGTGAAATGTGCAATTAGTTATTAATTAATAAACCGCATTTATTTTAATTAGTATATTTGTTTAACCAGAAAGAAGAAGAAGAAGAAAAAATAAAACGAACATTTGTATGTATTAGTGAGCGGCAGAGAGTTGACAGTATTTTTTTATGTTTTATTAGAAGTTTCTTTATTTATATGAAATTAGCAGGCTTGAGTTTAATTTGAGTACAATTTTTATTATTTGTAAATTATTTTATAATTTTTTCTAAAATTTCTTTTTAATTTCAAGTTGAAAAATGCGCCTAACATTTATATTACCATGGTCAAAATTAATTTAAACCAAAATTATATGCAATATTTCACACGTTTTTTTTTTTTTTTCGCTAAATAAATATTTTACACCAAGCTCATCGCCGTCGTCGTTTACTTATTTTGCACTGTTTACAATTTATGCGCAATTTGTACAATAAACAAAGCATTTGAACAATGAAAACAAAACGAGGACATCAAGGCATTCCTACAACATAATGGCGCCTCGTCTTTAGTTTGAAAGTTGCCTAAATGCATGCACACCACCCTAAGCATAAGCAGGGCATTTTAATTATTTTGTTGCGTTAAAAACACCTAAATAAACATTCGAAAATTCACAGCGTTGACAATGTCCTGTTTAGCAGCAAAATTAAATAGAAAGCAACAAATTGAGCAGCCTTGTTAAAATTTTGGTTGCTTAAATTAGTTTCTGCTTTAGTTTTTACGTAAATATTTAATTGTGCCTATTCGCAGAAGCTTTTGACATTGATAGACAAGTAAATCTTAGGAATTGAGTGGCTTAACTACTAAAAATAGTTGTACATATAGTAGAGAGTTATCTGCGCAAGATACACTGTATAGAACGCCAAGAAAGGGAACAGATTTGTATGGCTGAAATGGACAAATATGAAGAATTTTAATTTAAGATTTGGAATTTTTGCTTAAATAAAAAGAAATAAGTTTTTTAATTCGAAAAATCATAAATAATAGGCAGTGCTGCTATGTACTGTGGAAGATCAAACAAAGCGAATATCTAAGCTTCTATGCTTTTACAAGAACCGAACACTTTACTATTTGTTTATTGGCACAACATATACATATCCTCTATCAAGACTTCTGTCAAAAATTGAAAGTAATCAATATCTCGTATGTTTCTGTTCCACACTTTTCAGCTGCGAATTCTCGAGAAATAATTTTTTGAAGATTTAGAATGTCAGCAAACATGCCGCTGTAGCATTCAACAGTGGATTTAATGGACTGACTGGCCTCTAGGAGGACTGCCTGATTAGTATTTAAAGTTTAATCCGGCTTTAATACCCACTATTTCTCTAATCCTGAATACTCGTTTATTATTTCAATTAAAATTTATGAATTTGTAATGAGTTGTATGCTTGTCGGATGGTCCTGACATCCACCGTTCCGCAAGTTTAACAGAACAATATTGGTGTCTTTCTTGTCCTGAGCATTTACATGTATTTGTGTACTCAAATTTTGGCGTTGTTGAGGCGATACTTAGTTTTACAGGTCTTTCCAGCTTTTTTCTTTTATCTGTTCTACTTAAACCGTTGTTGAAGTTGGCGCTTTACTGGCCTCGCCAAACTGATCACGGAGCCACTGAGTGTCGTTGTTATTATTAAAGGGTTTTGGACAGTAACGGTACTTTGGTAGCAGGTTTCATGATCTCCATCAACCGTTGTCTAACCTCGTCGTTAAGGTCAAACAATCGTTGTCTCAGCTTCACCGTTGATTTGAAATTTGTCAACTCCGAGTGGTTGCGTGGCTTAACCTAGATATTATTCATTGCTTTTTGTTATTTATTGATACTTCAATACTTCTCATTTATTTTATTTTTCGAAGTTCAATTAAATCCAGGCACAGTCGCCAGAAAATGCTTCTAACAATGCCCTTCAGTATTGTTACCAAAGTAGTCGTTGTCCCTGCTCGGGCGCCACTGCAACAAAGTTGTTCTAATGGCTTGATTTGTAACCATACGCGTATGGACCAGATTCGTTGCAGAAAATGTATACAGATTGTTGCTTCTATGTTGTAAAATCTTCAAAAAATAAACTTGGGATGGTAAAAATTCTTTGATTTGAGAAAAATTTTGTATATAAATTGTTGGAGCAGTTGCTGATTCTAAGGACTCATGAAGATCTGAAATTTCTAGTCATGGAAGAACTTTGACAGTTATTCTTGGTTATGTAGGGAGATCTAGTTCATAATTATTTTGCAGTGCTCGCTGTAGAAGAGAGAGAAGATCCTTAGGGACTCCGTTCAATAGTGGTATCATTTTTTCGACTATGGACTGATTTGTTCTCCAAAACAAACCACCATATTCGATGGGCTATAATTGTTTCTAGAGTCTTCATGCAGCATAAGTTTAGAGATATATGGCGGATTATGTTAGTTTTGTTGGAGTCAGATTTGTTTATAGAAATTACTTTGCTAAGCTTGTAATGCTGGAGCATGAAGCTATCAAATATGTTGTTAAAATGGTTCAAGAGCCGAGATTTGGATCGGAGATTTTTTCAAAACCGGTTGATTTGACTTTTTAACAAAGATCTTCCGCTGTTAGGCAACTACCTGTGAGAGGTGCTATTGTATCACTACTTATTAATTATTGCTTTTTCTATCGAGTCCTAAAACTACTGAAGGTTCTGATATTTGGATTAATTTCTTCTCTAAATTTGCAAAATGTGTTCCGTTTAGATATATTAAATTCTGGTTTGAGGAGTGTGTTTGCTTTTCCATATTTTATTATGTTTTTCTGAATTATATTATGTTAAAAGTTGATCCAGGGAAGTTGTTGTTGGGTTATTGAAAGGTTGGTGCTTTCTCAAATAATTTTTTTTTTTTTTTTTTGTTAGCTTTGTTGGTATTGATAATTGCTTCATAAGACTACAAATCCGATCACTGGAAGAAGCAGCTCCCTACAAACTGTCAAATAGTTAACAATATGTCCGTCTGTCTGGCTATGTACAGCCAGAACTTGGAGTATAATAAGTGCCAACCCCTCTGTAAGTGGTTTAAGTATGCATAAAAACTTTTAAAAATTTTCCGGCCAAACTTTTATAATTAAAAAAAAAATTTGTGTAAATAAAAATTTTAAATTTCCTCACTGAATCGACACTAGTTGATATATTCAAGCAAAAGTTATTAACTTAAACTTTATTTCGTTTTATTTAATTTGCAATTCCACTTTGGCAAATTTGTTTGCCTAATTGAATCTGGAACGATTTAATCAAATACTTAATACAAAATGCAACAAACACACAAAGCGTAAATAGTAATAGTTACTAGTAAAGGCTAATTAAATGCAATTATTTATTCTGCTTGCATAGTACTAGAAATATATTTTTATATGCAACAGCAGCTGTAGCACTAGTCGAATAACTAATTTAATATAGAAATATACTTAATAAAGCCAACAATTCATATAAGCCTGCTGCAAGATTGCTCATACGCAGTGTGTATATAATTTATAATGCTTTGAGCATTATGCATGCAAATCATTCAATCAGATAAAACCTGATGACATGTGAAAAGTTAATTTCGAAGAAAACTACAAAATATAATAATATAAATTGCCTTAAGATGAAAATTAGTAGACAAGTGCTTCTTAAACTTAAAAAGCTGACTTTAAAACAGAAAATTCTACACAGTGTCCTTTTAAATGTGCACATTTTCCATACAAGATGCTACTACGGACAAATAAAGTAAAATACTTGTTTGCGACGTCTTTGTTTATTTATTTGCTTGCATGTTTGTTTGTCCTTGCGCCTCATTGTATGCAACGAAATGTTACAATAAGTAAATATTTTCATTGCGTAAATACACACACTCAGAGGATAGACAGACGTACGCAAGAAGAAGGAGGCAAAGATGCAAATATATATTATGCGTGTGAAACGCTTTTGTATTGTTGCATTTTACAGCACTGCAGCACTCGAACCATTTGAAGAGGCCGATGAGCTGCTTGTGCATTATTGCTGCTTCTGCTGCACTTCAAGTGTTGTATATTTTAATTAAAATTGATGATTTCAGAGAACTTTAAATTGTTTGTATATATTGTAATTTTAATTAAAAACTAAATTGCTAAATGTTCGAAAAAAACAGAAAAATAAAGAGGTTAATTGAAAAATCACAAAGAAACAATAACACTTTTAATGCAGTTGCAACCGAAAATTTTATAGTCTTCAGCAGTAGATTTAATTGGTCCTAATTATTTATGCTTTAGATTAGGGACTAATTTAGAGCAGATCAAATTAAGCATACCTTAAAAATCAATAAAAATTGTTCATACAAAAAGTTAGATTAAAAAGCAGATTTGTTGTAAATCCAAAAAATGTCCTGCGCTCCCTGTGGGTACATGATATACAAAAAATATTCTAAAGTCAAGAATTCAACTAAATAGAGAGACTAAATAGGGGAGCATGAAAAGCAGCTCTGCCTGGTTTATTGTCTTTTGCGCTTCTTACTCCAATCGACTACTGATTAAAACATTGCTCTCTTTCGATATTAGAGTCGCCTTTCGGAATATTTATAATGAAAAAATAAAAAAAATATTGTTATTAAATCTCATTATTACTCCGAACAATAGTTATAATAAAAACTTTTTTTAATATATTTGTATTTAATATAAAAGTCTGTCTAAATCTTCTCAAGCATGTATGAGAATATTTCTAAGCCATAAACGCATATCTACCTCATTTTTATTTTTTTCAGAAAAAAGGAAAAATATTCAATATCATTCAAGCATTTAATTGTTGTTGAAAGGTTTTCTAATAACAGATTTCACTATTCCATTGAGAAAAGCAATACGCAACATATTTTGGCTTGCAGAATGCATTTAAATTTCTTAGACTGCTTGGACTCAAATTTGTATACACTGTAAAAGGGTATATTAAATTTGTATAAATGTACGTAACAGGCAGAAGAAGATGAGTCTAGTTCCTTAAAGTATTTTTATGCTTGTTCAGCATATAAAGTTGTGGCGATATGAACATGTCCGTCTGTCTGAAGTCCATATGAACAACAAGAATTTGGAGACTATAAAAGATAGAGCGGAAACGTCTTCTGCAGAAAACTTGTATTAAATATACGTGCCAGACCATCTGTATGCAGAATTACCCATAAAAACCTCCACCTTCTCAGTAAAAACATATTTTTATTATTAATTTAGCTTAAAATGCCAAATGAGCTCGTTCTGACGTTAATCCTTACAAAATTATACATGAAGGTCTAGATCGATTCAATATAGATATGTTTGTCTGTCCATATGAACATCGAGCATTTGGAGACTATAAAATTTAGACCCTTCAAGTTTGAATATTGAACCTCTCCTACACCTTCTTCAGATGGCTAATAATATTCTAGATAGGTACATATCCGACCACTAGAAGGTGTACTTCATATACAAAACTGTACTCCTTCCTGGTTTTTTGTAGGAAAAAATATTCTTCTGATTTATTTGTTGTATCTCATAAGCACTACACAAATTTAAGTGTATCTCCTAGTCGAACATACGCGTCTTCAGCAATCTACTTGTTTTATTAGCTAGTGTATGCAAAGGTTATTAGCAGCAGCTACCCAAAATTTTTGTATATCTGTTTCAATACTGTGCCAAATATTTAGTATAGCATCGAAGCTGCTGGAGCTTATCTGGCCTCAATGGGAATTTAGAAGCTTTAATGTAATTGAGTACTTTTGTTTGAATGTGCTGCTGCTGCGAGTACACTAACAAAAAATGTATACAAATATATGCAAGCATATGCTTAAGCCCATTCTACGAAATTTTTTATATGAATGTCCTGCATATGGCTACGCACTGAACAGATACATTTATAGTCAAACTCAAACTTTTCTTTAACAAAACGCATTCACTTGTACTCGTTTGTGTATGCTGCTGCTGCATAGAAAACGTAAATTTTAATTTGTAGAAAAGTTTTTGCAAATTTTAGGATTCGAAAAGTATTTCTCTTTTGTGTTCTACAAATTTTATCGCTATTGTTGTCGGTGTATTTTGGCCATTCGAATGTCTAAACCAGTTGGCTTTGTACTGATTTTATTTTAAACCTTGTTGCAAATTCAATAAAATCTTTATAGCTGCTTAAGGTATTCAAGTGTGTGAATTTACAGACTCTTGTATAGAATTTGTGTACCCTTTTGGAAAAATATTTAATATGCCTCATGGTCTTGTAGGCCTCTGTGTTAATTGCTGACTTGTGAAAGTCATTACTTTGATTTATGGCAGTTAAGATGCTTTATTAAAGAATTAACTGCTCAGTTAAGTGTTAATTATGGTGGAGTATATGTATTTTAAAAGGAAGTTTCGGTGAAGTCGCAGCAGCTTTAATATTCTTTACACAAGCGTCAGAAATAGTTTGTGCTATAAAGCGTATAAGATTTCGAGAATCGTGAGTAGATGACTAGAAAATGGTCTACCAACTTTTTCATGTAGACATGCTCGAATGCAGAGTGGTTCTAAAATATGAAGTTGAAATAAATTACCCTAGTCTGAGAAAGTGGAGATTAGTTTAGGGAACATTTTAATAAAAATTACTGAGAGAGGCTTTGAGAATATAGATAGGCAAAGGAGTATTATGTTAGTTTTAATAGCTAGTAGTGAAATAGTTTTACTGCCTTGATTTAGGACCAAACGTAAGTGCGTATTAGAAGACCAATGGACTCGCACCATCTGGCTTTTGAAGATTTTCCATTGAATAAGGAGACTACGACATAATTTTTCTTTTAGGAAATATGTTCAGAGAGTTGGTTCCATAATAGCATTTTTTTTTTTCGGTTTTAGCTCTATTTTCCTAAAATATGGGTGTTTATGAGAAATTCAGGAGTTATTCCAGTAGCTATGCTCCATCTAGCGTTTAACAGCTTAGATTATATGTATACTGGAGTGTTGAACTCTTCGGCCACCTGTAGTATTTGTGAAGTACCAGTCCTCTGGCTAATTTTCATTACGACCGGTCTGACGCATATTTTACATGTCCTGAATCAGTTCCTTTTTTTTTTTTTCAATCTCCTGATCGAATACATCCTACGCCAATGCCCGTACGTACAGAGTATGTCGGGCTCGATCTTCCAAAAGGAAGTGATGCTGCTCGCTTAGGCCGATGACATCGATATCATCGTACGCAGGAACGGCGAGTCTCAAGGCGTTCTCGGAGATTGAAAAACAGTCTGGGCTCATGGGTCTAGCGGTGAACGAGGGCAATACGAAGTACTTGGTGTCTTGTCGCACTCCGTCAATGCGTCTTCGACGGTCAGTGACGATGGAGAATTTCAACTTCAGTGTTGTAGAAAACTTCGTCTATCTTGGAACAGAGATAACCAGTAACAACAACGTCAGCCTGGAGATCAGGCGAAGAATCACGCTTGCAAACAGATGCTTTTTTGGACTGAGCAAGCAAATGAGAAGTAAAGCCCTCTCTCGACGGACTAAAATAAAGATATATAAGACGCTGATAGAAGTCTTCGAGAGGAAGATTCTTTGCAGGATCTTTGGTCCTATTGGAGTCGGCGACGATTAGATTCCAGCGGCTGCACTGGGCTGGGCAGCTCATTCGAATGGATGAAAGAGCTCCAGCTCGCATGGTTTACATGGGGGCCCAAACTTGATTGGTGGACGCCGACATAGAGGACGACCGGGCACTCGATGGAATGACCAGGTATGGAGTGATCACTCCGTAATCCGCCTAGACGCGGCCATGACCGGCAGACGGTTGAAGGTCACATAAGTAAGTAAGTAAGAATCAGTTCCATTAGAATTGCCTCTGTCTATTGCCAAGGTTTCCACTTTCGCTTATATCGAGTTCCTGTAGATTTCCCATAGTCTTCTACAGGCATTAAGTAAAGACTTTAGAAAACGAGCTTAAAAATAATCGAATAAAAAATTCACCATACAACCTCAGTGTAAGGGCTAAATAAATACTTTTTCAGGGCTACAAAAACATTTTATCTAAATCTGCTTAATTACTTTTACCAGGCCTTCATAAATACTTGTAGGAGGGCTTTGAAAGTATTTCTATCAGGGCAGTCAAAGTTATTCTAGTAGTCTTGCTTAAATACCGGGTTTGTAAAAATATTTGTATCAGGTGTGCTGGAATACTTTCATCAAAGCTTCTTGCATACTTTTACCAGGGCTGCATTAAAAATTTTACCAGGGCTGCTTAAATACTTTTACCAGGGTAGCATAAACACTTTTACCAGGGCTGCTTGAATATTTTTACCAGGGCTGCATAAATATTTATACCCAGGCTTCAAAAAAATTTGTATAAATAAATATTTGTACCTGGGAATCATAAATGTTTTTACGAGTGCTGCATAATATATCTACCAGGGCTGCGTATATATATATATGTATCAAGACTGAAAAAAATATTTTACCAGGGCTGCATACACATTTGTACCAAGGCTCAATAAATATTTTAACTAGGGTTGCATAAATTCTTTTACCAGGGCTACACAATTATTTCTACCAGGGCTGCATAAATAATTTGTACCAGGGCTACATAGATAATTGTACCTGGGCTGCATGATATTTCTACCAGGGCTACATACATAGATATACCTAAAAGGGTTTCTGAAATTTTTGTTTTTTTTTTTTTTTTTTTGGGCTGTAAAATATTTTAATTATGGCTTCATAAATAATGTTTAATATTTACCAGGGCTGCAAAACTATTTGTACTAGGGCTGTTTTAGTAAGCTTTACCTGGATGGATATTCTTCATGGTGCAGTGTTTCTCCAATTGTAGCTACTAGGAAATGTAGCACTGTTTGCACCGATTTCCCTTTCATTTAGGCGTGTTCGTTGGACTCCATGGTTAGATTTGATCTTCACCTTACATATATAGCAGATCCAATAGTTTTTCTAGCTGTACTCCAGCTCGGTAAGTTTCCTTCCTTAAGGATTGCTTTAGACGTTTTTAGTCATCTGTAACCTGGCTGGAAGAGATTTTAATCAATTCAGGTGATTTGTAGCTCCCAAGCAAGGCAACATACCATTGGATCTTCTTGGCAGTGATTGTGCCATGCGGTATTTCTTATTCTTCTTGTTGATATAGATCTGAATCTGTGCTAAGTTCAGAGACTTCTATGTAGTTTAGAAAAATTACGCATATTGCTTCTAGGCTGTCCATTGCCCGTTGTTGGTTTTTAGTTGACTTTGCATTGATGGTAGACTTGATAGGTAGCTTCGAAAGTTTCGCTGTAATAGAGACTTTATGCCGAGGCAAAACGGTTTGATAAGGAAAGCTTCTAAACATCATCAAATCTATATTCCGGGAGTTACTAAAGGCTCTGTAGGTTGTGTTATAATTAAATTCAATTTGGATTTGGATGTAAATGTGATGTGAGTATGCTGTTCTCTTTCAAAGACTCTACATTCTGACACTTGTGTAATATTATTTAAGGCAAATATTTGATAGAGAATTGTACGTGTTTGGTACTATATAGATTTCTCCCAACGTTTGCTATACTTAAGCCAGGTTGTGATATGATATTTAAGAAATTCATCGAGCGGTCATATCTAGGAGCAATGAACCTTTTTAGTGCTAGCTTCTAAAGTCTGTCTATCCATTTTTAGGCCCTGTACCGAAGGTACAAGAGCCTATTGGGTTTGTGCAAATGTATGTAACAGGTAGAAATAATGGTCGGAGACCCCCCAAAGTTACCCCCATTATGGTCAGGAGTGATAGAGGAGTCGATATAGCCATGTCCGTCTGTCCGTCTGGCCGTCCGTATGAACGAAAGGATCTCGGAAACGGTAATAGATATAGACTTCGTGTTTTTTGCATTCGACTAGGACTGCTCCGGAATTTTACAAGTTTATTTTGAAATCTTGCCCCTCCCCCCCCTTCCCCATAAAATCACCCCCAAGGCTAAAAATTTCCTCGGCACAAAAAAAAGTAAGTATGCCAGTATAAAGATATCGTCTTTCTAAGCCAAAATCCAAAAAGTTCATCAAAATCGGATAATAAATGACGATTTTATAAGCAATTGAATTTGAGCGACCCCCCTTTTCGTTTCATACATAAAAAAATGTTTTATAAGGCACTTAGTGGTGCAGTGAGAAGTGGTCATGTGTTTGGTCATAAGCTAGGGGAACATTTAGTGTGTTTGTTAGGCGACCTGTGCTGGTACAGGGCCTCTTACAGTCGGTTACGCCCGACTGTGATTTTCTTACTTGTTCGGGATGTTTTATTCGATCATGCGAAATGTGACAGGATGCCATGAGCGTAGGTTCATCTCTGCCGTCTTCTAACACCATGCAATTTAATGTTAAGCACAGATCCTTTTTTTTGCTCTATTGTCGGGTAAAATAGCTGTAGTTGGGTAAATTCAGTCTAGAAACCTTTTGCCTCGATGGCTTTTGGATCACACACTTTGTCTTTCCATAGTAGATCTTGCTCTATGAACGGATAAAAGTGCCTGTATTGGGTAACTTCAGCCTAGAAACCTTGTAACTCGATGCAATACAAGGCTTTTGGATTCATTGGTAGTACATTCATCCAGGGTTAATAAACATTATGTCGACGCGAGTTTACTTTAATGATCTGGAAGATTCTCAAATTTATGGCTATTGGACATGTTCGTTGATTTCTCCGTCAATTGTGAACCGATTTTGAAAATTTTCTTTCTTGATATTGTTTGAAAAAATATCAAGATATCGAATTGATAATTTTTTATGTTAAATTGATAACAAAACAAAGATATTTCTAAATTATCCTATAATCCTTTTTTTTCTCTGTGTAGACATCAATTCCCACTGCTCTCCTAAGTCTATTCAAATTATACTGAGCACCACAAACATTTTCGCTCGCACAATGTCTTGAATTCACAACTTGTCAATACTAAATTCAACTTTTAACACTTCCACCGCACATTCGTCAACAGCTAAACGCTTTTCAACACCTGAAACAATAACAATTTGTCTAAGCGTAAACTTATGCAATGTTTACAACCACCCTACCCAAAATGTTCCCACCACCAAGTGAAACTTTGTCATTTGAAAAGAATAAAAAAACGAAGAGAAATGAAAACATGCCAAAAATTGATGAACAACACAACAAGCGACTGACAAAAGCGACAACTTCAACTTGCTGCCGCTGGTGCCGCTGTTGTATAAACGAAGCGTTAAATAACTTCTCCTACACGAACGAACTCCCACTGTGCCACAACGAAATTCAATCAATATAATTGCAACACTTTAGCTAAGAACTTTCTACGCAAGATGTGTGTTGTATGTGTTCATGTAACTAACTATCTAGCTATCTATACTGACTCTGACGCGTTGGTATGTATCTATGATGAAAGAGGTAAGAGTATCTAACAACCTGCTGCGCCACTAACGAGCTAACTAAACTACACACACACACGAACGAGCGAACGATGTGTGTGTGTATAGATGTATATGCGTGAGTGAATGAGTGACTGAACTATGACAAAGTAAGCAAACAATGTATAGCGTTTGAAATTTATGCGTCAAACAAACCTGAAGAAGAAGAAGAAGAAGTAGTAGATGCAGTAGCAGATTGAGTGGGCGTGCCATGGGCGTGCCATGGGCGTTAGACAGCCACATAAAGCCACATTGATGTTGCTACAGCTGCGGCGACAACCTGGTAAAAGTTTATGCACTTAATTAAGCCTCTAAAAACTTACTCGCACTAACCGGGGAGCCATTGAATGTCGTAAACATTGTATGTACGCCGTACTCCGTAGTACTATGTGCGGAGTACTTATTTTTTATGTACCAAGTTGCTTCAACTTGAACTAGTTTAGGTGATAAAATACTTCAAAACCGTTGGGCGCACTTGTTTTGGCTTCAATCATTGAAGATTTTAAAGTGTGTGTCTTAACAGATTTGTAATTTAGAAGAGAGGGTTGTTTTTTTGAGTTAGGAGTGTGTAATATAAGCTAAGAGAAGGTAAGAAAATTTGGAAAGTATTCATAAAAATTTAAAGATGCCAACATTTGCAATCGCTCTCACTTTTAAAAAAATACTAAAAACTTTTACTCCTTGAATTTTGTGTAGCTTTTCATTGAAATATATTTTAAATTTAAAACAGCTCTCTACGTAAGCACTCTAATTAGTTCAAAATTCGACACAATGTATCACGTTCCGCATTTAGAGCAAAAAGTATGCTCGGGTCTACGCCATTATTTTGACATCTTCACCGATGAATGTCGCAAGCATTCGATATGGGAAGTGACGCCGCTTTCATGGTTCATACAGTTGGTTGCTTATATAAGTGACTGGAAGACTTACAATGCGGAGTGGTTTCCGATAATCTATTGGACAATGTTGTTGGTCTGTTTGGTGGCAGTGGTAAGTCAAACAACAGTGCAAGGCTTGTCTTTTGATTATATTGCTTTTATGCTTATTAATTTTAGATATATAGCTTCAGTCAGTTTCTATGTTTATATTTACGCATTGAAAAGTATTATCTAAAGTCTGAAAGCCCCTACGATTATGTATTGCCCTATGTGATGCGCGAGAGACTAAGACTGCTGCGTTCATTTGTAATGACAACTGCTTGGAGTCTTATGCTATATGGCATAGTTGCAGTGAGTATAGCACTTATGGCAGCATGTGTACTAAACCCGAACTTTTTTGTGTTTTCTTTACACTAAAAGGTCGCACCCAATGCTATGCAAGTATGGATACATCTTTATGGGCTGACTAAATTGCTCGATAGTAGCTTTTATTTCTTCAACATTTTACGTACAAAAGCCAGAAAATTTTGGAAGATACTGCTAAACTTTGCTTTATCTGTTGCCACTTATTTATTAATGACATGCATTAAAATAATCTTTGTGCAGGCTTTGAGGTATAATAATGCCGAGGAGCTGCAATTGCTGAAATTCTGACACAAATGAAATATTTTAATATTATATTTTTAAGCCTTTAAGCTGATTTCAATTGTACTAACTGGCTAATAAATTGCGTAGTGCAAATATAATTAAGCCTACTGAGTGTGCCTATGTATGTCTTTAAATATTTAAAATCAATTCATTCAACACTCAACCAAAACACACAGGCACAAATTGTGCCCTACGGTGCTGTGTCAATAAATCAAATGGCAATTTTGCTCAAAGCGACTCGCACTCGGCCACTTAACAATTAGTGCCTAACGGCAGGCGCACAGCAGTCACGCACATATACACACATAAAGGACACGCAGGACATGCATGTTAGCTAATTTTCAATTTCGCGCACAGCTATCGATCGTCACACAGCATGTTAGTCAGTTCGTTAGTTATTTGTCCCTGTAGAGCATTTTATATTGTTAGTTGCTATTTTGTCGTTGCATACTTTTAGGCGTTCGCGCTTGGTCTAGCAAATGTGCAATAATGTATCGCATTTGCACAGCATCAAGTCATCGAGGCGTGCATATATGTGCAAATTTAATTGAAATAGTGACAATGACACTGAAAATGACAGCCAGACAAGTAGTGAACAGCGAGAAATTGTCGTAAAAAATTGGCAAATTTATTAAACAATTTAATTTTTGTTTAAATCAATAGGAAATATTTTATTTAAAGTCTGATTTTTTAGTTTAAATAAAAACTTAAAACATTTTAATGCATTTGACAATACGGCACAGTTTTCTTATTTAATAAGTCTTGACAGCCATCATCTATGTTTAAGTTGAATTTAATTTTGTCAATCCTTTTGTGCTGCTTTATATAAATGTTTTTTTTTTTTATTTCCTTAATACTTTATTTTCAAAAACTTAAAGTATTAATCCTTGTTGGAGCATAGGGCGAAAACAAATGACCTCCAACGACTTCTATCTGCTGCTAGGGCTCTAAGTTCACTCCACGAAGCCCTGGACCCGATTTCGGAATGGACAGTGCGAATCCATGTCTGGATAGCCGACGTTATCTGCAATCCACCAATCCACTAGGTCGCAGAGAAAATAATGTCCCGGCTGCTGGTTCGCTTATTGCTGCAACAAAAAAATTAAGAACACCTTCAACAGTACCGATGTGCAAAAGCGTCACTTTTTCTAACACACCCGATATTCCACCAAACAGAAATAAGCGTAGCAGCACTTGATTATTTTCTACTGTTTATTCGCAATATTATTCAACTGGTTCTTATTCACTATTATTATTACACTGTAATACTTTATAACTTTAAACTCTTGCAAGGTATCTTCCGACGTTTTTTTCTCTCGCGGCTTTCAATCAGAACTAACCGACCTACCTTACACTAAAAAATAATTATCTAATTTACAACAACAACAAAAAAATAAAAGCTCAACCGATTAAAACGGGATCACTCAAAGGAAAAAAATATGCAAGAGCAGAGTGGCCAACCGCTTGTCCTCTCTTGCGTGCACTTTTTGCTCTTACATCCTCATTTCATTCGTTTCAATCGGTTGAGACAATTAACCCATTATTGTCGCGGCATAAACATCCATGTTTGCTTTGGACGACCTCTCTGACGGCAGTATACCGTTCAGTGTCTGTTTCCTTTAAGAGGAAGGCGCCTAATAATTCAATAATACCCTTTCTAATGGTCCGATATAGATCTTTATGGAACATTTCATTAGATTTTATGTCAGATATTTCAAACTTTTCATTTTAGCTGAAATAATAAAAAACAAATAAAAACGTTTGGTGAGCAATTTGGCCAGACCACAATATCTATGAATTCCGGCTTTGTCACGCAAAAAAATGTATGGTTTCCGTTAAAAATGGAAGCAGTCTGTGAGCCAACATCTTCATATATTCAAAAATAAACAAACTGGTGGATGAGAAGTGTTACAGGTCTTGGAAAACCAATCAATCGAAATTTTCCTTTAATCCTTCTGCAATTTATCGGCACCATCGTCTCTGAAGAATGGAATGTCTGCTGTGTAAAGGCTGCACAAAATGCTACATTGTGGAACTCTACCTTTAAATGGATGCAACATAGAGTGTACATCATTCATCCATCATATATTTAATGAAAAAATGTCGATCGTATAGATTGCCTTCCAGTACATTGAATAGTTGGTTTGGGAACATGTATCATAATATAATCAGTTATCCATCATGACAGACCTTGTCAAATGCCATTTTCGACGCCAAGATATATTTCTTTGCAGAATTTTTTGTCTTCTTACCAAATGGCCGTCAACTGCTTTCCGGTCATGGCCACATTTAGGAAGGCGCGCAAGCCTCCATAGTCTACGGAGAGATCTCTCCATACCTGGTCATTCCATCGAGATCCCGATCGTCTTCTATTTCGGCGTCCAGCAAACAAGTTTAGGCCCCAATGTAAACCGTGCGTGCTGGAGTTCTTTCATCCATTCGAATGAGGTGCCCAGCCCAGTGCAGCCGCTGGAATTTTATGCGCTGAACTATGTCAACCTCATCGAATAGCTCGTAGAGCTCGCGGTTCATATGGGACCTAAACTAGTCATCGTCGACTCTAATAGGACCGAAAATCCTGCGCAGAATCTTCCTCTCGAAGACTTTCAACGCTGTCTCATCCGAATCAATCACGGTCTATGCTTCTGCGCCATACAATAGGAACGGAAGTATCAGCATCTTATAGATCTTGATTTTGTCTTTCGAGAGAGGGCTTTTTTTGCTTGCTCAGCCCAAAAAAGCATCTGTTTGCAAGCGTGATTCATCGGCAGATCTCCAAGCTGACGTTGTTGTTGCTGATTATTTCGGATCCAAGATAGACAAAGTTTTCTACAACACTGAAGTTCAAAATTCTCCATCGTCACTGACCATCCAAGACGCGATGACAGAGTGCAAGAAGACACCAAGTACTTCGTCTTGTCCTCATTCACCTACCTATCTACATTTTTTAGATATAAGTTTTTTAGCAGGTTACATGTTACATATTTTAATATAAAAATTATTAAACTATAGAAATATAAGAAACTTTTTTTTAATTTCACAAAGATTACTGCAAAAAATTTCTAAAAAATTTAAAATTAAATGCATAGACCATGCGAAGTGAAGTATGAAATTGTTGAAAGTACAAACAGAAAGATACTCAGCGAGTATCAGCAGCCAATGCTGCATTTTAAGCCTTACAAAGGCTACACTGACAAGTCTGAGCATTTACTGCATCAATGCTGCAAAGCAACGCAGCAAATGCTGCATGGCTACATGCTATACAATGCGACTTTTTACTATTCGCTTGGAAAATTGACATTTAAACACGAAATACCAAGGCACAAACACCATTGAATTACATACTTAGACGCATCCAGTGGCCATTTAGTGTGCGCCTTGGACTTGGCTGAATGAATGTCATGCCTTGGCACAAATGCAATCTCAGCAATGCTTTTTAAAACTATTTCGATTGCACTCTGACTATTGAAAGACGTTTACTAAAGAAATTGAAAATATATACGTACATATGTGCGTATATTTTTTTATCGATTTTATATACGATATACGCTGCATACTTACAGAAGCGCTGAAAGTATTTTATAGAATTGTAGAAAGAAAAAAAAAAAACAGAAGAAAATGGCGTAAAACTCCATTAACACTAATCGCTTCCCCACAGACACATAAACAATTTATCTGCGACGTTTGCTACGATTCAATGCTGCATGCTATACACGAGTATGTAGAGAGATATACGAGTATCCAAGCAGCGTTGAAAAATCAAAAGCGATTCTTTAAATTTTTCTTCGTTTTTTTTTTTATTTTTTTGCACAGAAAAGCTCAGGAATGCGAAGTTCAACGCTGAGCACTGTGCAGTTTATTTTGCTTACGCGGCAGTCGGAAATTTATCACGTTAACCTTTGGGAAATTCGCATATAATTTATCTTCAAGCAAGTAAATTTTCTAAAAGTCTCAGAAAAAAGAAAAAGAAATAAGCCGAAAGTGCTACAGTACAGGTGCGCGACTAGACGATACGCTGCTGCAGTTTATTTGTAGGAGAAGAGGTCTTTAGAAGCAGCTTTGTACAGCAAGTATTAAAGAAAGTTTAAGAGTAGTTTGCATACTTGTGCGCTGCAAGTTGCATGTATGCAGTATGTGTAGGGTATGAAATAAGTGGAATATCTTTTAAAACATATAAGCTGTTGTAAAAATTAATCTACAGTAAGAAAGTCCAGACGCAAAAGTTTGAAGTGCAGCAGAGTAGCACATTAAGAAACATATTCGCTGCTTGGAAAATATAATACAGGCTAGTTATATATAGGAGGCAGCTATTGAAAGCTTGGTAAGTTTGTGATACTTGATAGGTATTTTACTAGAAATAACTAAAGGGATTTGTTAATATTTAGTTAGTTTGTTTAAATGGAGAATAGTAAAGATTGAACTACTCAAGTAAGTATGATCCAAGTAGCGCCACTGTCAAAGCTATTTACTACAAGATCTACGACTTCAGCTGAGCCTATTTAAAATTTTTCTCGAATGCCGAAAAGACATTTCACGTAACACCATATGAAAATTTAGGTTGATATTGGCTTAAAAAAATATTTGTTCATATAAAGGGCCAAAAAAGTGGTTTTGAAAAGGGAGCATGGCTTGGTAATTTTTAAAGTTTCTTTTGCTGGAAATATATAAAAAATGAAGCAATCAAATAATTAGCATCAAATACTAGGGAGACAGACTTAGCAAGCCTTGTCGATCTAGCCATATACGACAAGGCTTGCTAAGCTGATTAATAATTTATTCGATCTGTAATGTCTCTATTAATGAGTTGCTAGCTATAGGTAAAAAGATCGTAAAAAAGTATTTGAGTTAAAAATTGGCGCCCATTAAGTTTATATTTATTTTATTTTTATTTATTTTTTCTATTTAGCAAGGTACACCGAAGGATCTTAAATTCTTTTATAACCTTAGTGTCTTAAAATTCAGGCACCAATAGGGTCGCGCTTAATATTGATTCAATATTTTGTTTTGGTCGGTCTGATCTGGCTATCGCACGCCAGCCCCCATATTTGGCAGCCAAATCTCCAATTTGGCGCTATGACTTGATTATACAACGTTTTTTTGTTTCTCAGCATCAATTTCTTGTGAGTTCTAACCAGCCAATAGTATTTGCCCACAGCAAGGGTAATGCCTAGGTATTTAGTGTGATTCGTCTGCTGGACGCGTACATCATCAACTATCACTGCCGGCGTGGTTTGGCTTTTCAGCGTGAAACATAAATAAGCAGACTTATGGCTGTTTATGCTTATATTCCAGCTTCTGGCCTATTGTGCAAACATAGCGACGTACTCTTGGATCCGCTGAAACAAACTTACATGTTGCTTTATACGTGACACAAACATCATCTGCAAATGTAGCCAGGCATCATGCAATTTGGATCATTGCCCCAATTTATGTTTGGCTGCGGCATATCAGCTGTATACAACGAGTACAGCAGCGGTCTTTGTGTTACGCTAGTCATAACTCACATATATTGCTGAGTGAAATCGTACCGCAAACTGCCTTCCTAATAGGTACGACCGTAGTAGAACAAAGTAGGTTCCAGGCAATGTGTTCTTGATCTTGACCAGTAGTGCTAAGTGCCACACTCTATCAAACGCTTTTCTAATGTCAAGAAATAGTGCATTGCTATGTCAGGAAATATGTCAAGAAATAGTGGATTGCTATACTTCTCACCAGTTCAGGTGATAAAGCACTGCTACTACAATTGACGCCCAACGTGGGGCGTCGTTACATATAGGTGTGCAGAATATTTTAAGCCATTTGACCAAAGCCTTTACGTAAGGATGCTAAAAAGATGAATAAATATTATGAAACCTTTCGAGAAAAGATGGTGGCTCCAGTGAAGACGATACAGTACTTGCCTCCAAATTGGCGCACAACGTGGGGCTTCATTTTTTTAGCTGTACAGATAAGTTTCCGCCATTCGACTAAAAATCTTGGCACCAGTAAAGGTGTTAAGTCGCTTGTATTAAAATCCAGAAATCAAAGCCCTTCTGTATTATGCCAGTATATGATCAATTGCCATGCTGATAATCATAATCTTCTCCAATTTGGGGAGTAGTTTAGCTTCTACATTTTTATGGAGCCGTGAAGAGTTCGAAAGTATAAATAGCTCACCTCGGATTTCACTTAATTACTATTGTCTTAGCGACGTCTATGTTCCACGAGTTTCCAGGAGTAACCTTAACATCTGATGCTCGTATTGTCCAGTCTCAGCTGTGCTTGCGATCTTGTCATTTCACAATGTATTCGAATGACCGATGCAGAAAACTCGTACTACTACTTTCTGCGTTTGGTCTATCTTATCTACCTGTTATAAAAAGTATGTTCTAGTAGATTCATAACGCCTGCTCTCTTTTTTTTTCTCTCTCTTTTGTACTTACGAATTTATAAAGCCTTCACTTTTTTATTCGCACTTTGTCTCTTATCATTTCACATCACTGCACTTGCTCTAAAAATTGGCGCCCAACGTGGGGATTCGTTACTTTTGAATGGATTAGGAGACGTTAGTTACATTTGTTAAAGTTTTTAGAAATGTCAATGTTAAGCAAACATAAAAAGTTTGATGAGTCGTCATGTTCCACTGGGAGTACAGTAAACAGTAAAAGAAAACCCTGTGCATTCGCACTTTCTAAAGTTAAAATTACAGACTAAAGCTTAATACAGGTACAGGAGAAAACACTTTCATTTAAAAAAAAAAACACACACACACAATTTCACACCCTTTTCGCTTACACTTAAAATTTGAATTACAGACAAATACAATTCAAATTGCATAATCTGCGCATTTTCAGACAATAAACTTCTGCAGTAAGTGCTGCACAGACAACTTCTACAGCATATTATCACATTGCATACACAAGTAATTTGCAATATACAAAAAAAAAAATACAAGAAAAAGAAAGCGTTGCATCAGCAAGGACGCAGGATGCATTCTTTGCAAAAAGTACTGCAAAACTAAATTATGTAGTACAACATAAACTTGCTGAACGAATAATAGCAAAATGAATGGAATTGTATGCAAACAAATGCGTTGCTGTACGTGCAAAGTTCTTATTTCATGAAAATGAAAATAAAAATAAAATCCAAAAATATAGAAACCACGAAAAGAAGAAGAAAAGTACGCTGTAAATGCGCGCATTATGAAATAAATTTTGTAAGTAAAGTACATATATATATACTCGTAGTATAGCAGTTATAAGCAAAGGCGCAGCATAATAATAAGCAGCAGCCGCCGTTCCAACTTGCAAATCCAATTTGTGCAAAACTAAAATAAAGAAACAAAACAAGAAGAAGAAGAAGAGTTCAGTGAAAATTTCACAAAATGCAATTTGCGGTAAGCGCACAAACGCCTACAAATTTATGTAAATAATGTACATACATATATATTATACGAACGATATAGTAATATATATATATATGGCATACTTTTGGACGATTTAATGTGACACAGCAGCAACAACAGCAAAATAATGTCATAAATACGTGCAAATTTTGTGCAAAATAAATGAATATTTATTTATTTTGAATTTATGTTTTAATTTAGCTTTTTGAGCTGCAATATTTGTGAAATTGTATTGGAAGAAATATGTCAAACTTTTATAAAAAATTTTTTTTATTAATGAATTTATGTAAACTATGGCTTAAAATAAAATTTCACTACAGAGAATCAGTTAAACAATTAAGAATAATTTTTGCAGTAAAGATTCACAAAATTTAATACAAATACGTTGATCAATATTTTCATTCATTGTAAAAAAAAGCACCAAGCACTACTGCGGTCGAATGACTTAAACAGCTGCTGTGTGTTAAAAAAAAATATTAAAGGTTCTTATATTCTATAGTCTTCAATATATCATTGTTCACACGTACTAAAGATGAACGGACGGACAGATAAATATAGTTTTATCGACACAGACTTGCAAGGCGTCAAAAAAGCCATTCAACAAAACACTTAATGCAACTTTTTTTTATTTAAGTATACAACACTCTTTCACTCAAAAAAAACTAAACTTCATTAAGTCAACTCAGCTGCAATCTATAAATATTAGAAGAAAAGAAGAAGAAGAAAAGAAAAGAAAATTGCTTATAAAATCGACATTTATTATCCGATTTTGATGATGATTTTGGATTTTGGCTGAAGAGGGACGTTATCTCTATACTGGCATACTTGGGGCTTTTGGGCAGAAGACATTTTTAGGCTTGGTGGTTGATTTCATGTGGAAGGGGGGGAGGGGCAAAATTTTAAAATAAACTTGTAAAATTCCGGAGAAGTTCTAGTCGAATGCAAAAAGAATGGAGACTCTATCTATTAAAATTTCCGAGATCCTTTTCGTTCATACGGATGGATAGACGAACAGACGGACATGGCTATATCGACTCCTCTATCACTCTGGATCCTAATGAGGGTAACTTTGGCGGTCTCCAACCATTATTTCAAAAATGCCATTCAACAAAACACTTAATGCAACTTTTTTTTATTTAAGTATACAACATTCTTTCACTCAAAAAAAAACTAAACTTCATTAAGTCAACTCAACTGCAATCTATAAATAAACAAAAACAGTTGACCTCAAAGCATTATAATGCGCTTATTGCGTATATATAATCGTATACCTCCTTCAGCGTACGATTACCGTCCTTCACGAAACTGCTCGAAACAATCAACTTTATATCAGCGATGTAGAGGTACACACAAATGCATAAATAAAATCGCTTTAACTTTGGCAAAAGCCTTCGCAACTTTCTAATACCATAAAATGCTATCGCAGACAGAGAGGCGCAGCAGCAACTTGTCCAACAGCATCCGCAACAGCAAAATTATAATCCGCTTAAACTAATACTTGGCTTCACAGCAACATAACACATACAAAAGCAAAACCTGAAGGACGACTACAAAAAAAAAAAAAACAAAAACATTGAAAACATGAAAACCTGCGATTCGTCGAAACTTGTTGTCTGGCAGTCAACAACGCCTACTCATCGAAAAGAAAAGTTTTCAAGACACAAAACAAAGCTAAATGCTGTCAAAGCAAATAGCATTTAAATGCACTGGACCAGCAAGGACATTGTTTTCTAAGCATACACTGTTTGATGCACTTATTTGGTGGTGGCCAACCCAAAAAAAGAAAATGTTAAGTGCAAAGTCAGAAAATTCAGCATTAAGCCGACTTAAAAAGCAAAACATAGAAATTATTGTTGTTCGTTTGAGACGACTTGGATAATAAATTTCTGTCAATGGTTTTTGCTACTTTCGGCTTAGAGTTAAGTAGAACTAGTGCACAAAAAGGCTTAAGTAGCATATAAGGACCTTGACGCTAGCATGCAGACAGACGTAGAATTGATGCGAAATGTTTATACATATACGATTTAGATTTGCAATCTGAAATTTTTTCTTTGTCAAGTTAATGTCAATTCGTCTGCGAAGTTAAATCGAAACGTTTGTTAGTGGCTAGCCGTGATTTGGTGATAATAATCTTAATTGTATTAAAGTTTAAGGCTGTCAGTTTGGTCTGAGTCCTGCGAAAGTTTGCCTATGTAAATTGCTTTAAGTGAGAAGATTAGTTTAACACTGCAGCGTGTTCAATTAAAGTTTAACTGCAATGAATAGTGTGGTATGCAGAAGAGAAGTTAGTCATAAAACAGCTGTCTTGCATCTCATAGCCTATATAAAGTGCAAATTTCTAATACAATTTCTTAAAAATTTAAACTTTCCTACTATTTAAAATACATATTATACAACATACACTTCAATCAGCTTAATTATGCACTCTATTGTTGTAGCTAAAAGTATTTAAGTTCATCCAATCTAAGCAAGTTCCTTCAACTTCTACATAAAAGAATGGCATAACAAATAAACTGTAGCAAAATGAGCTAAGACGCTACTCAAGCATTGTCTCAGCACTTCATTGAAAATGCAACATAATCCATTTTCCAGCAGTCTTTTCAATTTTGTTCTTTTTTTTTTTTTTTGTACTGTTTGCACTCTTAAACTGAGAGTTCTTTCTGTCTGGACGCCAATTAAAAGCACTGAAAAGTTTATTGCAAACAGCGAATTCAGCGAGTGAAATATTTTAATCCCATTTGCTGGAAAATTAAATGAAATGCGACTTAGCAACGCTAAATAAGTGCTAACAATATAACAGTAATACTGGCAGGATATAAGTGCGAGCAAGGAAGTAGTCAGTCAGGCGACCGGACAGACGGACAACCAATTAATAATGGTTAAATTAAAAAGCAAGTGCTCAACTTTTTCGAAATGTTTGCCATTGTGTTAAATACATAATTCAAAAATGTACAAGAAAATAAAAAAAAGGAAAAACAAATTTTTTGGTATAACCGAAGTTGTAATACGCTGCAAAGATACTAAGAAAGTTTCACTAAAAATTGTTGACTTCAATACATTTCACTTTTTTTGAAGCTTAATTTCAAAAATATTTTCTGAGCTATTAACTCCGTCTGAAACACAAATCTGCAAAGGTTGAGTTCGCTGAAATAGGTGCATTTCAAAACCTTTCACTTTTTCGTGACGCTTACTAAAATAAAACTTCACTTGAAAAACATTTCGTACACCATTACTTTCATCTAAATCTTAAATCCGCATGGGACTCCGTGTTTAGGTCTGATACAATACGATACTCTCGCCAAAAAATGCGCATTTCAAAACCTTTCACGTTTTCGTGACGCTCACTAAAGAAGTGTCACTACAAAAAATATGTCTGAACTCTTTCTGAAATTTTTTGTGCACGACTACCTCCATTTGAACTATAAATCTTCATGAGATATGTGCATAGTTCCTCGCTATAAAGGGCTTACCTCAAAATCTTTCACTATTTCGTGACGCTTACTAAAAAAATTTCACTTGAAAAAAATATTCGTCCACCATACTTGGATCATAAATCCGAATGGGACTATGTGTTTTGGTCTGGTATAATACGTAACTCTCGCCAAAAAAGGTGCACCTCAAAAACTTTCACTTTTTCGTGACGTTTACTAAAAAAACTTCAATTGAAAAAAAATATTCGTCCACCATAACCTCCACCTGTACCATAAATCCGCATGGGACTATGTTTAGGTTTCTCTCGCCAAAACAGGCGCACCTCAAAGCCTTTCACTCTTTCGTGACGTTCACTAAAAAGTGTTACTTCAATAAAAAAAATTCTGTGAATCGTCACATTCATTTGGAGACAATACGGTAACTTCGCTATAAATGGAGCACCTTAAAACCTTTCACTTTTTTTCACTCACGCTCAGTAAAAATGTTCGTGACGCTAATTAAAAAGTGTCATTTCAAAAAAATATCATGAACTAAAGGTTCATCTGGACCATGACTATACATGATGCTTTGTACTTAGGTCTGACACCATGCGACACCACGCTATAAAAGGTTTACTTAAATACCTTTTACTTTTTCGTAACGCTTACTAAAAAAAGTGCACTTTTATAACTTTCACTTTTTCGTGACACTATTTAAACAGTTTTTGAAGCATAGATCTGCATAAATCTACACGGGGTTTTATGATTAGGTCTTTGACAATATAGTACGCTAGGTGAAAAGGGTTTACTTCAAAAACTTTCACTTTTTCGTGACTTTTGCTTAAAAGTGTGGCTATTTTCTGAGCCTTTAGGTCTCAGCTAACTCGGTAATCTCACTAAAAAAGTTTAGCCTTTCACATTTAGGTGACGCTTACTAAAAATTGTCATTTAAGAAATATTTTCTGTAACTTTAACTCCATTTGGTCCACAAATCTGCATGCAGCTATGTACTTCTGTCCGAAGCAATACGGTTCTTTCGCTAAAAAAGGTGCACTTCATAGTTTTCACTTTTTCGTGACGCTTACTTAAATAAATATTCACCTTAAAGAAATTTTTTACACCATTATCTCCTTCTGGACCCCAAATCTTCATGCAGCTAAGTGCTTAGGTCTGGGACAATAAACTCGCTATGACAGATTCACTTTAAAATCTTTTACTTTTTCATGACGCTCACTAAAAATCACCATTTAATCTACTTTATATGATGCCTTTTTAGGCCCTGTACCGAAGGTACAAGAGCCTATTGGGTTTGTGCAAATGTATGTAACAGGTAGAAATAATGGTCGGAGACCCCCCAAAGTTACCACCATTATGGTCAGGAGTGATAGAGGAGTCGATATAGCCATGTCCGTCTGTCTGTCCGTCTGTCCGTCCGTCCGTCTGTCCGTCTGTATGAACGAAAGGATCTCGGAAACGGTAATAGAAAGAGACTTCGTGTTTTTTGCATTCGACTAGGATTGCTCCGGAATTTCACAAGTTTATTTTAAAATTTTCTTACTTGTTTTTTTAATGTGTTACAAACTAAATGACAAACTCTTAATACACTACTCAAAGCACTTATAATATATATGAAGTGTACACAAAAAAAAAGTCTAAAATCGCTGCTAAAGTGCATAGACTTTGACTAAAAGCAAAACACCATCCACCCACGCTCCTACCCAACTTTAGCTGACAGTAACTGCTTGCTGTTTCATGTCCTTTTAATCTTTTGCAAACAATGCTTGGACTGGCCAAAAGAAACTGCGAATACCAATACACTACAAGTACAAGGACTACCTACTACTATTACTTTTCGCCTAAGTTTATAGCAATAGATTTTTGACGTTGTTGCTCCGAGCTGTACGCAGTGTCAGCAGGATAACAGGATAACTGTCGAATGAATTGATATTGTTTGCTTTTAATTAAAAACAATTTGCTTCGCTGGCTTGCTTGTACGTTTGAGACTCACTATACACTACACTTTTGATGCAAAATAACAACCGAATGAAGATGAGTCTCATCATAATCAACATCATCAAACTTAACATCATTGCTCTTCATCGTTGGTCTTCGAAAAAGGATACTAAAGAGATTTCAATTTATTCGCGTTCGAGTTGCCACGTTTGCCGTTGCTGTTGTTGTTGTTGTTGAATTGTGTACAAATTGCCTTCGGTTTGGTTTCGTTTTCGGATTTTCTGTGCTGGTTTAGATAATGACGTCTTTAGTGCCACCAAAATTCAATATACACATAGATGGTAATGTCGATGGTGTTGGAAATCTATGCTTTTGTTGACAATGTACTGATGGCAATGACTATGGTTTGCAAAAGTATAATCGAATATGCTGCAAGGAATTGCAAAATTTGAATATTCACTATTTTGAATGGCATTTTAATAGTATAAAATAATACAAATATGTATAAATTTTAAAACAATATAGAATAGAGCTTAAGCTGAAGAGGGACATGCTCTGCTTAAAGTAGGTTACTATTTTTTAAGCTTTACTTTTTATGTATATGGGCAGCCTGCTTAGTTGTTTCGTTTAAGTGCAAGTTTACATAATTAGATAAATTGCATTGCTATATTCTGTTAATGTAAACAGCATATAATAACATTAACAAATAATAACAGTGATTTAACAGAATCACGTGTGAGACTAGAATAATACTGGTCATAGGTATCTCCTGAGAATAAATCTATTTTACTTTCGAAATGCTGTACATTTCTAAAGAATTTAGGAAATCAAAATAATTGGTTACTGTTAGAAGTTCAATTACAACTAGGTCAGTTTTGGGTGTGCATCCGTTAGAACTATCTTGTCCAAGGTCGCAGGAAAAATAAGAAAATTATTAAGAAAAGCTTCGGAGTTAACTTTCGTTGTTGAGAATCATAAAAGCCATGAATACATTATGATATGTGCTGGTTTTTTAACACAATGACAAAACTTCTTTGTTGTTTTTTCTACCAGGAATGTGAGTTGTCCTGATTAGCTTCAAATTTAACAAATTTATGATTTAATTAATGAAAAGCTTTAATATACCATCGCCACTGGCCATATCATTCGAAAACCATTGATATAAAGGTCAAGGCTGGCTATGCTCCATCCAATGTTGCCACAGTCTGGCATCGATTGATCAGACTTTGTACATTTGAATATATGCTGCTGGTTTATCTATATTAAGTTTCTCAACTTTAATTTTGAGAATGAATAGGCTTTCAATGTACTTCTCCAGTATCTCTTTTTTGTGATGATGCTTTAATTTTTTCTAACCGCCATAATTTTGCAGAATACATCGCTGCCGATCCGGTTGCCAAGTTATATATATTAAGTCCTCTCAGCTAGAATATCCCGACAACTTTGTGATCTGAATATATATGTGAGCAGCGCAGACTTTTCCAGTAGCTGCATGAATAAAGCTGAAAAAAAGGCTATTGGATACCAGACCTCTGACAAATTCTTGGTAAGAACTTCCCTTATAAAGAACTCTGCTATTGGTAGCTGGTAGAAACTAACAACGGAAGAAAAAAGTGCAAGAAAGACGTGAGATGTTGAGAGCATATGGGATAGAAATGAAAATACTTTAAAGAGGTGAACCATATGATTGAATGTTTTAAACCCGGAGATACTTTCTGCAAAAACGGAAATCTGCTTACAGTTGGAAACGAATCATTCAGAACTCCAACTTGATGGCATTGAACTTTAAGAAAGGAGACGAGAATAGAATCAGCTTGGCTTCACACCGAAAATGTCAATCATACCAGATATTCATACTACGAGAATTTTTGGAGAACACCCGTGAGGACGATCACAATGCCATCAGTCATGGTGAGCAACCTAAGCCAAATACTTGCTAAGCGCATTTAAATGAAACTTCCTCGTGATATAACATTGGCTTATATCATTTCATCGATTCCGACGGTTGTACCGACTTATTGGATTTTATATTGAAGCACCATTTAACGATATTTGAATAATTATATCTATGCAGTTGGCGGACACGATGCTTGCATGGAGCTGCCTTCAGCGGAACGCCACTGATAACCGCTTCAACACAAAGAAGATTGTTGATGTTCTATAATTTCTAGGTATTCCAGCAAAAATATCATATGGAACCCCTATAAGCCCTTTGAAACCAATAGAAGTTTTAGGCAGGATGATGCAATGCCGTACAATTTTTTTAAACAGTTTATGGAGTATATTCTATGCTCATGTCAATGTATACATATGGTGTTGAGTTCGATCTTCCAAAAAGAAGTGATGCTGCTTTCGTGTGCAGATCGGCACACAATAAATGTGAGTTAATGCGTTCTTAGATATAGAAAAAAAAAATCATGACCAACGGGTTGAGTGGTGATTCAGGAAATTAAGATGTATTAAGATGAATCTTCTTGCTCGCCGTCATCGAGTGTTGATGTAGAGCTTCAACTTCAATGTTAGAGAAAACTTCGTCTACCTTGGATCCGAAATGATAAGCAATAACAACATCAACCTGGCGATCAGGCATAGAATCACGCTTGCTAATAAAAGCTACTTTGGGTTCAGAAATAAAGTAGAAGCAGAGTCGTCTCTCGAATGACTGAAATTAGGATCTACAAGACGTTGATAGACCCGATTATGCGGTATGGCGCAACTGAGACTGTTTTTTGCCGATGTGTACAGCCAATGTTCGACCTCTCAAAAAACTTGACACAATTTCAATGAGTTCTGATGGAAAATTGAATTGTTTCATTTTAAATATGAGACCATCCTACCACAGAAACCTACCTTAATGTTCATAATACCCATTCTACCTTAATGTTCATAATACCCATTCTAATTATTAATTTAAAAAATGATGTACTATGCTAATTTCGCGTCGGAAGTATTTTATTACTGACGACGAATACTGAGAGCTTAAATGAAAGATACGACTGAGGGTCTTCTGAAGGCCTGCAAAGTTTCTTGACGGAGACTATTTTTCCGTTCTTTTAAATTTCAGCAAAGTAGCAGAAATTTAATCATGCAATGATAAACCTAATCTTAATTTATATGTCTCCATAGCTGTCAGAAAAACATTATTTGGGCCAAGTATTATTTATTCGGTTTGGTTTCAATTTACTATTGTTTTTAGATTGCTTGATAAGGATTTTTTTTTTTTGTCATTTAGGTAAGAATATATTGTAGAACTAGCTAAAAAAAATTTGTGCTGCATTTAATACCTATTCAATGGCATTACGACAAACCCAAAATTAGCTAAAAATCGCGAACAATTTATCATTAAATATGCCAATTACTACAGCGGTTTTCATAGTTGCACGAATGCATTATAAATTTTTGATAGAATTTTATAAACATTTATATTTAATATGTACAACAAAACAATTGAAAAGGGTGTCGTATATTAGCTGTGCAGCACAGCTACGTGATTTAAAATAAGCTAAAACCCTATTTGACTTGTCTAAATAACGAAAATGAATATTCAAAAAGTAAATACAACTCAATTAGTTACAATTAGTAATATATAAAATATCAAATATGTCGAACGCTGTTGATGAAAATTTAATAACTAATTTCTAAAATGCAGAATTTTGCAACTTAATATAAGAATATAAGAATAGTAGGTAGTATAGGTAACTAATAAAAAATTGATTTTAATTAAAACCAACGAAAGCATTTGCCATGCAAACATGTATGAAAAGCTTTGTCAGAATTTTGGCTCATAGCGATGCATTTAAAAATATATATATATACAATATATATGTATATCGCGTCTATAAACCAATATATTTTTTAATATTTTATGTGATTTTCTAATTAAAATATTTTCGCGTTGAATTTTGCGTATTTATGAATTTTATGCTGAAATATGCGCTACACCAACAACAATAATAAGAACAACAACAACAACAACAATCATCATCCTCATCAACATTGTTGTTTGTGTGTGTTTGTGTTTTTCTATTTTCCAGGCTTATATTGGTTTTCTTTTATGCAAATAAGCGTTCGAAAAATAATAGCGAAACAACCGACAAACGCATTTCAAATTCATTTGCATACTTTTGGGCGCGCAAGCTCGACCGTCCGACCATATTGCAGCTGTCTTCGCAATATTCTGCGTAACACCAAAATTCAATAAACAAATATATTAACAGAGTTTGCAACAAATCAGCGCCTGTTTAGTTAATTTATATACCATTCAGTGGCGTTACAGGTGTAGTACTATGGCAGAATAATACGTAAACAAAATATACTCGAGGCCCTTTGCAGTTTGCATAATTTCAGGCGCTAAATATGCAAAAATCTCCGTGAATTTATTGTTTTTTTTTTTTTTTTTTAAATTATCATATTTTAAACAATAAATATAAGCAGCTGCTGTTGAATTTTTGTACCAATGCTGCTTAATTATATTTGTTTATAGATATTGCATGAGTAGCTCGGCCTACTACGCTTATAATAATGATGTGCTCCATATTTAGTATTTGTTGTGTTTATTTGTTCAAATGCTTTCTGATTTGTTGTCTTAATTTGAGTATTGCAATTGCAGTTGAATTGATTTTTGCTTAATTGTGCACAAATCGTATAATGTAATCAATATACATGTCTGTCGAATATCCTATGTAAGCATTTAAATCATGATTTCTTGCAATCATTAATATATGCACATCATACCAAATAGTTTATTATTGATTTAGTAGCTAAGATTATTTGCAGTTGCTGCTCATATTTATTGCTATTTTGTCGATTTGATTTGGTTTTAATCAAATACGAAAATGCTGCATATTTACAAATTTATTACATTTTGGTTTGATTAGTCATAACAAGTAGTTCGTGAAGCTTTATTTACTGTACTTAAATAGACTTATTTGTTTATATTGTTTTAGTCTGTTGAATACAGTTGAACTATACAAAACAAGTGGAGAAATGAGACTACTTCAATGGTGTATAATTCATGTCTGAATGGAGGTTTTAATTGAACTTAGGCATGGCACATTTTAAATTTGATATTGATTTCTCGATTGAAAACTTAATTTTTAAAACTTTTCGTTCAAGATTTCCAAAAATTTAAAAAATTTAGATTTGATATTGATTTCTGTTAGAAGATTCTATTAAAATTGTATGGAGTACTCAAGAAGATTTAACACAATAGAGATATTTGATGAGATAGATAAATTTGATATTGATTCTAAACAGAAGTCTTTGGCCAAATTGAATAAATTTCAATTCTGATGATTTTAGTTTAAAGTTTCACAAATTCAAATTTTCATAATTTACATATTTAAGATTTAATATTGCACCTTGAGAGAAATCTCTGACAAAATTGCCGGCGTAGTAAAAAAACTTCTCTTTTGGCATAGTCATGTAGGTGTCCAGAATGGAGATATTTAATGAGTAGGAGATTTTAAATTTGATATTGATTACCGATAGCAACTTCTGATTAAATTTAGGGTGTAGACAAAAACCCTCACTTATATTGTCAAGAAGATTTCGCAAATGAAGAGTTTTGATGAATTGGAGACTTTAGATTTAATATTGATTCCAAATAGAAGTATTTGGCAAAATTGAGTGTGTACTATATAATGCCATTACTTAAGATTCTAGTTCAGTGTTTCTTAAATGAAGATTTTAGATGGGTTCGAAATTTAAGAATTAATATTGATTCCTGAAAGCAGCTTCTCACGAAATTGACGCAGTTGTAAACAAGACTTCAGCTCAGTAGTCAAGAAGATTTCCCAAAGAGTTGGAGATTTTAGATTCGATTACTGATAGAAGATTCTATTGAAAATGACAGAGTAGTAATAAAAAAACCATTTCTGGAGTAGTCAAGAAGATTGGAGAAATAAGTTTTTATATGGATTTCCGATAAGAGTCTCTGGCCAAACTGACGACATAGTAAAAAAACCTCACATCTGGAATAGTGAAAACAATTTCCCAAATGGAGCTACTTAATGAGCTGCAGATTTAAGATTCAATATTGATTTCAAGTGAAAGTCTTTGAAAAAATTTACGGTCTACTAAGAAAACTTCATCTCTAGAATAGTCAAGAAGACTTCCCAAATGGAAATTATTGATAAGTTTGAGTATTTAGATTTGATATTGAATCCCGATAGGAGTCTCTAATAAAATTGACGACGTTGTAAAAAAGATTGCAGCTCAGGAGTAGTCAACAAAATTTCCCAAATCAAGATTTTTGAGTAGTTGGAGAATTAAGCTTCGATATTGTTATAAGTTTCTAATGAATTAAAATAACCTTTAATTATATTCAAGTTTTTTCGCTCAACATTTTAAAAATAAAGGGGATGGTACCTATAGAAGATTTCGTGGGCTTATGGAAGTTCTTGAAACAATAATGATTGTTATTGCTTTCTTGGGACGTTTTTGTTAACATTTTATATTTTCTTTTAAGTGAGTTATACACCCTGTCAAGAAGTATTTGTAACTGCATAACTACTATTTCGCTGGTAGTAGTTGGGCAGTTAATTTGTTTTTTTTTTTTTTTTTTGACGGCAGATTCACAAAATCCTTTTTGTAACATTTTCAATGCCTCCGCACACGAAATATCTTTCGGAAGACAAAATTTAAAAAAAAACGTTGATCAATATTTTCACTCATTATAAATAATCACGCAGCACTACTGAGATGAACCGACTTAAACAACAGCTGCACCTGCCTAACTACTACCCGGGAGATTTACATTAATTTAATTCCCGATAGTTTCTTGAGGTGGAGTACAGTTGCAGTTGTGCTTATTACATGCTTCTTGAATGCTCTTGATATATTACCGGAAACCAAACCATTCCAGTCGGGGTTTTTGGCTCAGCATTTCATCAACTGTTTTTACCCTTTACAACATTATTTTGGCTAAGAGGTTCACTCCGACTAAGACGTCGATTTTGCTGGGCTTGTTGAATTCTGGATGTGCTTGATTCCATTTTTTCTATTCTTTTCTAATGTCGATGGCAATTTTTGGCTGGAAAGTGCTTTTTGGAACCATTTGGAAAGTAAGACACTTCTACGAATACCTTAATATTATTTTTGGTTTGATATGTAGATGCACCTTTTCTTCGAAACTTCTTTGCCTTCTTAAACCTCTGCTGCGTTTTCACTCTTAAAAGGTTCAACATCTAAGTTGCTTGAGTGTTTTCTGAGAACCGGTATTTTCTTTGGTTAAAGTGATCCAACAAAATTGGTTGGCGGGTATTTTGGCCACTGAGATCCCTTTTACCATTGATTATGTCTGAGAATAGCTTAAAAAAGGTTTGGGAGAACTATTTTTGGTTGGCTTAGCACATTAAGAAGGCCAGCGACTTTAGCTTTTAGCATATGAATCGCATCTTGTTCAAATGCATATTTTTCTTATTTGATCTCTAATTTTGTTAGGATGTCCTCCACTGAATGCCAATAGTTTTTTTAATATAGCTTTATCCATTAAGAGGTCATCTATGTTTTGCTTTTCCAAGCTGTCTTTGATTTCGCAAAAGGGTCGCCTTTTGTTGACGAGGTCTACAAAACTTTCTATTGGGCTGAAACTCCTTTGTGATTTTACTTGCACCTGGTCATTATGTACTTCTACTTATTTTGTCTTCGATATCAGCTACTTATAATGACTACTTTGACTACTTCCCTTTGAGCATCAGATACTTTAGATGCGCTGAGTTGGTCGGACATTTCGATCTTTATTGTAAACTGTGCGCAACAAATACTCAAATACTTCTTCATTCTTCACTGATGATCTACGACTCCAATTCTTACCCTCAATTCTGTCAGTTTCTTAATGCTTGAGATACTTGCCTATTTTCTTTTTTTTTTCTGTAGCTGCTCCTTCAACAACACTGAATCTTCTTTTCAGTCAACATTTTGAAGAATTTTGTGTTTTGTTTAATTTTATTTTTTGACTTAACTTGATGTAGTAGTTTTTATTTCGACGCCTGATTTTTAATTGAATTAATGCAACTACAGAATAGAATTCCATTGAATATTAGCAGCGTATATAAAGCAAATCCTACAATCCTTAGCCAAACTCGATAATTTATTGTAGTAAAAATATATATTTGCATCTTGCTGCAAACAAACAAACCAAAAATTAAATGAATGATGCTTCAGTTGAGTATATTTTGCCTACCACGCGACATGATTTGTTACACACTCATTTCCTTTTGAACTCGCTCGCTTGCACTCTCTCTCTATCTCTCACGCATTTTCAGTCTCTCATTGCAGAGCCATTTTATTTAGTGGACCACAACCGTTTGCCACTTCCGTTTCCGTTTGACTTGTCGCATAGTTTTTGCTTGCATTTGTATGCATTTCATTCGTCACAGATTTTTCGTTTTTAGGATTTTATGCTACCGCGAAAAGTTTTGCTTTAGTTTTGCATTGCGCTGACTTCCTCACAGGTGAGTTGCCTGAAGTTGTATAACAAAACTAACAGAATGTGCTGAGCTACACTGTATAAAGCAAAAAAAAAAAGGCACTCTAGATTGCATATCTGCATGATATGTGTGTGCGCGAGGGTGTTGACAACGCTTTATTTCATTGCATATGACATGCCATTCCCTTAGGTTGAAACTGAGCAACTCGACTAAGGCAGTGTGTGAATGTGCCATGATGACACCGTTGATTTCTATCTACGCTCTGCGATGCTGTTGACTTGTTGACTTTCTGGTTAACTGCTGAAATGTTTATGACTTCATTATACGCGATAAAAGTTATAATTTTATGTTTTATTTTTATGGCAACAATGCACTTTGCTTTGCCGAATGCCGCCAACAATAAAGTATGGCTTGTAATATGAGATTACAAGCGAAATGGAATTTATGTTTCAGTTTATTTTAGCATGACAACAATGCAAAAGGGTTAATATATAGTTGAAAGTCTTTGCGGCATGATTCATTTAATTAAAATAAGGATTAAAAAAAAATGCGCTGAGAGTAGTATGTTGCTGTTTGTATATTAACTATGAACTTAAACAAGGTGTAAGTCACACGACAAACTAGTGGCCACATTAAAAACATGGTCCGTATAGTTAGTTATGTTCAGTATGTGATAGTAATTAAAAGATAAACGTGATAAGAAATTCTTCTCCCGTAGTCGACGTGCTCAGCTAATTTATACTCTAGACACACCTTTTACAAACTAGTGTGTCCAGAAGCAGGTTTAGTCACTTTTTCCTGCTAAGGTATACAGTATCGATCAATTCCGATTTCTGATCTATTTAACCAACAACAATGTGTACCCTTTTGGGAATATTATTAGTTAAACAAATATCAAAAAATTTTCCACAGCTTGCACAGCTCAAACTTCTCACAAAACTACGCCCACGTAGCAATACCAAAACACGCATACGCCTCGTTGACTGCAACAGTTAAAATCAAGTTAAAAGTCAACAGACTTTGTCGTCTAAATGCGGTCATAATCATCAGCAACATCATCAACATATATCGTACATTAACATAAGAAAGAGCGACATTTTGTCTAGTCCTGGCAGCCATAAGCGGAAGTAGACATATACGGCGAACATTTCGTTTCCGTTTTTTGTTATAACGCGAAGCAATGACTATTTCAGTACTGAAAATGTTTGCTATTTAGTTAGACTTGCTGCTCTAAAGTTTGACGCGCTGCTTGCTTTTTTTTTATTCATAAGTGCGAACATTTATTTTTATGACTTAATATCATACAGAAAAAAATTCGTGCTGCTGCTCATTTTGCTTCAAACTAAAAATGTGAAAATTGCTCGTTTTGAAAATTATTTCAAATAGCGAAACTTTAGCATTAATACATACATTCTAACATTTATTAAGTAGGAAGTGAGAAACTTTCACTCTACAGCAGAAATCTTTATTCAATAAACTATGAATATACAGTCTGTCCATACCACTTACAAAACCTATTCCTATTATGATTCGTCCTGGACTTACATGCTTATATTATATATAAATGTATGTGTTTGCGTCCCTTTCTCTATCTGACTGTGTGTGTACTCTGTATTTTTCAAATATGAAAGCAAATTGCCTGTCAAAAATTTGTAGCCAATTTGTTTTTCAAATAATGCACACATTTGCAGATTTTTATCAGCTTTGCTAAATGAAATATACTACATAGAACTTATTTTGAGCATAATACTTATTTAATTTAATTCGTGTTTGTATTTTTGGTATAGGATTACTATAAATTTTATTTTATTTATTTATATGAGATGAAGTGCTTAAAATTAATGGAGTAAGCACATTCTAAAGGGTAGCCATCTCCGCACAGTTTTGTCTTCTATTTTCGACTTTTTGTAAGAAAATTCTTTTTTGTTGATACCCATAAGATTTTCAGCATTGTTGTAGCTCTACACGTGACAATCCTTTGTTATAATTTGAAGGCTTGTCTATGCCTCAGGGCCCAGGCGAACACAACAGACGAACACAACAAATAGACGAACACAACAGATGATCCGGATGACTGTGGCCTTGGGCCTGGACCCCTCGTACCTTTAAGTTTAAGATAGAATGGCTTATATTTGGTCCGTGACACTTATACCCCTTGTATCATTTTCCTGTGTCGACAAGCACAACTCATGATGTAAAATGGAATCACTAAGTCTATGTTCCATCTGCATCAACGGACTTAAAATATTGTGATACAAAGTCTCGTAGCTATTGATTAATATTAGTTCAATTGCTGAAACTTCTTCATAAGGTTTGTCCATACCTCATAGGTACCTCAAGGTACAAGCTTCTGCCAGTGGTCTGGCTAAGCGAGTTCTGTCTGTTGAAAGACTGTCATTGCAGCGGCTGGTGCAAACATTTATTTAGTCTTCAATTGCGTACCTACTGTGGACAGTCTTTATTTTGTATAGTCAGCTCTACTTTACGATTAGTCTGGCTGCAATATCTCAAATAAGAATTCTATGTCACCAGATGGGCACAAAGTGTTCTTTAAAAGTGAGCTTTCGGTCAAATAATAGTCTACAGTACTTTGACTTGTCACAGTACTTTGCATAATCAGAGAGCCCAAAAACCAAAGGTAATCTAGGCATAGAATATGTCCATCTTAATTTAACTTTATGATCCTGTGGTATTGAAATTCTGTGGTGATGAAATCCATATTAGTGATTAGTTAATAACTCCTTTAGTTTCAAAATGTCCACGAGCCGTGCAACGATCAGTCGTTCTCAAATCTTCGATAATAATAATAATGAGTCTGGGTCGCTTTCCAGCTTCGTGGATCATCGTGATGATAGCAAACTTTAAAGATTGAAGATCAACACTAAGAAGAGAAGCGCATTCGTAGACCGCGCTTAAAGCGTGCTTGTCGTGGCTTGTTGGTTTTTTCCCTTTGATGTTTTTGAAGACCTAGGTCGTATGCCTTTCTGCCGCTTATTGGTGCTGTAGCTGCCAGCTTATGTGGCTTAAAACGCTCTAACGCCGCTTCTGTTATAAAGAGGAGATTGACTCTTCTGGCCTTCCAGAGTCAAAATGTTAATTTTTTTGTGCCGCTCCTGTAATTTTGATCAAACTTAACCCGTTTACTTCTCATGATCCTCTTAACATTTATATCATATTTAATTTCTGTACCTTAAATGAATGCAAAGATATGAAAAATTTTGATTGTCGCTTATATGGGGGGAGAGGCAAACTTTGTCAAAACTTAGCCTATGTTCTTTTCCATCATCCCATCTATCTCTATTCCAAAATTCAGACGAATTGGTTGAGCGGTTTAGCTGTAAGAGAGAAACATTCATACATACATAAATGCATACATCCATACATACAAACTTTCACATTTATAATATTAGTAGGATGTTTAATACAAAATACGTATTTTTTATATATTTATGGGTAGATCTAGTCTTTAATATATTTATTAAGAGCTCGTATAGACTTCGTTCCGATCTTCTGTCTAGCAAACTTGCAACTTAATATTCTACTTAGTTAAGCACTTATTTTCTAACTCTTCATTTTAATACAACTTTTTTATACTAACAAACATTTTTCATCTTTCTCTAACTAACTATTTAACTATCTATCTCTTTCCTTAATTCTCTTTCACTTGCTTAGAGTTTTATGGCTAACGCCATTGCAAAGTTCTGCGCCCGGAAACGGAAACCGAAAATTGCTACTTATTATGTTGCTAACTTTGTGCGGCATATCCATGTCTATTTTCTATATAAGTATATGTGTGCACGATATGCTATTGTTGACTATGTATACGTGTGTGTATGTGTCTATATTGCGCAACTAGCTTGTTTGTCCTTTATAACGTGTATATATGTATATGTACAAGTAATTATATGCTAGCAAGCATTTATGCCCCATGGTGTTTGCCAGTGTGATAATGTCAGGTTTTGTACACATTAAATTGCATGTCTGCACGTACGACATGAAACAAAACTTTACGCTAAATTCTTGTTTTTTAAACATAATTCGATTATATGCGCTTGATTTGATTTGTAGTTAAATTAACTAAGATAATTATGACAGGAGTAGTTAGTTGATAGTTTAAATGGAAACAAAAAAAAGCAAACAAATTAGTCAAAGATATTTAAAAATAAACTCTTTAAGCTAATAATTATATTATTTGCTACTCTTATATATTAGCCTTATATATTTCTGTTTTAATTTCGCTTAATTTGACTATGAACTTTCACACACAGTTCATGCACAGTTCAACGCCAACTTGTCTGGTTTATTTATTACTTATTATTTTTCTTTTCTACAAATTAACTTTTTATATTCCAATTCAGTTGTTAATTTTATAGATTTCATCTTTATTTATTTTCATGTCCCACCATTTTCCTTCTCGCATACATTTTTATTGTGGCACTCATTGTTTTGCCCTAAGGGTCATTGTTTCATTGTTCCAAATAGCAACTGGTATTCTAGAAGATGTGAGACAGAAAACACAAATAAAACAAGTCATTCCAAAGGCAAGAATAAATCAAAAACGAATTGAAGAAAAATATTGTTTTATGTTTTTCTTCATAAAAATTGCCACCCTTGTAGTGTCGAAACAATGTCTACCCCATCTAACTTTATTCGGTTTGCTTGGCATTGTAGGTGTATGAAGGGTCAGTACAATAAATGTCAAGCTTTGAGATTTATTTTGTGTAAAACAGAAAATGAAATCAACAGAGAATATATGAAAAATAGCTTAAAGAGTGAAAATCTATATGAAAAGTAAGTCTTCTATGATAATAAGTGGAGAAAAAATAATTAACTGATCTGAATTTGTTTTATAAATGGTTGCATTGGAATATTAGAAGCCATTAAAGGGCTTTTAAGCGAAGTAAAAGAGGCTGGTTTTCATTTTTTCGAGCTAATCTGACAAACGGCTGCACCGATTTTGATAGTCAGTTGATTTGCAGTCAGTTGATAAGATATCAAATCAGATATCATGTACATATTTTTCCGATTCCATGTACAAAATACAAAAGCTTTTATCTATCTCATACATGTCAAAGCGAGGATAAATTTCTTAAGGAAGGTGCAGACCAATGCCTGATCAGGCTTGACAATAATTGGAGTAAAAATATTTAAATTAGATGGCCTACTTGAAAGCATGTCCAAAAATAAAAGACTGGAAAACAACTTGATGTGCTCTTCAGGTCATTCCGCCTTGCTTCAGCCAAAGAAGACTCAACTGCTAAGTCATCTTTAGGATCTCCACTATTATCTATTGACCAAGTTTTCTTGACGATAATCTCAAACGTTAAAAAAGTCTCAAAACGAACAAAGTCCCTGGACAAGATAAAAGATGCAGCGCCATCCTAAGACCTCTGCCCATTAATGTTCTTTTCTTCTTGGTTACTCATATTAATGTCGCCATCAGTTTATCTGACATAATATATCCAAAAGTATATTTTCAGATCAAAAGTTCGGATTTCGTTCAGAATATGGTTCAGTCGAACAATTTCACCGAATCGTAAACATTCTATAGTGATTTGATATCAAAGAGTATGGTATTGCTGTCTTTGTTGATATTCAGGAAGCTTTCAATAAAGTATGGCACAACGGTCTGCATTCAAAAATAAAGGACAACAAGGAGCAAGGATCTCCATAAGTCTTAATTCTGCTTCCTATCTGAAGTGAAAGCACAGTTTTTCGTAAAAATAAGCGCATGTGCCTACTCAAATTTTCTCATATACGCTGCGGTCCCTCAATGCAGAGTCCTAGAACCATTTCTGTTCAACCTATTCGCTTTTGAACTCCCAACTCCTACCAGAGCTACACTTGCTAATGATATGTGCAAAACTCGGCCCGTTAGTCTTAAGGATTATATCTCCCTATTAGAGAACTGGGTAAGAAGATGAAACACCAAGATAAATTGTGACAAATGCAGCAACGTATACTACACTTTAAGAAGAAGCATTACATCCATACGATAGTCAAATAAGGCCAAGTATTTATGTCTTATTCTAGATAAATGTTAATCCTTTAAAGACCAAATCTTTACTTTAGTGAAAACTTGCAGATCAATAATGAACAAACTCCAATGGTTTCTTTCCAGCAGAAGCAGGCTGTCACTGATTGTAAGAAAGTCACCATTTGTACTTAGAATTTAGCAGCGACTTGGAAATATGGAATCCAGCCAAATCAAATTCAAGATGGGTACAGCTGATTGGTAGCTTTTTAATGTCTTTTACATCTATATGGTCATAGCACTGGAATTTTGTAAGTTTAAAGCGCTTCAATATCTTTCTATATCTGCGGAGTGGGCGAGGCACATCGAGAAACGCTGGTCTCCGCTTGGTCGCTTGGCGAGAACTAAATGTGACCGAATTAAACTCCACTCGCGTGCTAGGGAAAATCTTCTTTTTTCTTTTTAGTTATTTGGTATTTAGACCATAAGTTGTTGAACAGATCAGAAGGTTTAATTTTTTTAGGAAGTCTTCATCTCACTGAATAGATCTTTGAGTTCTTTGGGTAACCGCTTAGTAGCTGTCTTGTCTCTTGGACTATGGTTAAGTTGCTACATTTTTCTTAGTTGACTTTTCACAGCTATTCGAGTATTATATATGACTGCTGGAGTCACGGGTTGTATAGTAATATGTTTGCACTTTTCCCTACTATCCTTTTTCATGGTGGTTTTGTGTAGTTGGGAGTGCTTAGAAGCAGTACAACTAATGAGTGATTAGAGGAAAGATCATGGCTATTACTAATGTAACCTTTCCTAATATGAATCCAATTGTAAAGTCCAGGACGTTCTATAGCTTGTTGGTGTCCTTTGACCAGTAGAAAGTTAGACTGGTATCTCTTGGTAGTATTTCAAATTTATTTTCAGTGAATTGACTTGTTCAAAATTGTGTGAAAGCAACTGCTTTAATCTACTTTATTCCTCTCTTTCTTCTTTCTCCATAATCGAGTATCTTTAGTTCTTCTATTTTTTTTCTTCCCGTTCTATTACTTTATCTATTTGAAAACGAATCTCTTTCATTCTTCTCTTTCTTCCTCCTCTTTTGTTCTTCTATTTCTTCCTGTCATCATGCAAACGAATCTTTTTTTATTCTTCTCTTTCATTTAACTTAAGATCAGTTTTAAAGCTACCAAATACTTCCTACAAAAAAAAAAAAAAGAATTAAATTACATTAAATCTTTTGTATGAAAACAAACTGTAAGCATTTTATAGTAGCTTTAATTACTTCAATTATATGCTTATATTCTACTTCTTGAATAAGAATTCCAAATGAAAAGCTTCTTTACACAATTCCGACAAACACTAATTAAAAAATGCTGCCAGTTGCATATGCTGACATATCATATCACTTTCTATAGCTGACAGCAGGTTGAACTTGCGTGTTGTATATCTTGAAGACTACAATGACGACGACGACGACGACGATGTTGAATGCTGTATGTTGTATGATGATGACGATGACGATGCCGTTGATGATTTGCCCTTAGCAAATAAAACGAGCAAAACGTTTAAAAAAGGCGGCAACAATCTGTTTGCTCATATACAGAAGGCATAAAAGCGCACGGAGGCGGCCTTATGAGTGCTGTGCAAACATTTCATATGGAAGTATGTAGTACATACTTACTACTCGTAAGTTACATAAAACACATCGACGCACAACAAGTAGGATGTCAAGTTTAAGTGGATGAATGCTACTCTCTACGAGTATGTTTTCTTTTTTAACTTGCTTACAACATTTTGCCTCCATATTATTTTTGTTTTGTGTTTTGTTTTATAATATATGAAGCCATTCAACGTTGCTTTTGTTTCTGAATTGGCATTTTAGGTTTGTTATTTAGCATGATATGTAACTCGTAGAAGATGTAATTAAAATCTACAAAAAAAGTATATATAAATTAGCTTAACTTGTAAAATAGAAGTACAAATCATTATTAAATGTTTAACCTGTGCCGAACTCATAGACATTGTGTGTCGAAGAACTCAATTAATTAGACTTCAATTTTCTTTACACAACTCCTTCATTCTGTTCACTATTCGCTATATAAGACATTATAGTACTTCGGTACATCTCTTTCATTCTCCTTCATTGCCACTTAATAGCATTACCAATTGACTTTTCTGCTTCGATGTCCTGCTTGTCTCGATCTGAGTTATGCTCCAATCTTCATTATAGCAGACTGTTCCAAAGTTAAAGTTGCAGTACTATTCGCTCCAACATTTTCAGCAGTTTATCACTCGCCACCTTCCTTGCCCATAAGCCTAGTACATCCCAAAGGAATTATGTTAGAGTTATAGAAATGTATCTTTCGTTGCTTTGATATCCCATTCGAGCGGTCTAACTAGCCTATGTCAAATAATCACCAGTCCTGGGTTTTTTTCATTTATTTATTTGGCGTTTTGTATGCATTCTGGTCGTCTTATTGTCGTAAACCGGGTTCTCTACTATGTTTAAATTGTTGCTGTAGCTTCTATTACATGGTCTGAGAAGATTTAGCACCCACAGTCTAGCTACCGTCTGACTGCCGAATGACAGGGTTTATTTCTTTAATATTTTGATTGTTTCATATACAACCCCACGTTGGGCGCCAATCAGTAAATTTTTAATTATTTGTACAAATGCTTATAATTAGCTAAGTATTTTGATATAGCGGCCCCGTTGGAATTTATTTCAATAACCTTTTCAAATTATTCATATACAACCTCACGTTGGGCGCCAATTAATAAATTATTGTTTGTTTGTACAAATGATGAGGCTCTTAACTTGAATAATAATAATTTATTTCTATAATATTTTAATTTTTTAATAATCAGCTCCACGTTGGGCGCCAATTTGTAAATTATTAATAATGGGTACAAATACTAATAACTTAAATTGGTTTATGATACGATGGCATCATCGCAACTTAGTTCTTTAATATTTCAATTCTTTAATATGCAATCCCACGTTGGGCGCCAATTCGAAAATTATTGCTTATATATACAAATGCTTATAACTTGCTGTGTATTATTCTATATTTTTTTAGTATTTAAAATCTTTAATATACAAGCCCACGTTGGGCGCCAATTTGTAAATTATTACTAAGTTTTACAATTAGCTGTGTATTATGGTACAACAGCTGTACTGCAAACTTTCATATTCTACCCCACATTGGGCGCCAATTCGTTAATTACTTGTTATATGTACAAATGCTCATATCTTAGAGTGCATTATAAAACGTCGGCGTCAGATTCAGTATGCCGTACACACTTAAGAATGAATCGCAAGGACCTATTTATGCACACATGCACAGATTTTTCTTTGTAGTTCGCGGAGTAAAAGTAGGTGAGAGATCAATCTAAATTTACTAAATCCCTTAATTATCTACTTCACACTTATGCAGTCCTACAAACTTTCATCAATATAGCAACTTTCATTTAAAAAAAAAAATAATATTTTTTCCCTATACAATGCACATTCAAAACTTCCAAACAGATACAAAACAACTTTCAGCGTGAATAAAAAAAATAACAAGCGACAGCTTGCTTCAATTAAAAGTTCGATCAACAACTCTCTTCAAAAACATTGAATAATGAATTCAATATTGAAGTTAGTACAACCAAAAATTTTCAGTTTTTCATAGGAAAAAATAATATTTGTAGAGAATACAATTTATGCAAAAAATGTTCCAAAACAAAATAACAAAACAGCGAAAAACAATAAACAGCGAAGTACATATTTGCATTGAAGTCTGGCGCACCTGTGTAGCGCAACACTTTCTTCAAAGTTTGAAGTTTTATTTTTTCTATTATAAGCTGACAAAAATTTTATACAATAACTGAAAAATTTACATATTACACAATAAAGTTTGCAGCTGACTAGTTTATTTGTTTATAGAGTGAGAAATGTCTGTGTAGTATTTGGGGGAGGGGGATTAGATTGTAGCATATTGTTGCAAATTTGAAAATCTGTAGTAAGTTGCATAATGATATAGAAAAAAATTGTATTAATTGTTTATTGTTTTGGATGAAGGATGTGCACTCAATATGTTAAACAGCTGACTTACAAATATTATATAATGTACTAAATTTAACCACTATTAAATTGGACAGCTCTGCAATTCTTTGTAGATTTTTTTTGTGTTGCAAAAGGAAATATGTAATGGACAAAATTTTGGAGCAAATATAAAAATTGCCAAAAAATTCTTTAATAAAAAAATTATTTTGTATATTTTTAAAAGTTTCTCTAAATACTTAAACCGTTTACACAAAATTTTCATATTTATTAAGCACTTGCGCCGCTTAGGTACAAATTATATATAAAGACCTAACAGACAGCTAAATAAGACACCTTCACATTTAGTGTCGCTGTGCAGTGTAGGCCAAGTTGCCTTTGGGGTGTTGTTAGTATACTATATACTGCAAGTGGTTTTTATTTGTCCAACTGTCAGTCCATCCGTCTGCCTCTGTGAATGTTTATTTGTACATAACATGTACTACTCGTATTTATTTGTGTATATGTATTGTCTTTTGTTGGCAAATTAACACGAGCGAACGGCTAGCTATGTCAACGCCTGAAAGGCTGCAACACTTGACGCGCAATAAAGGACAAACAAATATTGACTTGAAGACATATACTCGCTTGCACATAGAACTGCTGTATGTCCTACACAAGCTATATATCTTCAAGTGTTGTATACCTAGTTAACTCTTTACTAAATAGCTTTATTTGAGCTACACCCATACCAACTACCTGCAAATAATCAATATTTCGTGCATGTTTTTAATGAATTATACATTTGCGCTTGTAATTAATTGATAACCCATGAATAAATGTCACCAGTCATTGCATCTAAATATACATGAATCAATTAATGCAATTTATTAGTTGAAATAATTTGTATTATTATAGTCAAAGCAAAACTGAAATTAATTGTAAGAAGCATACCACATGCAGTGAAATAAAAACAACAACAAAATCAGCAGCTTAACATCATATGCAGACATGCAGCATTTAAGTATGAGTTCTAAATATAGTACGAGACAAATAGACAGACAGACAGACAGACTTAATTATACAATAAAACTAATGATTATGTCTGGAATGTTGATTGACAGCAAAATATTTTCCATATACTAACACTAATAAATACTACTAATTGGCACACCGGGCAGCAGAATATTGCTTAAATGTTTATTAAATCGAAGTATTTCAAGAATGTTTGCAATTTTCTTGACCACTATTATGCAGTCTGGCAAAAAATGCATCAAAGTAAAATTAAATTTTACTTGAAATATGAAATTAAGTGCTTCAACGCACATGAAATGTGATAAAGAAAAAAATTATTAAAAGTAGGTCAAGCTTTTCACAGAAAGCTTAGAAGTTGTTAATGAAGATGGCCGCCTCTGTGCGCGCCAGCTAGTCAACAACATTTTAAAACGTTGAAGCAGTGCATTGAATTATTAGGAAGATTCATTGATTAACTATAAGAAAAGTTGCTAAGGATATTGGAACATCTGTTGGCTTATGCCAGGCAATTTCTTGGAATAATTTGTGCATGAAAAACTGCAAAAATTTGACCAACATAAAAGATCAAAATTTGTTCAAAGAGCCTCAACGTGTAACGAATCGTTCAGCCCAATCATTCCAATGCACTGGAGTCGGAGGTTAAAATTTTTTGCATAAACTTAAGAATGTAGTTATCGGGCTGTAATTTGGCATATTTTATAGCCATGGAAAATGTAAATTTCGAAAAATATTACAGAAAATTACAGATCGATCTGATCAAGTCCATTAGTACCGTCCATATAACCCAATGTTAATGTTCGAGAAGGTGCACTATGGCCAACATTAGTATTTCCGCTACTGCTTGACTTCGGACGATCAACATGAAGTCCCATGTCTTATCACAAATTCTCTTGAATATTCTCGTTTCTCAAATATATGACTGCTGTCTTATTTGCATCTCTCATTGGCTATTTATTGATATGAATACGATATCAAATGATCAAAGCAAACTCGGAAAAACTTATTGTTAAAGCCTTCAGAAATAAAGGGTTTAAAATTTCTGGGTGGAACATTCTCTTCAGGTAAACTCTGAAGAGAATGACGTGGCCAGAGTGGTGCAGTTCCTTGAAGTCCCTTTTCAAATGGACTTTCCGACGATAGCAGTTCGGCTAGAGGAAGCCATGGGAATCATATGGCATTTGCCTAGAAACAAAGCACCGTGTCACAACAGAATTTGTCATAACACCTTAAAGGCATTGCTAAGGCGTGCGCTCCGATTTTTGTCGTTAATATTTAATGCAATATTCACGATGCAGCATTTCCCTAGCAAGTGGAAACTAGCGGGGATCTATATTATAATATAAGCCTTGCAAACCTGAAGATATTGCTAGCTCATATCGTTCTATAAGCCTTCTATCTTCACTGTCGAAGGTTGGGGAAAGAATTTTTGCTCCGTTGCACAAGCTCACAGGTTAGTGAACTGCACTTTAAAGGCGTTTGATGAAAAGGAGTACAGCAATGGAGTTTTTGTGGGTGTGCAGGAAGCCTTTAACTGAGCTTGGCGCTATCCATCCATCCCCTTTCTTCTTGATGATACGGTCTTATTTGGAAGACCGTATATTCCAAGTGCGAGAGAAGCTCTCTACTATCCATACCGTGAGAGCTGGTGTTCCACAAGGAAGTGAGCTGGGGCAGTTGCTGTACTCCTTGTTTACTGCCGACCTACCTGTCCCCGATGAGGATATAATGCCAACTGAGAAAGTTATATTAGCATCATATGGTGACGATGTGGCAATTCTCTGCAACGCCAAATGCGAATACGTTGCAGCAGACGGCGTGCAGAAGTATGTTCATGAGCTGAAGAATTGGACTAAGCGATGGAATATTTTATTAAATACAAGCAAGTGCATAAGTGTGTGCAGCCCCAGATTTGGCTTAACAACATCGTCCTGGTTCAGGCAAGCGAGGTCAAGTACCTATGTGTGACGCTGGATAAGAGGATTACATTCGGACTACATGTCAACTATTTAATATCAAGATGTCGCCACAGACTAAGGCAGCTCTTTTGGATGCTCAATGGGAGGAGTAAGCTATCACCCACACAAGCCGCTACAACTTCAGGCTGCCAAATCAAGCCAATAGGCTTGCAAGTGGTATGTCACATAGGCGTTCAATAAGAAGATTAAGAAGTACAAACATTGGAGTCGGCGCTACACCTAATACAGTTCGGCGATTATAATAGAAGGGTGCGACATGATATGGCTGTAGGATATGTCGATTCCTATAAAATAAAATAAATAAAATAAAATAATAATATATACAAGTAAGAAAATGTTAAAATAAACTTGTAAAATTCCGGAGAAGTCCTAGTCGAATGCAAAAAACACGAAGTCTCTATCTATTACCGTTTCCGAGATTCTTTTGTTCACATAGACGGGCAGACGGCTATATCGACTCCTCTATCACTCCTGACCATAATGGTGGTAACTTTGGGGGGTCTCCGACCATTATTTCTACAATGTTCTTGAGTATCAGCCTATAGACAGATGTGTCGTAGAGTTAGTTTCTGTTACATCCACAAGCTGCCTTTTTCTTGTGAGAATAGAATACTGGTTCGCTCAGTATACGTACGGGATTTTCTTTCAAAGTATTCAGGCTGTAAGCTTAGCCAGACAGGTTTAATTTTACATAATTAGTTACCTAAACAAGAAAGAATGCTGCTGTCGAGTAGGTTCGACTATGATATACCCTGCTTCTAACGATTTGTTTGAGGGCTACCCCTTCTAGTAATCCCATCTTGGTTTTTATGGACTACTTTCTTTGGAATCATGTAAGATACACCACATTTTGGCGTTTCTAGCTTAATAAGAAAACAACAATAAAACATTTTTCATACAAAAACTTAGAAAGGTTTGAAAGATTTCTATGGGGGCTACTCCTTTTAGTGGCCCGATCAGAACCTAGATAGAATATTTTATAAGGATTAACGTAAAATATATCAAATTAGGTGTTTCTGACAAAACCAACAAACATCAATAATATTTCTTCATAAAAAAACAAATCAAAATGAGGAATAGGTTTGTATAGTAAGTGGTAACCCTCTTAGCGAGGTGATTGGCGTATTCGTTGAATACAAGTTAACTGAAGAATGAATAAGAGCATCTAAGTATGCGAAATTGATGGCTATATCTCTTATAGACTGACTGACGGACGGACATGTCTATATCGACTCAACTTTTGATGCTGATGATGCTAATTCTGCCTAATACATACATTTGCATCAACTTTGTTTATTCATACTATCTGAAAAGCTGATATGTGAATTTCAGTATTTTTTGATTATATGTCTCTCTCTCTCTCTCTCTCTCTCTCTCTCTCTCTCTTATAGTCACAGGCGTATACCGTCGACCTTCTCTACTTTTAATATTCCTGCACAGTTCCTATACTTATGATGATGGCTTAGTTTCCTTTAGACATTGCAAAGAAATACATAAGCCCTGTAAACACTCTTACAATAAGCTCAAAATATTTTACAAATGCTTCATTAGCCACGTTCTTTTTCTATTGTGAAACTCTGAATCGAAACAATCGAAACGAAGTAGAAAATTTAAATTCAAACTTTGGCAAACAATTAGCAACAAAGTATGAAAAATGTTTACTGCAAACTGCAAAAATTTGGTTTGGAAATAGCAGCAATGCTGTTTTCTCGTCTACAAAATCAAAATCCGAAAATCTAACGCACATATACATACTACTAGCCAGCCAGCCAGCCAGCCAGCCAAGTATAAACCAAATCAGCAAATAAATCTCAAAATACCAAAATCAACAAAATATTTCAAAGGAACAACTGTGTCCTAACTTGTGGTCGAAAATGTAAATAGTCATACAACTATGTAGTGTAACTACTGAAGTACTAGTACAAATAGTCGACTCAGATACAGATACAGCATATAATGGACAGATAGACAAACGCAGGAGGGACGTACTTATTTGCCTAGGTCGTAGTGGTCTAGAATTGCTGCTGCTGTTTGTATTGTATGCTGAGTCAAGTAAAAGAGACATATTAATCAGACATTTTCAGCATGAGCAAATAAATTGCAATTTGTAATCTTAACACCTATGGGCAAATCGAATTGGAACATTGTATTGCATAGTATCTGTGTTTTGTTTGTAGATGGAAAAATTTTGCTTAGAAGCTAATATTTGCATGTTTCACATGATATGGCATAATATTTTGTTTATGTTAAGTGACAAAGTTATTTGTTAAACAGTCAGGGAGCAAGTTGTATTTCAAGATACATTTCACCCTAGTTGCTTTATTTTAAGAACATCAAAAAGTCTGTCAAATAAGTACAAAATCGCAGAAATTAAACATTGTCGCCAATGCTCGCTCTATATATGTAAATATATATCTTTGTAAGTTTATAACATCGTCCTTAATTCTGATTAGCATTTTGTGCACGTTTTATATTGGCAACGCAAAAGTCATTTATTCAATTTGTGTAGCCACCAACAACTAATCTGTGATGCATAGTCATGCCAAAGCGGGTGAAATGTTTTAAACATTTTGGTTTTCGATTTTAAGCTTTATATTATTTTAAATAAAGGCAGATGAGTGCTTAGTAGTAAAATTAAATAATTAATGCGGAAGAAATTTTTATAAAAAACTTTTTTTATTTAATATAAAAACTGCATTGAAGTCAGCAAACTTCTTTCGTTTATTGTTTCATGCAATTCTTTGTAGACCACATCAAAGCAAGTCTTAATACTGCCTTATTGATTATATATTCCATAAAGTTTATATAAATTGTTTTTATTTTCATTTTATTTTATTTATTGATGCACAATTTCTTTGCAAATAAATACTCAGCTAAACTTTGCTTTTTTGCCAGAAAACCACAAAAACAGAATTATGCAGAAATTTGCCAAATATTTTGTTCAGTTTCTCAAACAAAATTTTATAAACCTAAACGATTTTTAATAAATAGAAAATGTATGAATTGCCAACTGAATAAGCAGAGTATTTTAAATATGCTTTTTAGTTGGTTAGTTAGTTTTAGGTTAGGCAAATTTTTACTATGGATTTTATGCATTTTAATATTTATTAAATATTTTTATTGAAATGGATGTAGTCGAGAGTTTTTAGTTATATTTTGAAAAAAAAAAAAAAAAATAATAAATAAAATTAAAATGCTGGTAATACGCTTGGAATTTTAAAGCGTATTGCATAGCTTTAAAATTCTTATTATTAATGCATATAATACACAGGGCAAGAGGGTTGTGCTGTATATAAATCCCAAAGAAAAAATAAACTGGGTACAGTCTTTAGAATCGTTAAACAAATTTTTAAAATTTGCACTATAGATGCAATTGGGTTATCTCTTCTAAAGAGCTGGTTCAGCCTTATCACAGTGAGTATTGAACATTGGCTTCCGGTTAGTTTAAAACCTAAATAAGTCTTCTATAAAAAGCAAATGAACCTAGGCGTTAGGGGTCAACGTCTTAGATTTAATAAATTAAAACGAACATATGGAAAGGCTTAAAGAGACTCCTGTGGTAAAATTTATAAGCACATGGCTAGCATAAATGTCTAGCGACTAGACTTCGGAAGGTGTTATCAAAATATACAACCAAACCAGGTCTACTAGCTTGGATGGCATATACACAGATAACAACTACGAATATTTGTAGCTATTCATGACAATCTCATTTCCGATAAGCCTAGGAAGTAGTACCGAAGGTGGATTGTAACCTAACGGAGTACCTAAAGAGCACACAGAGTGCAGAATGGTATAGTCAAAGCAGATAAGATAATCTGGGCTAACAGCTATAGATAAAACTCAACTGATTATGCTGAAAGTGATATAACGGGTGGCTGATGAAAGCTACTACTAAAACAAAATTTAATAACTTTTTTCCTATCTGTTTCATTTTTTTTATTTTATAGATTGATCCTTAAATTTAACGAACATGGACGATTGGGACATAAAAACAAGAATTTGGATTGTCCGCCGCTATCACGCATTAGAGTCCGTAATTTTGGTACAAAGAGACTATAGGCGCACGTTTGGCGGCACTACTCCGAGCAGATGGACTATAATGAGGCTCGTAAACAATTTTTCCGAAACTGGGTCAGTCGCAAGAAGACCTTACCATCGAAACCCTTCTGTTCGAACGCAGGAAACTATCGCTGCTGTAGCCGCTGCTATACAAGCCAATCCCAGAGTTTCGACAAGAAATTTATCTGCTCAAATGGGTATCAGCAGACAGTCTCTGCAGACAATTATGCACCAATATTTGAACTTATTTCCTTATAAAATTCAACTGACAAGCAAACTGAACACAGCAGACTTGCCGATTCGCTTAGAATTTTGCCAGAAGATCATTCGAATGTTGGAAGAGGATGAAAACGTCCTAAAATGCATTTTTATGTCTGACGAGGCCCATTTTGATATAAACGGCAATGTTAATAAATAAAATTTTCGAATATGGAGTGATTCTAATCCACAAATACTCCATGAGACGGAATTGCATCCACTTTGCGTCACAGTGTGGTGTGCAGTTTCATCGAAGTGCATTGTCGGGCCTTACTTTTTCGAAGAAAACGGTGTTACTGTTACAGTCACTGGAGATCGTTACATAAAAATGTTGAAAGAGTTTTTCTACCCAGAACTACGTCGAAAGAGAATCCCTTTCAACTCTATGTGGTTTCAGCAAGACGGTGCAACACCTCACATTAGCCAGCCTGTCATAACAAAATTGCAGCGGAAATTCCTCAATAAGCTGCTTTCAAGAAACTCCACATTCCGTTGGCCCCCCAGGTCTCCTGACCACACAGCTGGTTAACAATAAACTTCTTTTTTTTTATTTTTTACTTCTTAATACTTTAACTCTTATAAGATTCAAAAGTAACTTAAATTAATAATGCTAGTTGGAGCATAGGGCGAAAACAAACGACTTCTATCAGCTGCTAGTTCACTCTACGTTGCCTAAGACCCAATTTCAGAATAGACAGTGCGAATCCATGTTTTCCTTGGACGACCTCTCTGACGGCTGCCTTATGGGTTCCATTGGAAGGCCATCTTTGCAATTTTCAGACCTATTGCACGAGCATTAGCTTTCAGACTCCAGATGTCTTCAGCATAGTCCAAGTCGCTTTAGGACCCCGTCGTGGACCACTTTGAAATGGAGTGGTGAGAGTTCAATTAACAATGAGGCAGATGTCCAGTTTCTACTGAAAACTAGAAAGTTCTTGCCGCTATCAGCGAATTTATGTGCTTAACACACAAAAGACCGAACAGCCTCTTTTTACACGATTATTCAAGATCATGAGCTACAGGACCTCATCCTTAGGCTGAACGATGTTCAAACTATATAAAGAACCCAATTATCTGGGTGTAATAATGGACTCAAAACTTACATGTAAGAGAAATAGTAAGAAAATTATGAAAAATGCAATACTTGTCCTTTACAATTTAAGAAGAAGATCTGGTAGGAAATGTTAAACGCAATCGTATATCAATCTTGGGTATTATACAGTGTTCATCAGTTCTACACGACATTAAACTAAGTCCAAACACATAAAATCTAACTTGTTTGACTTCCTTACCATTTTGATATGAAAGGTAACGAGTTGGCGAACATTCAAAGCCCCTTTAGTAGGTTTTCTAGGGATCAAATTACACCAGCAATGATTTAAGGAGCATATTAATGTCTTGAAAGCATATCAACCGAAGCGTTCATCAAAGTTTTTACAGTGTAAACAAATCTGCATCAAGCTGTTGACTCGAGACCTAATATGACAGTGCAGGACATTAGCTATATGCCGAACAGAACATGTTGTCGTGCAACGACGTGCTGACCAATAAGGACTCATTGCTAAGCGACGATGTGCAATAAAAAACAAAAAATACGTCGCTTAGTCTTTAGCAGTGCGTAGTCTAGGCCTAACTCCAATGTGACTACCATGACCTTCTCAGAATATGTCTTCGATTTCTCGGGAAACAAAGTCTTAGGAGAAGAGAATGTCTGGCAAACTTGCTACCATGGCTTCCGGCAAGTTTAGTTGGATGTCATTTCATGTTTAAATGGTTAAGTCTATTCGACGGCTGCTTTTTATATATCTAGCTTAGTAGAGAAAGAATGATAATGCATCGCTGAAGTTGATTTTATATTACTTTTCAAAATATTCTCCATGAAGATAATTAAATTTCTTCAACCATTTGAACCAATTTTCATCGAACTTTTGCCACTTGGAAAGTGCTACTTCTAAAATGAACTTTTTGAATGCTTCAGCAGCCTCTTCTGGTGCCGAAAAAAGTTACCCTCGCACTCTATTTTTGATTGACGGAAGTAAAATTCTGTCATTAGATGCCAAGTCAGTGCCGTAAGGCGAATAAAATTCAATATTTTGAGTGTCCAAAAAACGTTTGAGGTGATGTCTGTATTTCTTTAAAGGATTGCATGGTAAGCGCAGCCTACAAAGATTTTTGACAATGTTCTGATAATCAACGGATCTGTGATTCATCCAACATCAAGCATAAATACTTTAGCAAGGTTCATAGATTATCGGATCAACTCTACCAGTGCTAAATTGTCGAAAGAAGTTCACAAGTTGCAACACCGAAGCAAGCCTGTGTTGATAGAGAATGGGTCGGATAAAAGTCCTGATTGGCTATCATGTCAATGGCTATATTGACTATCTTATCGGGCTGTAATGCGCTTTAGCGGAATCTCTTATTTAGACTGTTTAAAGCCCTTTCGAAGTCTTTAAAGCCAAAGTTAGCTGAGCACTGAAACTGATTTGATCTGAAGCCAAACCGATACACATGGAGCGGAAATTCAGCAACAGTCGAGTTACATTCATAGTGTGCCTTGGAAAATGAAGAAGATTTACTAACCTTTTGTTGTTGCGTACGGGTCTGCTTTCTTCGGCAGTTTTATAAGACTTCATTTGATTCAAGCTCATGGTGTGTTCGGCTGTTTGCTTACCCAGCTAGCATATATGTGGGGCAACCAAATTAATGCAGTAAGCTCGGATGACATATAAGGAACTACGTTTGAATATTATTCCTAACCAGGGATACATAGAAATTTAATTTCTTCCGGTCACTGTTCGAGTAATGCTGTAATTTACCCATAAGGAAAATTAAGTTTGTGGAAATGTATGAAATAGGCAGAAGTAGTCGAGCCAGATCCGATAAACTTTAAAATTCTTAATTAGTATCAAAAGTCGAGTTAATATAGTCATGTCTGGCTGTGTGCTGTTCGGCTGTCTGGCTATCCGTATAAAAATCGGGAACTTGGAGACTATAAAAGATGTTTAGATTTTTCTATTGTTTCTTTAGATCACTTGTATTCAATGAACTTGCTAAGACCTCCTTCTTATGGATGGTTAACACTTAATTTGGAAAACTATTTCTCATTTTAAATTGTTCACAAAATTTATAATTAAAGAATTGTTGACCTTATAAAATATTTAAAACTAATTTTTATTACATTAATTTTTCATGCATACTGCGTAAAGTACTTCAAAATATAATTCATAGCATCTGGATTTCCAACAGGCACCAAGTGTCCTGCATTATGCACCCAGAACATAGCAAATTTATCGCCCAGTTTTTGATAGCCTTGTAGAATATCATTTGTAAAGAATGCACTACGTTTGGCATCCAAATAGTTTTGCTTCTCCGGCCATTCCATATCGGCAAGCAAGTTTAAAGTACCCGAAGTAGGGCATACAGTATCCCAAATGCCAGAATAGACGCCAACTTTAATATTTGTCTCAGCTAAAAGGCGTTTAACTAAAAAAGAAAACGAAAAATTACTTCCAATACATAAATAGTTTTTAGCCAAAAGAACTTACAGTTTGTCAAACTAGGCCGCGGTATATCAAATTCAATGGCCATACGCAGTCTCTTTAATTGCGCATTCCACTCTACAGGCGAACTTATATTCAATGCTTTTGTAACATTTTGACGCATGAATTTTTCAAACAATACAGCATTAGATTCACCCGGATTGGCATCACGTACATCGACTTTATTAAATTGTATAGCAAACTTGTCGAGCGTACTGCCAAATAATTGATATATTTCATATGCCTTAGGCCAATTTTCAGCATTGACAAACAACTCAAATTGCTTCACTATTGTCTTCAGCGCAGCACATTGAAATGCATCTATGATGCCCGTTTGAAATAGAAATACTACTTTTGCTTGTAGTGTATATAAAAGTGAAACCAATGGATTGCCAATAACCACAGAACGCAGATTAGTATGCAATTTAGCTGCATGCATCGCCAAAACAAATGCGGGTGCCATTTTGCCTGCATAACTCTGTCCGAATATATGCAGCGGTGTAGTGCGAAATTCCGTATGTTTAGCATAGAAATGTTTCATAAACTCTACAAGATCTTGTGCAATTGCCTGCGTGCTTTTCGTAAATAATGCATCGTCATCGACATAACTAAAGCCTGTACCCACAGGATTGTCGATAAATAGTAAATTTACATGTTCAACCCATGTGCTATTGCGATACGCGCCATATTCATCTAGTGGACCTATTATTTGGAAATTACTTTTTCCACTAGCAGCTACACCGGGACCACCTTCGATCCAAATGACAAGTGGACGTTCTGTATAGTTGCTGACATTTGCTGTTGTGTAGTATAGCCAATAGAACATATGCGCACCAGGACGTACATCTATGAAACCCCAGGTTTGCTGGCCCGTTCCAAAACCTGTTTGTACTGTAAACATATAAAATTATTTTAAATAGAAATAAAATTTGTTAGATCGATGCAACCGAACCAAAGTAAATCTTTCTACATCTTTCTATATAAATATTGATATCAGTTTCGACTTGGAGACTGCCCTTATATGTGAAGAGTAAAAAAGAAAATACATATCAGCTCAAACGAAATCTTACCACAAATGGTTTCTACTTGAAAATAAAATATTGAAATGAAAACTAAACAAAAATTTGGCAACATATTTAAAATTAATATTTGAACCATAACACTTTAATAATGAAACTGAAAACTTATCTCAATATTTGCGCTTTTAAGTAAATTGTTATCACTAGAGTAGCTGTGTAGTGGACGTGTTGAGGCATGCCTTTCTTATAAAATAATCTTAGATAATAAATAATATAAGCGTTTATTTGTAATCAGTTCAACTGCAAGTATTTCACTGCATACAAGTTCTCGTATATGTAAATCTGAAATAGTTTAGTATTAAAAACTACAACTGAATTGCCTTAAGCCGATTATATTAAATTTTTAATGAACTGCAGCAGTACCTGCTCTAAAATGTGCCAAACTAATTAAGTAAGTTGTTGCTTTTTTTTACGCCTTAACCATAGTGATAGAGGGTATATTAAGTTTGTGCAAAGGTATGTAATAGGCGGAAAAGGTGAGTCAGATATTACGAATTTGTGTCAAGACGAGTAATTTTAGACATGTCCGTCTGTCTAACTATGCCTATGTATAACAAGAACTTTGAGCATATGAGAGTTAGAATGTTCAAGTTTTTTATATTAAGATTCTACTATTCCTTCTGCAGTTTGCTTGTATTCCATTATGGTTGCCAACCCACTCTGCCTAATCACCCTGGCATTTATCATAAAATCATACTATTTACTCTGAGTTTTTGTATGAAAAGTTTTATATTGATGTGTTTAATTTAGCTAAAAATACCAAATATGATCTAAATTATAATAATTCTTATAAAATATTCTATTTAGCTCAACATCGGATCACTAGAAGGGCTAGTTCCCATACAAATCTGTTCCACCTATCTAGGTTTTTGTATGAAAAATATTTTTTTGTTGTGTTTAATTCAATTAAAAACGACTAATTTGATGAATTTTGCGTTAATCTTAATAAAATATTACATTAAGGTGCCAATCAAACCCCGAAAAAGGATAGCACTTGCACAATAAATCAAATTGATATAAGCATGTCCGTCTGTCCGGGTATCAAAACTTCTAGACTATAAAAGATAAAGCTTTCAGGCTTATTTTTTTTTTTTAATCTTCTATCCCTTCTTTAGATAAATAGTATTTAAACTATGTGCCAAACCCACTTTAAGGGGTATGAAAAATACTTTTTTTTCTTATTATTTGAAATACTTTCATAATTCTATATATAACCACTAGAAGGGATAACTCACATACAAATCTTTACCATTTTCTAGCTTTTTTGTAACAAAAGCTTTTTGTTGTATTTTGATATCCTTCAAACATACTCGAATTTAAGCTTCAATGGCGTTAAAGGCAATTTTAAAGTCGACCACACTCGACAGCAACATTCTAACTTGTTTTTCTCAACTAAAGCCACTAAATTAATGCATGAGTCAGCTACGTTTTTAAACTTCGACAACTCATTAATCCCAGTTGGCTGTCGTAGCTCATAGTATAAACTATGAGATACTATGCAAGTATCTATGAGTTACTTGCTATATCAATATGTATCTAAGCGCACATGTGCACTTCGAGCAATTTTTAATTAAAAATAAATAAAAGTTTTTCATTGTTTTTAAGCAAAATTTACAAAATGCGCGCACGTTGGCTTAACTAAATACTACGATAATATTTGCTAAGTGATACTACGACTACTACTACTACTGCACGTTTCTATGTGTTAATTAACATGGGAATCAAGCTAATTGTACTGTTAAAATACAAATAAATTAACTGTAAATTATGATTGATGAAGTGGCACAAAGTGTGGGTAAAGTTGTCTTTAAAGTTCTTACTTAAAGAGCAAAAAGAAGAATAAATCTAAGTTACCAATTATTAATTTAGAACAAAAAACAGTTCAGTTTGCAATACACTTAAAGCCTTAAAATTTATATAAAAACTACTACGTCTTCAATGCAACTCAGCGCACAAATGTATCTACATATCATGTATCTGTTGCTGTATAATTTGCTACAAGCTATATATGTCCGCATGCGAATGACTGAACCGTACCGCGTGTAGGTCTTCAATCTTCTTGTCTTGTACATGTCGCTGGCAATGGCACTGGCAGTAATAGCAGCAACAGCAACAGCAGCAGCAACAGCAACAATATTAACATCAGTAACACACTCACTACATGTTGCATCTGTCTGCAGTGCCTGGCACAATGCAATGTCAGCTACAAGATACATAAGTATCTCAGTGCAATAGTATATTTTTTTTCTCTCGTTTCCTAATACATGTACTACGTATGCACCAAGGCCAAGTAACATCATGTATGCCATGCATGTCATGTTAGCATTATAAACTCTGGCTAACATTTTTACTACACTTTCTTGCGAGTAACTCAAACATGCTCGTACATAGTACTTTGAGGCTTTGTTTGAGCGATTGAATTGCATAAGCCTATATATAGCTTCGTATGTATGTTGATTGATAACTTGTTTCACAAGAATTCTAGCTAAAAGTAACATTAAAGACGCCTACAAGTATGCTTTAAAGCATTTTTTCAATTAACTCAATTTCTTTTGCATTCGTTTTTTCTTTCTTATTAGTTCAGCAAAGGAACAAGTTTTTAATATCATTAGTGCATGATTATGTATTAAGTGTATAACTTTAACTCCTTAGCTTTAGCAGCGTAAAACTTTATTAATTAATTAAAACTGTCGCGACAAGTGTTTTAATGCTTTAGATAACTTCATGAGCGTAGTAGTTTTTCTTGCTTTTAATTTTTCACAACTGCTTTTCTATATTAAACTAATTTTTTTTAAGCAGATATGCATGCTAATAGCTACTTATATACGCTTTCTTTGTAGTTAACTAATGTCAAAAGTTGCGCTTTAGAAAAAATTTTATAAAAACTCTAAGTTTATTAAATAATTTAAGTTGCAGGGCAGCAGTTTAATTGAATTACTACTACTACAGACTGGCAGACTTTTCCTGGCAACATACAAACCTTCACGTATTATTTTTTAATTAATCATATGCCAAGCCGCTTGCCATGCACAACACACAAACGTTGAAATCTAATAGTATCGTGAGAAAAAAAAAACCAATAACACCAACAAATGGCAACACACAATGGCGCACAAAGACAAGAACCACATGCGAAAGCATGCAGGTTTTTTGATTAACGCCACCGCAAAATCTCTACTTTTGCCAGCAACAAAATGCAAATTTATGCAAAAATGCGACCTCAAAACACCTCTAAAAGGCACTGAAAAAAGAAAATAGAAACCTATTCAGTAATCAACAGAAAAACGTATACGTAACGACATCGAATGTGACATACAGTCAGTTGACGACGATGAGGATTGAAGTGACACAACTTCAAACTTTGGCGGTGGCTACATTTTCTAATACACAGACAAGGATAGCACAAAATTTTTGGGCATTTTGTAAACCAAAGTAAGCGGAAAACTTATTTATCGCACACGTTTCAGCAAAAGCAGCATCAACCAGTGCAGCAGGCCAGCAGCCATGGATGGCATAGTAGCAGATTCGATTCATGCACATCAATGCAACTGTTTGCCAATTGGATTGTGGTGTGGACGACGTCGAGGTAAACTAGCAAGTTGCAATAGCAACAGCAAAGCTTTTTGTGCGCGCTATACTGCCAAACTCACTCATTGGCAAGCAAGCAGACCGAAATTCGGTTAGAATCAGGTGTAAATACGCTGAAAATTTGAAAGAAAAGTGTCCGGCAGTGGACAGGTTGCTCTAGCTGCCGAATGGCGTGCCATGATATTGCGGATTTGTGCCAAAGAAGATATTGTGCATACACATTGAACTCGGTGAAATGTTTGTGCAACTTGGCGTGGTTTACGGTGCCACATTTTGCAAATTTTGTGGAAAAATGTTTGTATGCGAAATGTGGCTGCCGCAAGATGTATTTTCATTTGGTTTTTGATTTTTGAAATGATTTTAGCAAATTGAAGTGCTAAAAGGCAGCCTTATACGCTGCGGAAAAAAAATCATTGCATACTTTTAGGTTGCTTTAAAAAATTTTAAACTCATATTACGTATACGTCGTATAATCTTTTGCCCTCTACTTGCTATATTTATTTTATTTGTCTGTCGTCTTGGTCTTGGTCGATAAAGGCATCTTACATAAATTCCCATACAGCCGCCAGCAATGCATATTTGCCATGCAACATTTTGTTGCAAGTTGTTGCAGCTGTTTTTCTGCCTTGTCCTTGTACTTATGCAGCATACGTACTTATGTTTGTACGTCCGTCTGTCTGTCTGTATATATTTATTGTAGTTGTTGCACTCTAAAATACTTTGCGCTTTTTTATTTTATTTTTTTGTTATTGTGCGGTGCAACTATTTTGCCACAAAACAATTTTGTTGCAGTTAAGTTTTACGTAAACCATTTCTTTTTTTTTTCTCTCTCTCTCTCTCTCTCTGTAGTTCTTCTGCTTGTGTCTTGTTTAGAAAATACCAAAAGTAGTGCCAAAAGGCAATTTACTTTCGACTCTCTGTGCGCATTTTTGGTGGGCGTAGAGTTGCAAGTGGGCAAAGTAAAGCGCAAAAGTTGCAATGTTGCAAGTGCTGAAAGCAGTGGAGCACATACATAAAGAACTTTCTACATGTATATATGTGCCATTAAATGCATTTGTAATTGCAACTGTGTGCTGTTTTTGCTTTGTATATGTGTATATAAGTAGATATATATATGTGCACATATCTATTGTTATATTGCATTTTAAGTGCAGGCAACGCACTTGAAAGTCCTTAATGCAGTCTATGCTTTGGCACAAAAGCACAAAATATATATTGAAAATTAAAGTTTGAAGTTATATTTCATGGGTTAGTTTGAAAAGGTTTTATATTTGTTATTTCAGTTTTAAGAGAATTTATAAATTTTTTGCTCCTCTCACTGACATTTATTCAAGCTACCCATGTGCCAGCTAGCCAATGTCTGGTCACATACGAGTATTAGAAAAATAATGTGCAACAGAAAGTGTGAAAATATTGAAAACAAAGCTTAAAATGTTTGCAATATATATGTGGCTATATGTGTATGGTAGTAACTAGTAGTAATATATGTCTGTATTTATTTTTGTACGCAGTCTACTTTTTCCTATTGTTTATGCATGTATTTGTATGTATACTGTTGGTGCAATTGTTTATACGACAAAGGACACTTTAATGGTTTACTTCAATGTAGAGCAAAACAATTGCAAAATATGTTGTCTTTCGTTTAACGATTTTTATTATACACTGCATATAAAGCGTAAAAGTTTTTGGAAATATATATATATATGAATGCTGAAAGCTAGCATAAGCTAGCTTAAGCAGTATCAAAAGTAATTAGAGTCATGTCCTACATATGTCTGTATGCATAGCTATTGTAAGATTTAGTTTATTTAATATTAAATTTTTATATTCTTCAAAAGAATTTATGAAATGATAATATTCACTTCACTATAAGCAATATTTCGCATACATACTTCTCACACTAACTTCGACAGTGTGGGTAGGATATGTCATAGTTTAAAGAAATTTCGAGCAGTAGCTTTCTTATTTTGTTAAAGTTATTTCTCATAGATAGTGTTTACTTGTTATGAACATGTGTGTCTAGGAATGAATACAATTAACAAACTATTGAAGGGTAAATGAAAAGATGTGTAGGAGAATTGAATCCAGACATATTACTAATTACATGTAAACATTCTGTTACGAAGAATATTATCAAGTAAATGATAATATAATAAACCCATTGAAACTCTAGCATAATGCGGCGATTGGATCAACTATGGATTTAGCAAGGTTCAGTTGAAAGTTTACAAAGGGTGTAAAGTGACAATTAACAAGTCAAGATGAGAAGAACATCAACCCGACTGATTCAAAATATGCATTAGAGCTGAACAATTTGATATGCTTCTATGTGTAGTGAAATGAATTAAGTCTACCTGCATGAATTAGTTTGAGAGACTCCAGATGTATTGCTCGTAGAATTCAAATTGTGATTTTGTTATGTTAGATTATTGGAATGTTAATATTATGAAAATACAAGGATGTACGGGTTAGATTTCTAATTATTTTCCATACTATACCTACATCTATCTATATCTACAAAGCTGGCACTTACATGACCAGCTAATTGTGAGCCATAAATCCATTTAAGCTTTATTACAGAGTTGTAAAGGAGAACTTTGTAGTCCATATTTAAGAAGGACCGCGAATTTATTAGCCAGTGTAGAGAGTAGGATTTGAGCTTTATTTATATATTCTTTGCTCTAAAATACTTACGATGAGTCTTCTTTCAAAATAAAACTCAAGAAATTTAACGACATCATAGGTGTGTGGGATGATAATGTTATTTAGAGTCAGTGTTGGACCTCTTTTTAATATGTAAGGTATTTGATTTTTTTTGCTCATTGACTTTTACGCCAGTTGGCTAGCCATTCCTTGGTAAACAAGTGTTAGACTGCATAGGACCGAGACCGCTGACTTGGGGTGCACCTACTTTTATTTCAAACTCCTGTGATATGTAGTCAAGAATTTTGGGTGTATTTTGGGGAAGTAACACATTCATTTTGTACTTGTATCCATCGAGCCAAACACAATCAAATGCTTGAGCTACATTTAGAAAATAACACTATTCACCCAACTCAAACGTTGCTGCAATTTTAGATGTTATTGGGTCTACCTGCACGATAGTGCAATGAATTTCACGAGACCCGAATGTCTGAGTGGTAATGAGGTTCTGCATGTGTGAGCTGATCTTTATAAGAACGAACTTTTCTAAAAATTTTAATAAGCAGGAAAGTAGGTTTAAGGGCTTATATGCAGAAGTCTGCGTTTCGGGATCACCCTTTTTGGGAATAAGCTGATGTTTTATTACTTTATGGTGAGCACTCTGAGGGATTCAGAGTAGTTCGTTCTCGCAAGAAAGGCAAGAATGAATGCGTTTGTTTACAGATTTGGCCGAAATACCTTTCAAAAATGGGTTTCAAAAACTTCTGCCTTTTCTATGTTTATACGAACTCACTTTCCAGCGCGGTCTTTAATAGATATGGAGACTTTAGCCGATGTTTTAATGTCCACTCGCGCTCTCCATAAGTTAACTTACACATTTTTGGAGAACGACGTTCGATGATTTGTCTCTGGATCAGTTTATTTTCGAGCTTAAGAGCTTTGCTTATGATCTCAGATACTGCTATTCCTTTCTTAGACACTATTTCATCATGACTAGACATTAATTATGAATGTTGGTTATGCTGTGGCTCACCGAATGGGATGTGGTTGGATGTGGTGTGGAGTGGAGTTTTGAGTTGCAACAGTGCGAACAAAACTCATGGCATTGAAAAAGATTTATATCATTCTATATCGATTCTTCTGTTTGTCTATTTCTGGGTTCGCTTCGATATGACTTCTTATTGTGAGCTTATTTGGGTTTCCCTTTAAGTGTATGACCCTCTAGTAAGCTTAAGAGAACTGTAGGATGTTTCGCTGAGAGATCTGCAAGAGATTCAATAGATATTAGACAGGTGCAGGTTCTTCGGGTTATTGCAATATCAATAAGATCTAGAATTTCTATCGAATCTGAAGGCTAGCAAGTTGGTGTACAAAGCGAGACCTACTTAAGCTTCTTTTTGGTATTTATATTTGCTATGTAGGGCTGCCTTTTTTTGAGATTTGAAAGACTTGAACCCAAATGGGTAATCATTGTTTGTATAGAGTAGGAAAATACAATTTCGTTTTTTTGGATACCATAAACTTTGGAGGAAGATGGAGATTACCAAACTTTGAATGATCATTTATAGAGGAAAGCAGAAAGAATGCTGATCAAGCCATAGTGTTCCGTTCCACCTTAGAGAACAGTTGTTTAGTTCCTCAGTAGGGCCTCTGGATCCAACTTATCTGATTAGAGCAATACGGTTCGCGACATAGGTCTTCCGAATATGAGGTAATTTGTACAATGAGGCAACTACGATAGCTGAATTGGACCATAGATGCAATTTATTAGAGAATGGCTGCACATTACTTGGCTCGTGCTTGATTAGCCGAGTCACCAGAACTGCTCCTGACAACTCAAGTTGATGGAGAGAGTGTCTACAGCAAAGTAGCTAACTTTGCTTTTTGCTACGAGCAATTTAGATAAAATTTTTCGCATAAGCATCACAAAATCTATGATGCTGCATATCCGGGCGTGGTATCCCATCAAGCTTTCTATTGATGTGACTTCTAATGATCTTTGCCATCTGGCTGGTTCGTGGAATGCATAGCCTGGAATTCTTTGATGACGTTTGCATTCCAGAGACATACATATATTTTGTCTAGGCAGGTCATTATTTGCTGTATTTGGTATGCAACCATCTGAATCATAGCGTTTTGATTCCTCATCAGTGCTTGTACTGTGCTATTCTCTCCTCAGATATATATACTCCAAGTAAGAGGTATTTTGCTACTCTTCCTTCTGGTCTCGATTCTGCTCTAACCAAGTCCAAGTGCCCTGTCAAACCAGCAACACCACTGACTCTCTTCCGAGTCTTGTTCTCCAAGTAAGAGATCTTTTGCCACTCTTTCTTCTGGTCTCGATGCTCCATTAGCCAAGTTCATGTGTTCTGTGTAACCAGCAACATTAATGATGCATTAAATTCATCATTCTTGGTTACATTGATACTATTGAGTGGACTATTAGCATTTTGGGGTATGTTTTTTTGTTTCTATGGATTTTGGGCAAATGGGCCCAAAGTACCATGTGGAAGTCATGCTTTAGGCCTGCCTCTAAGGTTATTTGCAAGCCACACCAAGGCTTGTGAATAAAATTTAAGTGTACATGATTTCTGATCGATTTACAATGTAGCATCCGAAGTACACCATATTAATTGTGTGCACGCTGGTCCTTCAAAATATTGCTTTTATCAAAAAAAAAATGTTCATCTACAGTAAGCTCACTTCAAAATCGATATAAAAATATGCTCTATTTTATAGATTTCTAGTAAAAATTTTAATTTTGTTAGCAAATCGTTTAAAATCTACCAAAATCTATTTGCGAAAAAAAAACTGTTGTTGGTGTATTAAACAAAACCAAAGAATGTAAAGGACATTTTGCGTGCTGCTAAACAAGCGTGTGAACAGCTGTTGCAGTTTACCTCAGTTTAACAATGCCAACAACTGCAGCAACGCTCCAAAAATAGCGACCAAAAAAAAAAAAACAGCAGGAGGCACCATTAACAGCCACAATGCATTGCGTATACGCCATGTAAATGCTGCCGGGCAATGCGCGCGCTCTAAAACCCTAAAAACGTTGCTAATGCTGAATGAAAATGTGTTGCGGTTTTGAGCGGTTTATTCTTGTTGGAAATAGCCACCATTCGACAGAATGTGTATTTAAGAGTGTCGAATGGGAGGGCGAAAACAAAAGATATTCACATTTTATATGCATTCTGTCAACATGGCGTATGCGCAATTCATTTGAAAAAATTAAAAAAAAACACACACAGCAGCACACCATGCTCTGAGGTGAAGCAAATCAAAATAGAATCACTGCAGAAAGTGTGATACTGAGTTAAGTACAAGTATTAAAAATCAAGCAAGAATGCTGTAGTCGTATATACCTGACTGCAAGATACGCTATACTAAGTAAGAACTGAGACTTTCATTTACTATAACTGAACTAGTTTTTTATATATTCTTCTTGAAGCCAACAGACAGACGTACAATACCATTATGCATAGATTTTAAATACTGATCAAGTTAATATATGCTTTTAAATGTTCTCACACAATTTCCTCTGTTACATAAATTAGCACAAATTATATATGCTCTTTCACCCTACAGTTTAAAAATAATATAAAAAAAAAAAACGCAGCATATAAAAATTCCTGCACGCACAACTTTGTTGGCATTTTATTACCAAGCATTCTCAAATGCCTTTGTTCTTTTTATTTTCTGCGTCATTGTCTTCTGGTGAATCCGTCGCGACGTTTCTCAAATTCTCACCTTGCCAGCAGTTAGCAGCTGACATTATCACAGATACACAGTTTATATGACTACATTACACATTAAACTTTCAACACTCGCACCTTCGCACTTGACTTTGATATGCGTTTGAAGCATGCCAACCCGCTTACCGCATATGTACCATGATGCAAAGAAAAATGCCATTTAAATGCAAAGCATATTTTTTTTGTCTCAAGTAACAAACAAATAAAACTCTGTGAGATGCAGAGTAAATAGCGCAGATATTTAACACCGCAAATAATAAAGTTGTATGTAAATATATGCAGTATATGAGACACATATCGTATGGAAAAAAGTGCTGCAAAGTGACACATACGCTGCATGACTTTTTATATTTTACTTAAAGAAGTATACAAAAAAAAAAAAGGTGAAGATGCGTAATGAAAATATATTTGGCTGAGAGTACAAGCATTTCAGCTTGATTTGAAGTGCTGACTTTGTGCGGTTCTACTTTTAATTGAATGTTCTTGGTTTGTTTTAATGTAAATCATTCAATATGGTGGAGTTTTGGAGGACCTTCGCGTGGAGGACTGGTATCTTTCAAAAAGGTGCGACATAGCAGCAATATATCGCCAGGCAGATGCTGTTATGGTCTTCATATGTTCATCTAATTATACAGCAAACTTTTACCTCTGCTGCTGAAGAGTTAGTCCTGTTTACTGATTCCAACACAAAGAGATGTCACTGATATGGAAAGACGCCTAGGTAGACAGACTGTTATTTATCCAGGTACATACCAATGTTCCGCATTTTGTAAATCGCTCAAGCTCGTAGAGATATGGTTGGAGTACATTAGTAGCGTTAGAAGAGTATTTCGACATATCGCTGATGAACATTGAGTAAAGCGTTTGTCCCCCTAAACTTTTTTGTGTCACACCAGCATTGATTGCTTTCAATGTTGACTCCGCTCTATTCAGAACCACTGAGCAGGTCCTCTCGGTCAAATGACTACGAGTATGCACTAACAAGAATAACTAAGGCAGCAGTATAGACTTGAATTTATAAAGGAAGCCAACAGCGCACTTTATCAAAAGCCTGTCTTATCTATAGATAAGCCACCAATACGTTCTTCTTGATCTTCTCGATCAAGGATGAAGTTGACCATCCCATACAACTATTCGAGCGTTCCGTGGAACTAACGGAAGCCAAACTAAATGGGTGGTTACTGTCTCCTAAGTTTCTCGATAGCAAGTTGTCTTGTTAGGACAGCTAACTACTTGATGCAAACTATACAATGTCAATGCCGGGCGGCTTTTTTCAGTCATGTGCATCATACATACACCGCATTGAAGATGAGAACCAAGAAGAGCATCGCTTTGACCGTCAAAGCATTCAGCGTACTATTATCAAGCTCATCTACGTCTTAAGAATTCTTATTTGCACCATAATTTCTTGGGCAGTGATGCAGCAGACCGACTAGCGCAGTCGAACGTCGTCTGGACAAAACGTTTTATACTCTCTAAGCTACTCAAGTGGCTCTCCGAACTGTCGCCAATGGCTAGAAGTTGACCGTCAGATCCTTAGCTTATGCCTTCGTACGTTTCTTAGGGAACTTAGCTCAGGAACCATCAGCACTCTTTGTAGGATATAATGAAGATATATGATGCTTGTACCTCTCTACTAGAGCCTACAAATATTTTTTTTCGGTTGGCATTTATGGGACATTTCGACATTTCGAGGGAAGCGATTACTGTTCTTTTACTTCTGCAGCCTAAGCATCTTTTTATTCCTATTGGTTACTCGGGGGAAGAACATGTTCACAATACGGTGCTACTGCAGTCTACGCAGCAGTGGAATGATAGCTGGAGGAAGTCGGTTTAGCAAGAATGATAGCTGTGTGCACCATATGAAGAAAGTTCGCGTGTACATCCTTGATGTTCGGAAGAATGAAGAATCTCGGGACTTAAATTGATGGTATTCTTCAGCTCCCAGTGAAATTTAGTCATGTAAGGTGATAGCGCAAGTCATCTTATTTCCTTGTTCTCTTTTCTGCTCATAAGCCACTGAAGACAAAGAGTTTATTGCCGCTTGGCGTGTGTTCTAAAGCTGTGACCATAGTTGAGATAGAGTTGTTCAGAGCTGCTTCCTGTAAGCATCTTTCCCTCTCGTCTGCTCTAAAAATGCCCCAGAAACTGTGTTTGGCGTTGATGATAACTCTTTCTTGTCTTTTTGGCTATTTTCTCATAACAGCTCGGAAGAATGTCTATAATGAGGCTATCCAATCATCGAGCTATTACATGAATTGTTCATATGAAGTTAACTTCTGCTGGGTCAGGTCATGTGTCGTTGACCGGAACCAGTAGTTCTTGGAAGGAACGATGTATAGAGAATACTTCGGGTAAGGTAGGGCTTCCCAATGATTCTTAGTGGGTCTTGACTGGTTTTCTTACATGTAGCTTAGCGTTGTCATGATGTAAAAATTCTTTAACGTGCCTTTCTTCTTAATCCTGCCGTTATCGCCTTTTGACGTCCCGCAGGTACAACTCGTATGGCACACAGTTTTCTTGCACTTGAATCAATCCCATGGTTTTAGGTGTTTCCTGACTTTCAATGATTTCAATAACTCCTGAACCGTTTTGATTTGGTCCAGATAGAGCAATGAATCCAATTCTTCGACATCAAACATCTTAGGTTGATAAGGCTGTTGCTTGCCTACATGATTATTCAGATAGAGCATGGTCGCCATAAACTTCCATTAAGACTCGATGATCCTTGGCCACAATTTCTTCATTTTAAAGTAACTAAGAAGAACTTTCCGCAAAAACACTTTATCTGGTACGAAATTTGACAATATAACTTGTATATAAGTCATTGCTAGTTGGTATATACTTCCTTTACTTTGCAACTGCTTCAACAAATGATTGAGTTCATAGAACGAAAGTAATTTCGCTTAGTATATTTCTAGTAGCTTCAACCAATGACACATTCAAAGTTTATTATATATTAACAACTGACAGCATATGCATAAAAATAATATATGCAGCTTCATCGATATTCATTAATTCACCAAAATTGTGTGCCTAATTAATTTATTAAACTTGATAATAAATAACAATTAGATGTTTGTTTTCTATATTGCATGAGTATTTATTTGACCTCAGCATATAAAACATAAAATACATATTAACTTCAATTTATATATATAATATATGTTTGAAAACGCTTGCAAAATATTATTATTAATGCACAAAATTGAAACTAAATAATAAATTAAGTCAATGCTAATTAAAATGTTAATTAAAACACTGGCTTATTCATGACACTTTAAAGCACAGCACAGAAGGACTATTTAAATAAATAAACAAACAAACAAATATTCGATCGATCGAACATTTTAAAGGCAAATGAAGTGTGCCAAACACAAAGCCAGACGACACACACAAACATTTGCATGCAAACATAAACAGTGCATTACTCAAATTATAGTGAGGCAAAGTTAGGCAATGGCCGATGTGGCTAGAGGCACACACATATACACAAGCTGTATACAGTCAACATGCCATTGCTATTAATTAATGAAATTTTGACTATACAACCAACATACATACATACACATCTACAATTCAGCATATCAATTAATCCTTATTAATTATGGTATGTGCCTGTTGGATTTATGGCATGCTTTGTTAGCATATCATACCAGTATATACACATACATAAGCATATAAGCGGTGCTCTACTCAAGTAGCTCTCGTAAATTGTAGGCTACAAAGCTGCTTATATCAAACGTATGTGGTCTTATCGATAGTAGTACTGCTGATTATCCCCGGCTTTTGTGCAAGTATTATTTGTGTTCAACACCGTCTTCGACATTGTCAAGCCAATAGCTTTGCATGTGTCATTACGCCTAGGCGCTCTAATGGCACGACGGCGCATATGCATAGTAGTTTGTATGAAAACGTCAATGTCATTTGTAGATACGTATGTAGATATATAAATAGATATGCGGGTTCAAATGCATCAGACAACCACAAATTTGAAATATGCATAATCGATGGTTGCGCACAAATTTTGTGGCAGCGGAAATGAGCATTGCTTGTATTTTATAAAGCTGACTGTCGAGTGATATGCATATTAAAATTTAAATAATAGGTTTAATGTTTTACTCATAATAAGTAAATATCTTAAGGCGTTGCAATCATTGTGACATACTGTGTGCAGTATAAAAAAAAATTAAACATATAATTCACAATGAGTTTATTTAAGATAATAAGAAACAAACATATAATTCACAAACAGTTTATGCAGTTGTCTATTGTTATTGCTTATCAAGCAGTTTTATTTCAGATTTCAATTTGGTTTATGTTTATATATTCACTAGTTTGTTGTTCGTGTTAGTTTGCGTTTATAACATTGTCTAAATTGTAAATAGATTTCTGTGCCGATTCCTGCTCCGAACATTCCTGTCTAAAACTATCCACTTTATGAATAAAAGCGTACACATGAGCCAGACTTTGTACAGCTGTCGGAAAGCAATTTGTAATAGTCTAAGTCGCTAAGCTTCTGATTTAGTTTGCAATGCAAAACATCTGGCACCTAGTACCCCGTTGAGGACTACTATAAAATGGAGTGGTTAATGTGTACAAGGCTGTCGGACACCTATGTTTATTCTTATTCAGTGTCATCGACTTTAAAGAACTCCTTTCAGCGTGCCAGTTGGTCGTCGACTGACGCAACACTGGACCAGTTACTTGCCTTGATAGGTGGAATAATTGGCTTATTGTGTCCTTGTTTCTTCATCGCTGTATAGACTTCATGAAAATTATTTCAGTTCGCTGCATGCTCTACCTTACCATACGGTCTGATTTTTTAGCTTGCTTTTACCCTTCGTTATGTGATCGATGAAGTTTGCTGCAGTCATGTACGCCACTTTCAATTAATGGTGCTTTCAATTACCTGCGCTTCTCAATCAAAGTCCAGTTGATGTTACCATGGCTTCACTCTGAAGTGATGCAAGCCAATAGTCTTCTCCGCAGTTTGAGAGCATGCGGTCAGAAAATAGTGCTTTATGGTGCAGTTGCAGCATGGCTGATGTTTTCAGTTCAACCATGTTGAAGATCTGCGTTCGTTGATGTTGTCATCTGTAGATGAAACATTGACCTAACAGTGTATAAGTTTAACCTGTTCCGAGCCATCTAATTTCAGAAAGTCTGAGACTTTGAATCTGGTAGCGCTCCATCTCTCTGCATACTTACACGAGATTAGAAGGATGAAAAAGAGAGCGCACACGCCATGTTTCTATTCGCGTCAGTTGTTCATAGCGAATTGTCGTCTTCTTAAACGATTATTTTTGTGTTCAAGGTTTGTTTCTCATTCTTGAGGGAGTATCAATTTTTACGGTCGGGTCACTAGCCCACTGTAAACTGTTTTATATGTGAGGAAAGACATATTGACTTTTATTAAAGACAGTTTGCTCACTCAAGGCGTAGCGAAACTAACTGTAGCAGCGTGAAATGGTAGACATGAAGTCCTGTGTGTTGTTCTTGTATGTAGTTGTAGTATGTCAAAAATTTTTATAAGTTTCTTGAAGTTTGAGGCCCTGCTATATCGAGTATTAAGATCCTTTGATCCGATGTTGTTGGTTCATCTGCTACCCTTTAATTATTTACAAAATTAGACATAAGCGCATTGCAGAAGGTGTTGTCAATTACCCCTTACCTCAGCTTTAATAACAAAGTTAGGTATATTACTTACATTTAATATGTTTGATTAATTTTATAGAAGAAACTCCAGTACGTACTCACCCATCCTATTTGTATTTGTGCTCCCCACACCAGTTTATGTGCGTAGGCATACACCTAAAATTACAAGTGATAGATTATACAGTTTAACCTGGCTGGAGGCTTAGTTTAGGCGCCTGGAATCTAGCCAGTCGCAATCAACACTTCGCGCAGAACTTCGCTGATATTCAGCTTTATCTGGATAGAAGCCATGTCGTCTTTTAGTATTTTTTTTAAAAAAGACAAGATTATGTAATATCCTTTCTCAGTAAAATTTATGTTCTTAGTTTGTTTGTGCTGAGATTCTAAATTACCTGAATATTAAGTCCTTATAATGTGCCTTCATTGATCCAGTGTTGCTGGATAAGCACTAAGCGCAGGTCCAGCGTGGATACTGCGTTGTAGATTCACCTGAGCATCATGTTGATGCAGTCGATATGCCCGATCCGTCACACCCAACCGAAGAAAAAACATATATGGGTGTATCATCATGTGGCGATGCTATAATCGGCATAGCTATTGAGTTCTGTTAGCATTTGGAGAGGGCGTTTTTCGAATTTATCTCTATCGGCACCTACCGCAGTGCCTGTATTTAGTTGACAATAACTCGTTCTAGACCATACTCGCCGGTTCGAATACATCGTTCTGCTGTTCTTTTTCTTCCTTCTACTATACGTGAAATTCTATGTTCTCGAATCTATAGTTAAATCCATTGTTTCTGTTTTGAATTCCCTGCATCGATTGCGCATCGTGAACAGTCATCGATTTCCAACAACTGTACAACGCGGTGAGCAGGTTGTATAGCTAATTTGGCTGTTTCCCAGCGTTCCTTGGAAGGTACAGTATAATAAAGTGCATGCTGAGAGTTCCAACACAACTGCACATTATGATTGGTAACTTGTCAAGACTATCAGTTTTGGCATCACTTCTATGAGCCAATTGAATAAGCACTGATCTTCACAATCGATCAGTATAGAGCCCGACTAGAAATGGAATCCATTGAATTTTAGCTGCGAATATTAGCTTCACTTCATCGCTGTACTTAGAGCGTTCTTCGTCTTACCCAGGCCATCCCGAGAAAGTATAATTTCCGGTTAGGTTGAAGGACTACAATAGTTATGCCTTTTGCTGGCAACGCATAGCTAGGAACTTCTTTGCGTATCCTTGAGGCTGTCGTGATTTAACTCCTGGACCTTTTTGTTTTTTTGGCATTCTTGGCTTCAGCCAAAGATTGAACTCTGAGTTCAAGGGCCATCTCAGGTCTATAAGCCATTTTTAGGTACCACTTGAATCCACCTCCACTCAGTCAATGCTTTAGTGAGTCTCCAGTACTCCTAGACACTCCATGTTCGCACCTTTATGGTATTGCATTTTCTTTATGGTGTAGTGCATTTTGGATTTTCCTTCGTCTTCGACCGCTGACAAGTCAGTGGAAGTTTCAATCGGGGTCTTGCTATGTTTTTGGATGTTGCATTTTCTTCGTTATTGAACTTCCTAGAAGCTCCTCTCAGCTTCATCATAACATAGCCAGCTGCTTCCCGATTGACCCAAAATGTTGCAAATTCCATGTAGTGTATTATGAACTTACACATCTCTGAAATAGACAGGAAACTGTTGGGCAAATACTAAAAATTGTTGGATTACTTCGAGATATTGTTCAAAAGTTTAGTCGAATATGGAAACTCAATTAAGATGGCTTTTTGCAGCCAACTGATTTCTCACTTTGTCTATAAGTTCAAGAGATCTAAAATTCAAAGCAAATAGTTGACTTCATTTTAAAATAATAATACATGCCAGCCATAATATAAAGTATCTCATACATTATGTATAAAAAGTATGCAACTAAATAGCACAAGCAAATATTTGGAAAGCGTTTCGATTTAAATTCCACGCATTATAAAACATTTTAGCCATTTCTAGCTAAATTTTACCACACATACTTAGAAACGCACTGCAAATAATGTGCATAATCCATACGCATACTTGTATAATAAAATATATTCGCATGTGTAATAGAATTAATTATCTAAACTCGTGCTAACTTTTCTGCTATAATTTCTAACAAATGCGCAGCCAAAAAAACAAGCAAATTATAACAAAACTCTGGTGGCAGGAGCAAGCAAATGAGATTGTGTGGCAGTAAAATGCCGCTGGCTATTTTACCTCATTTAATTAAACTATGTTTTATTTCAATTAGTGTTGGTTGGCGTTGTAATGAGTGAAAAAAAAGAATTTTTAAAAAATAAAACCAAGCTCATGGCATATGCGCTGCCTGCAAGTATGCTACAAAAATAAGCACATAAAAAATCACTCGCGCAGCGCACACAAAATAATTAACTGCATGCAACAATTTGCATGCAGCAGCGAGTAGCATTGGGGCGTGCTGTCTCTCTGTGTGTGTGTGTGTGGGCGTTTGCATGAGCGCACTTTCAATGTTGTCGTTGCGCAAAAGTGCTAAATTGAAAATCAGACAGCTAAAGCCACGCGAGCCCAACCGCCTAGATCGCGAGACAGCAAGAGAATAATGGCATATCGCGATATTGAACCGCGCAAGAATGTCTGCCCGTCTGTCCGTCTGTCTGCTTGTGAGTATACATGTATCTGTCTGCTGCTTCGTTGTACTATGCAAAGCAGTTAAATGGAAATCTGCATTTAATTTATTGATGTAACACCCTCCCAAAAAAAAAAAAAAAAAAGAATGAAGCGCGCTTTGCACTAACAGTTACAAAAAGCATTCATTGACGTCGCCTAAATGTATGCAGCGTAAAATTGTTAAATGTGCATTTAATCCGCATAGGCGGCAGTGCAATGGCTGCGTTTACACACATACAGACACACACCTTTGTAGTTAGTTGAAATTGCGCCATGTCATTGTTGCAAAAGCATGTCTGCCCGTTTATACGCCTTTAGTGTTATTTTTTTCTCCATTTGCAATTAGACTTTGGTTTGTGCACTGTCATGCCCACAAACGACTATTAGTTGTTAGCAGATCTGTTTTGCTTGTTATTGCTGCTGCTGCTTGTTTGACTGCGCGCTTTGGTAAATGGATTTGTCGCGTTCGATATTCTTTTTTATTTTTTGTTGTTTTTGAATTTGAGCTTTTGTAATTGTCAGCATTGAGCTGCATAAATTTGTATTGTTCAGTTAAGGTTTTATATATGATTTAATTAGGCATTAAAAGTATTTGACTAAGTATTTAATCAAGGAGCAGTTAGTAATAGTAGAGATATTCCATGGAAGCTACACACAAATATTATTATTGCAAGATATGTTAAGATTGTTTAAAGACTTAAGCACATAGTGCTTCTCTATTATATATTACAATTTCTTAATACATTATCTGTCAGTTGCAGGCATTGGGTTTAAATGAAGTTTGAAATTTTTAGCAAAACTAAAGCATAAGAGAAATAATGCACTTATATATATGCCCCCAATGGAGTCATTAAGCTTAATACATTGTAGTAAATTAGTAAATAGCCATGTGATTCAATTACAAATATATGCAAATGTCACTGAATCAATTTTGTGCAGATTTGTTTTATTGAATTCTTGAAATTGATACATTTTATTGATTTAAATTAGTAAAACAAAAAGTATTACTAAAGCTATTATTAATAAGTACGTATGTGCATATTTAATTAGCATGCATTAATTTATATCAAATAAAAACGCACTTAATTTCCGCATGCATCTGTCTATTTTTATCGTTTGGTCATTTAAATAATTTCTGATGCGACTTTGCACATTTGATTAAATGTTTTCTTTTTTTTATTTATATTTTTTTAATTATATTTTTCATTTGCAACAACTTACAATCAAAATGGCATAAAATCGCGCATTAAATGCATGTAAAATAGCCTTTTATGCTTCATCAATTTTACAATTATTGTCTATATTTTTTTTTTTTATTTCGATTCGATTAAATATCAACGAATATCAATGTATATAAATATTTATGTATTTATTTAGTTAAACACTTTAAGTTGTCATTCATAGTTCGATCGATTTAATGTCAGACTCTGTGAAAACAAAATAAAGTTATAAAATATAAATTATTGCGCTTTATGCAAACAATTTCTACTTATAAATTGTTATATTTTCATAGTTTCTGCTTGAGTAATTTTTTATTTACCCGGAAAGCAAAGAATTTTATTATTATGTTATTTTTGTATTCTATTTTTTCGCTTTTGTTAAGCTTTGCGGGGGTCCTTTGTAGTTTTAAGTGGTAGTTCAAGTTGTTTTGGATTTATGTTAATATTGTCTAATAATACAATGTTGGTAAACATTTAAATATAAATGTGCGTGTATATTGCTTGATATTGCTTAGTCTTATTTGATTTGTGTGTGCCTGTGAAGTAGTTTTGTAGGTTATTTTTAATGTAAACAATAACATTTAGCAAGTGAAATCGATAATGTTTTGTTTTAGGTAGGAAATAAATTGTTCTTTGGTTAAACTATTGGATTAATGGATTATGCTTAAAACGAAGCGCTTTGCTATGGCATCACTTTTTAGTATAGAAATGCTCTTCGCATTGTTTGTGTTTTATTTGTTTTTGCGAGATAAACACTTAGAAGAAAGAATAGAAAAATGACGTTTTGTTCACAGGATTTATAATATAAAAAAGAGGCTCGAAAATTCTATCAAACGGTCAAGCATCTGACCGCAAAGATGCTTTCTGTTAATACATAAATATAGAGGATCCAATTCTTACTCTACTTCAAGGTGATTAAAGATACAATGCTGCCGATAGAGTTACCACAACCACCAGTTGTTATAAAGCAATTAGACTATAATAAGATCGACTCGACTTTTAAAAAATTTTAACAAGCAATAGTGGCAAGAATTAGTTCTTCACCTACTTGATAAACCTCAGTTTAAAAGCGATAAAATGTTATTAAAATTAACATAACATAGCAGAGTCTATTACTGTTCAAGTCACTTTATTATTTCTTATATAATTTAAATAAACATAACATCATAAAACTAAATATTTTTAAAATAAGCTAACTATTCCCAGCTACAAGTGCTAAAGTCAACTACACCGGAAGTCAGCTGCCGGAACACACTGCACTCGCTTCGGTAGCACATGACCTCAAACTTAACCACAATGAACGTTCGAAAGGAAGAAAAAAACGGGCAGAAAGAAAGCAAAAGCAAATGGCGTACGAAGTGGAAAATATAAAACCGAGCAACCGCCATCAATGAACCGCAATTGTATTTGTTTGCAAATAACTGAACGTTATCTGAGACTATTTATCTTTATCTGCATTCAGCATTGCGAGTAAGTAAAGCAGAGCGAGAAAACAGGAGCAAGTAGAAAAGTACACCATTGACAGGATGCTACACCATGCCATTGAGTACAGTGCTAGTCAAAGTGTTGCCAAGGCGCCAAGTAGAAATAATGATGAAGCAAGTCAAGAAAAAAAAAAGAAAAAACAGAGAAAACTGCTCATAAAAGGAAGTGCTTGACTACCAGCAACGACTACTACTAACATCCGTCCAGTTGCAAGACAATATAGACTGGCTGCTGTTGCATTTACTGCTTTTGTAGTTTCATTGTTTCAGTGACAAGTTTTTAAGGCGAATACACGCTTGAAAATTGTTATTACAATGCGTATGCAATGACTACTAAATATATATACGTATATACGCTACAGTTCAAAGGTAAAATACATGCAGCAGCAGTTCAACTTATAAGTTCTTAGCTTTAAATACGCATTAAGCTTTGCGTAAATTTTATTAAATTTCAGCAGCTTAAAGTGATTTTCAAGCTGATTTGCGTGGTCATTTTCGAATTTTTTTTTTCTGCTTTTCGCATTATTTAGTAGGATTTTATTTTCATAAATCGTTTCTTTGCATTTTCCGTTTCTCATTTTTCTTGCTTTGTTTTTTATTCGCTTTTTTTTTTTTTTTTTTTTTTTTGTGAAATCGCCTTCATTTTGTTACGCATAATGAAATATAACCGAAAGCATTTTAGCGGAAGTTGATTGCGCCTTAAACCATGCAAATTAAATTTAATGGAAAATTTATTTTAATATTTTGTTTTTTTGTTTTGTTTTGGTTGACTTTGAATACTTTTCCGCAAACAGTATAAATCGTTTTACAGCTTTGCGTTGAAGTTTGTAACAGCTCGAAAAAAAAATGTCAAAGAACCCATAAAATTGAAATGGATTCTAAAAAAATTTAGAGTACAGTAAGTCCAGTCATATATTATATGTGGACGCTGCTATAAGTTGAACGTTTTTATCTTGAGCAGTTTATACATGGCCAGCAGCCGGTTTTACGATACTCCATTTCGAAGAGAGATGCCGTCTTGTCAATTGTCGTAAATTACTGCGAAAGAATGGACTGTAACATGCTTCCACAATTATAGTCAAAATCAAGTAGGCGGAGGCGTTTGCTTAAAACCTAGCCGAGCGTTTCAAGTCGATTGACCTAGTTGGTGAGCAGGAAGAAATCGAGACGCGTGACCGCCTTTCCCAAGCGCTAAAAATGGATCTGCCCATCAAGCTCTTCGCCCCAAGCAAAAATGCTGAGGTTATTTCCATGATCCATAAATCTGGAAAGCTGGATCACTTTGATCCCGAAGCTGTTTGTGAGACTAATTGCTGTCTGGATTGTCAGGGTCATGGAATCTTAGGAAATTTTTCCTGAACACCAGTTTGGGTTCCGAGCCGGTCACAGCAGCGTTGAACAACTCCATTACGTCCTCGAGCAAATACTGCAGGCGTTCAATAATAAGAAGTATTGCAATACACTATTCTTGAATATCAAAGAAGCATTTGACCGGGTATGGCATATAGGCCTACTGGCAACAATAAAGAAGATACTGCCTGCGCAATGGTTCAGCCTACTGCGGTCGTACCTAAAAGGAAGACAGTATGCGCTCCGCTTCCACTCCGCAATTTCTGCGAAGTTAATGTGAAAGCCGGTATTCCACAAGGAACATGTAACAGCTATTAGGTATTTCGTAAGAGCTGCTGTGGATAAGCACTATTGGCTCCTCAGTACGCGCAGTAAGTTGACGCTTAGGAATATGGCTACTGTTAACAAACAGATCCTTGCGCAGATCTGGATATATCATATATATATGAATGCCCAATCAGGGGTATAGCGAGTGACAGCCAAATCAATAGACTTCAGGCGACCGAAAATATAGTCACTAGAGTAATCAATGGTTGCGAGTAGTTTATTCGAAACACTCTGTTGCCAACGACGAGACCTAATAATATGCACCCCCAGAGCCAGGTCAACCAGATTATGGCGGATGAACTCAACCTCACTGAACCTGAACCTCTAACACAAAATGTTCATAGTTTAATATTAAGCCTTCTTGGGCTAAAATCATAGAAGGGGTGGGAAGGGCAAAATTTTAAAATAAACTTGTAAAATTTTGGAGCAGTTCTAGTCGAATGGAAAAAACACGAAGTCTTTATCTATTACCGTTCTCGAGATCCTTTCGTTCATACGGACGGACGGACGGACAGACAGACAGACGGACATGTCTATATCGACTCCCCTATCACTCCTGACCATAATGGGGGTAACTTTGGGGGGTCTCCGACCATTATTTTTACCTGTTGCACAAAACCAATAGGCTCTTGTACCTTCGGTACAGGGCCTAATAAAACAAATAGAATGTGGCATGCTATGCAGAATGCATGGTACAAACGATACTTCCAGAGCGTCTATAAGACGAACATAGCACGGGATCATTGAACATATTCTGAAACAAACTAGTTCAGGATCGAAAAATATGTGCCTAGCTTTGCGACCACAGAAGTGCCCTGACCTAATCCTTATTGATCTCATAAGACCAATATTAAGTAATGTCCTCAACATAGGAATTTAATGGTATCCACTACGAGTCGAGACTAATAATAATCGATTGAAATGAAAAGGTATCAGTGTACTGACTTAAGCAAGTGAACCAAAGCTGGTCGTTATGCCTGCTGTGTTGACAAAACCTCCAACGTAAATAATATAATGTCAAGAACAGCCAAATGAGCTATATAAACAGCTGGAAGTAAGGACCGTCGAAATTCAAACGAATGGTTTCAGGCTCGAACTACAGCTTATGTTATTCGAACTATCTGTACACTGTCACAAGAAAAATATCAGTGGACAGTTGAAAAATCCTTTGAATCAGCAGTGTTAATTGTTGATAAAGGACTATCGCCAGTGTATTTTTAGGCTGTGAGGCAAGAGCTGCACAAAAATCTAAATCTCTTTGAATGAATTAAGTTGACGAACATGTTACAGAGGGCCTACAATTCCTTATTTTCAGTTCCACCTATATGTGTAGTGCATTAATGCTTCGGTTACATCGAAGTAAACGTTTTTACTTTGACTGCTTTCGCATATTTCTTTGTGCTTAAAAAGTTTTTGGCTTCCGGCTTTATTTTTTTATGAGAATAAATTGCGCGTATTTTCATTTAATATTGGCAAAGCAGGTGTATATTTTTTTTGAGTTTTTATATTAAAAATAATTTTAAGTGAAATTAATTGATTAAATTTTATAAATATCAAAGTTCATCTTTGACATAACTTAATATGCTGCCACATTAAATTGCAATTCAATGATAGTACCAGTACCTTTAAAAATCAGTACCGCAACTTTAGTGCTTAAAAGTTGTTTATAGCTAATTAAAATTTATATCTATACATATTAAAATCGACTCATTAACCACGCTTATCTGATACATGCTCTATTTATTACATTTCCACATAAACGCACATACATATATACTGCGTATGCGAAAAAAAAAATTAATTAGACTCTACCATCATAAATGTCGTTATTAAACTGTCAAGTCCATTATAAAATTTTTAATAAATTAAAATAAAAAAAAAATTCAACCTTACAAATAGGCGCATGATTTATATAAAAAAGAGTTATATATAGTATATTGCATCTTTATTTAATTTTTCTGAAAAATGCTCGTAAATTCTTCTTCATTTTTGTTCAATAATGCAAAACTACAATATATAAAATTTTCAGTAAATAAAAAATATTTTATACATATATATATATATATATATTGTTGTGTTAATGAGCTTCAGCAGTAAAATTAAAAATTTAAAACAAAAAAAAAAAAACAGCCTCAATGTTGTTGAAAAGAAAAACAATGACGACAAATTTACCAACATGCTTTCCACAATTAAAAATGCAAATAAAGTATGGACAAATATTTTATCGGAAAAAACATACACAGTCGGTAGCCCGTATAGCTGTGGCGGGTCTGTATACTATAAAATGTATACGCGACAAGGAAAAAACAATATAATAAATGGTCAAATAATTGCATATGGTAAATTATTAAAGTAATTGTTTGCATAGATGACACATTCAATGACAAATTTTGCGTGCGAACGTTCAAAATAAATTTAAAATGGTGGAGAAAAAAAAAAAGAATAAATACTTATTATTATACAATATATTATTGTTTTGTGTTGACCTTAATTAGGCTGATTTTAATTGAAATTTTTAAACAAATATTAGCAAATTTTTTTTATTTTAGGCTAAGCGACATTTTGTCAAAGTTTAAATGTAAAATATAAAACGCGCAGTTAATAACTTTTGTCCTACCAAACAATTATTTTTATTTTACCATTTTTTTGTTTAAAGCCAATTACTGTCTCTTCAAGTAGTCAGCAGGCGATTGGCAATGTTGCTTGATTGTTAGTCCTTGTAGATGCGAAAATCTAGACAATGTTATTCATTAAAAAAATTATTTAATGTTGACCAGTTATTCAGTGTCACACATACAATCCATACAAAGTGTAGCGAAGTTAGCTGTAGCAGTGTTTGATATGCGCTAAGAAATGGCTAAACTAAGAGAGAAACACTACAAACTTCTCTTTCAATTAAATGAAGTTTTCAGTTTGCGAACTATTCGAACTTCCAGCAGCTATCTGTTCCATCTTCTCAGAAGAAATAAGTTACTGTCTAAATATTATTTCACAACTTTCACACTTAATGCTTTTTCTTTACAATCAAACCATATCGCGCAAATAAAATTTTCTTCATCCATTTCATTTATTTTTTTTTTTGTGTTTTTTCCAATGAAATCTTTAATTATGTAACTTATACCAATAAAAATTTACTCAAACAATATCTTATATAATAAATTACATTTAAGCTATTTAACTGTATTGAAATCCCAGTACCAATTTACTGCTGAAGCCTTAAACAAACAACATTCATACATCCATTCATCGATCTATGCAACCAACCAACATCATCTATCCAAGTAGGCAACCAGACAAGCAACCGCGAAACGGTCTCACACGCACATTCAGCTTCAGTCACTTTCACACACACGTGTGTACAACGGCGGCGAGTAGTATACTAGGTAGGTACATAGATGATGCAAAAACGTGGTTGCCTGAGTGGCTTCCAACTGAAATTGGAATTTAACAATGGCATCTGATATTGCACAAACACGTGGAACTCGCACATGCTCTCATGCCAAAGAGTTGCACACGCGACTGTGTATAAATCAATATTGGCAATTTAAAATTGGCTGGCACAGTACTGAAACCAATATCCGGATTCAGACTATACGGCACTGGTTAAGATTGAGGCTTGGCTCAATTTCTCAATCGTTGCGGTAGTCTGGGAATTCAATTGCATTGCACCATGATATAAGATGAGGTGGAAAATTGTATCAATTGCAAACATTTCATTCGGAATTGTGTAACTTCAGCAAATGTATATCTAAATATGTATATATATAACACATGTAGTTAATACAGATATGTGCAGATAAGATATGTGTTGAATACGTATATCAAATATATTAATATGTGTGGCTTGAAATTGGTTTTAGGTTGATTATACATTTCACTAAAATTAATTATGTTATGTAGCCGACTAGAAATAGACAACAAACATTCTGTGGGGCCTACATCTGTCTTAAATGGACAGCCAATATAAGAGCTTGATGCTGGTATATATGGCAAGATTAAATATGAACTGTGAAAACCGACCTTAAGACCTAAAAATATGAACATATATGAAAATTTTTTCAGGCAAAATTTATGATAAAAAGGGACTAACAAATGTCTGGTTAGTTGCTGATAGTTTAGTTAAGACAGTTATTGGTAGAATATGATTTTGGAGATTGCCAGCCAAACTTTTTGACCGACAAGAATATTACGAACTTAATTTGACGACTGACTTAAAAAAATGATTGCTGGGGTAACTGTAACCAAATGTCATGGCTATGCATTTTGAATGTCAAAAAAGATTCTGGATGATAGTCTAGCCTATAGTTACAGCCGTAGTTCAGGACATATTTTTCTATCATCTATCATACTGCATTTTTTCTCATTCCGAAATTTTGCAAAACTTTCTGTTGTTGTCACATGAAGACTATGCCGTGTAGATATAAAGCCCTCTTGTAGTAGAGCTGGAGCTCAATATGGCTGCTCAGCATACAGTAAAGCCTCCTTATCATTGCTTTACAGGCGTGAACTTTGTTCATGATGTGACTGCTAAGAGTCAGACTTCAATCATGGATGATACCAATTTATTGTATTTCATTCTCTTACTTTAAAGCTCGGCTCAGACGATCATACATATCTGACATTCTTTTCACTATCCATTGAATATAGTTTCTAGTAAATTTAATTCTTGCTGCTCTAAAGGCATTTTCCGACACTTAATACACCGCCCACATCTTTATGACTCACCGACTTCGCTGGATGAAGCTTAATATTTTATCATATGGCTCACTCAACAAAATAGTCCAGCTATGCCTGAGCTTTCTGTATCTGCAATTACTGTTGGAGTTTATCATGAGCCAGATATTATCTGCGTACGAATCTATTTGCCTTTTTCAGATTGTCGATTCAAGTTCGTCATCATCCATTGTGGGCATGTCGCCACACTATCTTGTCGCCACACTATCTACAGATCGCATCGTATAAATTGTTGACAGTCTTGCCCTGAATCTGATTGTAAAATAATTATCCTCCTGCAAGTGTTAAGCAAGTGTAGCCCATTTTTAGTTTTACAAGGCCTATCCTGATCAAAAGCTATTGCATCATTTATGCAAAGGCCTTCAGAATGTTATTTATGACTTGATTAAATTTATCGTTCGGTCTTCTCTATTCCTCCGAAAGCAAGGGCAGGTGACAGTACAAATTATCTTCACAACTGCTTTTTACACAACACCTGCAAGTGATGCAACACCATTATGGCATTGAAAATCAATGTCAGAAAGTGGAACATGCTTTTCGCTAAGTCCTTAATTGTACTTTTAAGGATTTAGGTCGTGCGCCAATAGATAAACCTAATCAACACCACCTGCCACTAATATTTATGAAATTGAAATAAAAAAGAAAGTGTTTTAAGCCAAAAAACCATTTTGTTTTCAACTGAAAGTAGTAGCTACCCAATTTTTGCAAATCAAACTGATTCCTTCGCGCTTAGCATGCGCTAAACCGCAAATATAAACGCATCAACAACAACAAAAACAACAATAATGACACATAATTTCCATTGGTATTACCATTTTTCATTAGCGCATTTTCCAATGAGACCACTTTCTGTCGCTGCCCACATGCCACACGCCTTCATAGACCAATATTTGGCAGCATTTTGGCATCATTGCATGATTTTCAAATTAATTTTGCCAACGAAAACCCGAAAATTCGCTTATTTGCGGTTTTCAATTGCAGCATCAGCAGCAAATCGCAATAGAATTTTCCAATAAACGATGGAGTGCCATCAAATTGTTGCAAATAGCAGCAGCAGTCGTGAAAAAAAAATATCAAAATATCATGAAAATTCCGAAAGCTACGAAAATTAGTGCGCACAAAATTTCTCTGATTTTTTCCGAAAGCCTCAACGAAAAAAAAAAAAGAACGGAAAATTGTTTTGTATGTGTATCAATGTACAATGGTACTATATACACTCGTACAATAGCTACTTTAACACAATGTATCGGGGATATTCAATGCCTCGCTGACTTCATTTTGGTTTTATTGTTTGCTGATAATCGACTTGGATCATTTGTTGCGCATAATGCGTTTTTATGCGGCTTCTAAAATTTCAAAAATGCTGACAGCTCAAATTGTGAATTAAATGCCTGCATTTGTATTAAAAATGCCTTAAATGGCATTTTGTTGTATACAAAAAAAAAAAAAAAAAAGTGTATCAATTTAATTGCAGGTGCTATGCAATTAGTAGATAAAATATCTCCCATTTATTTACGCAGCATCAATAGCATTCGCTTTTATTTCAAAGTGGCAAACCGTACTACGCAAAACTGATATCCTACAATTCAGCTAGTCTCAAGTTGAACGAACATCTTTTACTATGCAGTGTCGCCATCTACTGTCTGTAGAATGTCGTCCTTTCAGTTATTATCAAGTGCACTCAAGCGCATTTTACGCTTCGTTTCTTCTTTGATGTACAAGGTTTGATTGGAAAATTTTAAGTTGATAAAAAAAATGATTAACTGAAATATTAAAGTGTTGAAAGCTCTGAGTTATATAGCTATATTTTATAGAAGAAAACTCTTTTCTTTGGTACTTTCTAACTTAAAAGAATTTATTTTCTTTTTAATTTGCCGAAATTTACAAAGCGCACCTTGTGCATACTTCCTTATTTCTCGATGATTGCATATCAAGTAGCGAGTCGACTGTATCATTTTCACCATTTAGTTGCATTGATGCGACGGCTATAATAATGCAAGTCAGATTCAGATTCAAGTGGCATAATATTATATTTGAAGCATGACAACAATTGTTAGATACAAACTTATAATAATGATAGTTAGAGGTTTTAAATTGTTTGGCAAATGGCTACTGGCTGTGTAGAATGTTCACTTAAATATTAACTTAAAATTAAGTTGAAAATAATAGACATAAAAGGTAGGAATAAAAGTTAGTTTAAATTTAGAGACGACTGTGTTACATTTAGATCTTTATCGGCTATGAGTATTAAATAATTCTTTTGCTCAGTAGCTGAGCAGTTTATAGTTTGGTATTTAGAAGATTCTAAATTTGCAACAAATTTCAACAAAAATTGGAATATAGAGACACTTTGTATCACAGGGGAGTAGCAAAATTTGTTCCACTTGTGTGAGGTATATTATGCTACCCTGAAGGACACCTGTTTTTATGGCACGTAGCTCATAATATTTAGAACCATATTTAGCTCTGAAATAGTGGTCAGAGAGATAGCTTGGGAAAATGGTTTTTATTTTGTGAATCAGTTCTTTATGTCACACATTATCGAAGGCTTGAAGGCAATGAACTTTGTCAATTGCAGAACGGCGAGCCGTAAAACCATATTGAAACAAGTAAGAAACTAACAGTAGGGCTTAAACGACTATAAGAGTCTCTGTACCAGTACAGATCGCCGCTCAAATTAGCTCCCCGATTATGTAAATTCAAATCGGTATCCAGGGAACACCACGACAATGGAATTTCCAAAATGAAACCTTCGAGACCACTTGATTTTTTTTTTTTTTTAAATGTCATAGTTCCCCAAAGAAAAAAAATATATGTATATCAAAAGAAATTTTTAGCCTTGAGGGTAATTTTATGGAACTCCCATTCCCAAGGGGCAAAGTTTTAAAAAAGATTATGCTTATATTATTGATCAACTAATTGGTTCCATCATGGTTTCCAAATTTTCCAAAATCTTTATAGATTTCAACGTCGACTGTAGTCAGATTAAGCAGCCTATGTAGAGTCGCACCTCGGAATTACCAGTCACATACACTGTTGAGGCGTCGTGAGGCTTTATTCTTGACGCTCTGGTTCGACATTGCACTTATACTGCAGCATCTCTTGATAGGTGCGATTAGTTGCAGGTAGATGGTTCCCTTGAGGAAGCAGACACCGCGGCTTAGATGTGCTCATTTAAGATGCATCTTGTATCTAGGAGAATATTCAGATATGTCACCATCGTTGCATGTGGCAGCTTAGTGTCTTCAAGAATGATAGCAAAAGACTGTTCCAAGAGCTTTGTCTGCTGTCCTCGAAGGGAAGCTGAATTTTTGTTTGCTTCAATAGAGGTGGTGGCTTGGCACTGTCCCTAACCTCCTTCGCTAAGCTCTTTGACTGCTATGTTCAAAAAGGAGCAGAAATGCGTTTATTTTTCGCTGTGACTTTAAGGTTCCACCCCTTGGCTCATAGTATGAAAGCTGGTAAGTATTCTTCCAATTCGTGCGCTGTCTCATATATACACTTTGAAGAGTATGGCACGACCACACAATGCATGCAGTATTTCATGCGGAGATGTGTTGACCTTTTTTTTCGTTGGTGTGTATTCTGTGGTGTATATTCAGTATAGGGAGGCACCTAGTATACAGACCAGCGGCACAACCGCAAGCATCAAATAAGTGAACCAGCAACCCACACTTTCAAAGCAAATTGACGCCTGTACAGATATGAAACTCAAAGAGAATTTCTTTGAGTTCGGTCAGCAGCTCTGTAAGTTAATTAAGATTACGCATCGACATCAAAAACTTCGTCACTAGACTATGGTGGTGCGAAAACCAAATTATATTATATACCGAGCATCCATAAAGTAGTCGCGAGAAGTGACGTTCAGTTCTTCACAGAGCTTTAAAATCGGCTTTGATCGGCCGGTTTTATTCTCCGGTCTACATTTAGCCTTCATTCGTATAATGTAGAACTATCTTATAATGACGTTGAATAACATTCTAGATAGAGTAGCTCCTTATAAATATATTCCCTTTATTGGATAGCTAAAGTTTCGAGATTCAAGTCAAGACAGTTGTACTGCAAAGCCTATAGTTTATTGTACAAAATTTTCTCAAAAGTAGTTGTGTGACTTTTTTTTTATTGGCACAAAGATTTATTTTTGGTTTTGCTACACACTTAAATATTTTCCTACACACATTAATAATTAATTCTAGTAGTTTCTCTAAAAAAAATTCAAAATTTCAGTTCCATTTTTTCCTAAAAATAAATTCGTAAATTTATAAAAATTGAAAATAATCCTAACAAAATGCCACTAGTACATCCGAAATTGCATTTTTTCTGCATGTTTGAGCTAACAATGTTCTACGCCATGATCGAACTGGACATATTTGTGGAAACGCGTAAGGAATTTCTAAATTCAAAGCAAGTCTCCAGTACGAATGCACTGCAACGTGGCATACGTATTAGCCAAAGCTTTAATCTACTGTGGGATCACTGCTATACACTGTTTGCTATGAGCATGTTCTATCCTGGCTATGGAATTGTACTCCTAGATGCTGGCGGTGAATTAAATCAAATATTACGACATTTTAAGTTTGCTGCTGTGTGTGTTTGGCGTAAGTTAGGCCATGCAATGATCATACCTTGGCTATGCAAAGTTGGTCTACAACTAATGCATGTGGTACACAAATTCTATTTAATTTCAAATGATCCAAAATACTATAAAAATGATAACTTCGGAGCAGTTATGAGTGACAATATACTGCTTTGGATTATGCAGCTCATACTTATTGTGGCTTTATTTGTAAAAGCTATGAAATACTTTGATGCAATAAGAGAAAATCAACGGCTTCCTGCATATTTACTACAAAACCATGAATATCGTGCTTATATAGAGGCGTTAAGTGAATTGGTTGGCTGGGCAGTTATGCCGCTGCAGCAGCCTAATTGAATTTCATTCTCGGGAAAATAAAATAAATAACGATGTGTTGAAGTAGTTACTGTCTTAAAAGAATATAATCAAAGCAAAAAATCGAATTGAATACTTGTTAGCGCCAAATTTGAATTTGTGGTGTGTAACGTTTTTTACCACACCGCGCTAACTTGCTACTCGTCTTGTTCATCTACTCGATAACTAACTCTGAGAGAAGAGAGGAGTTAGTCAGTTATCAAACTACTGCAAACGCGTACGCTACCACTTAGTGCTACAAATATTTCGATTTGAATTTTGCGCCAAGTTTATTTCACCCCGTTTTTTTTATATACACTGATGTATTAAATAAAAGCGAGCGCGCTACAATTATTAATTTTAAATACATACGCGTGTTTTATTTATTGTTTTTCGTGCGAGTGCTTTACAGGCACTGACGACCCACCCCCACCTGCCTGCGCCAGCAACAACAAATTTAATTTTAATACTGAATATGAGTATTATAGCACACTGTTTTTTATCAAAATTATAATTCGCAAATATGTAGTTTATGCTTAGTCCAATAGGAACATGTCAGTCCAACCACCCACTATTTGTCATAAAACTGATCATTTAAAATGAAAATCGCGTACGATTTTCTTCAACTAATAAAAGAAATATTTGCAGATTTCACCAGACCACAATTACCTTATGAGTTTCCTTGGATTTTTCTACATTTTATTTATTTTTTCTTTTCCACCCGCTTCAAATGCGCCTTCAACCGCATGTGGTAAAATTAACGCTTCTCCAAACAGTGTCGTCGTGCCTACCTCAATCCGGTAATATGACAACCCGCTCGCTCGCTTGCTGTGTGCACGCGTCAGGCGTTCATAAGCACAACAAGTAAGAAAAATTCTTGGAACCATGGATGAAAGAAAGAAAAAATAAACGAGAAAGCAAAAATACGCACACATGCGGTCCATAATGTGTAAAGTGCCAGTATATGACTACTAAAAAGAAGACCGCGACTTTGTCCGCTCTGAAATGTTTTTTTAGAATTGAAATTGCTGAAGATGGAATAGGTCACCATTAAATAAACAAACTTCAGAGCTCTAGGTTTTATTGTCTCCAAGTTCTAGTTGTTCACAAACACGGACAGACGGACACGTCTATATCGTCTTGACTTTGTTTAGATGAATTACCTCTTTTAATGGTCAGATTTGGAACCTAATGAAATATTTTATTAGGATTCACGCAATGTATACCAAATTTGGCAATTCTAACTGATTTCAAAATTTGTTCATACAAAATTCCGTACTAAAATGGAATAATATAAAATATATAAGGAAAATGATTTATAGAATCCATAACATTTACAAAAACTAAGAATGAGGCGTAAGCTTGTATGATAAGCGCCAACCCCATTCGGAGGTATTGTATGGATTGAACATAGGATACAAATTTCATTGCACGAATAGGAACATAAAAATATCAAAATTGGAATTTCCAAATTTTCAATTTTCTAACTCGCTGTTCTGAACATTTTATAAATGATTCCAATCGAAGCTACTGTGTAGGTTCATCGGTGTACCCTATTACAGCACAAACTCAAGCTATTCATTGTGAATTAATGGTTCCAGCACTTAAGAAATTATAGGCGTAGTATCTACTATTTAGTACTTCTTAGAGCACAGCCTTCACATGAGAACATTAAATCATCGCAACATTCTGGATCATCTTCTTCATAGCTACAGAGACGTGATTTATTAATCTGCTAATCTATAAAAAGTGGAGTAAGACAATTACGCTGAAAGGGAGGAGAGATGGACGATGAACGAAACGTTGAAATAAATATATTAGCAACAGAATCAAATAGTGGAAAATTTATATATGGTGAAATTATACATGGAGAAATTATATGTGGTGAAATTATATATGGTGAAATTTTATATATGGTGAAATTATATATGATGAAATTATTCTAAGCCAAACATGCACACACTCAATCGGGACATTATTTTCGTAGATACAAACTCTGAATAAGCGCAGCATTCGTTTCCTTGAGCTTTGAGTTAAACCAAGTTGAATTGAGGCAGCAGCCAGCCAGCCATCCAGCGAGGCAGGCAAGGCAGTAGAAGGCAGCAGCATACACAGCAGGTGGCATTCTGTTGCGCCAACCAGTGTGAATTTTATAAAAATGTTTATACATTAGCAACGCGTGTGAGTGCTTTTTTCTCAAACTCTGTGTGTGTGTGTGTGTGTGTGTGTGTACGAAGCATTCTCGTCACAGGTGCTGATTATATTGAAAATTATTAGTAAAACAACGCAAGGCAAGGACGTTTGTGATGGGGCGTGGCAGCGCGTATAACAGTAGAGTCCAAAGCAAGCCAAGCGTACAAGGATGTAAGTCAAGTAATGCCAGTCAGCCAGCCAGCCAGCCAGCCAGCCAGCCCTGCTAGACCAGGCAGGCAGTTAAGCAGGCAAGGCTACATTGTAGCCGTATGTGTTCCGTGTATAAAAATTGATTGCATACTTTGTGGCGCAAAATGTTTGCGTACTTTAGTTGCCTTGCTGTGCTGCATATGAGGCTACTTAAATACTCTCTAACACATACTCACTGACACACACACACCACAGACTCACACATTCATGCATTTATTCATTCATCGTTGCATTGCAAGTAGTTAGTAGTACATAAATAGCACATTTTCTGGGCGTAAATGCATTTTCTTCTACTATACTCGTATAGGTACTATTTAGCGTATAAATTTGTATGGTTCCATTTAAAGCGAAGAAGCTGTTTAAAATTTAATGTGCACAATTTAATATGTACTTGGTAAAGCAAAGTGTTAATCGATTTTTGATATAGCAGCATAGCATAGCAGCTGTTGTCTATAGGAATGATGATGATCAAACAGTCTATAATACTTAGAAATAATTTTTAGCTGATTGCAAGCAAAGGCTTGATTTCAAAGGTAGAGAAAAAAAAAACTCTTGGGTGGGTGAACCAAGTACAAGTGTGCTGAAAAAGAACTATGAGAATCTAAATTCTGAACTATTATAGTCTTCAAGTTCTTGTTGTTCATAAGGCAGACATGTCTATGACGAGTTGACTGTGCTTGATGCTCAAAAATATATCACTGCCTATTACATACATTTGCACAAAATTTTAATATAAATTTTTATTATATTATTTTTTTATCCTTTTTTATCGAAAATAAACTTAAAATATTTCTCGACTGGCAATTTTATATTTCATATTTATTATGTCAATGCACTTAAGTTTGTCAACAGAAAATTGATGTTAAATTTTATTGAAACACTTGATTTTAACATTCCTTCTGGCGTTTGCACATATTTGAATACATGCGAGCTGATGTCAGGCGTCATCATAGTGGCAACAACACTACCAACAGACTCAAAGGATATTTACATATATATAGCATACACACCGTCAAAAATTCTAGAGTGTACTTTTTTTTCTTTTGAAGGTGTGGGTGTACTTGTATAAACACACCTCAACGCGCAAATACTTCAAGAAATATTAAATTGCATGTCAACAGCAAAAAGTACTTCATAGTGCAGGCCTTGATGCTGGCAACAGATTGACAGGCAAGTTGCGTGGAAGGACATTGTCTTGTGAAAGAAGCGTAAAGAATAAAAAGAAAACAATAAAAATATATTTAAAGGTGTACAAATTGTTTGACAGGCAAATATGTTGTAAGTGTATGAGTTGTGTGCATAATAAGAATTGACAATAAGTAAAAGCATGCAATATTTCATTTTTCATGCGCACAATCAATTTTTGTAAATTTTATTGTTTTATACGCTACGCACATATTGTGTATGGTATATACATATCTGTGGAAAGTTTGTCAGTTAGAAACAGCGTGTATAAAAAGTGCTGCTTTCATGCACAAAGCATAGCTAGTTAAGTAGACAATTGTTTCAGGTTCAAGTTGCTTGCTTCTCAGTAAAACAACAAACTTGATTTAATAAAAATATTCACTATACATGTATAGCGCATTAAAGCTTCTGTGTTATACAAATTAAACTGTTTTCTTTGTTTTACTTTATATTTTATTAACATAATCTGCTGCTATACATATATATATTTTTCATAGCATTTATTGCGCAGTCAGTCATTCAGTTGGTTGCCTTCTTTGGTTGGGTAGTCTCGCAACAATGCCGATGATTGCCATGCTGGCGGCGTTTGCTGCCATCAAATGTTGATGCTGCTGACAATGATGACGCGTTGACATGCCGCTGTATTGATATTTGACACTTTATTATGTGCACATCATCAATTTTCAAATTATTGTCTATCTCAATACACACACACACACACATATTCCACTTATAGCCTTAAACATATATTATATAGACGCACATTGGCATACAGCATACTGTCAGCATCATCATCATCGCCATTCTCATCATCATCATTGAAAAGTTTACATACACTTGATCCTGCACGCCTTCAGTTTATATCTTGCACCTACGATTTGTCAATTTATTTTTTATAGAAATTGCTGGAATATTAAGTTTTCGTAGAAAGCAGATTTTTGTCTGAAAGTATTTTGCTGACAAAAATAATAAACAAAAAAATATGTTTAGTAAAACCGAAGTTTTCATACGCTTCTGTATGGTCATTTGTTGTTAATAATGCTTATTACAGTCTTATTGTAAAAATAGTTAAAACAACTACAATTGACTATATATGAATGCATTAAATTATTTAGTGAATTATAATTGAATGATAATTTTAATTCATTAAATATATAAGTTCATTCTTTTATAGTCAATAATGCATTCATTTATTTAAATGCATTCATTTATTTAATTTGAATACCATCTGCATTCATTTTGAAGTATTGACTTACTATAAATAAATGCACTAATAACATAAATTAAATGAATTAACACTGCCATTCATTTTTAATATTCTTATTAACCAATTATATTCATCAATTTACTTACAAAAAAAATTTGTCTCAGCATATATAGGGTTCATTAATATGACAAAATATATATAACATAGTCAGAGAATCCATAAATCCATTCATGCACAGAAACACAAAAATTTCGATCAAGCTCTGTCTCTTCGTCCATCAGTAACATTTATTAGAAACTTCTAACTCTTCAAGACTTAAGATGTACAAGAGAAATATATTTTGTTTTTATTAGATTTACAATATATTGATCCGACAGACATCAGAAAAATCATATGTTCTAATGCTACACACCATCAAGTGGAAGGAATATCTGTTGAAAACCGGTGTCTTAAAACATAAGGATAGTTGATTCTTGCAAAGTTCTTCTCATACAACAGCTTCATATCAAATTAGACCTAATGGAACAGTGAGTACGTGGTACTTCCAACTCGAAGAAATATTTTCAACTCCGTGAATATACAAAAAGTTAAGGAATGATTCTTGCATAGCTAAAACTAAAGGACAGAAAAAATTATCCGTTTTATCCGTTGGATGAATGTAAAATAACACTGCTTGACTACTTGCTAAAAATAGGATTCCAATGAAGTACTTTGAGAGAAATATTTGAATAGAGACTACCATTTCTGGTGGTCCTATATGAACTTCTATGGAATTATTTATTAGAGTTGAAAAAAGAAATACAGAACTTGGCATTTCTAGTTGATCTAACAACAACAACAAAAAATTTTTCATATAAAAACCTTGAAAGAAGGTGCGGAGTTCTACTACCCATTTTAGTGGTTCCAACTGGGTCTATATGTAATGGTTTATAGAGATTAAGATAAGATAATTGAGCATATTAGCACAATAATGAAGTTTCTTTTATATTAAAACTTAGAAAGAGGGTAAGGTTTATATGTTAAGTGCTAGCCCCGCTTAAAGAATACATAAACTTCCTCACTTTGAGCTTCTCATGACGCTTGGTATCTTGACACGCCACTGATGTTGTCTCAGTCAGCTCACAAATGGCAATAGATACGGTGTGACCAACGGTTGAATAAGATTTGATGAATCATTGCTTGATGAAATAACAAGAAGGTGGCGGATATCTTCTCTCTGGGGTACATAAACTTCTGTTACCGGTGATATTCTTTAAGAATAAAAAATTTACGTATATTTCAACTGTAGCTGAAAATTAATAAAACAAATCTAAACTCTTTTGCTATGTATTCACTCGCTTACAAGTCGCTTACATACTGAATAAAATATGCCGACATTTAAGAGAGCAGTCTGCATTTGTCCAGCACCTGCTAGTTATTTCACCATGAGTCATTGCAAGGTAGCGCAACTCTCCACCTATAAACTATGAGTGAAGTTTCACCATACTGAAATCGCTCTTACTGAGTGAAACTACTTGTTGAAAACCCAGAACAAAGTGCAACTATTTTCAGATCGCATGCATAAAGTGGCGTCACTTTGTATTATTACACTATGAACCACTCTTCTGCAGCATGTGAGCGAGAGCGTATTTTATTAATTAATTTTGTTCTTTTAGCTCATTTTTGGTATAGTTTTTGTGAGCGTAAAAGAGATAGAACATTTCTGTGGTCTTTCACATATTTCCATGTGGAACGCCAAAGAAGTCAGCTGATAACATTTCTTAAAAAATGTTTCTTAATGATAAACTTTGTTTATTTTTTTACATTTTTTTCGGCATCAATCCAGTTGTTCATAAGCTCAAAATCGGCAATTTTGAATGCTTTGTAAATGTAAAAGCTTAGGGAGGAGCAACGATGTTATGTTCTTGAAACATCAAGCAAGAACAACTGCCTTGCCAACGAACGCACGTTAAAGTGATAATCCGTCAGTTTATGCGCTATAGAAAGATTGGAATTGGATGTAAGCTGCTAAACTTTAATTCTTTGGTCAGGATTGTTTCATTTATAACAAGCGAGACAAAGAAAGGATGGTTTCAGATTAGTTAAATGAGATGAATAACATCTTCGAATGCAAGATCTTTCATTTAGTCGTTCCAAATCCAATACAAACTGTCAAGATAGAATCGGAAACAAAACGAAGAACTTTAATTAATCATCATCATAGGAAGTATCATAATTTAAAGCGATGCACTTTTGCCATTTCTTCGAATTTTTTCTTGATGTCTCTAATCAATTCATAGCACGTTCCCCAAAGCGCGAATTTTAGTCTTGAGAAAAGGAAAAGGACCACAGGGGCCATATCTGGTGAATATTGTGCTTGTTCGATGGTATTTGTTGAGTGTTGATACTGTGAGGTGACATATTGAAATATTCTTGAATTGTTGGACCACAAATTCGGACGAATAGTCTATCGCAAACGCTTGATAAATCCAATATATTACTCTTTGTTGACCGTTTGACCACGTGGAACGTATTCAAAGTACACCACAGCATGAATATCGAAGAAAACAATGAGAATCACCATCACTTTTGATCGACTTTGGCTTTAGAGCGCCTTTCGGTTGCATTTTACATGATTGCTGGTTTGTAAGTGTGCCGTTCTCATACAGCCATGTCTCGTCGCTAGTAATTTGGCGTTCCATAAAGGTAGAATCCAAGAATCCAGCTCTCGATACCATTTTTGGAGGAAATCCCGCTCTATCTGAACCGGGAGATTTAAATTAAGAATTCCCGATACTTAATTGATAATTGTTATTATTGTTGCAACATCCATCGTGTGAAGAAAATCGTAAAAAATCGGCTGCTTCCCTGACTTCTATACCCTTCGTCACTTGCGTTTTATAACGTGGCTCCAGTAATTGGTTCGTTCTTGAGTTGCACTCAAAACTGAACGCGACCTTCATCTCATCATAATAGAGCATGCACATTTTTTTGTCAGCAGCAACATTCAAATCGGGCTGCATGAACCTTAAAACAAAATCTAAAATTACAACTTTCATTGGTATTTTGCAGAGCCATTGTTGCAAGATTGAAATACTCGGAAAAGGAAATATTTTCTGATAAAAATGATTGTAGACATGAGAACTGGCCTTGTGCAAATATATTCCATAGGAAATATGAGATACTTTCTTCTACCTTTTCTTAATTGATGCAAAATAATTATTTTTTGTAAAAAGTTTTTGAAGTCAATATGCATCTCACATATTGTTCTCATTTAAGGCAATGATTATTGCCTCTTCCATAGCTCTTTTTTTCACTGTCAAGAAGGCATTCCCAGTATGAACAATAAATTACGACTTAGAAGTGTGAATACCCATTTTTAGCAGATCATCATATATATTATTATACAACTTGTTAAACCGGAAAAGTCATTTAATCTACGATTCCTTCATTTGAAATTTGTACAAATATTTGAACAAATTACATATTTTTCTTTGTGATCCGCGTAAAAACCACACGAAAATAATTATTTATTGTACACATAATAAAATCAAATGATTATTATTGCCTACACAATCTATTAACCAACTAATCAGCAAATAATGCGCAAAAATAATCCTATTACAAGCAGCTACGAGGGCACAATATGTATTCAGCGCACAATTCAAAGCCGTATTTCGTGCATATTAATTAAGGCCTACACTAAATGTAACTAAATACCTTTGCTTAAGCCGGAAAAATAAGAATAGCAAAGAAAATTCATAAGGAATATATATATATCTTAGCTAGGCATGAGAAAATCGGCAAAAGTGTGCACAAGTCACGTAGCATATAATCCACAAATTAAATGACATTCTGTCGTATGCCAATTTTTCTACACTGATATATAATTCGAGTATAATTCGGCATATATATTTTCTTGCTCTAAGCTGCATTAAAAGTCAATGCGTGATTTTTATGGCTTAGGCTACAACTGTGCGTATGATTAATGTTTATTTTGTGGGCATAAATACGCAAGCAAGAAAATTGCTGCTTTAAAATAAATATGTCTGCATGAAAGCTTATAAGGAAAATTGAATATTTTCTTTGCTTGATTTTATTTCGTTTGGTAAATCAGAAGTCTAATTAGCAAGCAGTCAAATACACATGCTGTGGCAGCGCGTCCTTTGTGCTGACTACTGCTGCTGCTGCTGTTGCTCTGGGTGCTGCCTTTTAATTTTCAATCAACATAAATTTTCAACAGAAAATTCAATTAATGTGCAGAAAATGTGTCTGTATGACGCACGAAAGGAATATCAACATTGGGTTGTGAAGATATGTTGATGTATTGTGGGAGGAGGTTAGGGTAGTTGCATGCGTGGTAGTTGCTGGAGTATATTAAAATGCGTGCTAAGTCTTTTTTATTTTTTTTTTTTTTGGAGTGAGTATGTGTGTATGTCTTAATTTAGTAGACTTAAACAAATATGCGCGCACTATGAATAATTAAAATTTGTATAAAATCAAAAAGAAAATATATATTTTAATCAGAGTTTTAATTTGCACAGACATTTCTGCTAAAGTCTGCTGTCTGGCTGCCAGCTGCGACAAAGCATATACGGCTACAATACCCAATCGACAGGAGTAGACGTGAAGGGCAATAAAGGGTTTAAAATAAATATTGCACGCAATTTTGGAGAAAATATTCGAAAATTTTTTTTGAAACAATCATATCTAGGTGGCACATGCTGAACGGTTAAGAGACGCCTTGGGGTATTGAGAGCATAAGGCTAAGAACGCCGGTGATCTGCTCGTAGCGGAGATTCAGGATTCATCTGTTAAATGGGCTGCTTCTTAAGTATATTTTGGACTCCACTAACAAAGTCGACATACGAAGAGATGCCTCTCGTTTAGTTTAAAGTTGGGTATTACTACGTTTTGGGATTTCCAGTCCAAAAATTCAAATGCAGCTTTACATTGCTCAGCACCAGAAAGCCATATTAAGAAACTTCACTTCAAAGAACTTCTATTGCAGTAAATATTATTTTCCTTTACACATAATATACATAGAACAGCTGCCAGCTAAATATCCAACTTCGTCACCACATCTCATTACTAAAACACTTACCAAAGCATTTTGCTAAATTAACTCAATTCTCCAAGTGGTTTTGTTGGTTAAATTTAAACTCAACAAACGTTTTATAAATCTCAAGTCATCACTCGACATACACATCTATTTGAAACTCAAAAGAAAAAAAAAATATTTAATTGCTCACCAAAAATTCTACAGGTGAGCCACAACAATTTATTTTCGACACAAAGCCCCATTGAAAACACATAAGCAAACATTTATCTCTGTCGACATATAAATTTATACACTTACAAAAAGCCACGTGTGTATGTCTGTCTGTCTGTCTGTCTGTCTGTCCGCCCGTCCGTTTGTCTACCTAGCTTATTCTATGCAAATTAAAACCAAAAAAAAAAAAAAAATGTATTTAATGAAACCCTTAAACCCTTTTGACGTACATCAGACCGTACCGAGTAGTAAAGTGTGGCAATTTAGTTTAAAAAAAATTAGAATTAAAATTTGCTTTTGTGCACAGACCTGGAAAAACATATATGTAAGTGTATATGCTATAAGGATACACACACATATATATATTGTAACTAATCACTTCTTGGGGCAGGTGTCTGTCAATTCTAATTTAGTTGTGCATTTATATTTCGTACACTAATGAAATGCCTAATTTGAATACTTAATGATGTTGTTCTTTGCGGTTAATTAGCGTTTTGTAAATATAAATTTGAAGTATTTATTTTTGGTGTGATATGTTGTTGCAATTGGAAGTGTTGTTGTTGTAGTAAAAATTCTTCAAGCATGCACAAAATTTCGTTCATTTTTTATTGAAATATAGTCAGTTTTTTGTAACTCTTGATTCCGATACTGATGTCCTGTGGTCTTTTACAATACTAACGATGTCCATTTCCAGTACTTCGGTGCAAACGAATGCGAGTCATTTACCTCTCATTTGATAGTACGTACATAAACCCAAGTTGATCGTTTATCAAATACACAAACCAGCATTGCAGAGCAGTGGCAAGTTGCTAACAGCAAACGAAATGTTAAGTCAGTGAATGTAACTAAAAGAAAAGGCAATGTGTAGACATTTCGATATGATAAATGCAATTAAAGTTTTTTTCAGGCGGCCTGGGTCCAACATGATGGATCGACTTATGGTGATCTTCAACTAGTTCAACAAAAGTATAAAGCTAATGGCTGCAGCTATGTTAAAAAAAAAGAGAATGCTGGCAGTCAGCAATGGGAACAGCCATAGTTCAGAAAGCATTGAGCTCAAGAAAAGATTTCGGAATAAACAATTAACAATAAAAGATTTCAAAATAAAGGATTTAGAAATAAGAATTTTGAAACAAAGGATTTGAAATAAGGATTTAAAAGAATGGATTTCGAAATAAGGATTTGAAAATATGGATATAAGATGAAAGAATTTCGAAATAACTATTTTGAAATAAAGGATTTGGAATAAAGATTTGGAAATATAGGATTTCGATAAAAGTATTTAAGGATAAGGATTTTAAAATAAGGATATAAGGAAGAAGGAATTTCGAAATAAGAATTTCAAAATAAATTATTTGGAATAAAGTATTAACGGTTTTTGGAATAAAGGATTTGGTTTGAAAATAAGGATTTTAAAATAAAGGATTCTGAAATAAGGATATTTTTTAAAATCTTTATTTCAGAATACTTTATTTTAAAATCCTTCGAAAAACAAGTATTTAAGGATAAGGATTTGGAAATAAGGATTACAAGAAAGAATTTTAAATTAAGGATGTTGAAATTTCGAAAAGAATGACTTTGTAATAAATACTCAACGACAAGGATTTAAAAATGAGGATATAAGGAAGACGAAATTCCGAAATAAAAATTTTAAAATAAATTATTTGGAATAATGTATTTGAAATAAAGGTTTTCGAAATAAAGGATTTGGAAATAATGATATTAAAATAATGGATTTCGATCTCGAAGGTGTTTGTTAGCATTGTGAATTCTCGGGAATTTGTTGCTGAGCACCATTTCGGGTTCTGAGCTGGCCACTGCTCTGTCGAACAGCTACATCGGTTTGTCGAGCATATATTGGTTGCATTCGACAGAAAGGAGTATTGCAACGCCTTCTTCTTGGACATTAGGGAGGTCATTCTGTGAATACGATGCAGTCGACGAGGTTCAAGAATTTGCCTCAACATTCTCGCAATGGGCGAGATGCTGGAATATTGACATAAACAGGTGCAAGTCAGCCAATGTTTGCTGTGCTTATCGGTCAAACAGGCTTACTCGGCCAAATACCTAGCGGTCATACTGGATCAAATCCATACGGCACGAATTCGTTGCTAACGCTGGTATTTCGGTTTATTGAAAAAGACAGCCAGAAATGTCTATAACTACTCGACGACTTCTCATGTTAAACAAGTAAATACTTTGTGAGATCTGCTACGCCTAGGGAAATCATGATTTTGATGAAAGAATTCATAATAAATAAATAAAAAAAAATTTTAAATTGCTTTTAAGGCTTATAATATTTTTAATTATGACATATTTAGTTGTAGTACATATATTAATGATAGGTTTAGTAAAAAATTTACAATTAATTTGTCACTTGACCCCTAATCAGTACATCACATCGAGTGCATTGTTTTTTCGGTTGGTTAAGTTTGTAGAAATTGATACATTTCAGTTTTTTTTTTCATTATTGGCAAAAGAACTGTAGCCGAGACTCGTTCATTCGTCCATCCCGTGCACTTGCTCCTCCTCGACCTCATCCTCATCCTCCTCCGTGACCTCATCCTCATCCTCCTCCACGAAATCATTTTGAGGCTTAAACATTCTGCGTATTTCCGCCGGTGACTTTCCTTTTAATGATTGAGCAACAGCTTTACATGTCAATTCCAAAAGATCGCTAATGTCCAAATAGTTAGCAGCAGTTATTATCTCGATCAGTTCGCTTGGATCAACCTTTATGAATTCGGCATCAAATGCAGCAATATCTGCAGCTTCGGTTGGCTGCGACTCATCCTTATGAATGTTGGCCCACTCCAGTATCTTACGCAAAATTTTCGAATTAACATTCGGCAGCGGTACCACAGCATCGTCATCATCTTCCAAACCACAATCCTCGAGCATAATTCGGATCGTACCCGATAATTTAGCAGCCTTTACATCAGTATCGAAGATCTCGTGATCGTTTGATTGCAGTTTAATTATCGGCATTGTGTTGAGTAGGTGTAGTAGTTCTTTAAAATGTTTAAATATTTAACTTCGTCTTACGATTTTGTAAAACAATTTAGTTTTTTTTTAAATTATTATATTTAGTTTAAAATAAACAAGGCAGAAGGCAGTTTGTAAGTCTACTCTGAGCTACTATTTAAGTGAATATGCTGAAATAAAGCGCAGCGCGGCCTATTTATACTCTAAAAATAGAAACCTTTTAACATTGCTTAATTATCTGTGCGGACGGACAGCCTAATTGTCATTTAAATGATTTCCAGGTATGCAACGGAGAAACAACTGCTGCATAGCTTAATGACATGTGTGCGCGGACGGACGGACAGACAGTCTACTTGTCAATTAACTGTTTTGCAGGTAGCAGCGCATAGATGCTGTATGAGTTGCAATAAAACTTTTTTTTTAATTGTATGCATTTATTGTTTCCCTTTAAAGGACATCAAATCCACACACGCACACACACATATTTGCTTAAATATTCGTATTTATCTAAAATTGCAGTTTGCCAAAAAAAACCGCTGTTCGTATATATTTGCTTTGAATTTCCAAACTATTTTTCTAAATGTATTTTTTTTTATATCTCAAAACAAAAATTTTTAAATATTTTGAAAGAGTTTTTTTTTTCAAAAATTTTCACAGAGAATTTTCTTACATATTTTCTTAAAATTTTTTTTTAATATTTTCTCTATCCACCACCAACTATGAAAAAGTTCACAGGTCCACCTTGGCTTTATTCGCTCATCATAAATACCACTCGGTGGGAGCAAATTTTTTTAATGCCATATCGTGCAGTTATTTTCTTAAAAACTGAAACTGGCTAATTACCGTCGGATTACTGAATTAGACTCCCGAAATATTGCTCTATATTCTCCGCAAAAGCATTAGCCATTCAAAAGGCATTAAATGATGCTCCAAGTCAAAGCAGCAAATTTATTATATCTTCTAACAGTCTTTCGGTAGTTAAAGCTGTTGACAATATTAGTCAACTTAAATCTTACAATCCGGGAAATTTTAAACTTTTCTGGATTCTAAGCCACCAAGGTATTCCTGGCAACGCATTAGTAGCCCACATTCACCTTTATACCATCTATAGAGAAGGACATAGTAAAAGCGATCAACTTGCAGCATGAGCGGCTAAAAAAATTGTTCTTCTCCAAATCAACACCAATTGTTTGGGAGTTCCATAATTAATTCCACTATTTTCATTAATTCCGATTTGCTGTGCCATAGATAACCCTAAACCGTTTATGAATAGATATATTATTTAAATTTTTTATTAAAAGTCAGTGCATTCAATTAAATATATTATGTCGTATAAATTTTGTGGGTGGCCAACCGGTTCGACCGGATGTTTGTTCAGTCTAGTCCCCGAAACAGCTGAGCCGATTTTGACCGGGACTTTCACTGCCTGATGTTATAAGGAGTCATTACATCATTGGAGGAAGCGATACCCAACTCACGATATAAATGGTAAACGAAATTCGTCATATCTTTGCATCTATTTAAGGGATTATATTTGGTATACATGGTCTATGTCACAAGCAGTGATGCCCTATCGAAGAATGATTTTTGGCATACATGTTAATGGGATCTGGAGAAGAGGTAGCTGATAAGTTATTATTACATTTACTATTGGGACGCTGCTAGTTATTCATATATAATGTTTGGAGCCATTGGTGTATAAAAATTTTCTATGAAAGAAAGTTTTTAAGTACCCCAAACTTTTGTTGATAGGTTATAGATGGAGTATTACTTTTGAGAGAAGAATGTGTAGGGATGATGGTAATTTGTTAAAGAATTTGTCGTTAAGCCTTTGAAATGTGGGCCACTTGTTTATATTGAATTTAGGTCTCAGGCGGGATCGATATATTGAGTGTGGTTCAAAAAGTAAAAAGTGAAGTAGAAGGTGCATACTTCCTGAAAGTGTATATATTTCAAGTGCAACGCGTGGTGAGGAGATGCTATGGAGATATCTATATTTGTGAAAAAAATTTTTAATTCTCTTCGTTCGTAGAAGCCTTATTTTGGTTACTGATGTAAGTCGTCTTCACATATGAGATTGAAATGAGTTGATATACTAACCCTTATATAATGCTAATTAATGCATTTTGTTGTTGTTTTTTTTTTTATTTTTTTATTTATTTTGGTAAAATTGGTTTTCTTCTCCATATCACTAAATACCCTCACTTAGCCATCTCGTCAAACAAAATTTCTTCGCCATTCAGGACAGAATAAAAAAAAACATAGTTCATCTAAAGAACATATTTTGTTATTACAAATTGTCTTCTTCTCTCCTTTTACGTGGATATATTTATTTATTAAATCACATAGCTTAAGAAATATCAATGAATAGGATGTATTGTATCCGATTTCTAATACCAAATTCTACAAAATTATCGAAGCCTTTTGCTGAAACATCGGCCCATCTTCTATTGAAGTACTTCTGATACCACATTTCATCTACTGCGCTTTATGGTATTTGATAATTTGAGTTTCTTTCTTGATAATACAATGGCATATTAAATCATCAAGTATGTTTCTGAAAGTATTGGCTGTGCATTTACAGAGTTAATATCTCGTAGAGCTCAATCTGTATGATTTTTAGTATAAACAATGGATTAAAATTGCACGTGACAATACCTCCTTAATAATTGCATTAAAGATCATTCTAGCGGCTTCTCTTCTCCTTTCTCTCTCCGTTTTTTGTTTATTGTTTATACCTTCATCAACACCTTAATCAACCACATGTAATTATATCAATTAACAGTTCACACTCCATTCCCCTTAAAATTACATCATTTTGAAAAAAAAAAAAAATGTCCACAAAACTATTTGAATTATTTGTGTGCACTGCTGAGCTAGTTTAGCTTGTTACTTCTTTACAGTGGCGCCCGAGTAGAGCGCTCGCAAAAGTTTGGTTTACTTCCACTGTTAACTAACAGAATTTACTTTTGAAACGATACTGTTAAGCAATCGCTGTTAAATCAGTTATCTCATACACAAAAACGTTTCTAAATTTTTGAATAAACTCATAAAATTCTGGCAAAGTCATAGTCGAATGCAAAAAGTACGAAGTCTCTATCTAATAACATTTCGGAGATCCTTTCGTTCATTCGGGCGACTCCTTTATCACTCCTGACCATATTCGACACCTTCTCAAATTAACTTAAACTTGAAATCGCTATTTAAACATTTTATTTTGTATAAATTTTTTTTAAATTTCATTTAATCCAAAATATATACAAATTAAAAAACTTAAAACTAAAGATTTCCTATATCTAACACCTTTTCTAGAATATAACGCAAAGCTTTAGGATTATCCTGTTGCACCAAATGTCCAGCAAAGTTTACCCAATACATGCTCAATTTACCACCACATTTCTCGTAGCCCTGCACAATGCCATCAATGCTAAAAGCTTTACGTTGCGCTGTCAAATATTGCTGCTTACCAGGCCAAACTAAGCGATTTAACCATTTTAGCGTACCCGAAGTCGGACAGATGACATCCAATTGGCCAGAGTAAATGCTGACTTTGATGTCGGTGTTTTGTAATATTTTATTATCTAAAAAGCATATATTTTTTTTTAATATTTCAAATATTTCATTGCTACTTACAGATATACACAGAAGATTTCATTAGATCACGATGTAGCGCTATATAAACCGAGAAATTCAAATGTGCCCAAGTATGTGCCTGCAACTGTAATGCCTCAGCAACAGCACCATTCATTAGCAGCTCCAATGCTGCACCATCTCCAGCACAATTTCTACGATTTGTAAGACGATTTTCACTGATTGGTTTTAATATATTATAAATGCAGCTGCCATTTAATTGCGTTGCTAAAACAGACTCCATTTCAATCTGTTTAATGAATGTTTCGGACCATTTTTTATTTTTAATAACATTTACCAAGCTGTCAACTGATTGCGCTATAGCGGCACTGCCTTGTTCATCGATTATGCCGATTTGTAGTAGAAATGTTGCATATTCAAGCATTGAATCTATTGGTGAAACCCAAGGATTGCCAACGGTTAATGATTTGAGTTTACATTTAATATCTGTCTTCGTTAATTTTAAAGCAAATTCAGCTGCCATACGTGCACCATAACTTTCTGTGCATATATGCAGTGGCGTTGCTTCAAATTCGTTATGTTTGATATAAAATTTCTTTATAAAAATTAACAAATCTTTGGCAATTTGTATATTTTTTTGCGCATATGCGGTGTCATTTTTAACATAACTGAAACCACTGCCGACAGGACTATCTATGAAGAGTAAATTGGCATATTGCAGCCAAGTTGTATTGCGATAATTGCCATTCAAGTCGATGGGACCAAATTCTACAAAATTACCAAAACCTGTTGCTGCAACACCGGGTCCACCTTGTAGCCAAATGATTAGCGGTCTATCGGTATAGTTGCTTGTATTCAATGCTGTTGTATAGTACAACCAGTAGAACATATGCGCACCAGGTCTTATGCGTATAAAGCCCCAATCTTGTTTAGTTTGCCCATAGCCTAGACGTGCTGTTTTGAAATTTGTTATGGAAATTATTTTTCTTTTTTATTTGTTTAACTGTTTGTTAATTACTTTCAGTAAATTTTGCACCAACCAGCAGCAGCAAAACAATTATTATAAAAAATATTAGTTGAGACATTTTATTAAATTTTGGCTGCAGTCGACTTACATGCCCGCACACTACTGAGTCTATTTAATTTTTGCTTCAGCTATTTGTATTTAGTTATTCTATTGCAGAGCACACATATCTCAATGTGAAAATTTATTAAATGGGCAATTCTTAGCAATATTTTCTTAAAGGTAATGGAATGAATAGGCGGAATGTGTGGATAGGGGAAAAGAGTATATTAACAGGCAGAAGCTGTTGAGGCAGACTTTATAGAGTATATATATACTTGATCAGCAACAAAAAGATGAGTCGATGTGTCGACATGTCCATGTCTGTCCGGCTGAATATATGCAAATCAAGAACTTAGAAACTATAATAGATAGTGCCTTTAAATTTTGATTATAGATTCTACTTTTCCTTCTTTAGATCACTTATATTCAATGATTGTTCTAATCTACTATCCCTAAGTGGGAGTTGGAACTTACCATGCAAATCTATTCCTTATTTTAAGCTTTTGTACGAACAAATTTTATTAATTTTGTTAAAATACTAAAATAGCTGAATTTTGTTTGTTTTACGTTAATCCTTCTAAAATATTTTAATTAAGTTCAGATCGATACACTTGAAGTAGTGGTCCCCGTACAAATCTGTCCTATCTTTGTATGAAAGAAAAGTATATTGTTGTTGTTGTTGATTCAGCTAAATTTGGTGTATTTCGGTTCAAATCGGTCCACTAAAAGTGATGATCCCCCTACAATATAGACATGTCCGTCTGTCTGGCTATGAACACGAACTTGGAGTCTACCAAAAATAGAGCCTTTATGTTTAGATATTTAATGTCGCCTATTCCTGCATTAGATATTTTGCATATAAGTGGTTTTATTCATAAAAATTTGTCTCTCCATTCTGATTCACCTTTAGGATCTGCCCATAAGAACAATATTTTTCAAAACAGTCGCCTTTAAATTGTTACTGTTTCCAAAATATAAGCAGTTTCTGTTCTTATGTACTTAAAAATATTCTAAACTCAATTGAAACGTCCCATTCTACAAATAATATACAAATAGCACACACTTAAGAATAAAGAGATTAATTAAATATGCAAATTTTCTTTACTCAATTTATTTTAAGACACTCAAATTCTATTGTTTTACAGCGTCTATTTATAGTTTCTTTGATCAAGAATATAAGAGATCATGTATATGTGTAGTAATTGTTCTATTGTTATTTGTTTTTTAATCAATTTATTGTAAATAGTTTATTTTAAGTGAAAGCTTTCCATATGTTTGAGATCTATAAACAAACAGTTAATACCTATCTAAATAAATAAAACCATGGTACTACGAAGATAATAGGAAACACTGTACATCTGTCTCATTGCATCGCAGACCAAATCCTATAAATGTATATGCTTATTTTTTTTTTTTAGTGTCGCCTTTTCGTTTCATCGAGTCTCTATTTCCTTTCGATCCCATTACCATGTATACCCGTACCTCAAATAGATACAAAAATATGAGGAATTAGGTTTATTGTTTATTATTATTCTCCAACCTTGACAAAACTTATGAAGTGATTTTCTTTCGATCCCCTCAACACATATACCAAAAATCATCCCCGTACCTCAAAAAGATACAAAGGTTTATCGATTTATGGGGCAAACTCATGGAGTGATTTTCTTCCAATTCCCTTATCACGTATACCAAACATCATCCTCCGATTTTAAATACATGTAGCCTAGCGTAGTTTTTTGAAATCGTTCGCTTTTCAATTATTTATCGAACCGATAACCGATAACAATTTGTGCAAGACAGTTTAGTTCCAGTTAATATTTATTTTTTTAATTTAAAAGTCTTACACTGTGTACTGCTGCATCATACTTTATTAATCGAAAAATTATCATAATTAATAATTTTTTTAAAAATATAATCCATTGCTTTGGGATTATCCATTTGAACCATATGACCAGCATTATTTATCCAATAAACACTCAGTTTTTCACTAATCTTTTCATAGCCATGTACTATGTCATCTAAAATAATTTTTTTACGTGTTGCTGCCATATATGCAGACTTATCAAGCCATTTCATGGCATCAATCCAATTGATCAGACCAGCAGTGGGGCATATCAAATCCAGTTGTCCAGTATAGAATGCCACTTTAATGGGTGTGCTGTTCAAAAGTGCTTGAACTAAAATTTAAAACAATATAAATAAAAAGTAATTTATAATATTTGTTAAAAAAGTATTACCATAATGTACAGCAGATTGCATTTCATCCATAATTAAATGTTCCAAAACCGTATCTCTATGCTTAGACCAACGTGGTCTTGCAGTAAGATTCAATGCTACAGCAACTGCGCCATTCATTAAATTATTCAGCTCCGCGCTGTATGCATAATCAATATATTTATGTTGTAGGACATTGTAAATTGATTTGATACCAGTTTTATCTAGTAAATCATCCAACAGTTTAGCTGCCTGATTAGCTGCTTTACACCATTCTTGCGCTAAGATCTGCTTAACTACTTTGTTTGCTTTAATATTAAGTTCTGCACATTGCTGTGCATCTATGAAACCCATTTGCAATAGAAATGGTGCTTGTGATAGCGTGGTTTCAATTGGTGAGGTAAATGGATTGCCAACTGTTACGGATAACAAATTACTACGCACTTTATGACGTTGTTTTGCTTTATACAGTTCCAGTGCAAATGCTGGTGCCATTTTGCCGCCATAACTTTCCGAAAATATATGCAAAGGCACTGTTTCGAATTCACGATGTGCTATATAGAATTGCTCCATGAATGTGACCAAATCCAAGGCTATATCAGTTGTACTCTTTGTGTAAAATTTTACATCATCCACATAACTAAATCCGGAACCCACAGGACTGTCAATGAAGAGCACATTAACATATTCTAACCAGCTATTATTACGTTTATTGCCATTTATATCGATTGGTCCGAAATATTCAAAATTACCAGAGCCTGTCGAAGCACCGCCTGGTCCACCATGTAGCCATATAACTAGCGGACGCGTTGTATAGTGTACGGCTTCGCTGGCTGTGGTGTAATAAAGCCAATAGAAGATATATGCACCGGGACGTACTGTGATATAGTTCCAATCTTGTTCACCGGGGCCAAAGCCTTTGCGTGCTATGAAAAATAATGTAAAATGTGAAAATTTTGGTATACCATAACAGATTATTTATGAACTACCTTCTATAGCATAGTTATTTATTAAAAGATTTAGCAGCAGCCACAATTTAAATAGCATTTTAAGTGTTGCAAGTTTCGGTTGCAACTTTTTCCAATTGAAATAATTTGTATGCGTTTAATTTAATAAATTAGTTGCACACTACAAAATTATTTTCACAATTATCATATATAACTACGATCCGCTCGCCACTTAGCTACCGCGCTCTACGATGTTAATTAACTACTGGCATTGCTATAAATATTCCAGACTTTAAACTGTCGCTGATCTTGCTTACGCTACGACAGTCATCAATTTTATTTAATAAACAGTTTTTTTTTTTTTTTGTGTTCATATATAGACAGACAAAATAGAATTTGCTTCAAATTAAATGGTGAGCGAGGTATGTCAAAAAAATGTTGTATGCCATAAAATATTCACTAGCTTATAATTTATTAGTAGTACTCTCTCCATTTGACAGATGACGAAAAACTTGAGCGTAGCCGAACAATGTAATTAAAATGATAAAAAAAAAAACACATAAAAACACCATTTGATGTCAGATCTAGTTCTTGATACATAGCTACATACATTCAAAATCTTCTTTATGATTCACATGTGCGCCTTAGACATACACTACTCCCATATGTAAGGTAGTCCCGGTAGTACCGAACTACATCATTGGGTAATGCTCTCTATTTGTATTAACGATAAGCGCTCTATTTGCTCGTTTAAAAATTCTATAGCTTCCCTTGGTGCTTTTTATGCATATGCGAGCAAGACGATTATTTATCTAACTATAAGAAATAGACAGACAAACTATCACTCGTCACAAATTGCTGATGTATGTTTAAAAAATTGTACGTGCTTCGCAAACTGCTTATGGTTTTATAAAAATATTTATCTTTTAGACCCGCTGTTGTTAGTTAGCTCAAAGAAAAATGGGCTGAAAAATATTGAAGATATGGAGGGCTACCAACACATTTCTACGTCACGCTACCTTTACTTCACTCCCTTCGCACAATCGTGGTGTCGCCCTAGAAAAGGAATGCACTTAAGGAATCATCGGGTTTTATTCACTCATCACAGCTGACTAGATCGCGCCGTGTAAAACAAAGGAATTTCTTTCACTGGGGCAATTCTACGGCGCATGTAGGAGCTAGCCATGCTTATGGCGGTCATTCTCAGTACCGAACAATGATGTAATTTCGAGTAGCATGCTGTTGACAAGAAAAGAGTGGCTTCGGGTTTGCCACCGAGTGCACATGAGCGTTGCGTTAGCAGATGCCGGGCGAGTTCGGAACGAAAGACCATTTTCATACTAACTTAAATGCCCTTCAACCGTCATGGCCGCGTCAAGGAAGGCGCACCAGCCTCCATAGTCTTGTGCGCGCTGGCGTCAGTCGTTTTAAACGCCAAGTACAAAGAGGTCTCATGAGTCGTTAAGTCGTCGCCGACTCTAATAGGACCAAGAATCCTGCGAAGAATCTTCCTCTCGAAGACTTTCAACGCTGTCACATCCGACTCAATCACGGTCCATGCCTCTGCGATATACAATAGGAACGGGAATATCAGATTCTTATAGATCTTTATTTTCGTCTTTCGAAGGAGTACTTTACTTCTCATTTGCTAGCTCAGCCCAAAAAAGCATCTGTTTGCAAGCGTGAATCTTCGCCTGATCTCCAGGCTGACGTTGTTGTTGTCGTTGCTGGTTATCTCAAATCCAAGATAGACAAAGTTTTCTACAACACTGAAGTTGAAATTCTCCATCGTCACTGACCGTCCAAGACGCGTTGACGGAGTGCGAGAAGACACAAAGTACTTCGTCCTCATTCCCCGCTAGACCCATGAGCCGAGACTGTTTTTAAATCTCTGAGAGCACCTTGCTGACTCGCCGTTCCTGCGTGCCGATGATATTGATGTCATCGGCGTAAGCGAGCAGCATCACTTCCTTTTGAAAGATCGAGTTCGACATGCTCTGTATGTACGGGCACTGGCATAGAATGTATTTCATCAGAAGATTGAAAAAATCGCACGACTGCGCATCGCCCAGTCGCCAGTAAAACTTGGGATGTTGCATTTTCTCAAGACGCGTACATGTAATTTTTTTTTCTTTACGTTCACTCAGCAATCTCCAAAAATGAACGGTTTGCCTAAGGTTACATAAGGATTACGGAAATATTTCTCAATTCAATTGGCCAAGAGGGTTCACTCTATTGAAGAATCTGCTGCCCCAAGCTTGTGCCAAAATAAAACTCTTCTATTTTCTGTTAAACAAAATGCATAGAATATGAACCTCAACCTTTAAAGTATTCGTCAGAAGAGAGTAGTTTATTTTTATATAGTCCGCACAGTATATCCAGATTTTAATACAGCACAGCACTTTAGTTAGACTTCTTCAGCAAACAAATTTAAAATAAATAATAAATTTCTGCTCAATATAAAAAAAAATAAAAATTATTCCTTACTGTCACATTCCGTTTCCAGCTAATTTATATCAACTCTGTACAATCAAAGCGCCTAAAACCAGACAAGAAAAAAAAAGAAGAAATTTGCTAAAAATCATAAGTCCAGCTTTGACTTTTGCTGTCATGCTGACTGTCACTAACAATCAAAGGACATTACGACATAACAGCCAACTTCAGTTCAAACAAACCGTGGGCAATGTTAAGAACTGCTGGCTGGCTCCTTTATGTCTGCAAGGACGTCTGACTGCAATTGCGACAGGCCAATTATTTGCTTGGTAACCATGAAAAGCTTTGGACAAGCACGCCTTGCTTCGCATGCCCGTGAATTGCCATTGTTGTGGGGAGGGGAGGTATAAAAATAAAATCGCAGCATTTTTCGCAAGTTAAAATTGTGAGGGTTGTGCATTTCCCTTGACATTTTGTAGGTAATTTTACGCCATGTCCATGATGGTCCTACTACTGTGCTGTCAGTCTTTGAGTTGTTTGTGCTGCAGCGAAATGGAGTTGGGCAATTTTTTATAATAAAAAAATATATATTACTTACTTATTGTGTATATTGCTCAAGGCGAAGGCTGTTTTCAGTTGTATTTATTTGGATTTTACTTCTTTTTTTTTTTTTGTTTTTAACTGATTTTTTATGCTGTGTGCAATTTTAAGGCGCAGTGTACACTGTAAATAATTATATATGTTTAAATAAGTTCTTTAATTATATAACCTATACCCAACTTCTCCATTTGTATATCTCTTACACATAATGCAGTTCAATGTTGTATTTTTAAGTGTTTTATTTTGTACTACAAACAATTTCTCGCAGTGTTTCATCTGCAGCAACCTGAAAGCGAGCTTTCCTATGTCGTTTGAGCGTAAAATTTACTTGTCACGGATATGTTTCATGTCAGATTTACGCTGCAGCTACTTCATATATGAGAAAGAGCTCCAACTTCATGTTGAAAATATATAAATATATACTTTTTTTCATTCTGTTGATACGGATATGTAATGCGCGACTGAAGAGCATGTAAACAGTCGTCAGTCTGCACGCTAACTGACCGTGAAAGTGCTTATTATGTGTTTGGCACAGTGGTTTGAGATTGATGAAAAATAAATGAATTTTATATGCTTCATTTTGGCAGAACATATCAAATTTATTTTTATATTAAAATTTGGAATTTCTAAGATAGCATTATTCATCCACATCTCGGAAAGAACAAATTAGACGACGATGCTATTCTTTCTACTTGTAGATCTTGTACACATTTGTTTTTGCAAAGCAGGCAGTCAGTTTTAAACACCTGTGCTTACGACTGCTTGTGCATCAAGACGGCGCCAAGGCTTTTTCGCATGAATTTCAATACATACGTTGTTTTTTCAAAGCGGACGCTACGAAGCATCGCACAAAGTGGAGACCGAGAATATAAAATAGTGTGTTATGTATTCTATCTCATTTTCTCGCCGACTTAATGCTATACATTTATGTGTTTCTGTCTTGGCGTGACGCATTTCGTTTCATCGAGTTTCAAATCACAACAATTTTAAAGAAGTTTTAATTCAAAAATTTTGTTCGATCAAAAACTAAGAAAGGAGGGCAGGTTTTTATGGGTACTACTGCTTAGAGATGACTCGGACTCGGAAGACTCGGAAAGGTTAGACAAAAGATCAATCTAGTGCTCCTATCTGACCTTCTATGGAATATTTTATAATGATTTACGTAAGATAGATTGGCGTTTCTATCTAAATTGCAACAACAATATACAGTTCATCATACAAAAATTCAGAAGAAGGAGTGGGTTTGTTTGGTTAGTGCCAAATGAAAAATTAGCAAATACCTAATGAAGCATAAAAGTACTTCCAAACACCTCAATGGGATGGCTCAATATAATATAAAGCACATCCCCATCTAGAATAGGTTGAAAAATCTTGCGAAGATCGTTCTCTCGAAAACTTCAAACGCCCTTTCGTCAGTGACAATCACGGTTCATGCATACAGTAGGACCGAGTCCATTTATAACTGGTGGTTTTCTTGCGTCTAAAAACATGTTTCACCTCTCTCCGTTTTTCACGATATCACTCACTAACATTGCTTCCGACTGCAGTGTTCGCTGATAGAAAGCATACTTTTCTGCAGTAGCATTGCGACACTCCTCGTCATACCAAGAAATAGTCACAGGTTTTGTACAACCAATAACCTCGTTGGCAGCCCTATCCATGGAGCGGGTGATATGTTTCCACTGCTCACATATATCTTGAGAAGACGGAGAGGTACTCCGGAGAAGTTATAAGAGTGTGTTTGAGAAGGCTTCGGTAGTCTGTTGTGATTGCAGCTTGCCGACGTCTAGCTTTCGTTGCATGTGCGGCGTGTATTACGCTGAGCCTAGGGCGTACCTATTGCGTACCACGAAACGTTCGCCCGTCCATCACGTTCTCTGCGTTCTTTCCGTCTATCACAACATGATCAATTCGACTGCGTGTATTTTGATTGGTACTTAGCCATGTAGCACTGTGTATATTGAGGTGCTAAATTCTGGTGCTGCTGGCCACCTTTTTTTTACTCTTCGGAGAACTGAACTGGTAGTGTTATGAAGACTAAATTATCCAACTGTTGGGCGAAAGATTCCCTCCAACCCAATTTTGGCGTTGAAATTGCCAAAAACGATTTTAACATCGTGTTTGAGGCAGCGCTTGTATAGACGTTCCATGCGTCCGTAGAATTAACTCGTAGTCTTTCTCTTCCGTTGTGGCTTTTGCACAATTCAGAACATGTTAAGTGTCGTGGCTAAACTGCAGACGAGGCTACGTAGTTTCCTCTGCTGTAGTAGATTACGACTTTTAAGAGCAGCCGTGTCCAACTCCATCATATTTTCTGGATTGCAGTGATGTCAGTCTTGTATCCTTTGAGTACATCAACCAGCTGATAATTGGCACCATGCTGGGTTCATATCCTTAAATGTCGGTCTTAATATCGTTTGCGGGGTCGTCATCATAGAGGCATATACGTGACATATTATTATTATTCTAGTAATATATTGCTTTGGATGTCGGATTCCATTCCCAGCACACCAAATCCTAAGAAATAGGGTGTGTATCGTCTTCTCACAGTTTGCTCACTTTAGAACGGCTTTTCAGAGGTTACCCAGAAGATACTTGGTCTAAAGAACATTTGCGAGCTAATAGAGACGTTTGCCGAAGGCAATACTAGGCTAAGATATAGATTTTCAGAAATATATTGACTGAGCATATATAAAAATCTTGATTATTTTAGTTTAACAAATTTCAATAAGTCTTATTCGACGCTTTTTAACTTGAAAATGATTATAAAGTAGCAAGCATTTCTTACAAAACTTTTCAACGACTTCTAATTTCCATACTTTTTCATAAGCTTCATCCCACTGTACACCTGTTATACTCAACATGCAGTGATAATATGCTTTTTACAATTGTTAAACATATAATCCATGGTGCAACCAAACACAGAAATATGAACAGTATTTACTTCTTTTGCCATATATTTCATGTCAACTTAATGTCTATTAGTAAATAGAAACCATGGCATGAGAGTGTAGACGGAAAATTGTAGGGTATACATAGATTTTAAATTAGACTTACTATTGCTAAGCTTCAAATTCATTAACAGTCACCCTAAGAAGAAACTATTAAGACATTTGTCACTAATTGCCTAATGTGTAATTATCTTCCTACTATAGTAGCCCTAATTTGTTATGCCCTTAAAATGCCTTAGAAAAATAAGCGAATTTTTACGGTTATTAACAACACTGGCTGACTACAACACATTTATTTAATGGTTAACCATAAGTATAACCATATACTCGTACATATGTGAAAAGAACTCCCAAGAACTTCTCACACCACTTCTCTACACTTAAGTGTCATTGACATTTGCGCCTAATGACAGACACTTTACTCGGCTGTATTTCTGCAGTTTGACGCGTATTTCAATCTTTTAGTCGTCCTCTGGTGATGCTTTGTCGTTTGTGCGTGCGCGGCGGCATTGTTTCGTAATTAAATGGCCACTTTGGAGCTGGCATCTTATGTCCAGTTAATGTGGCACTTGGAAATCAACTAAACCAACTACTCATGCGAGAGTTGGTGCAAGTTAAGTGAACTTCATTTTTATTTTATTTTTATAACTGTGAATCGCAAATAAATGTGTTAATAAAAATGAACGCTGTAAAGTGATAGTCTAAACAGGACTTAGGCTATTGTGCAGAGGGGAAAATAAAATAGATTTGAGCACAGCTTTAAGTGATATAATTTGTAGGCACAACTTTTTTCTGTTAACCATTTCGTATTAATTTTAAATAAAAATAACAAATATCGCGCATTAATTTTCATTTAATTTAAAGCATTTAATATTGCTCGAACTTATTATATTATTTTTTAAGCAACTTTAACATAAAATTAAATAAAATTAAATCCCAGCGAATTTCATTTCAAGTACAAACGCCGAATAACTTATACACAAACTGCACCTCACTGCACTGTTTTATTCAAAGTCAAAATGCACTTGAAGACGTCGAGGATGCAGGGCAACAAGCACAACGTCGAGCACCACTCTTGGAGCGGCTATAAAATGCTGCTGCACTCAAAATGATATCTTCGACAGAGTGAGGCAGAATTGCACTTAAAAATCAAGTATTATTATCATTACAACGCATTCGTTTTGATGAAGTCACAGTCATCGCCTGCTCTCCTACACTAGCATACTACCACTTTTGTCTTTTGCATGCTTCACTGGCTCGTTGACTAGTTGGCGCCGGTGTAGCAGTCAGGCAGCCGGCAATGACTACTTCCGCCTTTTGGCAAGCCATCTTTGTGTTCGGGCATATCCTGCCCTGTGTTGTATAGTATTCCCAATGCTCTACTCTATACACTCTTTCAAATCTGTCTGCTGTTTGTGCTTTGTCGTTTGTCCTTGCTTCACTCACTCACTCATTCATTCATTTGTTCCTTGGTTGTCTGTAAGTTGGCTATATTATTTCCACACTGTTGAATATATACTCGACATTACTTTGTGCAAGAATAGTAGTTACTCGCACTACTTTTCTATACAGCATTTTTTTATGCAATGCAAATTTTTAATTCCCTTCACATTTTGTGTAATTATTAAATATGTATATTAAATTTGTCGCAAAATTTGTAACACGTTGAAGTAGGCAAAATATTATATCAACTGGACTAGCAGCGTTGAACAAGTCATGCCTGTGTGTAGCTTGTGCTGTTGCTATGCCTATTAACTAAACTGTTTAGCAGATATTGGATTGAAAATTGGCATAGAGTTTTGTTTTAGTTGCAAGATTGAAAAAAGAATCAGTCCATGTTGGATAAGGTACATCCGTTCAAATCCTACCAAGACAAAGTTGCGTTGCCTCTGCCAACAAGCATGTTGCGCTAGTCCAACTACATGCGGTATATCACAACAAATCTGTGCGTCAAAGAAAAAATATGCTAAATTTTGAGGTTAAACAGAACCAAAGTATCCATACTTATAGGTATCATAACCGGACATTGGTTGATAGCTAGACATGCAAAGCATGTCATGGTGGCTTAACATAAGGAACGCAATTCCGAATTAATTAGAATCAGACTAGACTGAGCGAGAAAAAAATGAGTTTTTTAAACTTTATAAACAGTGTAGAAGAGCAGAGCTATCAGCACCTGCACCCTGCAATGAGTAGTAAGAAGGTCTCATCTCACAAGTCCAACTCTGAAACAATTCAAGCGAACCTAGTTTAAATCCAAATTTCTATGCAATCAGGGAGTGAGAAATGTTGTAAATTGAAATACATCTTTAGATAATATGGCAGATGGGTTAATTCATCTCGTTTGAGCGATTCCAAAGATATTTTACGGACTATAGCGATACTAGGCCGAATGTTATCACGTTGAAAAATAACTTTGTCATGTCCTTGCTCGTATTGCAGGACCCAAATGAATTAGATTGAGCTAATATTCATTGCTCTTAATGGAGTCGTTTGATCTCTCCAGATACAGAGCACGCACAGCCATTAAGCGATTTATATATGGCTTTGGGGTTAATGTTGGGATTGATGGTAAGATTGGGGGCTTATCTTGGTATCTTTTTTAACCCAAAAAATGTATTCAAAAATGTCCCTAAACACTAGCTCAATGTTTCTTTACCCTGTTCCCATTGTAAAAAGAATATATTAAGTTCATGAATATGTGTGTAACAGACAGAAGGAGGCGAGGAAGACCTCACGAAATACAAATATTCTTGAGCAGCATCAAAGGGTGAGTCGTTGTAGACATTTCTGCCTTTCCGTATAAAAATCAACAACTTAAAGACTATAATAGAGCCTTCAAATTTAAATATTTAGATTTTCCTATTTATTTTCCAGATCACTTTTATTTAATGAATGTGCTTACACCCTCCCAAAGAGTGGGTGCTTGGTTCTGACTTAGGTCTTAGGTCTTGGTAAATTTGCTTTATTTAATTCTTATAAAATTTTCTACTTAGTTCCAGATCGTTCCATTGGAAAAGGATCCACCCATAAATATATTTGCCAACTTTCATTTCCCACCTATCAATACTACTAAAACAATCCTTTAGGGTGCAAATTGGAGCAATAAAATAGGTGGTTCCCTACAAAAAATGAAGTTTATATAGACAAGACCCTCTGTCTGGCTATGAACTACAGAAAAGAACCTTCAAGTTTGCATATTTAATGTTCCCTATTATCTCCTTAGTTAGGTTATCTATACATGTAATAAAATAGCAGACAAGTTTTTGTTTGTTTGTGCGCGCATCACGCCTAAACTGCTAAACCAATTTGTATGAATTTTTGGCAGAGAAATAGATGGGACGTTGAAAAAGAATATAGGCTTTTTTTAAATCGGAAAGGCGATATAAATAACCCTATCATTTTTGGTTCTAATCGGGAGCTATGCTCCTGACGACACCACCAATCCTACCAATCCACCAAAAATGTTCTCAATAGAATAATATCAGAATAATGCGTAGCCCCCATGTAAATCTGTCTCCCCTTTTTGGTATTTTTTATGGTTGAGTTGAACTCGAAATGACAAATTTGTTGTATCTTATACCATCTATTGTAAAATATCCTACACGGATTCAGCTAGGAACACATCCCCTAATACAAATTTAAGGTTTAATAGGGGTACGACTATTGGTGAGTCGAGCACACTAGATGTCGTAGAATATTTTCTTCTCATCACCACTCACAATCCGATGCAAAAGTATTTTTATTGCCATTTCGTCAGCTGCTTGCAAGTGAGAAATCACATTTCAACATTTCTCGGTTTCAGTTCATATGAAACCCAATTTTCGAGTTTTAAAACATTCCCAATGGCTTCAAAATCGTACGGAAACGATTTCTTGAGTGTTTACAAATTATTTTTACAGCTTATCTTCTATTGTTTTCTGATCTTCATTAGTAATGCCTCTAATTATTTGTCCTCCAAACTTATCTTCAACACGGATAGGCTATCTTGAAAATTGGAAACCATATCCAAAATGATTTTTCAGTTGGAGCAGCATTACTACAAGCTCCAGCAAACATTCTAAGAGCTTTTATTGCAACAGAATATTAAATCTTCACGCAAATGCCCTCTAAACAAGGGTTTCCATATATAAATCGAAGCAATATTAATGTTAAATACACAATTTACTTAGTAGATTCCTAACTTAACTAGTTGAAGAATAATGTTTGAACTGCCCGAACAGTAACCCGCGTACAATAGTATATCTCTCCTTAGTCCTCGGCCCATAAACGAGTCTGTTTGCTTCACACCATTAGCTTGTTATTGACCCTTTAATACTGTATATACTGAAGTGTATTAAAGCTTCGGTTACATCACGATTCTTTGCTACGATTTCTTTTGTTTTATGCAATATTATAAATTGCTATTATCCGGAAAAATATGCGCAATATAGTAAGTAATGAATAGATTTTACAAAAGCTAACAATTTTCTTAACAGTTTTCGCTTAAAAATTAAACTTTTCTTTATTATTTTTATAGCAAGCACTGCAACGTGTAATTTATACAATGCAATCTTTTTTTCAAGCATTATCTGTTTCGCATTTAAATTATGAAAAATTTAAAACAATTAAAGCCGCTCATCCGCAGTGGAAACCACAAGCAATATGCTCTGTCAAGCCTCTTGACTCTTAAATCGACTACATATACATATATATTTGCCCTTTTCATGGCTCATTGTGTCTGTCCCTTTTGCGCACACCGAAAAAGCCGCCATGCTGCTTGACTTCACTTGCTTTATGCGGTTTTCGGGTTGAACATTTTGCGGTTAACTATTGAATGAAGTTCACTTCAATTCGGTTAGGGGTTTGATATCATTTGTTGCAGCATTGCACGGAAAGTTTTATTGCATCACTTGGGCGTTTTAAAGTTAATGTGTTGCATGTTTTATTGCAGTATTTTGTGCATAATTGGCATGATTCATTAAAAAATGTTTATATGAGAATTAAATCGAGCTAAGTGCTTTGAATATGCAATTATTTATGTATTGAAATGTTATAATAAATAATTTAATTTATCAGGTACATAAAAAGTTGGTATTAAAAGGAAAAAAAACTGACGGCCTAATACTTTGCTTATAAAGTCATAAACGGTCCGATCAATGAAGTTTAATCAATAGAAGCTGATATTATATAAATAGTAATATCGAAGAAGGTTTTGAAGGCTCCAAAGCTCAACGGTCTATAATATTTGTTGAGCAATGCTTAAATCTCCGCGATCTAAGATTTTCATCTATTTGAGTTACAGCGAAGAAATTTGGTATTCTTGTTTAAGAGATTGGGAGAAGTTTCTGGTTCTTTTAAAGAAATTTGTAGAGTCACTCCATGTTGTGATGTGGTCCAAAAAAGAGAAACGCAAAGGAATGCGTGGCAGAACACACCGGGTTAGCTAAAAGTCATATAAATCATAATAAATCTAATATTCTAAAATTAGACTTAAAAACATTCAGTCTTGGCGAAGCCTTATCTCTTTTGTCACAAAAGGAAGACAAAAAGGGAAGCACTGTAAGAACGGTCCGCTACTTGTATATAAACAGTAATTTTAAGCAGGCCTGAAGTGGTTTTTACATGGAATTTAGGGATCAACATTTGCCACCAGTCAATGTCATTAACATCAGTTCGTTGCTGGGATCTGTGTACAAACTGCGCTTTACTGCCTCTTGCTCGAATTCAATAACCCTTTGCTGGGTGACAATTCCCCTTACTGGGGTGAATCATCCCTCTATTGACTGTGGATCAAGTCTATTGACCCTCAGAGGGCGAAGGCATGCTAACCGAAGCCAAAAATTATGCAACAGACAAATTAGCTATTTAGATCCGGCCTCTTCGGCAATTCTCAAAAGTTGTTAAACCGAATTTATATGACTTTGGCCAGATGTCAATAAACTCAACCGAAGGTCCCATCTGAAGAATCCCTAGCATGGGAATTCCCATGTCTGGGTAATCCCTCCTCTGGGTATTCCTTTGTCTGGAAAATGCTTCGTTTTGGGGGGGTTCCTCCGTCTGAGAATTCCTATGTCTGAGGAATTGCAAAGTCTGGGGATTGCTTCGTCTGGGAAATAGCTTATTTGAAGATTCATCCGTCTGGAAATTCCTCTATCTGGGGAATTCCTCGGCTGCCTATTCTTACGTCTGAGGAATCCCTCGTCTTGCGATTCCTTCGCCAAGTGAATTCCTCGTCCGGAGATAAATCTGTTAATGCGAATTTCTTCGCATGGGGATTCCTCTGTCTGAGGAATTTCTCATCTAGGAATTCCTTCGTCTGGCCCATTTCTCGGCTAGGAATCCCCAGTCTGGCAAATTCATCGTCTAGGAATATTCCGTCTGGAGAATCCCTCGTCTGTGGATTCCTCCGTTTGGGGAACTCCTCCATCTGGTGAATCCTGTGTCTGGGAAATCCCTTTTCTGGGATTTCTTCTGTTTAGGGAACCCCCGACTGGGGAATCTCTCAAGGGGTATTTCTTAGATTTCTCTGTATGGGGAATTCCTAATCTGGATATTCCTTCGTCTGGGGCATTCCTCGTCTATGCATTCCTCTGTCTGTGGATTCCTCTGTCTGTGAATTCCTGTGTCTGTGGATTCCTCTGTTTAGGGAATTCCTACATCTGGTGGATCCTCTGTCTGGTGAATCTCTCACCAGAAGTATTTCTTCGTTTTGCGCATTCCTCTGTCTGGGGAATCCCTCGTATGTGAATTCCTTCGACTGGGGATTCCTCGTCTGGGAACACCTCCGTCAGGATTATTTCTCGTCTTCAAATTCCCCTGTCTGGGGACTCCCTCGTCTGTGGATTCCTCTGTCTGTGGATTCCTCTGTTTAGGGAATTTCTCAATCTAGTGCATCCTTTGTCTGGGGAATCTCTCACCAGGGGTATTACTTCGTCTGGGGCATTCCTCGGTCTGGGGAATCCATCGTATCGTCAAGGTATACTTCCGTCTGGATGGTCCCTCTCTTGAGTTCAAGTGAGTCTGGGGACTCTCTCCTCCGTCTGGGAAATCCCCCGTCTGGGGATAACTCTGCCTAAAAAATCCCTCATCTAGGGATTCCCGCACGGATTCACTGTCTGAGAATTACTCCGCCTAGGGAATCCCTCGTCTAGTGACTGCTGCCTCTAGTGCATACCCCATCTGATGATTCCCCATTTGGCATATATGGTTATGGAATCGGGAGAAGATTCCTTGGAAAAGTGAGAACAGTTTGGCTTAACTGGGAGTCTGCGAAACGGCAGTTAGTGCTCTCCATGTACATCTATATATTTTTTTTCATCAATACTCTACATGCTTTCATATACTCCCTTTTGCTGTCCTATATACATGCCCACAACTTAGCTATTACTCACACGTTTATGTACTTTCAGCTGCCATTTTCACATTCTAACAATGCAAAGCCTTTATTTCACATACTTGTGTACGGCAATACGTACCACCTACGCGCTTTAGTTAAGTCTTGGATGGGTAAAACTTTTAAATACAAGTCTTTGAAATTAAACTCCGCTGTGTCGTCATCGTCTTTATACGTTCGCCCAATTTCGATTTACTTTTACGCAATGTGAAACTTTGTTTGCACGTGCGTACCGGATTCAAATAGCGGCTTCAGTTTCAGCCTCAGCTTTAGCTTTAGCTACAAAAGATACTTTCTCATTGAGATACACTACGTACGGGGGCTGCACAACAAAAGTAAAGAAATAAAGTATGTTAAGCACTTTGGAAATGGAAACTTGCATACGCATACGCATAGACTTTAACTTGAGTTCAAGTGAATCGAGTTGAGCCGAGTTCTTTGGCATATCTGGAGCGAATTTACTACGTGCATGTAATATATGTGTAATTTATTATAACCCAATGTATGTGTGTGTGTATGTGTGTGGGGGGGGAGTGTACTATTTCACAAGGTGTACCCACTTAGTAGAACATTCGTTCATTCATTCAGTCAGGCAGTCAGTCAAATAGCGTCATAAATATTGAAATATGCGGGCGGCTTAAAGACGCGCAAAATATGAAAAGTTAGCACTGTGTGACAATTGTATGAGTCACGTAAGTCATATAAGCTGATATCATTTTTAGCTTCAAGTGCTATAAATGTTGGGTGATTTGAAAATTCTAATTATAGTTAATATAAGGTGCTTGCAGGTGCTTTACTTTGCAGCTCGATTTGTGTTTGTTATAATAATTGGAAATTTATATGCTTCAGAATTTATTTAACAATTAATATGCACTCGTTATTGCTAAAAAATTAAACAGTTAAGAAGATTATTTAATGCGAAAATACTTTTTTAATAATTGGCGCCCAACGTGGGAACTTGAAAGAAATTAACTGTTACATTCGCACCTTTCTAAAGTATACCTTCCGACTTTATATGCTACCAGATATGCTTACGTTTGTTTGGCCTTATGAAAAGCAAATTTCAAAAAAATTCTACACTTACTAAAAAATTTGATTTTTAATTAAAAACCAATTAATTCTGATTAACCCATCAAGCACAAGTGCTGCTCTAACTAATCTACAAGCGACAGCAGCCAGGCAGCTTGACAGACATACGCAATCGAACATTCGAATCGTTGTTGCTAATCCTGTAATACAAACTGCTCAATGCTAATCACATTTCCAGCATTGAATGATTACACCAGAGCTGAGCTGAGCCAACGATGCAATTGAACGAACGAACGAACGAACGAACAAACGATCCCAACGTCGAACTGGCTGAATGCATTTTCATTTTCAATTACTTTGCTTTGATGATTGGCTTTGAAAATTTTCTTTTGGCACGGCATATAACTACGATTTCAAGATAGTTCGTTACATTTCAATTTGATTCGATTTACTAATTTCCAATTTTACACGTTGCAAAAACAAGGCGCCGCTCCCACCGTCGCCGCTGAAAGAAGGCTAAATGGATATAAATACGAAGAGATTCATGTACGCTGTTTGCCAAATTGCTTTGCAGAAATTTTAATTAAAATTGCATTTTCTTGCATTTAATTAAAAGCTTATATTCCGCTGAAGTAGTTAGTCTGTCTGTCTCTGTGTGTGCGGCTGATATATGTGAGCCATAAGAAAAACTCAACTCAAGTAGAAAGGTATTCATACAGCAGCTCTAAAGAAAATATGCAAACAGTAAGATACATTAGACAGATACGCATGAAGGCAATTCGTTGTGTAGTACTTGAACTGACACAGAGTTGCATTCAGTCAGTCAGGCAGTCAGTCAGTCACTCAGTCAGTCATCTGTTTGGCAGTATTGTTTTTAAATTTTGTTTACACTGACAGCCTTCTAAATGCAACAATGACAGCCATTGTCAAAATATGCAACTAATCTTGTTTGTTTTGCAATGTGTGGCATAATTGTTTTTCAAAGTAAACAGATTTGCAAAGGTTCGAAAGGTATATACAGAAATTTATAGCACTTGGCAATTAATTTGTTGCTTTGAGTAAGATTTGCATGAATATGCAACTTTGTCTCTTGATTATACAAATATATTTCTAATTAGCCTAAACTCAAACAGCTTGGTGTTTCATTCGAAATTAATTCTTAGCTTTTCATATAATTATCGAGAACTGGGATGCTAGGAAAGATAGAGCCTTCAAGTTTAAAAATTTTTATTCCCCTATTTTCTGATGACTTGTATTCCAACGAACGTGCAAACCACATCTTTCGATAAAGTTGCAATAAATCCCAAAAAAAATAAGTGTAACAGTCTTCAAAGGCTTTACTCAGCCCCAAGAAACTTTTCTGAGTATCAAAAAATCAAATATTATACGCGACACTCAATAAACCTAAACTTTTTTATTTAATTTTATAGAAAATCCACAAAATTCTGACAGCTGTCAATCAAAAACAATCAACAGCCGAAAAATATATTGAAAACAAAGACAAAAGAATTTTATTTTTCAACGCGCGACTAATTCTATTTAAAATGCGAAAAATTGTCAACTCATCTTTTCGCGAAAACAAAAATTTATATCCTCCAAATCACATTTTGGCTAATTTTGCATTCACAACTTGTTCGGCGCTAATCAAACTTTTCATGCTTTTGTCAACGTTGACAACATGTTGTCTGTCTAACATCGTCAATCTAGCCATCTATCCATCGAATGCCCCTCCATCATTTTGCACGAATTGTACAATACATCTCACAGTGGGGCTGTCATCATTTGATTTGGCTGCCTGTCTCTGTCACAAATTGAGCATTGACATTGAAGCTTCGATAGCAAACCGACGGACGGATGGACAGATGGACGGACGGACAAGCAATTCGAGAACGATTAGAATAGCGTGCGATAATTGTCAGCGTGTTACATTGTAATCGTGTATGAGAGCATGGGTCCGTAGGGTAAAATCAAATGCTTAAGCAACATTGATCAATTACACACAGCGTGTCAAAGAGGAGAAGCCAAAACATTCAAATGGAAATGAAAAATTGTTAAGGCGTCCATGACAGTTTTTTTTTGTTTGGTATTCTGGTGGATTTTTAATTTATGTCAACTTTTATGGAATTTTTTTTAGTTTTTTTTGCTTAAGTATAAAAAAATTTTATATTAATAATTATTTAATTTTTTTTCTGGTTACTAGAAACATCAAAATTTAGTTCTCTACGCACAAAAGTCACAGTTCAAAAAGCAGCACAAAAAAGTTGAAAATTTCCAAAATCTAAGCCAAGCCACCTAAAAGTGTGCAATGCCAAACAATTTTGCGCTTGTTGTAGTCATACAAAAACTGAGCGTTGCATACTTTTGTGCTGCACAATTTTCCACTTGACTGGCGCTAATTCGATGCATTCGATTGTTGGTCTGTCTGTCTGTTTTGAAAGTGGGCGATAGAAGTATGTAGCGTACCAAAATAACTGGCTGAGTTATAGAAACACAAGTAATACCTCTTTTTTATAACTGTATATAATTAGAAGAATTTTCTACTACATCTACCAAAACTTCTGTTTAGAACCTATTTATTGAAATTTACAAATTTGGTTGTCAACTATCGCCAAGTTCAAGTTGCTGTGCAAGGTTGAGCAACTGACATAACATGGACAGCAAAAAAGATGTAATAATTTGGGTGTCAACTCCGCTTATTTTGGAGATCAAGTTTATCCCATGGAGTAGCCAACAAATTCGGATTATTTTGCATTTGCAGCTTAGTAATACAGATGTGATGTGCTGAGTCTTTGACCCTCAGAGGTAGTCTGTCTGTATTAGAAACTATTTGTCGCAGATGAAAGACATTTGATGCATATGTAAAGGGCACTGGGTGAAAAATCATCCTAAAGAAATATGTACGGTGCCACAGAAAAACCAAAATCGTTATATGTCAGCAACTTAATGACGAAGATAGCTGAGATTTGTTCCATACATGTGTAAAGGGCATCTGGGAAAATAAGATGTAGTGGCAAGAGGAATGGTGCATGCCCCCATATAAAAGAAAATCCAAATTCATTATATTTCAGCAGATTTATGTTGAAGTTAACTGAGATTTAATACATACATATGTAAAGGGCATCTGGTGAAATAAGATTGAATGGAAGGTGGACGGTGCCATGCTCCCATGTAATATATAAACCAAATTCGTCATACTTCAGCAATTTTATGATGAAGATGGCTAAGATTTGGTACATACATATGTAAAGATCCCCTGGTGAAATAAGATCCCATGAAAAAGTTATCTGCTGCTTGGCGCTTTTTTCATATGTGCTTTAGCACATATATAAAGGGGACCTGAAGAAAAAAGAAAAAAATAAATAATGACATGGGTCCCTTTATCAGAGAATAACCCATTTCATCATATATCAGCAGCTATATAATGCAGATTTATGATTTTTAGTGCAACCATATGTAAAGGGCACCTTGTGAAATAAGATCAAATGATACAATAAGCTTTAGCATGGTGTTCATCAAATATTAGCAGATTTTAGTTATGAAGATGAATAAGATTTGGTATACATATGTATATAAAGGGCAACAAGAAAAAACGACCCATTGGTACGACCATATATAAAGGTCACCTGGTGAAATTAAATCCTATGAAAGAATATGCTTTAGCATGGTGCTTGTCAAATATGAGAAAATTTCAGATATGAAGATGATTGAGATTTGGTACATATATATAAAGGGCAACGAGAAAAAACGACTCATTGGGAAATTGAGTGCAGACATGTTTCCCATATAAGAAAAAAACTAAATTCCAAAAATATATCTGCAACTATGTGAAATAGATGAATAAGATTTGTTACCTATGTAAAGGGCACTTAAAAAAATACGATTAATAAAGAATTTAAGTGGTGATATGTGGAACCGCGTACGACTAGTGCAATATATAAAAGGGTATTTGAAAAAAAAGAGATCCACAAACAATGTTTGTGGTGGGACTTTAAAATGTGGACTTTATAAGAAAAAAATAAGGTCATAACAACAATGTATAAAGGGCACTTGGTAAAAAAAGAAATCCACTGAAAGTTATGAACGGTGAGACTTTAATATGTGAACGGTATAAGAAAAATAAGTGAATAGCAGCGCATGTCAGGTATGACGAATGCTATATATAAAAGGCACTTGGTAAAAAAAGAGATTCATTAAAAATATTGAAACCTCCATATGTGAAACCTCCATATGCCACACTTCTGTGTACAGCGATTTAAACAAAAAAATTAAAAGATCTAACAATTGTTTGTCAATTTTAACGGAAATTCATTAAGCTAGCTATACACTTTTTAAAGGGTATCTCATAGTTGAGTCACCCGAAACATTTGTTATTGTTATTGTTTTTTTTTTTTTTTTATTTCCAATTGTACACAAAGTTACCAATTTTCAAGTACGGGGCTACACTACTACAACGACTAGCAAACACTGCAAAATGCTTTGTGGGCGTAGAAAGCAGTACGCCTGGTCATTGGGCGTGTCCGTAGCGAGTCCTGCGAGTGACCACGAGCATGTTGCAAATTTATTATTGCATGCAGGAGTTTCAAGTGTTTTTACTTCCAACGAAGCAACCAACCTATATATGTACATACGTACAGACATATCTCGCCTCAATGCCCGCCCAATTTTTTAGCCACAAGCTACGGAAATGGTGGCAACGCTTTTTCAGTTCGAAGCCAATTGCTTGAAAATGATTTCGTTGCAACTTTTCAGGCAAAAAGTTTCACACATTGATGCTGCTGTGGAGGATGATATTTTTTGTTGTTGTTGTTGTTGTTGATGCTGCTGCTTCTGTTGATGATGATGATGCGAGTGCGGCTTCTTAATGGACAATCGAGAATGCATTCAACTGGCAATTTTCGAGCAAGTTTCAGTAGCAGCAGCAGCAGCCCACACACACACACACACACATACACACACACTTACAATATACATACATTCATCTATCTATCTGACGCTCTGTATGCAAGGCACTTGTCCATTGAGTGTTTGTAAATTGATTTCCAGTAAAATTGTATGCAGTATCAATTCTGTGGTTATGCCTGAGCATGCTTTTGTGGTTCAATTTTTTATTATTTTTATTTTTGTTAAATTTGAAAATTTTTAATTGGCAAATGCGAATAATTTATGCAAAAATTCTATACACAAAAAAATGTCAAAAACATTTTCTCGTTTTTCAACACTGTTTTGCATCAAAAACTTAAAAACATTTGTTAATTACTTTTCACCGTAATTTTATTCGTGCTTTCCTTTTAAATCCTTTTTTGGTCTTCTCTATTTTTAAATAAAGCCACAAAACATTGCCACGCAAAGTTTCTTTGCACTTTTTTCTTTGTTCTGCGTAGCATATTCTTTGGCATTCGCGCGCATTCTTTGCTTTTACCCTTTTCGGCATTTGTGTCTGCTTCACTTACAACTCCAAATTTTTCCCTTTAATTTTGTTTTTATTTTCTTCTTTCCATTTCGTTCATTGTCAGCGCATTAAAATTAAAATTAAGCAATTTAACTTTGACAATTACGACAAAAACATTCACAAAACAATGCGCTTTCGCACTCACAGTCCATGGTTTTTGTGTTGCCACTGAAGAGGAAAAAAAAGGAAAAAAAAATTGTGGAACTTTATAATTATGATGCATCAGTTTAAAAACATCTTTCAGCAAAGGTGTTGTACATTTGTAATAGATTTTTTGAAGAACAAGAGTTCTATAAAAATAAATTTTATATTTTGTAGAACTTAAAAATTTGTTGAAGTCTTCAGCTTTCTATCATGCTATTTATTTACTTTATTTCTTAAACAGTCTAAAGCTGTCTACCCAACACCTACTTAACTAAATTCATTGCAGCGATTTGTCGTGAATATGGCAATACCAGCTAATATCATTCCAACTGAACGAAAGTGGAGGAAGAAATAAAACATTTTAGGGTTAAATAAAGTAATTGGCAAATTTCGAAAAAAAAACCGAGTTTTTAAGACAAAATAGATGTACCAAGCTCCAAAACTATTCGTCCAACTCGTTTCTGTGCAATTGCAGATTCAGTTAGAGGCATTAAAAGAAATATCGAAAATTTGCAAATGTTTAAGCATGTTTACACAAACCGAAACTGCGAACCTTTCCTTTAGGAACACACCGGCGATGCATTTAATTTGCATTGTCAATATCCTGCAACATGTATTGACGCCACAGTGAGGGCAGCTTAGCCCTAAACTATTACATCTGCAGCTTCACCATATATATCTTTCTAACTACATGCCAGGTACATTTTTTTCCAGGTTGGTAATACTGTCATTTTTAAGCGCGAATTGTCAACCACTGTGTTTACAGCAGCTGCTTGGCGATTTTTTATAAGTGAAAATATTGATCAACGTATATCAGTTACATTTTTTTAGCCAACGAAATTTCGTCTGCCAAAGTTGCAAAAGTTGTTGGTGAATCTGCTCTGTCAAAAATGCTTACTTAATAGTGGTATGAAGTGTTGAAGGATGGTTAGGAGACCGTCTATGATATGCCATGTCGATAATGCTTGAGAGAGTTTGGTCATGTATGGAAGAAGTCACACGATAGCATACGTTGGATTATGAACGAAAAATTGGGTGTATCACGCCTCGCTGTGAGACTTGTTCCGATTTAGTTGAATGTTGTTCAAAAAAGGTTTTGAGACCAGATAGCTGCAGACATGCTGTATCGAGCCAATTCAGCAAAAATTCCAAAGTCGACAAAAAGTGAAGGTGATGCTTCGTTATTCATGATGTGGTCTATTTTGAATACGAGGTTTGTTACAAATATTTCTAGCCTGAACAACAAAAAGTTCTGCTAGATGCAATCTGAGGTAAAGTCTGACATATTTTAGGTCTAATTTCGTTTCTTTACAAGCACTTAAAATATTCAGAAAACCTCGATGCTGTGTGTGAACTGATGAAGCAGGATCGTCATGTGACATACCATGACATTGAGGCATCTTTGGACTTTAGTATGACTAGCATGCATACAATATTACATGAACATTTGGTCGTAAGAAACGTTTGTTCACGTTGGATACCGCATAATTTGACAATCGCTCAAAAGAAGGCTCGTGTGGATTGGTGCAAGCAAATGCTCAAGAAATTCATGTCAGGAGCGTCTTATGCCGTCTACTCAATCGGGAAAGGTGAGGAAACTTGGATATATGCATGTGAGCCCATTAAAATCCAACAAAAGTTACTCGCTCGAGCAGCACATCGAAGCAAATGATCGCACGTTTCTTCTCGAAATCTCGACATGTTGCGAATGTGCCGCTTGTGGAAAGAAGGACAGCCAATTCTGAATGGTATACAACAATTTGTTTCCCTGAAGTGTTTGATGAACTGAGTAAAACCAACTGACGAAGACAAATCATACTTCATCACGATAATGTTTTTGGACGCTCAAAACATCGAATTGATGGGTCATCCGGCGTACAGCCCTGACTTCACACCAAATTTCTGTTCCCTCATATCAAAAATAAACTGCGCGGAGAGAGATTTTCAACTCCCGAAGAAGCTGTTAATGCCTTCAAAACCCATATTTTGGAGTGACAAAACGTCAAACATTAAACAAAGAGTATTATGTCGCTGCTATCAGCTGTTTGCAAGTTAGTTTTAATCGTAAACGACCGGATTTGTGGCTCAACCGTGGCTTCTTCATTATAATAATGTGCCATCTCCCAGCGCCATTATTGTGTACGAACTTTTGACCTGACACGCAACAAATACCATCGAAGAAACACCATATTCACCAGATATGACCACCTGTGACTTCATTCACTTCTCAAGACTAAAATTGCAGCTTCGGAGAACGTGCTTCAATTCAATTGAAAAATTCTACGTAAGAGCTAAAGGCCATCCCGGAAAGTGTTCTCGAGTTTCCGAGACTTTCTTGCAAATCTTTACAATATCATGAGCTTTGAAAATCTCCATAACACGCGCAATAGTAATCAATAAAAAATGTTGCGCCCTAGAGAGCTTAACTGTCTGCTATACTTAGTACTGAAGAGTACTTAAGGTTCGTTTACACCGAATTGTTAACCTTTTCTCTTCTATAAAATCATATAATATGTCTTGATGAGGCATGACCATTATTTAGTATATCAATTCTCACTAGTTGAACAGTTGTAAAGTATTATCCAAGCATGAAGTTTTATTTTCTACTTATTATATATTCGTTACTTATATGGAGTACATGTGTTCAAACGAAGACTTTCATTAAAAGATCGCCTAGGTCTAACAAAACGACTACAAAATCGCCCGCAATATCGGTAAAGAAAGCGCTTAAATGGCTTAAAGAAACGTTAGCGGATGGTCCTAGCTTAATAGTCGGCGCAATTGCGGCAGCAAATTGTAAGTTTAGTTCTATTTGGGCATTTACTACTCTGTGTTCAAATAATTTTACGCCTAATTAAAAATTTATGACATTTAAATTCAAAAATTTTATAATAATTGGTAATAAAATTGGGTCTGAAAAAAAAATAATGTTATTGATATTCATTAGAATTAATAAATTCTTTCAAAAACTTAGTAGACCAGTGCTCGGCACCGGCCTCTCTTTTGTATATAAGAAAAAGTTCAGCTTCGGCAAAATGTCTTCGCTCCTTAATATAAAGCAAGAAAACGTCCTAAGTAGGTTTTTTTTTGTGCCGAGCACTGTCTTAGACAATCAGCTGTCTCGTATGCCTTCGAATAACTTAAAAACTATTAAAAAAAAATTTATAGAGTTGGATGTAAATTTTTTTTTTTTTTAATGTATTGTTGTCTAATTATTAAACACTTTCTTTTCTCCAGCAGGTGAGTACAAATTTCAAGAAATATTCACCTATTTTCGAAGTATACCAAAAGTCAGTGATATGTCTTTTGAATTACGCAAGAAAAATTGTCGCCATGAAAGCATTCCATATGAAAAAGTGGAAAGACTGATTTATTCGGCCTATTTTAATAAAAAATTACCCACAGTGATAATTTTTCCTGGCTGGTTGAGTAGCGAATATGAACCCTCGGCTATAGAGCATGTAGCAAAGGCATATCAATGTCGCGGCGATTGGAATGTTTTGGTAAGACAGTACAAAAATTTATATAAATTGAAAACTCTAATAAAATTTTATTATACTCAGGTATCACAGACGGGCTTCTGGCTGACCACAATCTATAAATGGGCTGCAGAAAATACACAAGTTATCGGAAACTATACAGCAATTGCTCTACAGAAATTATCACACTCCTATAATATCAGTAATGTGCATTTGATTGGATTTAGTCTCGGTGCACAGAGTGCAGGCGCAGCTGGACGAATTTTTGCAAATTTAACGGGTCAAAAATTGAAACGTATAACCGGCTTAGATCCTGCATTTCCTTGTTTCTATGATAATAACAAAAAACTACAAGGTATATCGAAAGCTGATGCCGATTTCGTTGATGTAATACACACAAATCCGGGTGTTTTTGGTACGCCGTATTCAAGAGCACATGTTGATTTTTTTATGGATCGTAGATCACCACTTTTAAGAGGTTGCTGGATATCAATCTGTTCACATGATCGTGCAGTTGAACTATATGCCTCAACGGTTTATAAAAGTTTAGAAGGAACATATAAGTCAAAATGTAAAACTGGGCGGCTAGATTATATGGGTTATAATGCAGCAAAAAGTGCAAAAGGTGATTGTAGTGTTACATTGAAGACGGGGCGCGCATTTAATGGTGGCGAGTGTGGCTTGTGTCCACACATTGGGAAACTATGGCAGAAGTTTTTTGGCGGCAAGCAATAGAAATGTGAAATAGTTTTATAAAAGAAATAAATAAAATAATACAAAATGTATTTTAAATCGAAAATAAATAATTAATTAATTGTTTAATTAATAAATAATATAAAATATAGAAAATATGTCTTTGGGCAGCTAATGTGTTTACGAGCTTATGTACTTGAGTAGAGATGCCAAATAGACTTCGTTCTATCAATTCTTTTGACAACCAGCAGATAGAAGTATTCGCACAACATATTGCCGAGTTCTTTCGAGTTAGTCTCAGTAAAGAGCTTCTTTGTCAAAACTCAAGAACTTAACTGTTGGAAAGTCTTATGCATACACTTTTAGTTTTGACGGACCTAGTTAATACTTGGGTTTTAAAAGGCACCTGCAACTATACCAAAGAAATTTTAAGTTAGACTAAATATAGTCTATAACTATAATACAAAACGTTTTTTTCATTGTATTTTTTCTGCCTATTTTTTAAAAAAGTTTTAAGATCGTGATCGTCGTGTCAGCATTTATATTTTATTGCCTACTTTTAGTTGCGCTGCTCCTCTCCAAAGCTGCATGCAAGTTTGTGAGGCCAAGTGTTAGTATTTTGTATTTCTACGTTCCCCGCTGTTTGTATTAGTAGTTGTGGCAACGCATTAACTTAAATTAAATTTAATTTTCTGCTACAAGTGTAGCTAATATTTATGAACATAAAAATATTTTCTCTAGTACATGTATAAAGACAGACTTCAAACGACTTCAGCTCTATACTTCATTTTCGAACTTTACTCAAAATAATGAAAGTAATAAGCAAAATCGTTGCTCTAAGCCTGTTGCTCTCTGTGTGCAGCTGTACCATAACGAATATGCTTAGGCACGTTCGCACTAAAGCCAGTGAAGCAGCAGAATATGTGGCAGTAGAAGATGTGGCACCATTATTAGATCTGCGTCTTATAATAAATACATTTAAGCAGATAATGCTAGGTGGACCATTTGAATTGGGCGCAGTATTTGTTACAAAAGCTTGTGAGTAAGAAGAATTTTAAGTATAACCACACAAAAATGTATTACTCTGCTTGAAGGTAAGATCTTACTTCGCACTCCACTAGTATATAAACGTATTACGCCGAATGTGAAAGAAATGAATTTTCAACTGCGTACTTCCGACTGCATGCGTATTACGGTGCCTATTCAGGAGGCGTATAAACTTTTAAGTGTAACTCAGTTCAATACCTCGCGCGATACTGTTATCATAATTTCCGGCTGGAGAAGCGCCAATGGTTTATCCGACACATTTGACTCAATAAGCAAGGCTTATCATTGTCGCAATGAAAAAAATATTTTGGTAAGAATGCATTTCATTTGTTTATGCCATAATTTAAAGCGTTCTTAATGCAGGTACTCGATGCAGCAAATTTCATAAATACTTTGTATAGCTGGGCTGCGCTCAACACTGAGAAAATAGGCGAATATGTTGCGCATGGCTTGCAGCGTCTAGCAGTTGGCTATGATATACGTAAGATACATATAGTTGGATTTTCGCTTGGTGCACAGGTAGCAGGTGCGACAGGACGTTACTATCGAAAACTAAGCGGACAACAGCTAACACGTATTACCGGCTTAGATCCTGCAAATCCTTGTTTCTATGATCGCATAGTGCTGCCGGGTATACAAAAAAGTGATGCTGTATTTGTAGATATTATACACACTAATGGCGGTGTTTTGGGCACAAACAAGGCATTGGGTGATGTTGATTTTTTTATCGGTGGACTTTATGAGACAATACAGAACGGATGTCTCGATATAGTCTGTTCACATATGCGCGCTGTGCAATATTATACGGAATCGATTTATGCAAATAATGCATATAACTTTCCGGTAGAATCGTGTAAAATGGGTCAAGCTGATTATATGGGTTATATATTGAATACAAACAATTCGTCTGGCATTTGTACTTTGAGCGTTAATGCAGCGCCGCCATATGGCAAGAATGCCTCAAGTCATTTTGTTTCGAGCGAAAGTGAATGCGGTAAATGCTATTAAAAAGAAAAAGAAGAAATTTATTTATCTTATTTTGTTTGATATATTCAAGAGCTCTTTGCTACTGAAATATGAGAAAACTGTGTCCTTTTACGGGTTTTTTCAGTTTTGGAAACAGAAAACTAACACAGTAGACGAAGTCCACCATGGTTGAGGCATGATTATGTTGCATGAGGCAAACGAGAATGTCTCTATTCTCAGAAACTTCTCTAACAATGGAACTCCTTTTTTGGATTTTGTGCATTATTCACTTTACAGGAATGCGCGACTTTTTCCGGGTAGCGTTGTTGTGTTCTGCTTAGCTGAAGAGGAAGATTCTCTATGTTCAGAAGATTCTTCGAATTTCTACAAAGCAGCCATCCATTGTTTACAGTAAGTTCTAGCAGGTGCTATAATTAATTTACCTGGTATCTATTGCTTTTAAAAGAATTTTTTCGTGCACTCTTATTGAAGCTTTGATAGAGCAATTTGTAGGGTATATTGAGCTCCTTGAATTGCCAAAGTTTATGTCATACAGCGTAGGAAGTATGGGAGTCTCAATAAAGTTTCAGCTGTAAAACATTGCAAATTCGTTGCGGAATTCGCCTTTTAATATAATAATCAGGCATGACTGTATATAATACATTGTAAAGAAAACTTAAATAAACAAAATCCATTTGTTTAGCCGAATGGTGTCAAACCAGTTTTAAAAGATGCAACTTTTTCTAACTTTTGCTGTGACAAATGCGCTGCTCATATGTTGCGCACATACTCAATCGAAAACTAAACAAACAAATAAAACTTATTCAAAACCGCCAACACGAAAATCAGAAGAACTGCCTGCATTGCTCAAGGCAAGTTTATTAGAAGGTCCAGAGTTAATACACGGCGCGATTAAGTCAAAATCTTGTAAGATATTTATTATTTGTTATATGATATTATTATATATTATATAAATTCTTTTTGTTTACTTGCAGGTGAGTTTAAATTTCAAGATAACTTTGCACCACATCGCCAAATTCCTGAAATGGAGATAATGCAATTTGTATTACGTACCAAAATTTGTAAAAATATAAAATTTCCATATCTTCAGCTCGGGAGACTTACTTATTCTGCAGATTTTAAGAAAGATCTACCTACTGTAATACTCTTTCCTTCTTGGGTGACTAGACATAATGAACCATTGGCATTAGAGCATGTATCAAAAGCATATTTATGTCGTGGTGGTTGGAATGTTTTGGTAAGTTGCTGTTGCCTAGATGTATATGTAAGGAGGGTGTGACTTTTTTAAAAAATCATCTTTGATTTACAATTTTATTTAGATATCAGAAAGTAGTAAGCCGCTAGGTACTATATACAAATGGTCGGCTGCAAATACACAAATCATTGGAAACTATACCGCAATGGCTTTACAGCAACTATCGCGCTCCTATGACATTAGCAAAGTCCACCTAATCGGATACTGTCTAGGTGCACAGACTGCCGCTGCAACGGGTCGTTACTTTGAGCAGTATACGGGTCAGAAATTGTCACGTATAACTGGTTTGGATCCGGCATTACCTTGCTTCTATGGTCCAACAAAATTGCAGGGTTTGTCTCGAACCGATGCATTATTTGTCGATGTTATACACACTAATCCGGGTGCTTATCGTACGCCACTTAAAAGATGTCATATAGATTACTGTATTGACCGAAGACCACCTTTGGGAACAGTTTGCTTGAATTGTATTTGCTCAATTGATCGCTCGATTGAATTGTATGCAGCAACAGTTTATCCGCGTACAACATACGCATATAAGGCCAAATTTTGTGATACTGGCATGAATCCGTTTATGGGGTTTATAACCAAACCAATTGCAAGAGGAGTTTGTACAGTGGCTCCAAGGCAGAACAGAGCAAATAATGGTGGTCTATGTGGCTGTTGTAGGAACATTTGGAAAAAGTATATAAATTATTTTAAATAAAATTAATTTAGAGAAACAAGTAGAAGAACAACTTTAATTTAAATTTCAGCTATTCATAATCCAAGCTAAAAAATAGTTGTGATTTGTGTATAGATTGCCTATAATCAAGTTCAAATCACTCCGCCATGCAGAATTCACAATTTGTTTTTCTTTTAACACGCACACATGACCAGAAGTGGCAAACACATGACCGTTGTACTATTTTTTATGTTCTTTTAATATATATCACCATCTCGTTCATCCTAATGTCTGCCTTTCTCAACTTTGGATTTCAGTGTCACTTATAATACACAAACAGTTTTAGCGCAACTTATGCTAGGTCAAATACTATTATTTCTTTTGTTTCTTATTATTTATATTGATCGTGCTCTTTTATTTAGTCGAATGGACCTATATGAAGTATTTGAATTAAATATACCATGTTTGTAATTAATGTAGGGGCCACCAGTTTTAGTGGTCCAATACAAACCAATTGGAATAGTTTATTAGAATTGACGCAAAATATAGCAAATTCGACGTTTCCAGATGAGTTTTTGTACAAAAACACTAACAGATACGACTTCATTCATAAACTTCATTAAAAAACAATCGTGACCATGATTTATTTATATTATCCCTGACAAATTTATGCAATATTTTAGCGAAGTATATAATAGGAACTTCTTTTTCGTCGCAGAAATAGTTCAGTTAACACGACATAAAGTAAAACGCGCCACTAACAATCTTTCTTGTAATTATATGGAGCAGCGGCTATGAAGCTGCAAAATCCGACAAAGTTGTTATTTTACTATAATATTGAATTCCACTTAAAAATCAGGTGACTATGGCTTAAGATGGACTCCACTCAAAATCAATGAAATCGAACTACAATTGCGTGACCAAAAGTGTCAAAATGCAAGAATTCCAATTAGTGAAGTGAGAAAACTTTTGAAAATGAAAGATTTTAATCGTGACGTAGGTACTGTAATAGTGTTTCCCGGTTGGACAAGCGCTATCAAGGGAAATCAAATCCAATAGAACATATTTTAAAGGCATATAAGTGTCGTGAATTGCACAAACTGCTATATGTATAACGAAACACAAAATAAGCCGCATTACCGGTTTGGATCCAGCGTATACCTGTTTCTATGGCAATATCTACGATAGTCTATGGGGTTTAAGCGATTACAATGCTAACTTTGTTGATGTCATACACAGCTATCCAAATATGCAAGCCAATAATTATTTTGGCGCTGATGTCGATTTTATAAAAAGAGGTCAAAACCCATTAAGAAACTATGTTTTGAAACAAACTGCCCATATGAACGTTCGATTGAGTATTATGCTGAAACTGTTTATCCGAGTGATCCTGGTAAATATATGGTCATCAAATGCAAGGTAAGTGCAAGCAATATGCGCTTCTATGCAGAACATTTGACCAATGGTAATTGCACGGTCAACGTTGGTAAAACAATGGCTTACAAAGGCGAATATGAAAAGTGTGAATCTTGTTAAATAAAATATTATTGTAAATCTTTATTAAAGATATTTTATATACACTTTAGTAAAAATAAATATCCTGCAATATCCTTAGGTCTAGACTGACTCGTTGTGATACTACTTAGATGCTATTTAGAGCAAAGAGAAAACTATAATCACTTTGAATAATTAACGCCTACTTGGCATTAGTGGCGTCTGAAAAATCTAAAAAAATCGGTCAAATAAGACCCCATATTGTTGTTACACTCTCTCTGTCACAACTTCCCTGTATTTGATTTATCTCTGGTTGTTTCCCGAAGTGAAGATCGCATTCATCGGACAAGAACCTGAAACGAGTTTCTCATCAAGTACTTCATGAGCGCGTATCGGAGAGTCTCTGGAAAAAATATATGCATATGGAGAGTGCATTGTAGATTATTAACATCTTTTCCGATATTGTTAACAAATCTTGATATAAGAAAAATATATTACATAACTTTTGGAATGGAGCCCTTGGCCTTTCTCTCCTACGCAGGTAGTAGGTGCTATACAGCAGTCGTTTGAGGGCACTTCCAATTTCCAGGCAGATCAGCTTACTATATGAAGTAGTTACTCTTGATGGCTTCCGACAAGGCTGCTTCATCTCCATTAATCATCGTCAGTTTAAATTAATTGTTTTATATTCGTACTTTTGTCGTTTCTTCTGAGATATTGCATTACAATGGATAATCGCTAAATTTTGAGGTGAGTATAGAACTGAACTGCAATAAGTAGGTCTTTGCAGAGAAGAACCTCTTTGGAAATCGATTTCAACGGGCAAGTCACCAAGGCGAAATACTTTTAACTACAGGCAACACATCGCTGCTGTCTTGCGTTTTCAAAGGAAGCGAAAATTTCTACTGCACAAATGGTTCACCAGCAAAGTTTAAATCTAAGTTCCTAATAAAACCTTACCAAGTTAGACAGTGTCGCATTTAGATTGAAATTTTCCATTTAATTAGAAACGCTTAAGCATGACAAATTAATATAAAGTTTTCATCTTAAACACTTTTCTAAAAATCGTTTTAGAACCTTTTCAAATCATGGCGCTTAAAGTACGTCTAAGCGTTTTTTTACTACTCGTAGTGCTCTATAGTATACATGCTGAAACAGCCAAAGCATTTTCTCTAAATCCGATGACTTACGTGCGAAAGGTTAATAGTTACGTCATCGATAAATCTACAAAAATGGCCTTCAGAATGCTAGCGGGAATGTGTAAGTTTGAATTTTTTATATCAGATCCTAATAAATTATTTCTTTTATGCAGGCCGCATGGTCAAGAGCTTGAAGTTAGAATTTTTAAAAACTTCTATAAAAAATAGCACAATCAGCTTTCAATTGAGCGATGCAAATTGCACAAATGTAAAAATTCCGCTCGATCATATGGAACAACTTTTTAATGTGTCAACATTTCAACCTGAGCAGGGCACAGTAATACTTATATCTGGATTTATAATACCAAATGCTGATTTTGTTACTTTGGAACATATTGCTAAGGCCTACAAGTGTCGTGGCACATGGAATGTTTTGGTAAGTTGGCAGCACAAATCTTTGCGTTTAATAAACCAAAATATAAAATCTATTAAAACAGCAATTGAACGTCGACAATGAAAATAAAAAGTATACAATCTATAGTTTGGCAGCACATAATACTGAAATAGTAGGCGAATTTACTGCCATGGCCTTGAACGATTTATCGACCTTCTATGATATCGATAAAGTGCATTTGATTGGCTTTGGCATGGGTGCACAAACCGCCAGCGCTATAGGACGCCATTTTAAGAAACTAACAGGACACAAGCTGAATCGCATAACTGGTTTAGATCCAGCATTTCCGTGCTTCTATGATGAAAGCGAACTACCGGGCTTACGTTCTGGTGATGCGGAATTTGTTGATGTTATACACACTAATCCGGGTGGTTTCGGTACTCCGTATTTTATAGCTGATGTCGATTTTATTATAAATGGTGGCGATGTCATTGATAAAGGTTGTATAGATCCGGTTTGCTCACACTTGCGTGCTGTTGAATATTATGCCGCAACGGTCTATCCGAATCAGGAATATCTATTTTCAGACACAAAATGTAATTCAGCAAATAATGTAACTATGGGTTATTTGACAGATCATACGCCTCATAGACTTTGCACCGTAAAAGTAATTGAAAGGGTGTACCTTGATAATGGAAACTGTGGCAAATGTGATGTGCATAATATGGAAGGTTAATAATATTATATAAAGCAAATTTAATGCTGTTCAATAGCATAAAAAATTCAAGAAAATTAAAGAAAAAATAAAAAAAAAAATTTTTTGTATTTACCAATCCGCTGCGTCAGCTCATCTAAGAACCGTGAGTGGTGATAAGTAAGTGATATAAGGCGAGGAGTACGGATGTGTCTGAAGCTTCAATGGTAGTGGCATTAAGAACAGGTGTGTCTGCTGCATACAAACTGAAGAGAAAAGGCGATTGCTGGATGAAAGGTGGACTGACTTTGACCCTGAAGGAACTGCCATCCAAGTAGGACCGTATTCAGAGCAAAGTAGGGCGAATGCAATTTCTTCTTAACCTTTTGTAGAAGGCCTGGGGTGCCAAATTTGATTGAACGTCTGCTCCATATCCTCAAATATGGCATGGCAATACTGCCACCGGTCGAATGCTGGCAATATGTGGTGTGGAGTTGCTCTATAGTGCAATGGCTAGAGCGGAAGCCAAACTAATAGATCCAGGACTCTGCAATGATCGAAAGCTTAGCAATGATCAGTCTTCCCTAAACAATTGAAGACAGGCGACTAATCGGCCGGTCGGATCAAGGGTCCATCTTAAGTTTGCCTGGCTTAGAAAACATTCTGATGACTGATGGCTTCGACACCGCCATAAAATATTGCAACCTCAACATGGCATTGAAAATTGACACCATAGTGAGGACAGCATTTTCCAGCAGCATCTACGTCTCCCGGGGACTTATCGGGCTTCAGACGCTTTATTGTGCCTTTAACATACTCAGGGCAATATGGGCAGATCAAGCTGGAGTGCTGCAAAGGCATCGGCTTGTCTTAACTCAGCACGGGAGACCGTTTTCGATGGGAGCCAGTCGAATGGGGTGTCGTCTAATATTTCTATCATTTGCATCTGATTCGGTGCCCAAATTTCCCAGCATATTGTCGAACATCTGTGTTCGTTGCTGGTTTAGCTCTTACATGAGACGGTTGGCCAGCATGCCCTGTCCGCATTAAAGTCCTTCAAAGAATACGTTTTTTCTGTAGAAGGTTGCGCAGCTCTCGAAATAGGGGCTGAGCTCAATCTCTGGGCTTCGGCGAAGGCTGCATAGATCTTCTCGGAGAAGGCTTGCAATGCATCGTCAATAACCTAGCCAGTTTGGAGCACAATGTCGGGATACATAGGATCGCTAATGCACATTTTCTCAGTATTCCGGTTGATTAGCCTCAATGTCTGGGATTAACTAATGGCAACAGCGTCAAGCGTGACCAATAGCAGCAGCAAGTGATCCTAGCTAAGGACTTTGTGTAGGACGTTCTGAAGCTTCCAGTGCGGGATTCACTTGTAGATGTCAAAGTCGATACAAGTAGGGCATGCTCGTTCATTGTCTTGATAGTTCCAATGCCGTCGACTAAGTGCTTTGGATTTAGGCTTCGGGAAACGAAATGCATTTCGACATTAGACCAAGAAATGTTGGGCGGACAGTAGATGGGACCACCACTTGGCAGAGCAGACCAGCTTGTTTGGGAACTGTTGTAGATAATTCCTTATGAAGATTGCTGCACCAGCTGCGGTTGGGATATGATGTTTTGCTGTGTAGCAGGAAAAACCCCCCAAAAGTTTTAATCGATTTTGAGCCTCATAGTTGTGTCTCGCTAAGGTGGATAGCATCTATCCCATATTGTTAATGCTGGCTGTGGAGTGATGCAATCCTTTTATAACCACGTTATAGGGCCTATAGCTATAAAATTGCATATTTGCCTTTTCAAACAAGGCCTGGAGGGTTATAAAAGTATCAGTGTGTTTGCCATACAATCGTGTGAGGTACTGATTAAGAGCTTTTTGGCATCATTAGGGTTGTTTTTACTTGAGAAGATTGTACAGCATGGGTAGATCAAGCAAACAAGGTATAGTGATTGGTGGAACCTTGAACTTGGCTGGTGTGTTGGTGTTTTGAGTTCTTGTATAAAATTAAGCGGTCAAGTAGATGGCTACTATTTTTTGTGTTGATGTTCCCCGCTATCGAAGTTTGCTGTCACCTTCGCACTCGAACTAAGATATGCTTTTTGGACCTACTGCTGCGTATCACTACGACTTCAAGCGTAGCACTATACACCTATTTCTTGGTATATGGCAAATGTCAATTTAGCTATTTCAAAGAAAATAATATTAATATTTCGATTTTAATTATTTTTATTGAGTTTATTAATGCAGATACGTACTTATATTGTTTGTCTTAAACTACTATTACCCATTTATATATTTTATTGTACATATATAAATTTTCGTTAATTAATGACTATATATATCGGCTTAAATATAGACACACACATTTATATACTGAAACATACACATTTAATTCTTATACATATATGTTTTAATTTGTATTTATTAGTTTATCTTCTTTTTGCGATGCATTGTATTATATTTTAATTCAATGCAATTAATTATAATTTTATACATTTTACATTCAGTTTTTTATATTATTTAATATTCGTGCATATATGTATATTTCTTAATCTAGCAAAATATTTTTGTCTACTTAAATTTCATCAATTATTTATTAATATTAATTTCCAACAAAAGATACTTTCTTTTCATTTATTTTATTCAACAATGAAAATGTGTAAAAGATAAATATTTATTTTCAAATGAAATTTTATAAGACACTGAAATAACATTCGAGCATAAATTACAATAATATACAATAATTGAATTATGAACAATTTAAGTAGTGTATTGAGATACATTTACTAAATATAAACAACCAAATTTGTTGAGACTTGTGTATTAAATTTATTTACATAAAAATATTTTTGCTGTTTTTTTAAGTGTATTTTATATTGCATGATTTTCTGTATTATTTCGAATACATTTTTATATTTATTCACTTTACTTTTAGTTGTATACGTATTATTTATTTATTTATATTTAAAGTGTAATTAATTTCAACGTGTAGCTCAAATTATAAAAGAAAAAAATTCTCGACTTTGTACACGCCAACAAAGGTGAAGCTCATAGCATAGTTTCCGTACCTACTGGACCATCATGCAAAAAACAACCTGAGCGCAGAACCACTTAGGCGTTTGGATAAGATTCCAACAGACAAATATTTCTGAACAACGTCATACACCTCTTCAAGTATATCCTGCGGTTCTGCTGGCTTAAGAATACATTCTTCAAATATGAATTTTGGAATAAGAACAAAACTTAACTTCCAGTTATTTTTCTCTTGGAAAACTATTGACCACCAACTAATTATGTGGAGCAATTTCATGTTGCCACTGACAGTCTTAAAATTTGATTTATATATCCGCTTTATTTATTGGAAAATTATACAGCCAAGGGTTAGCCTTACTGCTTGAAACAATTAATTTGATTAAATTTTATTGAAACCTATCTCAAAAAAAAAACTAAACAAAAGCATCAGCATTTGTCATAAATTGCGCTAAAACTGTTTGTGTATTATATGTGACACTGAAATATAAAGAAGAGAAAGGCAGATATTAGGATGAACGAGATGGTGATATATATTAAACGAACTCATGTGTTTGCCACTTCTGGTCATGTGAGCTCGTTAAAAGAAGAACAAATTGTGAATTCAGCATGGCGGAGTGATTTGAACTTGATTATAGGCAATCTCTACACAAATCACAACTATTTTTTAGCTTGGATTATGAATAGCTGAAATTTAAATTAAAGTTGTTCTTCTACTTGTTTCTCTAAATTAATTTTATTTAAAATAATTTGTATACTTTTTCCAAATGTTCCTACAACAGCCACATAGACCACCATTATTTGCTCCGTTCTGCCTTGGAGCCACTGCACAAACTCCTCTTGCAATTGGTTTGGTTATAAGCCCCATAAACGGATTCATGTCTGTATCACAAAAGTTGGCCTTATATGCGTATGTTGTACGCGGAGAAACTGTTCAATCGAACGTTCAATTGTGCAAATACAATTCAAGCAAACTGTTCCCAAAGGCGTTCTTCGATCAATACAGTAATCTATATGACATCTTTTAAGTGGCGTACGATAAGCACCCGGATTAGTGTGTATAACATCGACAAATAATGCATCGGTTCGAGACAAACCCTGCAATTTTTTTGGACCATAGTAACATGGTAATGCCGTAACCAAACTAGTTATACGTGACAACTTCTGACCCGTATACTGCTCAAAGTAACAACCAGTTGCAGGTGCAGTCTGTGCACCTAGACAGTATCCGATTAGGTGAACTTTGCTAATGTCATAGGAGCACGACAGTTGTTGTAAAGCCATTGCGGTATAGTTTCCAATAATTTGTGTGTTTGCTGCGGACCATTTGTAGATAATATCTAGCGGCTTACGACTTTCTGATATCTGAAAAAAATGTTAAAGCAATTCGAAGATAGTTTTTAAGAAGTCATATAAAAAATACGTGAGCCTCACAGACATAAGGTCACAGTTGAGGAGAAATTTTTTAATTATCAAACACAATTTCGGAGTTATAGACAGTTTAGTCAATCAAACTTCAACCTTTTTGAAGAGGAAATTCAAAATAAATTCAGATGAACTCCAAAATTAAACAAATTAAGTAAAACCCTAGTGAAAAAAAAAATGCTAAACCGCTTTTACAATTTTTTAAAAAGTTTTTACCTAATAGTTACTGCCTAAAACTATGCTTTATAGATTACGAGTAAATATTTCTTTGCGAATTTGGCTGTTTACCAAAATTTGCTATTAAATATTTGAGCGTTTCATTGTCTTAACTACACGACTTAATAGCTGCTAACTTAACTTATCACCGTACTATAGCGCTTAATGCATTAGCATTGTTAGATACTGTATCTGAAATATTCACAGTGCGCAACTCTTGCACTTCAGATACTTTACATTTTTCATAGTCTACTTTTAGGTGGCATTTTTCATTGAGGCGTTTTGTATACGGTATGTTTGCTCCAAAGTTGGCTAAGATCACTAATATAGGCAAGAGCAGCATTAGCAGTTGTGGAGCACTGGCTAGTAAATTTCTGGAAGTACGTGTCGTATATGATTGCATTGTGGCAGTAGCAGCTGAGACAGTATCTGTAAAGAGAGAGAAGCAGTGAAAATTTTGATTAAATTAAATTAATTTTTCAGCAGAAAAATAAAAGTAGCGCATGATTAAGTTAGCTAATATCTCAGCATTTACGACATGCAGCTGGCTGACTTTTAAGAGGAAAGAATGCTGCAGTTGAGTATGCAAGACTTGCAGATAACCTAAATGTTATATATATATTTTACTATTTGCATCCATGAGATATTTTATTGGAATATGAATACAAAAAAAGTTACCCTTGATGGTGTTCCGAAATGGATATATAAGAAATATTTTATTAGAATATAAGTAAGATAAGCAAAATTTTGCGATTTTGACTAAAACAACAAGAAAGATAGTATTTTTTCTCAGTTGGAACGATCATCTTTTTATGGACACACCCCAATGAGGTTGGCACGTTTATTAAATACAACTTATCTGAGATATGAATAAGAGCGATAAAATATTCAAACTTGAATGCTCTATCTTTTATAGTCCCTAAGTTCTTCATGCTCAAACGAAAAGATGACAGACGGACATGTTTAGATCGACTCGACTTTTGCAGGTGGGTCACCTCTTTTAGTTGTCTGATTTGTAACTTTATGGAATATTCTATAAGGCTTACCATAAAATACACCAAATTTGTTGTTTCAAACTGAATTAACAACAACAACAAAATGTTTTTCTTACAAAAAACCATAAAAGTGGAAAAGATTTGTATGGAAACTGCACCTTCTAGTGGTCCAAACTGTACCTTTATGAAATATTTTATAAGTATTAAAGAAATATAAATAAAATTGTGAATTTTAGCTAAACTAACCACAATCATAAAAATGTTTTTCATACAAATAGCCAGACCTAGGTGTAGGTTTGTTTAGTTGGTGGCATGACCCTAGCTCAGGTATGAATTTTGGCTCATACATTGAATACTAAGTAGTAATCTAATTGGAACAACTAAAAATCTTAACTTTGAGCCGCTATCTCTTCTAGTCTTCAAGTGCTTGTCGTTCAACGGACAGCCGGACAGACGGACATATCTAAATCGACCTAACTTTTAATGCTGATCAGGCATGTATATTATAATTTCTACTATCTACTACTACCGCCTACTTCTGCTTATTACAAAAATATGCACGAACTTAATATATTGTAGGGTATAAAAAGAAGAAAACAAAACCTCCAACGCCATGTTCGAATATACAGTTATATTTTTACTTGTGTACATCAAAGCGTACATCCCGCTGGTGAAATTAATCTTTGAATTAATTGCTTCTAGCTTAGCATTGTACATTAATAAATCGTCTCAACTGGCGTTCAACGTTCAACGTTGACTGAGCTGTGCTGGCAACCCTGCTGCTGTTGCTAATATCAGTTCATCCACGCTGTCCGTCCGTCCGTCCGTCCGTCCGTCCGTCCGACCGTTCATTCATTCATTCCTCTAATAAGGTATTTCCGTCTACAGTCTTGTTTTGTTTTATTTTATTTTTTTCCACTCTCTGTGGTAGTATTTTTCACTAACTTTGATTTAATACCATTCCGTATATCATTCTAATGGCAAAAATTGTTTCTCATTGTATCTCATTCTCGCTTATACATTTTTGTATCTTTGTATCTGTATTTATTACCACGTGTTAGTTACAAAACAATCATGCAAAGATTTTATGGGATTTTAGCCAAACAGCAGAGCTCAACACAGTGGAAAAGTTTTGCTGCCATACTTGCTCCACCGCCAACGAATTCAAAACGTGCCACATAAAAGATTGATAACGCTTCGAGCTAGGCTAGTAGTAGTGTGAGCCTGTAGCGTATCCTGTGGTGTTCTTTTGGTTTAGTTGGTTTAGTTTAACTGGTCACTACACACACAATATTGGTCAGTTGTGTATCATTTGTTCGGTCCGGTTCGGTTCGGTTCGTTGTATCTTGTATCTTTTATTTGTGCGGATTTTCTTATCTTTTTTCTTTTGTTGTGTTTGTTCTTGGATTTGGGTTAATTTTTAAACATACAAAACATTTTTATGCTTGAATAATGTTTTGTAGTTAATCAAATGATTTATTGATTGCCGCCTTGTTTCTTTGTTTTCTGCTGTAAATAGTTGTTTAGTTGAGTTTTGATTTGGGTAGAGTATCTCTTAATGACGCGTATTTGTTTTACAACATTAGTGAAAGTTGTAGGCAAAATGAATTTGAATCGATTCTGTTGAATGGTTTCACTTTATTTAAAGTATCTGTCTTGGAGAAGGGAAAGTTCTTAAATGAAATTGTATTTGCAGAAAAATTTTATTAAATTTAATATGAGTGGAAAGTCTTTTTAGTTGAAATTTTTTGAATGCAAGCTCAAACTGCGCAGATCTGTTGATGTACAAACATTCAGAAGAAGAACTCCCCATATCGCATAGCGATTACAGTCATGCGCCCATGTTTTGTTCTGTGCAATTCCAATTTTCTACATTATCGTCTGACAGATCGGCTTCCGCGTGCTTTGGAGAGTTTGTCTTCCCCGGATCCTACGTGAACCTATGTGATACAGCATGCATATCTCTGCAGTGTTATGTAGCATCTCTAGTACTCTGAGTAAACCATCATTTCTCTTGTGCACCCGATGTGTCATCCGTAGATATTTCTACGATTGTATTATTTAGGCCTGTACACCAGTACATTATTTATTTTCAGCGTTCATTCGTTGTTAAAACCAGCAAATGACAATCTAGGCTGGGAAAGTATGTTTTTTTTTCACAGTTTAGAATGACGTTTCTTCCCAGGAGTGTAATACATGCATCGGCAGATTGTTCAGCAACTCTGTTACTCATTTATTTTTTCCAGTTTAGTATTTGGTCTCTGGTTCTATAAGTTGAAACTTTAAGCCAACGATTCACTGTTGAGTTAAATTTTGTATTGAAGCTTTTTGGATGGGTTGACTTTATGCAGTGGTAAATGCTATGCTGGAATTATCTTAGAAACAGCGTTTCATTGGAGTCGTCTTGTTCTTATATGTATTAGCGTCCTCCTGCTGTGTCTTATTCAAAGATCTATTTCTCTTTATACTTGAGTCGCCAACTTCTTTGTTTTTGCAAGAGATGTATGTAACAAGTAGAAATAATGGTCGGAGGCCCCCCAAAGTTATCCCCATTATGGTCAACAGTGATATATGAGTCGATATATCCATGTCCGTCCGTATGAACGAAAGGATCTCAGAAAAGGTAATAGATTGAGACTCCGTTCTTTTTACATTTGACTTCGCCGGAATTTGACGATTTTTTTTTAATTTTGCCCCTCACCCTCTTCCCCATAAAATCACCAAAAAGGGTAAAAATTTATTTGGCACAAAACAGGTAGAAATAATGGTCGGAGACCCCACTTTTTGGTCAGGAGTGATAGAGGGGTCGATATATCCATGTCCGTCTGTCCGTCCGTATGAACGAAAGCATCTCGGAAACGGTAATAGATAGAGGCTTCGTTATTTCTGCATTCGTTCGAGTTTATTTTAAAATTTTGCCCCTCCTCCCTTTCCCATAAAATCCCCTTCAAGGGTAAAAATTTCACAAAAGTATGCCAGTATATAATCCAAAATCCCAAAACTTCATCAAAATCGAATATTAAATGACGATTTTATAAGCAATTGAATTTGAACGAACTATGATGATTCCTCCTCCCTTTCTTTTCATATATAAATAATTTGTTATAAGGCACTTATTCGTACAGTGCGAAGTGGGAGGAGCAAAATACTTTTCGTTAGTAAAATTTTTCTTATTAATTTCCTACCTTTTTGTTTTGCAAATGTTTTGGAAACATTTAATAGTTTTGTTAGGGAAAGATTTAGATCCTGATTTGGTATAGGACCTCTTCTCATCAGTTAAGTCCTAAGACTGTAATTTTCTTACTTGTTGCTTGTTGCTTTCTCTATGTTGCCTGGTTCGTTTGTGGTTTAGGGAGTATTTCACTCTTCTTCGATGATGAATTGTGTTTGTTATGTCGCCGGACTTCGAGGGACTTTATCTCAGCCGTTCATGATTTTATATATTTTGCATATTTGTTATTGTTGGTTTAATCGAATGTCTCACGAATAAACAGCCAAATAACAGTCTACTGCGTCTGACCCTAACACCATAGTTAGGCATTTTCTTAAATTAGGTCTAGCCTGGATAACTTTAGTTCGTCTATTAGGCACTAGTTTACCCACTACTCATTCACCCATTGGCATACGCAGTTCCATTATTGATTTGGTGCTTTATTTGAAACAAACTAGGTGACTTAGTAGTGCATTCTCTCTATCAATACTAGCTATCACTAGACATAGAGTCTGTGTGGTGACTTCTATCTCTGATGAAAGTAAAGCTAATACATCAGCTGTACACAAATAACCTACGTTCTCATCACCCTACTGGATCATAATTTGACGTTTAACTGAAGCGGCATTGCTAGCATCAATATCAAAGCAAATGATCCAAGTGGTTGCCATGATTTGCTGGCGATTATGTATGAGTACTCAAATTACTAGACAGACATGCTCATCTGTGCATGTGTATTTAATTAATCAACACAATTTCATTTTTTTTTGTGTTAAAAATTCCTGAAAATTTTCAATAGAATTTGTTTATATATTTCTAAATACTCACTCTTATAATGCGTCAATAACCACTCATTCTGCTCATCTTCAACTGTATCAAATGGATACAAATTCATATCCGGTGAACGACCTGAAGCCAATATACGTGGACGATCCTCTTCGATCATTTTTTCCGATTCCTGTGCATAGATTTCATGTATGCGTGCAGAGCATTTGAGCTACAAAGCAGAGAATATATTCCATAATAAAAATGCTTAACTCTTTAAGAAGTAGCTCAACAACTCACCTTAAGACGCTGTTTAATAAAATGATGCAACGTCACAACGAAATTAATCTCCAGCACAGATGATTCCAAATGCTCAGCCAGATGACGCTGTATATCGTATGTACGCAAATAGTTTGGTGGCACCTGCAAGTGAATCAATGCAAATAAAAAAAATATATATTATTAAAATTTAATGCGCGCGAATATAAAGCATAAAATAAACTGTTTTTTTTTTTTTTTTTTAAATTATTCTTTTCTTTCTTTGAAACGAAATTTGCACACAACTGACGCCAGGCGTACGTATACGAATTCGTCGTTGTCCTTGTGCAAATAAAATCCCAAGCATTATTGATTTATGCCACGTTGACCAGTTCGAAATTGAAAACTGTTATTTTTTTCTTTTGCTGTCGCCAGCGGCTAAGGCTATTATTGCTTGTGGAACACCAACCAACGACAAATTGCATTTTTCATTTGCAATTTTCAATAACAAAACGGCAAAAAAAAAATAACCAAATGGATAAAATGTCAGAAAGCAAAGAACTTCAACATTAAGCGCACAAATCACAGAAATGGTTCGCATTTCAGTTGGAAAAATACTAAAACAAATATAAAATGAAACGTTTCGATGTTATAGAATTTGTTTGGATTTTTCAAAAACTATGCAATATTGTGTTTGTTTTGCTCAAAATAACTATAAACAAATGCAAAAATGCCTGAAAATGTTTGCTAAACTATGACTTAGTCCGGGAAAAAAAAAATATTCTAAAGCCATGTATACACAATGAAAAACTCTCAAACAAATAGCAAATCAGTAAAAAATCAAAGAAGTAAACTTGCAGCATATGTCACAACGCACACAGCGCCTCAGTCTGTTGCTCATAAGATTTTCTTTTAGTTTTCTTACTTTATTTTTTTTCCTTTTTTTCGTTATGGAGTTCTGTTCTTTGTTTCGTTGCTCAACACTGTCACAGCTTCAAATTTCAGCAGTTCATGCTGTGCACTAAACGTTTTCTCGACTTTAGCCACTTTCTGTGTAGCTTTTTTTATATTGCCTGCGCAGTCACATGGGCGTAATTTGAAGAAGGGGTATTATTTATTGAAATTTAAGTAAAATCGGCAGCTATTGGCAGCCAATTTATAAATAATTTGTTTTCAACAAAGATTTGCAATTGAAAACACATCAAGATTAAGCAGAACTTTTTACTTAGAGGTTCGTCAATCTTTTGTAATTAAAGCAACCCATCAAAATGCTTAATGATGTGATATAAAAGTTAAGACATTCAAGATTATGATCCATTTTACCGATTTGGTATTAGTTTATACAATACGGAAGGATCGAAGATAAATTGCTTGGCTAAATAAGGACCCTAAAAATGTGTTTCACTTCTGTAAAGACTCGAAAACTGTAGCTAGCGTTGGATACAATGTTGTATAATACAGTATACTACCAAAGGCTTTTCAGGTTTCACAATCTGTTGATCTTTCTTTGTGTAGGGCAACTGAAAGTCTGGTTTTAAGGTGACTAAACTCGTTGATGGCTTTACTAAATTTTATCCATTTGATATGAAGCAGAAATGAATTGAAGTCAAGTTAGTTCTTTTTTTCACCACGTTCCGGATGGGTCTTGTTTGAAAAATCATACCTATTAAGGTACCATGTAGGGACTCAGATATTATACTTCGCAATCTTAGGCTCAGCTTCCAAAAGAAATGCACCAATTGCTGTTTTTTACAACAGAAGTGACTGCAGCTCTTTTGTTGCATGATCTAAGACACTCTTACAAGCAGATTTCTAGTAATGTGCCTCATCTCCATCATCTCATCATTCCCACATTGACAGCTGTCTCCAGTGTTAATTGACAGGATGATAACGGAAGTTTTCCAACCTACTCGGAGGCGACGAAGCGCACAATTTCGCCGATAGAGAAATGACACCGGAACCACCAGTTAAAGATGGCACTATTGTAGAGCCATCGGACTATAACGAGGTCAATTCAGTTATTAAAAAGCTGAAAAATAACAAAGCGGCAGGCTCTGATGGGCTGCCAGCTGAGTTTTTTAAGACCGGCTGAGTTATTTAAGAGTTGGTTAGGAGTATGCACCAACTTTTAGGCAAGATATGGTCCGATGAACGCATACCAAATGACTGGAATCTCAGTGTTCTCTGTCCTATCTTTAAGAAGGGAGAACCCGCTGTTTGCTCTAACTACCGCGGAATAAGTCTTCTTTCCATGAGACAAAAGATTCTGTCGCACGTATCGTGTAATAGGCTGAGCCTTATACGGATTCACTGATAGGACGATATTAGTGTGGCTTCAGACCAAAAAGGTCGACCAGTGACCAAATATTTATATTACGCCAAATCTTAGAGAAGCCCCGTGGGTTTAACAAAGACACACACCACCTATTTGTCGACTATAAAGCCGCTTTCGACACGCCGATCGAAGTTTTTCAATGCCCTGTCTGCACTTGGTGCCCTGGAAAAGATTGTCCGTCTTTGCATGACGACGCTATATAAGAAAGCGTTGTCAGATTGGGGAAAAACCTCTCCAACCCCTTTGATACCAAGAGAGGTTTCAGGCAGGGCGATGCTCTGTCGATTTTTTCAATCTTCTAATGGAATACATCCTACGTCAGTGCCCGTACATACAGAGTATGTCGGGCTCGATCTTCCAATAGGAAGTGATGCTGCTCGCTTACGCCGATGAACGGCGAGTCAGCAAGATTGAAAAACAGTCTCGGCTTACGGTTTAGCGGTGAATGAGGACAAGACGAAGTACTAGGTGTCTTCTCGCACTCAGTCATCGCGTCTTAGACGGTCAGTGTTGTAGAAAACTTCGTCTATCTTGGATCCGAGATAACCAGCAACAACAACGTCAGCCTGGAGATCAGGCGAAGAATCACGTTTGCAAATAGATGCTTTTTTGGACTGAGCAAGCAAATGAGAAGTAAAGTCCTCTCTCGAAAGACAAAAATCAAGATCTGTAAGACGCAGATACACCCGGTCCTATTGTATGGCGCAGAGGCATGGAACGTGATAGACTCAGATGAAACTACATTGCAAGTCTTTGAGAGGAAGATTCTTTGCAAAATTTTCGGTCGTATTAGAGTCGTCGACGAGTTAAGGTCCCGTATGAACTGCGAGCTCTATGCGTTATTCGATTAGGTTGACAAAGTCCAGCGCATAAAACTCCAACAGCTGTACTGGGCTGGGCACCTCTTTCGAATGGATGAAAGAGCTCCAGCGCGCATGGTGTACATGGGGTGCCCAATCTTGAAATAGAGGACGACCGGGCACTCGATGACCAGGTATGGAGTGATCCCTCCGTACTTGGCATTCAAAACGACTGGCGCCAGCGCGCACTAGACTATGGAGGCTGCCGCGCCTTTCTTTGTATAGGATCATACACGTTCCTAATTTAGACCCGTATATGTTATTTTATTGGAATTAATTTGTCTAATTTGTCGTTTCAACCACAATAATATATTTTTCTCTAAAAAAAAAAACTACGCCACTGTGCTTTGGCTTTTCCAATGCTATGCACACCATATGTCTCCCAACTCCACCGCAAACGCACCGCAATCATTTCGTTCAAATTGATTTCGAATTCAATTTTCCTGTCGCAGCTGAGTGGAGCACAAAACGAGTGTAAAGCAAAAATAAGAAGACGAAAAAAAGGAGAGAAAAAAAATCAAAGAGGAAAACTCAAGAGCAATGTGAAGAAAAACACATTCATTAGAAACATTTTTTTTTCTTTTTTGCCTTTTCTTTGCATTACGAAATGCTCGAAATGCTAAGCCCCCTCTCCATGAAGCAGGGCAAACCCTAAACTCAAAGTGCAATATTCGTAGTAGTGACTTCAGCTGTCGCTTGTCGCCTGACACCCTTCAAGCTGGCACTCTACGCGCACAAATGACCAACAGATTTGGCAGTCACATTGGCACTCGAAATAAAGAAAGAAGAAAAAAATAGTGAAACAAAAAATGAAGGACCAAATCCGTATGTATGAAAGCACAAACACAAAGTCCTGGAAAAAAATTTCATTAGTTTTGCTTATGTTGATTTATGTTGCACTTAAATGGAAATGGTGAAAAATATTGAAATAATTGCAATGTTATTGATTTCGGTCGAGTGTTCGGACTCGACTCTCTGTGGTCTAATACTTCAATGTATGAGCACTATTTTGATTTTAACGTTTCGCTTCGTTTGGTCTTAACTTCAAATTTATGGCTCTACAAAAGTTTACGACGCTGAATAGGTTGTGGTTAGGAGTAGCTATTATGAATGGCTGTATTGGAAGATTAGGTCGCAGTAGTTGCCATAAATGTTCCTTTTCTGTGTGACGTGTGTGAGTGGGTGGTTTTTCACTTTGCTTTACTATTTCAATTAATTTCATGTTTACTTTTTTTCTTCTTTTTTCCCACCCATGTTATATACGATTATTTCGGTATTCTGAAGTCAGACTTTGATTAGATTTGTTAGTTTGTTTTGTACAAATGTTTGATTTGTTAGAATTGGAGAGATGATGGGAAATGTTGTATTGTGATATGAAATTATGGATTTATTGAATATTGAAGAGGATTTAGTGATGTGTTTTGTCATATATGCGAAATTTAATAACACAGGTCCACAAAAAAAAATCGATGAGGGGTTCCTTTCACCAAACCTGGTGTAGTATATGTTTTTAGGATCACTGAACACAAATCTGAAGTCCTTTTTTTCTCCATCACGACATGATTTTTTTCTAACCTCAAAAAATATGACAGGTCGGACAACATTTTACAAATATTGACACATTTACCTTAGTTATGGTATATAAGGTTTTTTTGGGGTCGCTGAATACGAATTTGAAGTTGGAAATTTTAAATCAGTACCTAATATAAGCGCAAAAAGTCCTTTATTCTGTAAAGACCTGCATTCTGTCAAATCCAGGAACAAAGACGTGATCTTAGCAGGTGCTTGATTTGGGTTGCTTCTTAGTTTTGAATGACCTCCGTAGTGCTTTGATGTGTCTCTTTCGAGTAATGGTTGTGGAGGCCGTAGTATACGTAAAATTTCATGTCTATATCGGATCGACTCTTGATTATTGAAATTGAAATAAAATAATTTTTTCCAGCTGTCCCCTTCCTGCTGTATTTATACGCCAGCCAACTTAAAGTGTGCCACTCGTAAGCTTTTCAAAACGCGCTTACATATATATTTCTGTTTTTTTTTTTTTTTTGTAAATGTATATAAAACAGTTCTAGATTTTACATGTGCTCCCATTCAGTATATTGTGTTTGAGTGTATGACCTACTTATTGACTACAATTTGTTACACGATTGCGCGACCGCTTGCTATCTCACGCTCTCACACTGTGTCTCACTCTAGCAATCTTGAACGTTCAACACAGCCGCTTTCACCGCCTCGCGTCATCATCGACATACAGTGCGACGGACCGCTTATCATTTCAAATGCGTCACGCCCGCAGTTCATTTTTTCTGAAACTGAATCTGAAACAGTTTCGACGAAGTCGATCAGCTACGTCTCTTTCGATTTCTGTGCACTTGATACAAAAAGTTTATAACTTGTACAGAGTTTTTTGTTTATAAATATATTGTTTAAAAGTTAAATTGTTATAAAACAATTAAATGTTTTTCTTACTCCAAACGAGAATTGCTTTTGCTCTTTCGCTGAGTCAGCTGAGTCAGCTGTTTGCTGTGTGGCATTCGGTACAGCATTGCTTGCGTCGGTTATATGAGAAACATTGAAATATTCGTGGAATGTATGCATGACATGAGAGTTCTCAAATATATTGTACAGAGTTTATGAGACTATCGGGTATATTTTTCATAGTAAATATATAGGAATAAATATAGGAAGATGTATATAGGAATATAGAGTTCGAATAAGAAACAATGCATCTGAGAACTAAGTAACAAAAAGAACTGCCTGCAACAAGTTTATAAGTGGTTTTGGCATACATTTTTAATTGTGTAGAGATGCTTTTGAAGACTAAGCAATCTGAGGTAATTGCATACTTATCTGGAAAAGCAATTGTAAAAAAAGCTTGCCATGATTGGATTGATCCCACTCGAAATGAGCATTAATCTGGAGAACAGATCATCTCAGTTAAAAAGATGATCAGAGAAACGTTAATCTTTAGAGCGGGGGTACCCAACCGGTCGGAGCTACCGATACTTGAGTTTTAGATTATGGTGAACTAAACTAAAAGGTTAGAGTATGATGGTCGTTGAAATTTATGTCACATTTAAGCCAAAGATGGCCATTTCTGGTAACATATAATCTTTATTTAGCGCTAAGTGGTCTCTAAACACAATAATGAGTTCTTCACTGCAAACACATTGGTAAAAACTTAATCTCCATAGTGTACATCTTCATTGTATTGTTTCACAATGGACATGCGCGAGTAGAACCAGTCGCAAAACTTCAACAATGGTCATGGAAGGTAATCTCTAGACTCATGGTAAGTAATGACACTCCCACCAGCGTAGACAATTTAAATGTCTTCTAGCGCAGTTTCTTTGCTTGAAATTATGATCCGTAATATGAAAAGCAAACTTTATTTGACGACAAATGAGTAACATGCAAATAAATGCTAATTTTCAAATCTTTACTCTCGAAGTGCTTCGACCAATGTACGAAGGCAATATTCTCTTAGCTGAAAGTTCTATAAAAAATATTTTGGTATAATTGATTTGCTATAAACTTTCTCAACAATTGCTCACACAACTAATTTTTCGATAACTACACCTCACACAAAAAATCATTTAAAGCATTTGAAATGGTTCAGTAACGCTTTTATACTTGTTGCTGATTATTATAACAGCTTATAACAGTTAGAATATACCAAATATGTCCATCACTTATGCTTCTGCTTTGCATTGAAAATGGATTTAATAAACAAAAAAAAAATATAAAGCAATGTGTGAAGGGTATTAAAACTTTCCAACAAAATTAATATTTTTTTTATCAATTAATCGTCTTAAGACTCGGTATGTACACTCTACAGAAGAAATAATTTAATACGTGTTTAGCCGACTTTAGAAATAAATGGAATATAACTGCTAAGAAAATAGAGTCAATGGTTATATGGAGCAACATTTTTGGACAGAAATTTTATGGACTTTCTTTTATTAATCTCTTGACTCACTTGGGATTAAACTATATTAAGTCAAAACTTATGCATTTTAACAATATTTCAACACAACTTTGAAAACGGTGAAGAACTGCCTTAAGTGAGAAAAGTTTTGAATGGCTTAAAGTGTTTAAGAGCGAAAAATCGTAACGGAAGTTCGAAAATGTACTAAAACGTTGAATTAGTGCACCAAGATTCGTGCCAAAAGCAAGCAGAACTTGCAACTGGAAATGATTCAAAAAGAAACAAGAAAGAAGACAAGCTGCAGTAGAATGGGTTCAACTACGAAAGACCCTGTATGAGAGCTACCACTAGGGCTGCAAAATTTTCTATGATTAATCGATTCAACTCACCGATTGATTCACCATCAATAATTTTAAGTATCGATTATAAAATGATCGATTATTTACATATTCGATTATAAAATGATCGATGTATACAATATCTATATTTTGGAGCTCTAACTACTACTTCTAGTGGTCCGATGTTGACATGGCGTGTTAATTAACAAGTAAGAAAATTACAGTCGGGCATAAACGACTGTAAGAGGCCCTGTACCAGTACAGCTTGCCTAACAAACACATTAAATGTTTCCCTAGCTTATGACCAAGCTTCTGACCAAGCTGTGCGAAACAAAAAGGTAGGAAGTTAATAAGAAAAAATGGTACTAACGAAAAGTATTTTGCTCCTCCCACTACTCACTCCACGAATAAGTCCCTTATAAGTTTTTTATGTATGCAAAGAGAAGGGAGGACGGAAAAATCATAGGTCGCTCAAATTTAATTGCTTATAAAATCGTCATTTATTATCCGATTTTGATGAAGTTTTGAGATTTTGGCTTAGAGAGACGTTATCTCTATACTGACCCTTGAGGTGAAATTTATGGAGAAGGTGGGGGGAAGGAGGGTCAAAATTTAAAAAAAAAAAATACTTGTACAATTCCGGCGAAGTTCTAGTCGAACGCAAAAAGAACGAAGTCTTTATCTATTACCGTTTCCGAGATCCTTTCGTTCATACAGACGGACAGACGGACATGGCTATATCGACTTCTCTATCACACCTGACCATAAGGGGGTAACTTTGTGGGGTATCCGACCATTATGTCTACCTGTTACATACATTTGCACAGAAGCAATAGGCTCTTGTACATTCGGTACAGCGCCTGAAAAGATGTTTTTGGAAGAAAGAAAAAGAAAATCTATATTTGAAGACTTCATCTATTATAGTCTCAAAAATTTCTATTTTCAAATAGACGACTCCCATTTTGATGTTCACCACTTTTTGCCTACGGGTTCAGGATAAAAAAAATCATGTTATATATTTGCTGGCATCAGCATAGAGTCCTATATTTTGAGCTGCTTAAACCGAACGAAACCATTACTGAAACTGTGTGTTGTACAGAATGGGTGCAATTGAGTCGAACAAGCAAAGAAAACCGTGTCTGAAACAACTTCAGAGAAGAAAAATTTATTCTGCTGGATAATGCTTGTTCACTTGCCGCGGTGCCAGTTAAACGATATTTGAAAATACTCAATTGAAAGATTTTACTCCAACCTCCGTATTTGCCGGATGAAGTTCCTTCTGAGTTCCACTTGACCTGTACATATAACTTCAAAAGATGAAGGAATCCGTCGCGGTTCTCTTAGAAGAAAACCTTTTGATACAAAAAAAACCGCAGAAGACTTAATTGAGATCGAAAATCATCACAAGTCAGTACCCCCATTATGGTCAGGAGCGATAGAGGAGTCGATAAAGCAATGACCGTCTGTCCGTCTGTATGAACGAAACGATCTCGGAAACGGTAATAGATAGAAACTTTGTTATTGTTGCATTCGTCTAGGACTTCACTGGAATTTTACGAGCTTATTTTTTTTTTTTTTTTCGAGGAGCTAAGAATTTTTTTTTTTATAATCTCAATACGACTTGAAGGTTTCGTTTTGAGACCCCATTGTCACAGCAATGGCCTCTTCGTGGTCTTCACTGGATACCGATTTCAATTTACATAATTGTGAGCTAATTCGATCGGTGGCCTGTACTGGTACAGAGCCTCTTACAGTCGGTTACGCCCGACTGTAACTTACTTGTTATATATTTCCAATAGTGTGTGTGGGCTCGGCATTCGGACCCTAATATGCTCTAAACTGGATTCTTGAGAGCATTTTATAACTGAATTGGTTTCTGATAAATCAGTGGCAAATCAGATCTTCCAAAGTATGCTAAATCTATTTCTCATAATATCTCATAGAGCAGTCATTGGAAGAAAGTTAAATTTTTCGTACTACCATAACATCCAACACATCTAGATCCTAGATCTATGCAATTAAAAATTGATTCTTCAGAAGTGGAAATGTTGCAAATATTTTAAGGATTAACTATTTCTAAAATGACATAATTGCCGAAATAGTGTATCTCCACTTTATAAAACTTTACGTAGTTGTGGGCGCAAATGATTTGCAAAGCTTAAACATTTTTTATACATTTTAAAGACTTTATACATTTTCCAACACTACATACATTTAAATACGCATTCAAACATGTAAACAACTTGCTGGCACATGCAATAAGCAGAAAATGTATTTTCTTTTTAATAACTTCTTGTAAACTCAACAGAAATTTTCAATTAAAATCTTCTTTTGAGCCAATAAAAACGCAGATAAAATGTTTGCTTAACAAGCAGCTGCAAAATATGTACCTGCACGTTGTGCAACACACATTTAAGATACATTTCGTTTGTGACTTAATATACAACATATACACACCTGTATATCATTAATCCACCAGGTTAAATTAGCAGCTGGTTTCGAATAGTCCGACGAGCAATTACCATTGATAATATCACCGAGACGATAGCGTGAATGTATACCCGTGATTATTGGACGCTGTGTGGGTAGTTCTGCAAAAAAAAAAAAAATCAAAAAGGCCAGTAAGAAATTGCAAGTGAAAAGATATGCAATTGAAAATATGCAAATAGCAGCAACGCTGCAAAAAAGTATCTGTTTTTTTTTTTACCATATTCACGAATAGATACTCACCAACAACCTCCATTTCGGCAGCAACGATGGAAGTGTGAAAAGATGGCGCATCGGCGGATACCTCACATGCAAATTTACCGGAAATCGAGGTTGGCACATTGCGCAGCAGCACATGACTGGCATTTGACTGAGTTGTCTGTAAAGTGAACAAAAAAAAAAAAAAAATATTGCAAAATCGAGGAATATATTTTTATATTTACTGTAGCTCTATATGTAAATAGATATGTCTGTATATATAAAAATATGTTGCCAAAGGAAACACGCGCAGCGCATGTAGTCCTCCTAGCTGGCCCGTCGGTTCGTTCAATCGACGTAGCTTGGCGTTCGCTGTGAGTTATTTATGTGAAAATAAGTCGCCACATGGCACACTGAGTGCAAATAAACGAGAAGCCATGGCACAAAAATATAAAAAAAAGGAAAAATAAATTCCCTTAAAAAATATACAATGTAAATAAATTTTTGTTAAAATTGTTTGCACGATTTAATTATGCTGCTACCGCTGGGCAATGTACCGAGCTGGATGGATGTCCTTGTAGTGCAGATGCAGGCAATATATATAGTTTTTTTTTTAAAGTATGCATGTGTAGCTTCTGTTACGTGGCATCATTGATCGCAGTTTAATTGATAAAGCATGATAAATTTTAATATAAGTACGGGTAATAAAAATTAATATTACTTTGAGAAATATGTAGCCATGAAGCCATTTTTTTATAGCGAATATTTTTTCTTTAAGCTTCTTTGTTTGTTTCACAAGCACACTTTCTTTGGGTAAGCAACTGAAAGTCTAGTTTCAAGGAGAGTAGCCTCATTAATAACTTCCCTTATTCGACACAACGAATTGGTAGATCCATTTCATCTGAAGCATAAATGAAGTCAAGGGTTAATTCTTTATACACAGGCGAACATCAAACAAACGGAGAGAATATGTTCTCCAGTTCGTTGCTCAACTTGCTTAGTTTTTATTAGTTTGACATACACTAAGTCTTAAATGTATTTAATACAGCTTCCTTTATCAAGTGCATAATGCATCTACCAGTGCTTTCCAATCATCTGCTCTTAATACAACTTCGATATGTTGCTTTTATAAATTAAAATTTAAAGAAACATGTGTACACTATATTAATTCGATTAAAAACAATTATTATTGCTTAAATAAAGTAGATATATCAATTTCTTTGAGCACAACAACTACAACTGCAAACAGATACATTTGTATCTGCAGTTTAATTACGTTTGAAATACTTGATTTAAATTATTTTTAAAGTGTGTTTCAAGCAGCATTTAGCAACGTACATAAAAACAGTAAAAGAATATATGTAAAGCTAAAAAATATTTTGAAAATACAATATAAATATAAAGAAAAATATTATTTTACAATATTAAAATGAATAACTTTTGTGGCTGTGATGATGCTGCTGCTTCTGGTGTATTTGTTTTAAATAATTGCTTTCATTTTGTACAAAATATGTGTATGAATAAATATCATTTATATGTATGTAGCCGACATATATGACTTTATTTTAGTATATACATATTTATATGTATCTCTGGCTGCATGTAGCTGTATTTTATTTACTTATGTATCTAGATACCCAATAGAAATTGAAAGTATTTTAAATGCTGATAGCATATACATATCAAAAGCAAATGAAGTGTCGGTTTAATTTTAAGCTATAGAAGCAGTTTTTCAGGGATGATCTTTTAGCATGAATTTAGCTTAAATGTTGCCAGCTATATGAAGATTTTCCAATCCATTGTGTCACACTTATTTTTTTTTTAAAAGTAATACTAAATTCTACTGGGCATATATCAGCTAGTATATATATTTATATATGAGTCTACATGCTGTTAGTAGGTGCTTAAAATGTTTAATGATTTTGCACTTGAGTGCATTTTGCCTGTATTTGTATTTAACTTGTGGTTATTTATGTTGCCAGACACACAGATACATATCTACATACAAGTATGTATATACAAATTCATGTTTATAAAATGTGTTTTATTGTGCACGAGTATGTGTGTTTGTATCTGGAGTATCTATATCTGTACTTAAAGTTATTGCAATGTATTGCAATATATTATTATTATTTATTCTACTGGCATATGACATTAAAGGTCATGGTGAGTCTGTGTAGCAAATGCATAAAGCTTCACTTGAGCTCATTGGAAAATATAATACAATGAAAGTGAAAATTTCTTTTAATAAAAGCATTTGCTTGCTATTGTCTGCAAAAGATTTATAAACAAAGAAATCATAGACATTAATTAAAGAGAATTCAGTTTGATAAAATCTGTGTAGATTGTATGTTGAGTAAATTGAAAAAATATTGATTTAAAATGACCCATTTGTAAATTTGAAATTTTTTTCGAAGGATTCTTTAAGAAACATTTGCGTTAAGATGGCATGAATCATATAAAAGCCCCCAAATAGGTTTTAGTTATGTGGAAAGAATTAAACAGATAATAAACTCATCAAAATTATTGAGCAGACTAAACAGATTTCGCACTTTCAAGTCTATTTCATGACAAGTTTACGTCAAGTGACGTCTCCATCGTAAAGTCTGAAATTTTTTAGGCCTAAGTTACTGTGAACACGTCAAGTACGAGCGCAATTTGGTTTCTTTACAGGCACCTGAAAAATTTATCTGGGCATAAAAATGGAAGTAAACCGTCAAAATGTTCATCAAGACAAGAGTGCACCAATCATCCTTAGCTATTGTGAAAAACTGGTACAACGAATTAAAACGTGACCGCAGTAAGCGATGAATTTTGTGAAGTGTGTGAACTGATAAAGCTGGATCGTCATATGACATACCGTGAGATTGAGGCATCTCTACATGAAAATTTAGTCGTCAAAAAGGTTTGTTCACGTTGGATAGCGCATAATTTGTCAATCGCGCAAAAGAAGGCTCGTGTCGATTGGTGCAAGTAAATGCTGAAGAAATTCATGCGAGATGCGTCAAAAGTCGTCTACTAAATCGAGACAAATGACGAGACGTGGATATATGCGTATAAGCCCGAAACAAAACAGCAGTCAACCGTCTGGGTCTTTCAAGACGAGTAAAATCTAAGAAAAGTTATTCGTTCGCGCAGCACATCGAAGCAAATAATCGCATTCTTCTTCTCGAAATCCGGACATGTTACGACCGTGCAGCTTGTGGAAAGAATGACGGTCAATTCTGAATGGTATACAATCATTTGTTTGCCAGAAGTGTTCGATAAACTGAGGAAAACCAACCGACGAAGACGAATCATACTTCAGCAAGATAATATTTTTCAACGCTCAAAACATCGAATTGATGGGTCATTCAGACTTGGCACAAAATGACTTATTCCTGTTCCCTCACATCAAAAATAAACTGCACGGAGAGAGGTTTTCAACTCCCGAAGAAGCTTTTGATGCCTTCAAAACGCATGTTTCGGAAGTATCTCTTTTGGAGTGGCAAAATGCTTTACAAAATGTTTCAGGCGAATGCAAAAGTGTATCGATGTTAATGGTGAATATTTTAAAAAATAATAAAGCGGTTTTTTCTCATAAATTACCGTTTTTTCATGGTTAGGCTAGTAATATATGTGCAACCCTCGCAACAAGAATAATTTTTCATATACAAAATTAAAAATGATAAACGCTATTTTGTATGGGGGCTACCCTTTACAGTGCGGTTGGGACGTTTATTTTATATACGTTTTCTGCTTGAAGGCTCTTTCTTCTCAAAGTCTTCAAAATCCGTCTCTTGTCCAGACAGACGGACATTTTTATACCAACTCATATTTAGATTCTAAATATTTGTTCCTTTTTTACCTGACCATACCATAAAATAGACAGCGCAGGCAGGATTGGTAGAAGTCTGCTGGAATAGGGAATTGAGATACATATACAATATGTGCAACCCAAGCAAAAAATGATCTACTGTTCATCGGGGAGTACCTTGAAGGAGGCTTTCTTGCTCCTGGAGAACAATGAGACGAAAGAGCTCGGCTGCAAGCAATGATCGCGCCTTCCGATGATGACCCATTCAAAGCACCTTCTAGCAAATAAACACTATACAAAAAGCGCGTCTGACATGGTAATAAGAAGATTTACCACGTAGAATCTGGCAGTAGTCTGCGTACAGGAAACATGGATTTATCATGAACTTGCAAGGGACTTCAATTTAGCAATGGTTTGTTAATTATGCTTCGCAATGACGACAGACCAAGATGCTTAACAACCTATTTAAGATACAAACGTACACAGCTTACACTGTTAAGATAGGTAAGGCATCGCTAAGAATGAATTTTATATATATTATTAGGCTCCATTCCCTAATCGTTAGCTTTGCTCCTTCTGCTCTACGTGCCGACATGCATGCATACAGAAAATATTAATGGTGACACAATGACGACGAACCCTAAACTTTTTAAAAGAATAGAGAGACAGATATAGTTTGAGACAATTAAATTGCGTGCAGTTTGAGTAGCATAAATGTCATAGGTTTGAAAAGCGCTGGAAACAGTTTGAAAAGCGTTAGTGTTTAGAAATTTTTAAGCTTAGAAATTTATTTTTAAAAGAATATCTTCTAACACTGCAGCTCTTTGTATGAAATAAACGCTAAATGTTACTAACAAAAAAAACGTCTTTTGTTTCATTAATTCGATTTTAAATCCAATTGATGCAACCAAACAGACAAAACTTTCATATTCGATTTTATGATTTTTCGTAAACAAGAAAGATATCTTGGAACTCCATTGAACCTTAAATTGATATAGGGTATATATTCCTATTTCGGATCTGTGTGTGATATGCTATCTGAATTAATACAAAATATACCATATATGTCGATTTAAACTAACTAAGCCCGATTAAAGTTGAACATATTCTAGGCTCTACATGTCAAATGAGTCTTCCCAATCATCAAATCTTCCATGGAAGTTCAAACGAAAATAATCAATCCATCAATTAGAATTAATCAGACGGCTTCAAGAAAATTAATGGGGTCACGTTTACAAACCTTAAACTCTTGTTGCCCTTTATGAAGCAAATTTCCATAGTAACGGAACATCATCTTGGGTTTAGAAGAGGACAAGGACACATGTTCACATAGCATCGAATGGATTATGCAATTAGATTCTTTCAAAAGCAAAAAATACTGCTTGCTTGTATTTCTGGATGTACTGAAAACTTTTGATAGAGCGTGGCACTCAAGCACAGAAAGATCATGGTGGCGATAATCGCAAACCTACAACATAAGATCAAATGCCTTTGGGAGATATATGTATACTTTCACTGGACACCGATTTGTAGCTATTTGGTTATAGTTTTTAAGATGACCATCAATACTGGGGTTCGAAAACGGTTCAAACCAAGGAAAGAGCACAAAAAATGTAATTTTCATCACCACTAAACAAAAATTTGGAAAGTGGTGGAACTAAATTAAAGATTTATGGGCCTAAATTTCAATTAACCGAAATAAATAGTAGCTTCAGCTATGTTTATGTTTCTGAAAAGTGGCATGCATCTCCTTTTCAGGCTTAACTTAATAACATTTAGTGCATCAGTACAACAACACACATCAACCATTCTTCAACACAATTTTTTATCTGCATTCAATAATAATATATAAATCAAAATATCAGCTGACGTATGAAGAAAACTGAAACATCCTTTTGCTTTGTAAGCATTTTTATCCCATTTAAATAAATACTCAAATAGTCGAAATGGTTAATTAAAACTTTTTAACAGAGAGAAAGATTCAAAGAACAAACAGTTCGCAACATATTGCACACGTAATTAAACAATAAAATCCTGTTTGTGTATGCGCTACTTGCCGCTGAATTGCATATTTACAGTAGCTTGGCTTTATTGAAAACAGTGTTGTAAAACCTTTCGCGGTGTATATGTAATTATTTGCAACTGTAATTGCTTGTAATACCCACACAGATACACACACACACTACTTAATATTATCGTTTATAGCGACGTGTATATACACAGACACACACTCACCTCAACGTCAATTTCATTCGCTTTTGTGAATATCTTCCATGCCGGATTTTCCTTTGGTGTATAACGATAGAATTCACGGCGTCTGTGATACCATTTCACCGTGTACAGCGTATCGTTCTCAATGTCGTAATTGCAGATTAAGAGAGCATTATCGCCGCGTTTAACAGCCGTCGGTATGCGAACGTTGACATTGCGCAACGCGCTGATGAGTTCTACAAAAAGGAAGAAAAATACAAAAAATAGGTAAGAGAAAAGCAGCAACTCTGGAATTAATAAGCGGAAGTGTTGACAAGTGTCGTAAAACAAAAAACGAAAAATAAAAATATATTGATTGTTTAAGTAGTTGCGACACTGAGAGAGAAAAAAAAGAGAGAGAGAGAGTGAATGTAGTGCGTACTCTTAATGAAATGAACAGGATTAAAAATCACCGCAAGGCAAAAAGCCTTATTTAATTGATATACTTGACAATCAGCTAAGAGCCATTTCGTTAGTACACTAATTAACGCGCAATCGGTTGATATTGGCAACAACATTTAACAGTTATTTTTTTTTATCTTATTAAAGTAGTTCAACTGTTAGAGAGGAGAGCGATAACGGAGAAACGCTTTTTCTGAAACAAGAAAAAGGAGCAGGAGAACCGCGAGTTTGAGAATGTTGACAAGTTATATGACAGAAATGAAGCTTGAAAATTGTATCAAAAGGTCAAGCGTCTGTCCGTCAGTTTTAAGTCCGTAGTAACTTTCTGTAAAGACTTAAGTGGAGATCTGATTAAAGATGCACAGGAATCAATAAGATTATGGAGGAGTTCTCTTCTAACCAACAATGCTGCAGATAGAGAAATGACACTGGAACCATCACTCAATAATGGCACTATTGTAGAGCCACCGTACAATAAAGATGTCGATTCCGTTATCAAATTTGATTGGATAAAGAAAAACAAGCGGACGACCGGGCACGCGTTGAAGAAAGAAAAGAATTCTAAGAAAAGAATTCTTAGTACCAAATAGAAAAATTTTCCTGAGATTTGTATAGGAGCGCGGCCTAACTTTTTGAGAATCTTGAACGAATGAAGGTTCCAGTTACTACTCATAGAGGATTTGGACAAAAATTTACGGACGATTCAGATAAACCGACAAATGGAAAGAAATTAAAAAATCTCGTCGTGCTGATCTATTATTTTTGTATGTACGAGCATATGTTGTATACTCTACGGGTAGGCTTATTATGGTGAATTTTTCGAAAAAAAAGAATTTGACAAACTGTAACAAACTTTATGAAAGTTGTTTGGAAAGTAATGTTCCTTGATAAGAAAACATAAAAATACATATATATATTTTCTTCCTCAAGGAGAGAAAGGTTTACGTAATTTATTTACGAAAAATAATAATTTTTTTTTCTAACCATTTTTCATTTTAGGAAATAAAGGTGTTCATCTAGTGCGCTTTTGTTTAAGACTTTTCCGTGTCAAAATGGATTTAAAATGTGAAAGGTATAAAAATTCTAATTAGTATACCCTCTCGCGTACTCTTCGTCTCTCGCACCTTCTTAATCGCATATCTTCTCAGTACACACTTAGCTTGTTTTGTTCTATTCGTTTCACTATTTTTTTTTTACTACAAAAGTTTAATGAACCCATTTTTTTTTTTTTGTTTCAAATTATTTGCTCTTCTCTTGTTCTTGTTCTTTTTATTATATTAATTTACATATTTAAATACAAAAATATCCCGGAAATACTCACTCAATATTTTAATTCATTTATTAAAAAAAAAAAACAAGCTTTTGTTCCATCATTAAATAATTCTCCGCCCAAAAAAAAAAAAAAGAAAAAAACTAAAATCTTCATACACACTCAAAATGTTTGTTCATCATTCTGTTTATGCTGTCTGCCTGTTCCGTTGCTCCCTCATAATTTCCTATATTTTTACCTGCACACAATAAACATGCTTAAAAAAATATTCTCTTATTCTTTTCTCTTATAATATATAGCGCCATCTCATTCTTTCTTAGTTTACGAAAGTTTTTACTTTGTTGTTGTTGGTTTTTTTTATGATTTACGATAATTTGTTTGTTGTTGTTGCTATAAAAATTCACTTTCGATTTTAATTTTTACTAGGAAATGGCTTATAATTGATATTAGGCGCACAGCAAAGGGCTACAAGGGTTTCCAGACAAAAGACGACGATCATGGAACACGCACAAATTATGGCATCAAAGTTGGACAATCATTATTTCTTTCTTTCTCGCTTACGCAGTATGCTCACTCGCACTCTTTCGCGCGCACTACTGGAGCACACGATCTTTTGTAATTCGCTCGTATTGTCAGATAACGAACAAGTTTTTTTTTCGTATTGTGTTTGGGGCGTACTGTGGTGGTAGTTGTTGTTGTTTCTCTGGGTCTTTGTTGTTGCTGTTTGTATATATTGCTGACCTAGTTTTTTCAGTATAGTTGTTGTTGTCATTGATTATGTATTTAGGTTGCGCTACGCATTTTGTTTTTGTTTCAATTTTGCCCAATTTGTTGTTGGTTTTTTGGTTTTGATTTTTTTTTGTTTACAGTTTGCTCAACAATTATTGTGCGTGTATTTATTTAACCCTTGTGTGAAACATTAATTTAATTTATTAATTTTAACCATTTTTATTAATAGATCGTGAAATTTTTATTGAAATGAACTTTGTGCTCAAATTTTGTTTGTTTCAGAAAAAAAATATGGAGAGCACGTTCACAAATTAGAATGTTAACGTATTAAAATTTTATTGTTATGAAGTTAAATTTAACAGAATCCATATTGTTTTTCTAAAAGTAACCCATATTCCTCCTTTTAACAACAGCTATCATTCAGTGAAAGTCTCGTCAAAATGGGTTCAGTAGTTTCGGAGATTATCGGCTGAGATAATTTTGTTGAAATTTTTGTCTGTGTTTTAGTTGGCTCAGCACTCGTTTTAGCTTCACAATTAAAGTCGTTTGAAAGCGCTACGATCGGGTTTGAAGATTTTTTTTTAAATTTAAATTCCGGACAATATAAAAGAAAAACCGAATAGGTATAGCAGATCATGACTGGTACACTAGGCATTTTCATACAACTGCATGCAAAATCCTTCGCGTATCTTAGGAACGGTGGAATCAAAAATATTTCAAGAAAAATTAAAACTGTTCAAGTAGCCCGTAAAATTTTATATTTCGAGATGAACTGAAATGTGGAAGATCTGGTAAAAATTAAGAAATAGTTTATCACTTAGAATTTTCAAGGGCACTTTACTGGCTAAGAACCATATTTTTAACGATCCAAATAAATTTGAAACCAAATGGTTCTCTGAAACTATTTGGTAGGTGTACTGGGAAATATATGTTCCACTCGACAAGTGGGTACTGAAAAGATCCAATATGAGAGACAAACAAAAGTTGCAAAGTATACCGGGGACAATAGTATCGTATATATATACATAGCCTATATACATCTGTCCATCGTTCCATCAGTTATATGTCATTCTTAGAGAAAGTATTTCAGAGTAAAGAAGACTTAAAGAAAATACACTAGCGGTGTGAAACCTTCTATGTATCGCACTGTTACATAAGTATCACATAAATCGATAACCGATTATTGTAGAGCCAATTCTGCGTATTATTTCGTTTTGAGAGGACCTAGTTGCAATTTTCAGGGTATTATGGCGTTGAAGTTTCTTTAGATTTTTTCAGAGAGAACATTTATTTAGATCGCTCTTTTTTTTGTATTTCTGGGAATCTTTTGGGCAAGTCATCAGACAGTGCACTTCAAGGAAATATGGAGTTGAATTTTGGTGAAACACCGTTGACAACCTGATCATGAACTCAGGAAGAGGGTGGTGTTGTACGTAGGGGTGTTAATGAACCCATCAGTAAAATCAGTTTACCCACAGCTGAGTACATTCTCAGCACAATATTTCATACAGTTTCGAATCTGAGGTTCTATGTAAATGATCTTTTTGCTGGAATGTTCGGTCGCTATAGTTTGGTCTCTATAGTTCGGGTTTATATAGTTTGGGACTCTTTAGTTTGGGTCTCTATGGTTTGGGTCTATAGTTTTGGTCTCTATAGTTTGGGTCTCTATGGTTTGGGTCTCTATAGTTTGGGTCTCTATAGTTTGGGTCTCTATAATTCGAATCTCTATAGTTTTGGTCTCTATAGTTCGAATCTCTATAGTTTGGGTTTCTTTAGTTCGAATCTCTATAGTTTGGGTCTCTATAGTTCGGGTCTCTATAGTTCGAATCTCTATAGTTCGAATCTCTATAGTTTGGGTCTTTATAGTTCGAATCTCTATAGCTTGGGTCTCTATAGTTCGAATCTCTATAGTTTGGGTCTCTATAGTTTGAGTCTCTATAGTTCGGGTCTCTATAATTTGGCTCTCTATAGTTTCGGCCTCTATAGTAGCGGTGGCTCCATTTGCTTTTTTAACTTTGGCAATTCTTCTTAAAATGCAGGAGCTTTCCGACATACTAACCATCTCCAATGGATAGAGTTTATGAGTCAATTATAGGGTTATGATTTTCAGCATTTCTACTTTGAAGTAATCTTTGAACGCAAAGAAGAGTCATAGAGGACTCAAAAGTATAAAGAGACAAAAAAAACATATGTTTAGAATTTGTTCCTAATACTTTTGAATTGAATCTTCTATAGGCGATTTTGTATGAGGTTAAAACTGATTGTGTATCATAAAAGGATTAAAAAATTTAAAGAAAAATTTATATTATTGGAAAACAAAAAATAGGTAAGAGAAAAGCAGCAACTCTGGAATTAATAAGCGGAAGTGTTGACAAGTGTCGTAAAACAAAAAACGAAAAAATAAAATAAAAATATATTGATTGTGTCAAGTGATTTAAGTAGTTGCTAAGAGCGACACTGAGAGAGAAAGAGAGAGAGTGCATGTAGTGCGTACTCTTAATGAAATGAACAGGATTAAAAATCACCGCAAGGCAAAAAGCCTTGTTTAATTGATATACTTGACAATCAGCTAAGAGCCATTTCGTTAGTACACTAATTAACGCGCAATCGGTTGATATTGGCAACAACATTTAACAGTTATTTTTTTTTGTCTTATTAAAGTAGTTCAACTGTTAGAGAGGAGAGCGATAACGAAGAAACGCTTTTTTTGAAACAAGAAAAAGGAGCAGGAGAACCGCGAGTTTGAGAATGTTGACAAGTTATATGACAGAAATGAAGCTTGAAAATTGTATCAAAAGGTCAAGCGTCTGTCCGTCAGTTTTAAGTCCGTAGTAACTTTCTGTAAAGACTTAAGTGGAGATCTGATTAAAGATGCACAGGAATCAATAAGATTATGGAGGAGTTTTCTCTTCTAACCAACAATGCTGCAGATAGAGAAATGACACTGGAACCACCAGTCAATAATGGCACTATTGTAGAGCCACCGTACTATAAAGATGTCGATTCCGTTATCAAATTTGATTGGATAAAGAAAAACAAGCGGACGACCGGGCACGCGTTGGAGAGATGTCAGCATATTTGTTATTCAAAACAGTTTGAAAAGTATTCTTAGTACTAAATAGAAAAATTTTCCTGAGATTTGTATAGGAGCGCGGCCTAACTTTTTGAGAATCTTGAACGAATGAAGGTTCCAGTTACTATTCATAGAGGATTTGGACAAAAATTTACGGACGATTCAGATAAACCGACAAATGGAAAGAAATTAAAAAATCTCGTCGTGCTGATCTATTATTTTTGTATGCACGTGCATATGTTGTATACTCTACGGGTAGGCTTATTATGGTGAATTTTTCGAAAAAAAAAAAAGAAAAGTAACAAACTTTATGAAAGATGTTTGGAAAGTAATGTTCCTTGATAAGAAAACATAAAAATACATATATATATTTTCTTCCTCAATAATAGAACGGTTTACAGAGTTTAAGACGTCTCAGACGTCATCTTCTCCTTCAAAAGTTAAATAAAAATTTATTTACGAAAAATAATAATTTTTTTTTCTAACCATTTTTCATCTCAGGAAATAGAAGTGTTCATCTAGTGCGCTTTTGTTTAAGACTTTTCCGTGTCAAAATGGATTTAAAATGTGAAAGGTATAAAAATTCTAATTAGTATACCCTCTCGCGTACTCTTCGTCTCTCGCACCTTCTTAATCGCATATCTTTTCAGTACACACTTAGCTTGTTTTGTTCTATTCGTTTCACTATTTTTACTACAAAAGTTTAATGAACCCATTTTTTTTTTGTTTCAAATTATTTGCTCTTCTCTTGTTCTTGTTCTTTTTAATATATTAATTTACATATTTAAATACAAAAATATCCCGGAAATACTCACTCAATATTTTAATTCATTTATTAAAAAAAAAAAACAAGCTTTTGTTCCATCATTAAATAATTTTAAATTTAACTTCGTTATTTTGCTTTGAACTTGAAAAAACTGAAGGATTTTATTTGGAAATATTGTAGCACATAACGATGAGGAATTGTCTTCAAAGGCGTATCCAGGGGAGTTGCTGTCAGAGGGCATTGTCCCATGTTTTTTTTTTTATTTTCTAAAGCAATTTTTAGACATTTTATATAGAGTGTCCGTACAGATGTTTTTCTTTTATCCACTAAAATAATAAAACCGAAAATCTGTGACACCTAATTCTTCTTCTTGGTGTTACAAACTTTGTATAAAATTTATTTAAAAATTTTTGCGCACAAAGTCGCGGGTTTTAAATAAACCATAAGATTAAAATTTTTCTGTTTATGGTGTGCTTCCTCATACGCTCCTTATCGCACTGCTAGTTTCGCTACTTATAAGTACCCCGCATAGTACAACCCCTCCCCTACCCATCACACACAAAACCAAACCATTTAATTTTGTTTTATGAACTTGAAATGTTTAAACAATTTCTGTTATGAGGGGATTTTGGGCTTCTCTTGCTTCTTCGTTTATGTTTCGCTTTTCTGGTTAACCTTGAATGTTAATTGTTGTTTTTTATTTTTTGTTTTTTCATATAAATACATGAAAGGGTCGGAAATATGCGGCTGCTGTCTTCTTTGCACTTATTGTTGAACTTATTTCTGGTTGGTACTTTTCAATATTATTGTCTGAACGACGCCCCTTTGCCAGCGTTAAAGTTCAATGCTGTCCCAGTGCTGCCGTATGCTGTGCGCCGGTTCAAAATAGTACGAAAAAACTAATCACGCGCCTTATACGGCCAACATTGCCCGCAAGCATTTGTATTGAAAGAAGATTTTTTGCTAATTGGATTTTTTTTTTGTTTAGAAAAACTAGACAAATTGAAATTGAATTTAGCACAGAGGGCTGGGCTGGGCTGGGTATAGCTCTAGCGCGGGTAGCCTATGAAGTTTTTATGCTGGGTGTACTATTTTATATTTTTTTTGGTATATTATAGAAATTAGCACACCCTAGTTAAATTTCTAGTCTCATTTTGCAACTAGTTTCCGTCGTTTAGACGCAGTAGCCATTCTATTTTTCACAGGTGAACAGCATGCATAAAGCACAGCACGTTGCTAAAAGTTTATATATCCATCCAGTCAGCCGATGTTTGCTGATATATACCTTAATATTTTAATTAAAACAAAAACCTTGTAGTACATTTTTTCAGTATTTCATTTTTTTTTTGTTTTCCATACGCGCTGAAAAACCTTGGAAAAGCTAAACGAAAAATAATTAACAAGTAGTCGTCCAAGGTTTTCTTGTATGCGGTAGTCGTTCCAGCTTTTTAACGATTTATACACTTCAGCTATAGTTTGAAGTGGGTATTTTTGAATTAGCGTAGTGTTGGTTATGTAGTGTAGGGGAAAGAGTGTGTTATCATGTGGAATAATTTCTTGATTAGTTTTGCAAATTATAATCGTGGAGCTACGGTGTTCAAATTTGGATACAGATACTACATAATAAAGCTTTGAGTTTAATTATTGGATCGGAAGAAGTAAACCAATTAATTTTGATCGAAATAGCAGGGGGTGGTTCCAATATGGTAATACAGTTCCGAGTTAGGACATTAGAAAATAAACTTGTTACAGTGAAACATATTTAAAATCTTATTCCGTGACTTTTGTTTCTTAAAGTCTTCTCTGGTTAGACTCTCTGAGACAGTCATACTGAAGGATGCATGGATATAATTAGATCAACTCATTTCACTCCTTTATTAATGATGCTTTCTTCCTTTTAAATTTTTTATACGTCTTGTTTTTTCAACAAACCCGACATAACCTACTATAAATAATTTTGAATGTAGGGTACAAGAGGTTCTTAATGTATGTGGTATTCCGATCATATGTATCTGATATACTTTTGTAGTTTGTGTAAAGCGTATTATTGATCCCCACGCTTCTGTTTCTGCTTTGACGCATTTTATGTTCATTTAAAAGTAAAACACTTCCTCGTACTTCACATGGAACTATGCTAAATAATATGTTCCATAAAAAATAATAACTGAACTATTAGAATTGCTATTCTCTGAATTGCTATTCTCATCTCATCTATTAGCTAGGTCTATGCTTCCATCAACAAATATCTTTCATTCAATGTGTCACTCTGCATCCTAGACCAATTATGTATGTTCTCCTCCCAGCTGCTTAAATACATAAATCTTCAGCTACAGCGCATCTAGGCGTTCTATTTTGTCACAGGTTCACAGCAAAATGCGAATGATGCAAATTTGTGTTTCCTTGAGTAAAACGTACAGACGTCGAATGGACGGACGGACGGACGGACTGACAGATGGACAGACAGACAGTAGCAGACGTAGAGTTAATATATAATACATAAATGATAATTGACTTGTGTACCTTGGTGGCTGGCTATCTCTACCTTCAGTGAGCATGACCTTGGTTTCGAATCGTCACAGTACGCAATGTCGTGTCGAAGCAATGTATTGAAGTTGTACATGTGTATGTATGTATGTATGTACCTTTAGGTATAAATATGTAGCACGTGCACTGGGTAACTCGTTACCACAGTACAGAGTCAATAATTGGTGTAAAAGAGGGCAGCGCGGTAGTGCAGAGATGCTATAGGTAGATATGTACATAGTAGGCTGGCTTAGCTTTTTATATATTCATTTTGAAGGACTCAAAAACTTTGACTACATTTCTATTCAAAATCGTAGAAAAAATATTTGAGACGAAGTCTTAATGCCCTTCACAAGAAGTTTCTCATTATATATGAAAAAAGATAATAAGAGGCAGTGCTCGCCCCTTGACAATAGAGCAACCATAAGAGGTCACCATATCAAACTTTAAATTTATATGGGCTACATTTAATTTTTTGTAAGTGTTTTTTTCTTCATATAAAAAATATACTTTTAAAATTTTTGTATATAAAAATGCACAACTAAATTTTTTATATTAAAAACTTTTACATACCAAAAATTTAACGTTTTGGAATTTTCCTATGGAATACTTTTTTATACAATAAATCCACACTTTTAGAAATTTTGAATGAACAACTTTTTCATATAAAAACCAATTCGAGTTTTCGATTTTTTGTACGAACAATTTTTTCTTACAAAAAATTAACTTATGAAATTTTTGTATAAAAATTTTTTACATTAAAAATGTGCAAACGTTCTCAAAATCAACTTTTGAAATTTTTGTATGAAAAAAAGTTCATACTTTTGAAATTTTTTTTATATGAAAAACTTTTTCATAACAAAATTTTACACTTTGAAAATTTTTGTAAACTCTTTTTTCATATGCAAAATCAACTTTTGAAATTTTTGTATGAAAAAAACTTTACAAACAAAAAAATCACAGTTTCTATGGAAAACTTTTTGAAATTTTTGTATGAAAAACTTTTTATACAAAAAATTGGCTTATGAAATTTTTGTATGAGAATCTTTATCTTACAAAAAAATTAATCTTTTGGTTTTTTTTTTTGAAAAACATTTTCTTACAAAAAAAAAACCGCACACTTTTGAAGTTTTTGTATAAAAAACTTGTTTATAGAAAAAAAGTTCGAATTTTTTTTTTTTTTTTTTTTTGAGAACTTTTTCCTATATAAAACCCAAAAGTGGATCTTTTAATGGACACTTTATAAATTCTCCAATTTATTCTTTCAATGCGTTACCAAAGCCATAACAAAATAATAGTACTATACATATGAAGCGTATTAAAAACTATACTATTAACCGTTCTCATCCCAAGATTTTCTTCATCGAGCGCATCTTCATGCATAAATCACAGCGAAAGCTCATCTATTTGTTCTAGTTTATGACAGGCGAACAGCAAAAATGGGCACAGACAAAATCCAAGAAAATTTTATACAATATAGACAAGACAAGCCAAAGGTTCATTCACATTTGTAATAATTATGTATCTGGAAAATAAAAATAAAAAAAAAAAACAGAAAACCTTGAGAACACGTAAAACACATTGACCCCAACCAATGAGAAACAGAATCAACAGCGTTCATACAGCTAGTAACGCCCAGCAAATTGAATATTCTATTTTTACAACAACAATGGAGGTGGTTCAAGAAAAATATATTATCTGGTTTTTTTCTTCTTACTATTTTATAAAGTTTTTAATACTTCTTCCACATTGTTTGCTGGTACACACAACAACTTTACAGGATTTTTGCTGTTCTTCGATTCGCAGGTTAACAGAAAAACTTGCAACAAACAAACCATTAACATGCGAGTCAAAATTTTTCGATACAATTATTTTTTATATTTTTTTTGCAACCTTGGTGTATAAAATAGGCCTAAATTGCGTCTCGACAACGCTTGACAACAAGCCGCCGCCGCCGCAAACACAATCGTATTCAAAATGTTGTAGTTTTGTAATTATTTAAAAGTTGCTGTGTGCATGACCGATTATGCGACTTCGCATGACCCGACATCATCGTCACCTCAACACTGGTTTGAAGGTCAACCACTTTGAGGCGTTGAAGAAGCAACGTTGAACTTGAGAGCGCTCGGCGTACAGACTAGCTTGAAGGTGTTTGGTTTGAAACAGTTGATATACTAAAAAAATAAGGCGGAAATAGTTTTTAAACTAGCTGAGGTGTGTAGTGTAGTGGGGTGAATAAACTATAGAAGAAGTATATGGCTTTTGAGTGGAAGTTGCAAAATTTTAGAAGTAATTTAGTTCAATAATATGAAGACTCCCTTATTATAAAAATTTAACATAAAAGATTTTTATTAGAATCTCCAAAACTGACACAAAAATGTTATTAAATCTTCAAAAATTATAACAGTACCACTTAAATCAGAATAACGGCAAATTAATGCACATCCATCAAGCAATGCATCAAATTTGACACAAAACGCTCTCGTTGCACTTTTTCCCTCTCATCAAAACAATAAACCGTTAATGAATTGATGTGTCACTCGCTCACAATTTTTTCTTTATTCTCCCAACTGTTGTATTTTTTATGCTCTCGCTCTCTGTTATAACGCATTACTCATTAGTTGTAAATTTTTTTGCGAATTTCTTATTTTATATTTTTTGCTTGCTCATCTTATAAGCGCCAGGACCCAATTCGTTCTTTTTGGATCAGGCTAACAGAAAATGTTGGTTGATGAGCAAACAAATAAATGAAATCACGATCAAACATACCCGAGATAACAAGTTACAACAACAACAATTTATATGTATATACAGACAGACAAAAGTGTATTAAATTGTTTATATTCGTGAAAAACCTTGAAAAGTATTTAAATGAAAAAAAAAATATCTTAAACGATAGGCCTATGACGACAGCTGACGGAACGAACACATGATTAACTGAGTTATCACAATAAACGTGTTTCATTATTGAAGGTCAATCGATGTGTCGTGCCTCCATAATTGAAAATAATTAATTTATATCGGTTTGACTGGTTTAAAAGTTTTTATTTAACTAAATAAGTGTTTTTTTTTTTATTTTTAAAATTTAATTTTAACCACTTCCACTGAACCGTTAAAAAAATAGGTTGGTAAAAATTCGTTTCAAGCTAAAATAAACCACAAGAAATTAATTTTCTTACAAAACTCCTGCAATAAATGGAATATTTTACTAAATTTCAAAAGTTGACACGAAAGTGGCAAGTTTTTATGGTTAACACCTTCATAAAATAAGACCTATCTGAAGTAGCAATAGGGAACTGTAAATATATAAACTTGAATGCTCTTTCTTTCATAGTCTCCCTGATCTAGCTGTTCATATTCATCGATTTGAGTTTTTGTAGGTGGACCACCTATTTTAGTGATCCGATTTGTTCCCTAATGAAAATACAATTAACAATTGTCAACATGCCAGTTAGTAGCCTGATGAGAATCTTCACTCTCACAATAAAAAGTTTTTTGTTTTTTGATGTTCATTTTCCAAACCTTTATTTCGCCCTAAGTCACGGACTTCGCAACAAAACAGCCTTCTCTTTCACACACATAGCAAATATACAAAATTGATTAGTCATACACCATCGCATCTACCTGCGAAGACACAGAGTTCAACAACCGTTCCAACAACATCAATAAAAGGTGTTCTCAAATGAGGGTTGAATGAACTGAGAAAAAAAAAACGAAACAAAGAAACAGACAAAACCATCTATAAACAGTGCTCTCTCTCACTCAAACGCATACAATAGCAAGCAGTGATCTTACAAGTTTGTTTTTTTTTTTTTGTTTTATCGTAGCATTTTTGGATAAAATTTCACGCATGCTGCGTTTGCTGTACGCCTGTTCAACTGGTTACGAAAACCACTGCGACTTCCTATAAGCATTCGAAAAACGAAAGTGAAAAAATTCATTCGGTTTCGAATATCCAAAACAAATTTTTATTTTCTGTTCTGCTTTGGGAAGTTTATTTCAATGTCAAGTTTTGCTTAAATTTTCAACTGAAGTTCAAGATCTTGTTTCCATTATGCAGAAAGCTTATATTTTGTTAAATAAACTTCTTAACAAAAAATATATTTTAACAATTTAAACAAATCGAAATTTAAACTTTTTGTAACAAATGCACAGAAATATTCAGATGAACGATCTCGAAATGCCGTCGTATATTCGAAAATGTCGAGAAATGCGCTTGAAAAAAGAGAAAATAAAATTTGGTTTTCTTTTTGTTTGTATTTTAGATGAATAGAGCAGCATGACTGTTACATTGTGCTGGAGCATCACATCAGAGAATGGATCATGAGAGAAGCATTTCTCCACAACCAATTTGTTCTGTACTGAGTTTAACATGGAGCAGTGACATACCGAAATTTTTACTGTGATCGGGTGTCCGAGTATGTGTTGAAGGCGCACCACAGTGTAGGTATGTATATGCATAATAAAGAAGTTTTATCTGGTCAGAACGATCGAGCGGTTTTTTTATACTGAAGAACATTTCCTGAAATGGGCATTTAGAAAATGTTAAAATAAAATCGGATGTCTCCAGTTTAAAATAAAAGGGTTACAAAAACTCCACCCCCCTCTCCCGAAGAGGGGGTATTGAGGCTTCTTGGAATCCAGTCGATTGAAACATATTTCTGTTTTTTCTCGTGAACGAGACAAAGTCAATGTAGTAAGACCAAGTCGATCAAAATCGGTTCAGCCAATCGGTTTTAAATTTTGTGTTTTTTTAAGTTTCTGAAGAGTTAAATTTTTTAATGACGAATTCATAAAAAGTTGTTTTTTTTTTTTAAATATGTACTTTAACGGGAAATACTTCGGTTCTAATAGACTTACGTAATCTAACGTCTACACATTTATGAGCAAGTTGGATGTGTCGTTGAAGAGGTCTTTCAAATATTTATACTTAAGAAGTTATGCATCAAAATATAATTTGAAAAAAATGTATTTGGATGAAAAATAAATCCAAAAGTTCTTGTTTATTTTTTGTGTTAGCATACCAGCTGAGATTGGAGAAATTTTAGTACATGAAATATCTGTGAACTGAGTATGGCATTATAAACTTCACTGATCTCACTGCTCAAACTTTATTTATTTCACTCCTCATGCGCTGTTAATAAAATACTCATTAACAGCTGTTATACTAAGAAATTGCATCTCATTAAGATCCAAATGCCTACAAAATTTTGTAGATGATATTGTTGGTGACGCATTGAACTGTTTTAATGGAATAATTATACACCAACTCTATATTTATTATATATAATATTAGGCATATATTCAAAGTATGATCCCATTTCACCCTAGTTGGACGTGTTCTCATGCATAGATGTAATACTCCAGAAAACCCACCATACATACAAAATATATTCAGAACTAGCTAAGCCCCATTATCTTCGCCCGCGAGCAGTAAAATCAAACTGTTCACACTTTTCCAATGTAACTTACTTCAGCCGATCCGATTATACAAAATTTGATCTATCGCCCTGTCTGGTTCGTACCAAAACTAATAAGATTACTTCTCACGATCTCATCATTATGAATACTATCTCAGTAACCTTAATGCAAAGGTAAGACAAATTTTGTATATGGCTTGTATGGCGGGTAGGGTATTGAATCATCCGATTTTAACAAAAAGTTGTCTATGTTCTTATCCAACGTCCCATCTTTTTCTATTCCAAAAATCAAACAATTTGGTTCAGCTGTTTAGACTTGATGCGCGCACATGTTTTCATGAAAGTCTAGTAGCATCGATTCGGCGACATAGATAAGAATTCCACATTTCAAGAAGTTCTCCACAGCATATAGTCACTAAAGATCAGTTTATTCTTGATACTCAAACTGGAACCCAATGACGATGCACAGTGAAAAGAGTTCGTTAAATGAATTGAAAAACAAGTGAATGGTGATTTCCGAGCAAAATCATTCTGAGAAATGCAACTCATTATCAGCTTGATAGCTTCGTTAATCGTAAATATTTTTCTACATTTAGGGTGCAGAGAACCCATGTAATTACCGAAAAATCAAATACATCTAAAAAGTATTGCTTTTTAATGCGGAGCTCAGTCTTGAACGGTCAGTGACGATGGAGAACTTCAACTTCAGTGTTGTAGAAAACTTCGTCTATCTTGGATCCGAGATAACCAGCAACAACAACGTCAGCCTGGACATCAGGCGAAAAATCACGCATGCAAACAGATGCTTTTTTGGACTAAGCAAGCAAATGAGAAGTAAAGCCTTCTCTCGAAAGACGAAAATAAAGATCTATAAGACGATGATACTCCCGGTCCTATTGTATGGCGCAGAGGCATGGACCATGATAGATGAGACAGCCGTGGAAGTCTTTGAGAGGAAGATTCATCGGAGGATTTTCGGTCCTATTAGAGTCGGCGACGAATTAAGGTCCCGTATGTACCGCGAGCTGTACGAGCTATTCGTTGAGCAGCTGCACTGGGCTGGGCCCAGGACGCCGATATAGAGGACGACCGGGCACTCGATGGAATGATCAGCTATGGAGAGATCTGTCCGTACTTCGCATTCAAAACGACTGGCGCTAGCGCGCACTAGACTATGGAAGCTGGCGCGCCTTCCTTCATTACCGGTAGACGGCCATTTAAGTAAGTAGTAGTTTGGAGGCGTTATCGTGACATGTTTATAGTGTCTTATATGCTTTAATTGGATTTAATTGGTATGGACGATATGTGGTCTCACATCTACTTTTGCATAGTGGAGATTCAACGTTGCATCAACGAAATTTATTCATATTTATGAAAAATGGTTGTGGAAAATTACGACAAAGAGAGGTGGTTTGTGCCGGCAAAGCATTGCAGGTAATTTCCTCGATATGGTCCACCATACATAGCCTCATCTTACGCATTATATATAAAAAAAAATAATAATAAGAAAAAGGTTTAACAAAAATCTTGTGTACTTTTCGAGACACCTTTTGTATTTCTTTCAATGGTGTATAGTTCAAAGGTCTATGTCAAGAAGTCCACAACGATGCATCATCGAAATTCATTAATTTTTATGAAAATGGGTTGTGGAAAACATCGACAAAAAGAGGTCGTAAGTGCCAGCCAAGCCGTGGAGGTCATTTTCCCAATATGGTCCACCATTCATAGCCATCCTATGTACTATATATATAAAAAAAAAATAATTTAAAAAACATTTAATTTAAATCTTGCGTAATTTGTGGGACACCTTTTATGTATAATTAAATTTTTTAGTGAAAATAAAAGTTTTCTGTTTTATTTAAATTTTACGTTCCTGTTGGGACACCATTTATATATAAATTTTTTTAATTGTGAAAATAAAGTGTTTTCTGCTTAAATAAAATTTTGAGATCATTTTGGACACCCTTCATATTTAATTTGTTGTAGCTAATATATTTTTTTTTTCAGTTTGGGACGTCCTTTATATATAATAAAATTTTTTTTTTGTTTAATTAAAACTATTTTCGATTAATTCAAACCTCTCATACATTTTGGGACATCCTTTATACATAAATTTTTTTTTTTAGTGAAAATATACAAACGAACTCACTATATCGCTCGTCACAAAGAACTGAACTGTTTCTGTTCGTGACGATATCTTCGAAAACCAAGTGATGAAACCCTACATAAAAGACAAAAAACAATAGAATTTGATATCTTAAAAAAAAAGTTTTATTTGATGGTATACGAAGATTAGACTGTAGTCTACGAATTGGTACATATTGTCAAGCACAGAAGTTCCAATATCTAATTTACCGTTCAGGTGAAGTATAGAACTCATCGGTTTTAAAGATGAACTGCTGCAAATTTTCTAAGAATTAACTAATCATAGCCAAAAAATTTACATGTTTCAAAGATTTAATTAATTAATTTATAGACTACACCCCAACCAACCAATCCAAAAATTAATTGAACTCTTAAATAACATATTAAACTATCTGCGCAGATCAATTGCTGCACCCTTTACTCCATTTCACATATTGTTTGTTTTCTGCTTTATACACAACTGTTTACAGTTTGACGCACGACTTTGCTCTCTCTCTCTCTCCCTCTTACTTTAAGACACGCGCTGTCATTCAAAATATATTTCAACTCATTTCTGCTATCTCTCTCCCTCATACATTACCGCGTGCGTGCGAGTTCACTGACCGCCGAAATTTCAAAAATTTCATTTTTGCTGCGCAACTGCTTAACTCTGTCTGCGCGCCCGTTACAAGCATTACTCGTCTGATTTTTCTTTCAACGGAAATCAAAAAAAATTTAGAGCAAAGCAAACAAATTGTTGTTGCCAGTTGCCGGTTCATGGGCCTCTAAGTGGCGCATTGAAACAGAAAAGCTAAACTAGTACAAGGTACGCGACTACGAAGTACAGTCCATGAACGTGACATCGTTCGAGGGCACTAACCTTGCCATGAGAAATTTTACCTTGTACCAAATTTTGTGTGCCTTGCTTTCAAGTTTATTCCATTCAACAAGCGATTCAACCAACCAAAGAAACACTTTCGATTTTCACATTTGTATATAGAAATCGATAGCATGCTTTGCTCAAGGCATAGGCGCACAGCAAGCGTCAAATGGACGCCTATTTAATATTTCTTTGAGTGAATTTTAAGTATATCAAGTAAAATTTTATTCACTCGTCACAAACAGCAGCGCTTACGATCACTTTCGATTTCAGTCAAAACGATCGATGATATTCGGTCAAAATTGATTAGGCGCACAGCAAACACTAAGACGTTGCTTTTGATCTTGAAAAATTCATTTGGAACAATGAAATTTTTGTGTATTTTTGGCGCTCGTCGTTCGTCGGCAGTTTTAAATGAATGTGTATGTGTGTGTGTGTATGCGGGCTGTTGTTTACTTTAAACTGACAAGCACACACAAACAAAACATTTGCTTAGTGTTGCATGTTTTTTTTTTTTGGATACAATTACTTTTGTTTGTATGAATGCCGTTATTATGATTATAAACTATCTCCTGTTTCATATTCAACTTTATGTTGCTTTCAACTGACATAGCCTCATAAATTATATCATGTTGCATGTTTTCCTGGTGAAGTTGAGTTTAATGCGATTTTCACGACATGACATCCACGAAAGGACTACGTCACCTGCTGCACCTTTATGCTTGTTTAAGATATGTTGGTGCCATATTGGCTTATGAAATATTTTCTGACTTACAATGAAGAAAAACATTTCTTTTTTGGATAAGAGTAGCAGGACAACGCTGTCCGCTTGACACTGAACTGATTTATTTATTGTGTCACATATTAAGGCGTGTTCGTGAAATGTGCGCCTGGCAGTTAATTTTATGAAGTTGCACTTAACATGGAGCAAGCAGTCTGTCTGAATGATGTTCCACAATTATGGTGTGTACATTGTTGGGTACTGATTAAAAATTGTAATTAGTCCTATTGTCTGGGTCGAAGAGCAACCGAAAACAAGTACAGTTAAATAATTGCGTGACAGGATATATGCAAAACGAGTGGGAACGCAGTAATAGCACAAATACTTAAGAAATACTTCTGAATAAAAAATTATGAAGTTTGGTGTTGTCAGGGTGAAAGAAATATAATAAGTTAAGAAGTGGACCAGGAAAAATTTATTTCAATTAAATTCTCCGACTGCCAAGGTCACACTGACAATTGAAGCGAAGATTCACCAATGAAAAAAATGTTCTCTCTTGCACTGTTTGTGTAAATGATCCACTAAGAAAGCATCCAAAATAAGCAATGATAAAGCACCTGAAACACACTATCCCGGCTGTCTTCTCAAGATATATATGAGCATTGCCCACATGTCACTACTCCATGGATAAGGCTTCAAAGGAGGTCATTGCTTATACAAAACTTGTGACTTATTCTTAGTAGGAGAAGGAGTGTCGCATTGCTACTGCAGAGAAGAACTCATCCTATCAGTGAACTCTGTAGTCTAGAGCAACGCTTACTGTTAGAGAGCGATATGTTGAGAAATGGAGAGAAAAGAGACGCAAGAAAAAGAGCACGAAAAGCGCGAGTTTGAGGATGTTGAGAGGTTATGTGGCAGAAATGTTTGTCAAACGTGTGACCGAAGTTTTTATACCAGAAGAAACTTTCTGTAAAAACGAAAGTGGAAATCTGCTTACAGATGCAGAGGAATCTCTGAGTTTATGGAGAAGTCATTTTTCTATCTAACTAAGAGGCGATGAAGCGCACAATACCCAAACTTAATGGTGGACAAGAGCCAATTGGTTTTGTGCAAATGTATGGAACAGGTAGAAATAATGGGCGGAAACCCCCAATTACCCCCATTATGGTCAGGAGTGATAGAGGAGTCGATATAGCCATGTCCGTCTGACCGTCTGTATGAACGAAAGGATCTCGGAAACGGTAATAGATAGAGACTTGGCTTTTTTTTGCATTTGATTAGGACTTCGCCGGAATTTTACAAGTTTATTTTAAAATGTTGCCCCTTCCCCATTTAATTACCCCCCAGCCTAAAAATTTCCCTCTAAGCGAAAATACCAAAAAGTTCATCAAAATCGGATAATAAATGGCGATTTTATAAGCAATTGAATTTGAACGACCTATGGTACTTCCGTCCTTCCTTTTTCTTTTCATACATAAAAAATGTTTTATAAGGCACTTATTCGTGCAGTGAGAAGTGGTCATAAGCTTGGTCATAAGCTCGGGAAACATTTAAAATGTTTGTTAGGCGACCTGTACTGGTACAGGGCCTCTTACAGTCGGTTACGCCCGACTGAAATTTTCTTACTTGTTTATTTTTATTTACTTTTATTTACTAAGAGAAACTGTCTCGCAGGCATATATACAGACGGAAGGTCAAAACAAATACGAAATGCCCCAATAAAAAAATGTTTCAAGAGACTAAACACTTCATAAAGATCTAACAACGAGGAAAGCCCTTTCCATAGAAACTAACAAAAAATTGTGAATTGCAAAATTTCGTAAATGAATTATTTGCCAATCACCTGTCTTACTTCAATTTATGTCATTCACAATATAAACAAGTACATATAATTGTGAATAGTATAAAAATTATAAAGAAAAACAATTTCAGGAACAAGCTTTCCAACTTTAAACAAACGCCAGCCCTGTAACGCTAATAGCATTGCCTATCATATGCCTGTTTGTAAGAATATATATAGCTACGTATATCCTGCAAAGCTGTCCGTTTATATGACATGATTATGTGCAGTAAAGCTGCAACAATGACAAGGATGAGTATGACGACGATGATGATGCGGATGATGACGTTGTTGCAATATGCTGCACTCACTCACTTTGCTTGCAGCAGCAGCAGCAGCCACTTGAGACGTTAAGCTTTGCTCGTTCGCGCAGCCATTCGTGTTTTCGTCTGTTTCCTGCGGTCCTTTCAAGCACATTGCTCTAGCACTTTGCTGTTGTTGGCAGTTGGCAGCCATATTTGGTATAAACACGTTGACCACCTTTATACATTATTTTCTTTTTCCATTCACAACTTCCATTTTTATTTTTTGTTGTTCAACTCTTCATCCGTCATTTTTGCTCTTTTGCCACGTCAGCTTGTTAACGCGCTGTTTACTATGTTGCAACTGTTGCAGTTTGCCGTTGCTGTTGCTGTTGCTGTCCTCCGCCATTTTTGTGCTGTGGCTTTCGTATATCCGTTTCCGTTGCAAACTTGCCGTGTAGCTGACTCAGTCCTTGCAGTGTTCAGTGTTAATGTGGTATTTTTTTGTTGCCTTTTTTGCACATTTTTTTCCTCTCGTTAAGAATTATGAATGCAAGGAGATATAAAAATTAATTAAAGGTGTCAGTTGAAGGCTAAAAGTGTTGCCGGAAGTGTTGTTCATTTATTTCTTTTAAGCAGCTTGTTGCAGAATTATAAAATGCATATTAAATGCGGAGAAAACTTTTATGAATCAGCAGCAAATTGAAGTAGGTTGGGGAGATGAAATTTAATCTAGCCATAGGCTTCTGAAGAATTATAAATAAATAATTTAAATATTAATTTATTTTTGAAGTACCAAAGAAACTTTACTTTGTGTTGCACAGTGTAATATATGCCGAAGTAGAAACCAATTTAATTTCATTAAGACTAGATAAGCGAAATTCAATAAAATCGAACGACTGATAGATAATAACTAGTCTGGTATATTGATATAATTGGAGAATAGTTTCCAATTGCGCAAATAATTGCTGAGTACACGTCTCAAGTGGACAGACATATGCGAAATTTTTAATTTACTATCATCCGCATGCATAACTTGTTGAATGGGATTTAGCTGTTGCACAACCTTTAAAAGAAATTACACTCGAGTTCCTCATACCCTGTAAACCATAAATTCTTATGGGGGACTTACTCGAATTTCTATCTGTATTCCTGTGTGGTGGTGTTTTATTAGAATGAGTGAAAGAGGGACAGACTTGTATACGAGCTACCCCTTCTATTGGCCGGATATAGCTAAAATAACCAGAAAAATAAAAATTGTGTCCTTCAAAAACTAGGGTAGAACGAGCAGGTTGTTAGTGGTAATACAGCTTAGAGATGGATTATCTCAACAATTAAACCATACTCATCTGAAGATGAAATAGAAGAGACTAAATATTCAAACTTGAAGACTTCATCTTTTAAAGTCTTCAAGTTATTGATGTTCATATAAACAGCCAGACAGACGGACATGTCTCTATTAAGTTCAAAATCCTTATATGGACCACCTCTTTTAGTAGTCAGATTTGGAAAGTTATGAAATGTTTAATACTTTATGTTTTCTGCCTCATCTTCTGCCTGTTACATAATTTGCACAAATTTATTTATATGCCCTCTAAAACTCTATTGAGTTCACGGATTTTCTTTCATTGGATCATGCCATTTGCATGCACTTCATATTGATTATCACGAGCCTATTGCGATAAGATATTAGTAAAAGACTGTCGTAAGGTATCGATAAGCATTTTAAGGTACAAAAGACATATCACGAATGCACTTCAAACACTCTACAGACATACTCAAAAGACGGTATTAGGCTGTATTGTATATTTGTGTAGGGTATGACGCTTGCTGATAAGCATGGCTCATTTCAAGTTCTAAAAAAAAAAAACAAAGCAAATCAAAACAAATAAAAAGTTTATAAATAAATCAAACAATACTGATAACCGAAAGCAACATAAATAAATTAACACGAACTTTGACTATTTGGCCCGACTTCGTTCGTTCGTTTTTGAGTTCGTTGTCAGCTTTTAGGCATACTTTGGATGTTTTTCTATTTTTTTGTTGTTGTTTATTTATTTTTTTTTTTGTGGTGTACGTGCGATTGGGTATGGTATGGATCGTTTAAAAGTTTATCAATTTCAATAGAAATGACGCGAATGTTGTATACAAACAATTTTTTGCGGTTTAGTCGAAGTTTGTATTCCTTTTTTGAAGGTATTATTTGATTATTTTATTATTTTATTATTAGAGTAATAAATTCTGAAAATTAAAAATTTTTTTAAATTTGAATTTTTTTTGCCAAACATTGTGGCATTTAAATCTAGTCCATGGGATTTCATAATTCTCATCGCCAAAACAGTACAATTTTAACCACTTATCTATGTATCTATGTGATGAGCAAACAAATTTTTATTTTTGGACAAGCGATGGATATGGTTTGCGATTTAAGTACTAAAACTAAATTTCTCTTTCATATTTTTATTCAGACGTTTTTTTTTATAGATCATTTGTAAGAAATTTATTGACGCTCTAGAGATGCGTTGTGTGAAACAAACCAAATTTAGGAAAGCATCTTTATATTTTTTTTCATTTACATAATACCATAAAGTATCGATACTAAAACTATGAGATTTGTTTCAAAATTTTATAGTGCGACTCAACATTGTCAATGGATATTTCAGATCTACCAATAAACCAATGATTAGGCACCTTTTCGATTTACGCAACGTCCCAATCTGCACGACTTTTCTCTAAAAAATTTATTTAAGATTGTGATAGGTGGTCGTCTAAGGGATATGTCACGGATAAGAGAGAGAGAGAGAGAGAGAGAGAGAGAGAGAGAGTACCAAAGGTACAAGAGCCTATTGGTTTTGTGCAAATGTATGTTACAGATAGAAATAATGGTCGGAGACCCCCAAAGTTACCCCTATTATGGTCAGGAGTGATAGAGGAGTCGATATAGACATGTCCGTCTGTCCGTCCGTCCGTATTAACGAAAGGATCTCGGAAACGGTAATAGATAGAGACTTCGTGTTTTTTGCATTCGACTAGGACTGCTCCGGAATTTTACAAGTTTATTTTACAATTTTGTCCCTCCCCCCCTCCTCATAAAATCACCCCTTAGGGTAAAAATTTCTTCGGCACAAAACAAATTGAGCACACCAGTACAAAGTTAACGTCCTTCTAAGCCCAAATCAAAAAAGTTCATCAAAATCGGATAATAAATGACGATTTTATAAGCAATTGAATTTGAACGACCTCCCTTTTCTTTTCATTCATATTCGCGCAGTTCTCACTGGTCATGTATTTGGTCATAGGCTCGGGAAACATTTAATGTGTTTGTTAGGCGACCTGAACTGGTACAGGGTCTCTTACAGGTCTGAAATTTCCTTACTTGTTTTTATGTTTCGACGGAGTCAAAAGGTGTTGAGAAGGAGAATGTAATGTGAAGAGAATATGAGGGAAAAGTCTCGAGGAGATTGCTAATAGAGATATTATGATGGGAAGGACAATGTAACTGATTGAACAATTCATTGAGGTATAAGTGTGCTAGGCTTTAATTCTTGGCTTGTAGGTTCTGTAGTACAATTAATAAGAGAAGCATTTCGAATGAGTCACTCGGTACATGTAATGATGTGAGCTTATAAAACAGAAACACAAAGGAATGCGAAGCGTCTGTCCGTCTTTCTGTCTGTCTGACTGTCCGTATGAAGATCGATAACTTAAAGATTATAAGACACAGAGCTTCAAATTTGGATATTAAGTTTCTCTTGCTCATTCTACAGAGCATTTGTCGTGTATGTCCAATCCCCTAAATGGGGAATTGAAACTTATCATGCATATCTACATCTCATTCTTAGTTTTTTGTATAAAAAAATAAGCATTGATGTTGGTAATATTGCTAGGAATATCGAATATGAACTATCTAATGTTAATCCTTATAAAATATTTTACTTACGTCCAGATCGGATAACTTAAAGGGGCAACCCCGATAAAAATCTGTTCCACAATTCTGGTTTTATGTATGAAAAAAATTTATTAACTGCTGTTAATTCAGCTAAAACGACGATTTTTTTTTTGTATTTCGCACCAAACCTAATTAAAAATTCTATGAGAGTTGAAATCGGTCCATTAAAAGATGAGACCGTACTACAAAAAGTCAAGTCGATGTTGTTGTTGCTGTTTAGTTAAGTTTGAAACGACATATTAAGAACATTTTATACGAATCCAAATTAAATATCCTATACAGATCAAGATGGAAACATACTCCCTTCAGATATTGAAGGTTCAATCGAAGTATAGCATATCTTGAAGTCGGGTCAACTCGACTGCAGCGTTCTTTCTAGTTCAACTTCGTGTTGTCTTTCTTTTCGTAGCTGTAACTATTTAAGTTTGTACAGCAAAGTCGTCACCAGCAGTTAAAACTTAATCACGACCTGTAGTTAACGAATCGTTAGAGCATAGAGTGGAGCACAAAATAAAATAGTCTGGCATTAAATTTTTTCTGATTTATAATACAAGCCTCGACACACTTTTGCAATAGTCATTCCAAGCTGACACAACAATATAAACTGCCATTTTGTTTCGTCTTCCAACAGACTTTTGCAGCTCACTGTAGCACATTAGAAATTTGTCAGCAATATGATACACTGCAATAAAATATTAAAGATAAAAATTAAGAAGCTAAAAGTATTTTATATTCCAAAGAAATATAAATAAATGTGTTAAAATATTTTTGTATTTAAAAAAAAAAAAAAAAAAAATTAAAGATGAGGTGTCACGGAACACCCATTAACATTGTAACTAGTTCTTAGACATTATATATATTTTTCGTCCTTCCGTCTGTATGTCTTTTTATGAACTATGAGGCATAATGATACTACAAAGAATGTGGCACTCCAGGAGTTTAGTATCCCTTAAGTTCTCTCTAAAATAAACTAGAGTCAAGGCATAAAAATCATTTTGTGTCGCACTGTTACAATAGAATCGTTAAAATTTATACAATAGCTTGCAGTCCTATTACATAGCCTTGAATATTTGTTATGACATCTTCATATAAATTAAACTATTCGCTTACAAATGATATCTAATGTGATGTATAAACTCAGTAATCGGTTACGATAATTTGTACTCTGTTCTTGGTTTTCTTGGGACATCATAAGCAAATAAGCGAAAATACACATATTTTCTGAATTGCAGTTAAGGATGATTAAAAAAGCATCGATACTTTACAAAACTTTGTTATAAGTAAAAATATTCATACCCAAGCATCAACGCATCAGTTTTATCTAGAGATGTATTGATACTAATATAAATTTCGCAGTTTTATTTTTATGGTCAAAAATTAAAATTTCGAGACTTCGCTGTAAAAATGTGTTTTTTTTTAGTGTCAATAATTTCAAAAATTGTTTTAAAACTATTCAATTCATTTTTTTATATAATTGAGTGCTATCTTCGAAATTTGTTTTAATCTCTGACAAACTAAAACACCTTATGGGTAGTGTATTAAAAACAAAAGCAAAATATCAACAACAACATCAAAATAATAGAAAAAACTTGCAATTTTAATTTAATCTAAGAAAGCTTTGCGAATTTCTAAACGATTCAACAATTGTTTATATTTAATATCAATTTTCATTTAACGTTTAGCGCTCAGGTAGGCTGGAAGCCAAAATACGGCGTAAAAAATTATACAAATATATCAAACTGAGCATATCGCAATTCAAGAAATTATTGTGAAAATACTAACAAGTCGAGAAGAGCCAGAAAGCATTGAAAAAATATGCACTTCAACGAGAATATGGGAAAAATGGTAAAAATTCTAATATTGGCCTTGATGTGCAGTGAAATGCAGACAAGTGAGTAATTAATTATTTATGTATTAAGCTATAAAGATATAAAATTTATGGGTAGTAATTGATATATAAAGATATATGCAGATAATAAAGATTGTTTGCCAACTACCATTTATTGTCACACTCGCAGCTGGTCTGTGCGTGCTAATCAAAAAATATTATAGATGGTTAGATACATTCAGTATCTTAAAAAAATAGATATTTAAGCAAATTTTCTTTATTTATCAAATTTAATTAAAACAAGTTAGTAACCAATAAACACACTGCCACCCATTAGGCCTATATAATAAAACATTATCACAATTGCTTTGCGTCGTACGATTTTTGTTTGTGTATGCCTAAAATCTGATAACTATTTAGAACGACGACGTCAAAGACTTCCGATTTTGGCGTAACTATTCAATAACAATAAAAAAAAAACAATAGTTAAAGTGGCGTGATAGTAAAGACAACAACAACTTCATGTATTGATTTTTCCGGCAGCATAGTTTCAAGTAGTGCGGCGTATTGTTAAAGTTTAGTAGTTGAACTTAAGCACGCCATATGTACGTGAAAAAAAAAACAACAGTCATTGACTGATAAAAAAATAATTGAAGCTATTAATACAAAATAAACCCAAAATTAGTAGATAAAAAAAGAAAAAGAATAGATCAAGGCATTAGTTGCCAAGCTGTGGGGGGTCTTGCCAGCTGTTGCTAACTTGCATGCTTATCATTTTCTGATTGCAGCGCTTCGAACAACTCAGCAGATCAGCGCAACTAATCAGAAACGCCTGAGCAGCAGTTCCACTTCAAATTTTAATGAATTTATAAATGCGAACGTGACACATCATGCATATATAAAGCTAGTGGGCAGAGTTGAGGCAGAGCAAGTACTTTGTGCCGGTGCGCTGGTGGCGCCAGCGGTGGTGCTGACATTAGCACAATGTGTGCGCAGGTAAGTGTTTAATTTCTACAAATAAATAAAATAAATTATAATATTATTATTATTTCATGCAGCTATCATCCTGCAGAACTACAGTTAGTACTAGGCGATGCACACAGCTACAGTGTAACACATGTCAGCAAACGCGATAGCTTTGCGCTGTTGCATCTATCGCAGGATGTTACAGCAATGCAGCCTATATCACTTAACACTAAACAAACTGTTAATAAGGCTTCAAATCTACTGCTGACCACACGCCTTACAGTTGGTTTGGGGCATACACCACTCTATATGCTCAATGTAACACAGCTTGCGAATTGTATGGTTGCCACACAACAGCTGGGTTGTGTAGTGCACGAAAAAGTTGCGCTAGCTGCGACAGATCTTGCTGCACCATTATTAAGCGCGGATGGCACTAGCTTGATGGCTTTAAGTATACCCTCTACAGTTACAACGGGTGCGCTATATGTGCCTATAGCACCACAGTTGGCATGGCTGGAGGCAGAAATCGGTGATGGCAGCAATCAGAATAGTGCACTTTGGGGTACACTTGGTTTTCTGAGTTTTACTGCCTATGCGTTCGGATTTGGCAGAAGAAAGGCGCAGTATATGCGTTATTAAGTTGAATTAGTTTTAATTTTTTTTTTAAATTTATTTTCTTTATAAGAAATGTGATACAAATTAGTTTTAAGTCATTTTTTTATTATTTATATGAAGAATATACTGCCTGAAAGTATGCTAAGCTTTATTTGTTAATATTTGATAAGCTGCAACACAGGGTGGTGCTAGAAAGTAATTGCTCATGAAGCTCATGCTGAAGCAACTGTACATCGTTTGGTAATGGTGAAGAGGAGAGTCAGTTCCGAAAATTTGAAAATTTGGAATAGGCTATTCGTGAAAGTGAGAAAACAATGAACGAAAGCCGTGACAGCAATAAAATTTGAAAACTGTACCAATTTATTAGTAAAAGTTATCACTTTAATGCGAATTAGTTCAATTGCGTCAGCATGCGGTAATAAGCATTAAACCTAACAACATGAAAGTGAAGTTATTACATTATTATTACAAGAGCTAAAGTAAATTTTAACAACCAAATGCACTAAGTACAAGTAACTAATGACTACCAAAGCACTCAAAGCAAAGTACAAATAATCCTTTTGAACAGTAGCAGCAGCGTAGCTATTACTACTACTTACTAATAGAGATGATTGCAAAATTTATCGACATTTTGTCGCAGGATTTACTTAAGTCTTTGCGCTGTAGCAGCAACATTGTGTTCATTAGAGTTGCCGCAACACAGCGAAGATATCCTTTGCTTATTATTAGTGTCACATTAATTAATAGAGCGTCATAATTAAGATAAGGCAAGAGACATTGGCACTAATGCGCGTTTAATAACTTTCATGCTCATTCGTGTGCATAAGTTATATACCTGCGCCAAAGGACTTGCTATGTTTAGCTGGTATTTGATGTATTAAAAATAATATAGCAAAAATAGTAAATATTTCTTTTTATATATACATGTTTCCAATTTACAGTCAATTTTATTTCACAATGACAGGCTTTTATAATTGCATGCTGACTGTTGCTGTCCTGTTTGTTTATATATTTTGTGAAATTATTAATGTTTTAATTTGTGTTTAATTATTAGATTATCACTTGTGCATAACTAATTAGCTATTTGGACAGCGCGCTGCATTTGTCTACCCATATATATGCAATTTGTATACAAATTGTAAGTAGGCATGTGAAAAGTAAATTGTTTCTGATTTGTACTTTGATTTTTTATGAAATGCGCATATTATGTGATTAAATGCTGAATGGAAAATGTATTTGCTTTTTGTTGCATTCATTTATGGTTATTTAATTTTGAAATTATATTTTAAGCTGTTTAAATAAGTGCGGAAGGATTATTGTGCAAATTGTGTGTGGCAACACTGTTGTAACTGTTAAATTTTATGCCGTACAAATTGGCAAAACGAGGAAGAAGGCGAACATTAAGAGTCCAGAGCGGCATCTTAGCCTTACTGAAAATGCAGATCCTCGTCTAAATCGGTTCAGTATTTTGGATGACACCCAAGATAATGAAATGGACTTGGAAAGTTGTAGTACTGATGAGCTCTGCGAGCTCCCTAGCACTAGCAAACAGGCCGCTGCCGTTGCAGCAGCCAAAAAACAAGAAAGAGTTGCCAAAGTATTGCCTAAGCCACCGCCAATTGTAATGGAAGGTGTTGATAATGTGAACTTACTGATGGAATGCATCAGTAAAATAACTGATATCAACAACGTAGAAGCCAGAGCCTCGTTTGGTGGAGTCATGCGACTCTACGCTGCCAACGCTGATACCTTTCGTAGCCTAGTTAAATGGCTAGAGGAGCAGCAATATGAGTTCCATTGTTACCAATTGAAAGAAGAGCGACCATTCAGGGTTTGTGTGAAGGGGCTGCACCACAGTATGCTTCACAGCCGCATCAGAGACGAGCTGGCCAATATTGGCCATAAATTAATTGATGCGCACTCGCCACTCGCCTAAGCGCAGAGAGCAAGGTAACTCCGATGCAGTACCAGTTGATATGTTCTTTCTGAACATTGCTTCAGCGCCCAACAACAAGGACATACTCAACATTAGAAAATTGTGCAACATGAGAGTCAAAGTGGAAAAGCTCCGCAAACAGACTGCTGTTGTGCAGTGCCATCGCTGCCAGCAATTTGGACACTCGGCCAAATACTGCCGCAAGACGTATGCTTGTGTAAAATGTGCGGGTGAGCACCCTGGCAGTAGTTGCACACGGCCCCGCAGTGAGCCTTGTACTTGCTGTAATTGTGGGCAGCAGCACCCTGCAAATTATTCGGGATGCATCAAATTCAAGGCGTTCCAGGAGCGCACACGTCCTAAACGTGGCATAAGTGGAAGAAAAACAGTCAAGGAGAGGCTTGTTAATGATAGATTTGTTAGCGAGAGGCTCGAGACTCACGCCACTGCTAAGGGTAGGCAGGCAATAGCTAACGTCTCCTATGCGGATGTGGCAAGAGGGGCATTGCAGTCTGTGTTACCACCACAGCAACAGCAGCAACAACAGCAACAGAGACAAAGACATCTCAATAATAAAGTCCAGCAACCTGTCTTGGATGGGAACAATATTGAATCCATCATCCGAGCACTTAATGAAAATATTAACTCGCTGCGTCTGATTCAGGAGAAGCAGATGAATATGATGATGATGATGCTGCAGCAGCAGCAACAGCAGACACAGCAGCAGGGGCAAATACTCAATTTGCTCACTGCGCTACAAGCGCAGCAAGCGCCATAATGATGCCACTGCGCATACTAGTGTGGAACGCCGATGGCGTGTCCACTAAGCTGCTTGAGCTGGAAAGCTTTGTACAGCGACACGAAATAGATGTCTTACTTCTAAATGAGACACATTGCCGAGGTAATAGTGCGCCTAAACTGTACGGATTTGAAGCTTATCCTGCAAATAACCCTAGTGTGGGCAACGCTAGAGGTGGAGCAGCGATATTGATCAGGTCAAGACTGGTGCACTTTCCGCTGAAACCCGTAGCTGTTGATAAAATTCAGATGGATGGCATCTGCTGCCATTAACACTGCACTTGGAGTGATAAATTTTGGAGCGGTTTACTGTCCTCCAAGATTCCCTTGGACAACAGAGGAGTTTTCAGACATTTTTGAGCAGCATGACTCCAAATGCTTAATTGCGGGTGACTGGAATGCAACACACTGGTTGTGGGGAGCAGGCAGGAACAACCAAAGAGGCAACGCATTAGCGGATCTAATCTTCAAAACTCAGTTTAATACACTAGCCACAGGAGGTGCAACGAGATACCCGTATGGCAGAAGAGGTGCCCCTAGTTGCTTGGACTTTGCTTTAACGCGTGGCATTTTAGGCATCCATGCAAATATTCGGTCGGTCGTTGAGCTTAGCTCCGATCATTTGCCCCTAATAATCACGCTAGACGCCTCTGCGATGGAATATCCTGTTGTGGAGCGTCTGATATCCAAGCACACCAATATGGAGATGTTTCAGTCGCTGTTAGAACAATCCTTGCATCTTAATATGGAATTAAGAACAGGGAAGGATGTAGAGGATGCCATTGACATATTTGTCGGCAAAATAAAGATAGCAGCATCAATAGCTACGCACAAACCACCCAAGCGATTAGTTGCAGCCAGTATTCCTCTCACAAGTGAGATCCGTCAACTAATTTCTGAAAAAAGACGGCTCCGCACTAGGTGGATGAGATCTCGGCACCCGCTAGACAAGGCAGCTTGGAACAAGGCCCAGACGATTCTCCGGCGTGCGTTGTGTGACCATAAAGCGGCATGGTTTGACGCGCGGCTTGCTAACACAGGCACGGGCAGCGAAGCTATGCACTCTTTGTGGAAAACGACGCGCGCTATCAAAAGGAGATGCTCCAGAAAGGCGCCTCTAACAGATGCTAATGGAGTTTGGTGCAAAACAGATTCTGAACAGGCTGAAGTGTTTGCGCAACATTTATCAGAACGCTTCAAGCCTTTTGAGCTAGCCAGCCAGCAGGAGGTACTCGAAACTCAGGAGACCCTAGAACAAGCACTCCAAATGGACATGCCCATCATGCCTTTTGCCCCAAATGAGATTACTGCGGTAATTGGACGCCAAAAGTTGAATAGAGCGCCTGGGTACGACGAGATATGCTATGCTACATTGAAAGCTTTACCAAGCCACGCTATCCTCTATATAGCATTAATTTTTAATGCTATTGTGAGGTTACAACACTTTCCAGCTCAGTGGAAATTTGGATTAATTTCAATGATTCACAAAGCTGGCAAGCCAGAAAGAGATCCTGCGTCCCATAGGCCGATTAGTCTCCTCCCTTCGATTTCGAAGGTGTTTGAGAGACTAGTTGCTGCCCGAATTGTTAAAATTCTGGAGACGAAAGGCATAATCCCTGAACATCAATTTGGGTTTCGAGCTGGACATAGCACAATTGAGCAACTGCATCGCATTATAGATGAAATACTGCAAGGTTTCGAAAACAAGGAGTACTGCAACGCATTATTTCTTGATATTAGAGAAGCGTTTGACAGAGTGTGGCATTTAGGTCTACTGGTCAAGATAAGGAACATTTTGCCTGGACCCTACTTTGGACTACTACGGTCGTACCTCTTTTAGGAAGGCAGTTTGCGGTGCGATTTCACTCAGCGATATCTATGAGGTACAATGTGAATGCCGGTGTACCCCAAGGAAGCGTACTTGGACCGCTGCTGTACTCGCTCTACACAGCTGATATGCCGCAGCCAAACATAAATTGGGGCAGTGATCCAGATTGCATGATGCTGGCTACGTTTGCAGATGATGTTTGTGTCACATATAGGGCAACTTGTGAGTTTGAGGCAGCGGACGGCATCCAAGAGTACGCCGATATGTTTGCACAATGGGCCAGGCGCTGGAATATATGCATAAACAGCCATAAGTCTGCTAACGTATGTTTCACGCTGAAACGCCAAACCCCGCCGCCAGTGCTAGTTGATAACGTGCCTGTCCAGCAGACGAACCACACCAAATACCTGGGCATTACTCTCGACAGAAGACTAACATTTGCCGCCCATATTAGGGTCTTAAGAACTCGCATTCGAGCTGCTGTGGGCAAACACTATTGGCTGCTCAGACCTCACAACAAATTGACGCTGAGATGAGAAACAAAACGACCCTGTATAATCAAATCATTGCGCCAATTTGGAGATATGGCTGTCAAATATGGGGTCTGGCGTGCGATAGCCAGATCAAGCTAATCCAGACCGCTCAAAACAAAATATTGCGAGTGATTACTGGCTGCGAATGGTTCGTTAAGAACACAATGCTTCACAAAGACCTAAATATGGCTACAGTGTTTGAACAACTGAACTTTCATTCCAGCCGATACAATGGAAGACTTCTTCAACATAAAAACCGATTGGCAAATAGGCTAACTGTTACCCGCCCAAGAAGACGGCTCAATAGGCGTCAGCCTTTTGATCTCATCCAGCGTACTCCTAGATCTCGAATAATTTAAAATACGATAATTTAAAATTGATCTCAAAAAAAAAAAATTAAAATTGTTAAACTGTTAAACTGTTATAATTGTTAATTATTTATAAACATTAATATCCTATGCTTAAGTTATAGTTAAGCCGGCGCGCCCCTATTGGTGGCTGAATTTTGTAGACACTAAGGTTATAAAAGAAGAATTTAAGATAATTCGGTATACCTTGCTAAATAAATTAAAAAAAAAAAAAAAAAAAAAAACAAATTGGCAACCCGCGCAAATAACGTTTTAAATTAAGCAAATAATGCAATATTGTATAAAAAAAGTAAAATTTGTATTGCATACTCGTTGGCGCTTTTAGTTTTTCTATATGGCTGTTATTTTGCAGGGATATTCGATTCGCGTTGAAGGCTATATATATTACATTTGTGCAATTGTTATAGTAGATTCTATAAAGTATATTTATTCTAGATCATGTCCTTCCTTATGAACGACGAGAGCGCATAGACTATTAGAGTTAGCGACTTCAAGTTTTAATATTTAGTCTATTCTATACTTTTTGCAGTGTATTTTTGTTACTGAATGAATTTGTATTTTAAGCAATACCCAACCTTTATTGGCGAGATTTTGCTTGCAAATTTTTGTCATTTAAGTGAAGCAGTCTGTACAAGCTATAGCGCAACTCTAAGTCGAGCACACTTGACTGCCGCGCCATTTGTGTTTTTCTACATATGTAAATATTTTTTTAAAATTATTTTTTTATAATAACATTTGCATACACTTTATAAAGCTTTTATATTCATTACAATATATTATAAAAATAACCATTAATGATTAAGCATTATCATTGTTTTGCAAACTTAAAACCAAAAAAATATGCACATCAAAAATTAATTTGCATTATTAATCACATAATTAATAAAGAACTCTTTTAGTTTTAACATTAAAAATTATGTATTTGTTAAATAATGCATGCCAAAATTTAAATTAATAAACAATTAAAACATTTTAAATATAAAAGAACGCATTAGTCGTGTGTGCTCGACTTTGAGGCACCTTAAACATCATTCAACTCTTGGTTTCTATGGGTGATATATTTCGAACTGAATCCAAATGGAGAAAATTAAAGTAACAGCTCGTAAGGAATCCAATTTAAAATTGTTTATTTTAAATTTTCCATTGATTTAAAACGATGTGAAATTGCATTGAATACCCGCTAATGCAAGAGAAGAAGAAATTCTTGCATTTTCCACAAATCTTGAAAATGAATGCTTGCCATTCCGCGTCGTCCAACACATTCGCCTTCCGCTATATTCTTCCATACAGACAGAACGATGGACTTAAAAGAGACATTTAAAGAAAATCGTATCTCGGAAGTTTATTGAAAGAGTAAGAAGAGGTGTCTTGAAGTGCTCATTCGAAAACCGTATACATATCCATGTCATATCCAAATATAATTATCTTAATACGGTAATATAAATCATATCATGGCGTATAACTTCCAGCTACGGAGGACGAAGTGCGAAGTTCGAAAAGTGTACTGAATATAACTTTTAAAGAAGCAGCTAGACAACATCCAGGAATGGAAGATTGAAGTTTCCAAAAGCAACAAAAATGGAGATAATCCGTCTAACATCAAATAAGCTAATCGATACTGCAGCAGTTAGACGCATTTCAGTAGTAGTTAGAACCTCAGTTTGTGTACGGGTGGAATGAAGGTGCGAGTAGACATTAGTGCCAGCGGAATCGAGGCAGCTGTAGTTTGAGCACTGGTGGAATCAAACTGCGAGTAGACATTAGTGCCAGCGGAATCGAGGCAGCTGTAGTTTGAGCACTGGTGGAATCAAAGTGCGAGTAGACATTAGTGCTGACGAAATCGAGGCAGCTGTAGTTCAAACCGTAGTTTGTGCACTTGTTCGAAGAGAAATTTTAGCCGGCGGAATCAAGGCGACCGTAGTTAAAGCACTAGCGGAATCGAGGTGCGGGTGAAGGAAACAGCGCCAGCAGAATCGAGGCAGCCGTAGTTGGTACCGTAGTTGTTTGCACGTGTAATAGTACAATATAAGGAGTTTTTTAGAGAAGGTATTGTATACAAGTGTACAGAATGGGGGCAGATAGAGAGTAGCCCGCATTCTTATAGTATAAGCGTAAAGTTATTTTCCGTAGCCATAAGACGTAATGTAAGTATAAATAAAATGTATGAATTAACCTCTAACTATCGTAGTACTAGGTCTTGGTCTCAATTTAACTGAATAAATTTCTGTTGAGACGGACTCTGGGCATACGGTGAGAATATCCCATGATGATGGGATGATGAAAGACATTGTTCTTCTGAGGCAGAAAGGCGAGCAGGTTGGCGCTTTACCCACACACAGAGTTAATTGAATATTGGAGAATTCAAAAAAGTGGAATACTATGGAGCATATGAAAAAAAAAATTATACAAGTTTATTCTCGATTTTCTTTTTCAATCGGTAGGATAGTCTCCCACGAAAGTAACGGTACTTGCCTAACCACTATTTCCCGGATAATAGTTAGGCAGGTAATTTTTTTCTAGTTGGTAACTCTGTCCTTATTTATGATGCCGATTTTTAGAGCGATCAGTAAGTAGTATGTTTACATTAGCTGTTAAAGTCAGTCGATCTCAGTAGTGCTTAGCGATTTTTTTGTAAATGACTGAAAATATTGATCAACGTATTTATGTTAAATTTCGTGTGCTGAAACATTGAAAATGTTGCAAAAGGCTTTTGTTGAATCTTACTTGGATGGCCTTCAAGCGTCGTTCGGTCATGGCCGCATTCAGGGAATCGCACCAGCTGCTGTAGTCTTGTGCACGTTGTTGCTAGTTGTTCTGAATGCCAGGTATGTTGAGATCTCTCCATACGTGGTCATTCCAACAAGCTTCCGGTGGTCTTCTTTTACGTCGTCCACCAATTAAGTGTGGGCCACCTCATGTATACCATTGCGTGTTGAACTTCTTTTATCCATTCGAATAAAGTGACCAGCCCTGTGTAGCTACTGACTATGTCAACTCCATCAAATAGCTCATACAGCTAGCGGTACATAAGAAATTTAAAAAGAGTTCGGAGAGGTTCTTTCCTATGCTGACCAGCCTTGTGTATGTGATAGCGTCATCATGCAAAAACGAACGATCTTTGCTGGAATACCTAGGGCAGAAAGGACGTCGAGATCTTCGTTCAAATCGGCGTATAATCGACAAATAGGGGTATTTTCCATGATTTGTCGTAATGTGAATATTTGGTCATTGGTCGACTTTTTTGATCTGAAGCGACACTAATATTTTGGTGAACGTGCTTAAATTAGTGATATATCGCGCACCTATTAGTGATATAAATTGTTAAAAAATGGTCGGTAGACTGTTGAAGACATGCCTCGTTCTGGATGGTCTTCAACGAGAAAGTGAAGGAAATCGTTGTGGAAACTAGCCATGTGAACTTGAGAGATCGGCTATGTATTTAAGATGTCTAAATATTTGGATATGCAAAGCCTGAAAAACAAATCGATAGCAGGTAGCTGCAGATATGCTGGATCGAGCCAATTAGAATCATACTGAGCCAATTTGGATCCAATATCGAACGCATATTTATTGCTGACGAGTCATGGCTTTACGAGTTCGACGCACTTACTAACCACCAATCATACGAATGTTAGCTTATTAAGAAATCTCCAAGAAGTATAAAGGTCAAATGACCTAAACAGCTGCTGTAAACACAGTGGTTGATAGATTGTGCTAAGAATTTGCAGCATAAATAAGGACAGTGCTACTCATCTGGATAAAAGAATTATTTCCTGCCTAACCACTACCCGGGAAAAAGTTAGGCAGGCACCGATACTTTTTTGGCAGGGTGTACATGACTATTGGTAACTCAAAAAAAAGCGCAATGTGTATTTTTGAACTTAGTGTTTGTACACATTCGCTGAATGCACTTCTGCATACTTTTCTCTTTTTTTTCATCCTTTTATCCTAGTTTTTTTTTCTACTCAAATTGAAGAAAAACGAGAATCGATTACGATGCTAATAAATTATGGAATCACATTAAAAAGTAGATTTAAGAACATATAGTAGCCACATGGAAACATTATTCCCATTTTTTTTTCATTTAATAACAATTAACAAATGAGCAATTATTATATGGTGCCTTCAACTCGCCTTATTGCGTTGCCTAAGATTTAACATTTAAGTCTTTATTGTATTAAATATGCCTCTCAAAAAAGCGTTACAAACTGTTTCAAATAATAACTTGACACTTTTTACTCGATCTGTGCAGGGCATAAAAAATCTGATATGCGATACAAATTGCAACAAAATATAAAAAGTGTAAAAACTATATTTTAAAAAAATAATAAAAAGCATCACACAAATTTTTTTCTGTAAATATTCAAATAAGCACAATAATTAATTTCGATTTTGTATATTGTATTCCCGCATATTCATTTATTTATATATGTACATATATATTTTATATATTTTTATTTTTATTTTTTATTGATTGCATTTTAAATAATGTTTTAATAATAAATATTTAAAACAGACACATTGCATAGCAACAAAGCAAATAAAGCAGGTCTTAAAAGTATGCAATTGCCATTCTTTTCAATGTATAAATATTTTTTTTTTATATTAAAAATTGTATTTTATTTAAAATGTTTTTTTAAAGCTTTTGTCATAGGGTTTTTGAAATCGGTTCATTGTGGTTTATGCTTTATTGCTATTGTTTGACAAGTGCAGGCAGCAGGAAAACAAATATCGAATAGAATAGATTTAGCTGCAATATGAGTGAATAACTAATACACTATAAATTATAATAATACTATAGTATTATTAACTAGCAGAGATGGCTTGCGCTGCTACACCCTATTTTTGTCTTGCTTTTGTACAGTTGAGAGACATTGCAAAGTAAGAAATTTTGTATATGTCTAGATACAGTTTGAGGCTCTTGTATAGCATGCAGTTTGAGTAGCTTGCTGCATATGTCAATGGTTTTAAAAGCGCTGGCAATGCAAACAGTTGGAATAGCGTTAGTGTTTAGCAAATTTTTAAGCATAGAAAATTTTTGTTTGGGACTATATTCTAGTAAAAATGTTATATATTATACAATGCTTATCATATACACTACTTCATACTAAAAGACATGTAGAAAATCACAAATATTTAGACGCATATAAGTCCTGCATATAATGGCTTACTTTAGTTAAATATTTTTGTCTTACATTTTTCCAATAATATTTTATTATATTCTATTATTAAAAACAAATAAATAAATATAAAATAGAAATACTAAAATTATACGAGACTAAATGCATTTGTATAGCTTAAATGAAAATATGCTATTTAAATGATTTTTTTACTGTTTTTTATATTTATTTATTAAACTGTGAGCAATAAAAAATATTCATAATGCGTGTATTTTCGAAATGCAACTTCTTTGTTTAGTATAAACATTTGCCATCTGATGGATTTGTTTAATTTAGTGCGAGTATTCAGCTAATTGTTTTTAAAACCAACCAACCTTTGTCTAAGGTTTTGATCGATTGCATTTTTTTACTAAAAAATAAAAATCTTTTTTTTATGTCAAAGCATAAAAATTAACATTGGTTTAGGAGCTGAAAGCCTTAATAAAATTGGTTTGAAAAAAATTAAATAATATATTTTTTAACTTACTTATTTTAAAGCTGTTTTGCTCCTCTCTAAAGCCTTATTATGAGATGACAAAATACTGAAACAGCTCTAAATTGGTATTATATATGTTGCGAATGGCAAAACAAAAACTCAAAGTATAGCAGCGTCGCATTCTTTGAGTTTGTTATTGACATTTCGTGATAATTTCATTCAGTACCAATAGCTCATAGTTCGTAAGGCCTTCTGATTCCATCAAATTCGAAGTAAAAGTTTGAATCCATTACTATTTGGTTACGGTAAGTCGAGCCTAATATATGACCTTTTGCGCTTGGAATTAGTCGGAAGTGATGCACTTTACTTCACCGGTCTCAAATCATAGCAAAAAGACACTTCACCGATATAAAATCGCCTGTCCACGTCTCTTGACTTCGATCCGTAATGCCGTTCAACCAATTACATTATTTTTTGATAATTGTCAATGCTTTGAAATGCTTCAAAGATGTTTTTTCTATCAATTCTAAATGAATTTTCAAGTTCTGGTTGGGTTTGGCATGGATCTTCAACGAGTAGTGCTTTCAATTAATCTTCAAACTTATTTATCTCCGTGCAAAAGTTCCTCCCGTTGAATTGAGGAAGGTTTTAAGAATTTTGAATTTTAACTAAACTTCACCAACATCGACTGTTGGACTTTTATCTAGGATACAATTGTTCTGCGAAATTATATATATAAAACTTAAGGTAAGATCACTTGAGACTGCATTATATGAAGTGGTAAGCACCATAGAGAAGACCAATTAAAGGAAAGAGTTTGCGTTGGCAGCGTCCCTCTATATCAAGCGAACATTGAACAATGTCAGGATTGAATTGATATCGCCCTACGTTGCAAAAATTGGATCAGCATCCGGAAATCAGTCGACAGCTTAGCAAAATTTTACGCTGCGGATGTAAGAAAGAAAGTCACAAGTGACACTTTGCAGGGAGGAGAGATATTTCCTCTAAAATGAATGATTAACTAGTTCTAATGATAATCGGCAAATTCTTTCGCACACTCAGTGATGTCATGGAAAATGCACTACCAAAAGATGGGTACTACAGATCGATCCATAGGTGAAACGCAGCATTAATTAACCAAATAATCCAAGTATTTTGCCATTTTTATGTAATTAAAACTCTTATGGAGGAGAATATCTGAGAATTCATTACTTTTACAGGTCTATTCTATTCTATAGAGACTTGGTCTAGTAGAAAGTGGCTAATAAGAAGAAGACTGCCCATAACTAAGATCCTTGAGATTCACTTCAAATCGGCTTCAGACACCATATAAATTCTTGAATATCTTAGCATCTCCGAAAGGTATGTAACAGTCAGAAGTGCAGCTAGACTCCGCTAGCTACATCAGGCCATGACTTCGGAGCTATAGCACCTTCCTAGTATTCGTAGAGAGTACGGCTGCTAGTAATAAGGGTGACTATTGCGTATCAATGTTCAAAAGAATGAACTATGTAACCAAAATTCCAAGGAGAGATGACTAGAAGCAATCGTAGCTTCTTACACACAGCCTATCCGACTTATGTAGCAAAGGTGTCAAGCAAAAATATATGCATTCAGGCAAATAGCTAAGCTGAATTAACATCCTGTAGGCAAATTCAAGGTATATAATAATTTACCTCGACAGTTATGCTGCTATTAGGGTTTTATAAAGTTGTGCTCAAAATCCCAATTCAATCGAAGCTAGTTGCTGGAGCTAAATCAAGCACAACCACATTCAATCCAACTCATCTGGGTTGCTAGACATTCTGGCATACCAGTGGGGACTGAATCCACTTTACTATAGATTTCTGCAGTGACTTATATTTATAGATCTTTACAGGATATCTCTAGATAAACTAGGAACAACAGAGAGTAAGTGAGTAGATAGTCGGAGACTACGTCGAGCTGTTATGCCTTTAAAACGGCCTGTCCTGGCTATCAAGCTGATACTATCTACCGAATTGTGGACATCTAAGCTCCTACTTGTGAACAAGAATATGTTCAGTAAGCTGACGGAAATCTTAGCTGGATATTGGAACCATTGACCAAATACACTCCAATGATACAGGCTTCCTATAGAACTTCTGTCATACCTCTACTGATGAAATGAATAAAGATTGATCGAAGTCCTAAACGGTAAGTCAAACCAGCAGTGGCTAGTAACTGGCATTGACTAAATGTGCCTATAGACGAAGTCAACCTACGTCGAGTGACCAGATTAGCCTAAGCTATGTCCTATATATAAACTAAGAACTGCAAGCATTACGAAAGGGAATATATACATTATTTCCAGGAAAAGATCTGCCGCTGCTGTTCTTGCTAGTACAAAGTTATTTGACAGATAAGACTTTCTCTTTGGTCCTGGATGGGAAGAAGTCATCAGTCAAAGAAATAAAGGCTGGTATGCCACAAGGAAGCATAATGAGCGATATGCCCACAGGCTTATCGATTAATATAGATGACTCGGATGACCTAATGATCGCTACATTTTCTGACGATACAGTCGTCCTGACCTGAGTTAAATGTGTGTACATTGCTACCGATGCACTCCAACTATATCTTCGAGAGTTTGGACAATGGGAAAAACGCTGGAACATCAGTGTAAACCTTGACAAGTACGTTAGTGTGACGCATTCACTATGCAGGGATGACTGACCGGGAGTATACCTTCCGGAGCAGCTTCTGGACCACTAGCCTATACACGAATATCTGGGGGTCTATCTGGATAGGCGACTCACTTTCAAGACGCATATCAGCAGATTAGTGAAATCTCTCAGCGAAAGGATACGCCAACTGGGTTGGCTCTTAAACAGCAATCAGATGCGCGGCTCCGTAGAACACATCCTGCCGTCCTAACCGACAGAAAAGGAAAAGATCTTTGAGTTTAACAAAGGCACATACTACCCATTAGTACAAAACGTTGATAGGCTAGGTAAGAACCTCTTCGATCCTTTTGATACCAAGAGAGATTTCAGACAAGGTGATGCGCTGTCGTGCGACTTTATCAATCTGAATTCATCCTACTTCAGTGCCCGGACATACAGAACGAAGTGATGCTGCTCACGTACGCCAATGACATTGATATCATGGGCACACACATATACATAGGCAAGGCGTTCTCAGAGTTTGAAAAACAGTCGCGGCTTTAGAAGTGAATGAGAACAAGAAGAAGTACATGGTGTCTTCATGGCGTCTTCATGCCGTCATCGCATCTTGGACGGTTGGTGACGATGGAGAATTTCAACTTCAATGTTGTAGAAAACTTCTTCTAGTTTGGATCCGAAATAACCAGCAACAACAACGTCAGCCTGGAGATCAGGCGAAGAATCATGTTTGCAAATAAATAATATTATGAAGTATTGGCAGTAATATTCTCTCTCAAAAGACGAAAATCAAGATCTCGTGTCGGTTCGACAGAGGCGTGGAGCGGGTTTGAGTCAGATGAAACGGCGTTGGAAGTGAAAGGATTTTTGATTCTCTTACAGTTGGCGACATACTAAACTAAATGTTGTTACTTAAAATAAACGTTTATAAATATTTATAAGAATTTTAAGATAAACAATTCTTTAAGCATATTTTAAAGCACTTTTAAAACAATTTTCAACAAATTTAGCTATTCATATGGAAAATATTATAATTTATAACGACAGCGCTTAAAAGATACTCATGCAACACTGAAAGCATGTTTAGTTGCCAAAAAAACAAAATCAACTAACATATAGACACCCTTTTCCTTCAACAACATTTGGCACGCAACACTACAACATTTTTAGCTAAAGATACAAACAACAGCAACAAAATAGTCCAATGAATTATTTAAGCCTTATGAATTAATTATGACATTAATTGGTTATTTTATCATGTGGAAAATGAAGACAACACTGCCGAAGCATTCATGAATATGTGAATTGATTAAACGTGACACGGACGTCTACTTCTACTACTTGAGATACTTTTGTATCTACACATAGGCACACACATTTGCATAAGTAATCAGTTGAAAACCAGTAATTAGCTATAAGCAATTGTCTACATTTAATTTGTCGCAAATCCCGGTGGAACATTTTTGAAATGTAGTCCTCCCAAAATAACTAAAAATGGCGCTGTTTGTGCGTTAATGTGCTAGCTTCGTTGTCATTCCCTTGCAGTAGCTAAGCAATAAATTGTATGGCGTTGTCATTATTTCGCTTGAATGCGTATTTGGCTTGAGTAGTAGTGGTGTGCCATTACAGATAAAGCGCGTTCCTTATTATAAAAGGGGGCTGCTGTTGGTTGCCACGTAACATAAAATCATTTGATAATTTATGCGAAAATTATGTGACAATTGCGCGCTGAATGAGATAATTTTTATAATGGGCATTACTGTTGTTTGTGGTGTCGATTTTCGGCAATAAAGTGTTTGGATACAGGTTGAAGTTGAATAAAAGGCGTACGAAGAGGAGAATGTTGTACATTAAAGGAAATTGATATTGAAATATTGTTGTCAATTAAGCTTTTATTTATATTTAAAAGCAGTTAGTAATAAAGCAAATTCAGCTAAATTAAAAGAATATAAATTTCGTATAGCAGCTTAAATACATAACCTAAAAATATATACATTTTCTAATAAGCTTTAACATTTAACATTTAAGCAACGCGTCTATCAATTTCGCTCTGACATTGAGCCACATATAATTTATATGCATATAAATTCAAGTCTAAAGTAGCACATTGCGTCTAAAGAATTTAAATGAAATACAAGCAGTCTGAAATTTATATACCTATGCGACATATAAACCATTGATATGCATATATATGCCGCATTGCAAAGCATTTGTCAAATCAACTGATATACGTTGACACGTACAAACTCGTATGCCGCTCTATATATATATATTGTATAAAGATACAAAACAAACTCACAGCTACAAAAGTATCTCAAGCCATTGCTATACATGTATATAACATATCCTGTCACATACCTTGCCATACAGCCTCAAAAACATACCAACCCATATCAAAGCTTCCTGTTTGCTGCTACACCTGTCGGCACATGTGCCACCAAATGAAAAGAAAAACAAACCCATAGAAAGGAAATAAAAACACACACAAAACTGAGAAAACAAGACACAGAGTCTCTAAAAAGAAAAAAAAAAAAAAAAACACAGCAACAAGAAAAACCATGTTTGTCACATATTGTGTCACATACAACATACAACTTTCGAGTTAATCGTTACAAAGTTAAACAAACACAAATAGATTAGTTCAAAGTTCATTCGTTTGTTGGTCGCCGGGTAGGTCGATTCGGTTGTTCTTTCCTACATTCAATCGTTCGTTCGTTTGGATGTCAAAAGTCAAATTGTGTCAAATGGTTGTAAACGTTTGAGCTGTGAGGAGTATAAACAAAAAAAAAAAAAAAAATATATATATACATAGAAAAATAAAACGCAAGCAGTTTGTTAGTTTTGACAGGTAGCTATGGCTTACAGCGTACATTTTATACGCTACAACTATTTGCTTGAGTTATATATAAAGTCAAAGGTTCTTTTCATATGAAATTATTTACTACGTCTGAGGCTTTTTAAGTTCCTAGCGAACTTGATCAACATCAAAAGTGGAATCGATATACATATGTCCGTCTGTCTGTCTGGCTGTTTGTTTGAACATCAAGAACTAAGAGACTTTCAATTTAATTATACCCGTCTGCAGTTAACTTGCAGGTGCCTAAGTGGTGTTGTGCACTTATCCTGTAAACCTAATTCTTCTACTGAATTTTTGTATGAAAAAAATTTTGTCCTCTTGTTAATTTAGAGATAGAGGCTTTAAGTTTAATTAATTATACGCTGCTATTGCTTCTGCAGTTAACTTGCAGGTGCCTAAGTGGTTGTTGTGCACTTATCCAGTAAACATAATTCTTCTACTGAATTTTTGTATGAAAAAATTCACTCCTGTTGTTAATTTAGCTTGAAATTTATAAAATATTCCATATAGGTTCAGATATTACCACTAGAAGTGTTAGCTCCTATACAAATCTGTTCTTATTTGCGGGGCTTTTGTATAAAAAAATATTGTTGTTATTCTAAATTCAGTTGAAAACAACAAATTTAATCAATTTTTCATTAAATCTAATAAAATATTTCATAAAAGTTTACATCGTACCACTAAAAAGAGTAGTTCCTATAGAAAAAGTCGTGCAGATATGAACATGTCCGTCTGTCTGTCCGTTTGAATATCAAGAATTAGGAGATTATAGAAGATGGAGCATTCAAGTTTAAATATTTCGTTTTTCCTGTGCCTTCTTCAGATAACTAGTATTCAAGGCATGCTCTAACTTCACTCTAAGGCATAGTATCCATAAAAGCTTGCGCCTACTTTTTGAGTTTTTGTTTGAATGAATTATTTTCTTTCTTATTTTAGCTAAAACCGTCAAACTTAATAAAACTTAAATTCGAAAAAAAAAAAACAATTCTATATAGTGTCCAGATCATTCTACTAGAAAATTAGTCCAATTCAAATCTGTCCTCCATTCAGGAATTTTGTATGAAAAACATTTTTTGTTATGTTTTACACTATGCTCAATAAAGTAAGTAATGTGGAAGGTGCTGCTTTTTGTTCCTTAAAGAGATTTTGCAATTACTCGAAAAATTTCTCAAAATATAATTCAAACACAATTATTCGATGAACGCTTAATTGATCACTCGAGAAGCCAATAATGTAAACTGTTTAGAAATTGACTTAAATACAAAAAATATATATATGCGCTTTGAACCCTTAATGTCACAAAGACCTCTGAAGTTGATAATGAACTTACAGAAGACAACTTCTAAATTAACGCCTAATGTCTAAAAAAAGGCGAGAGTTCAGACAGCTACATATCTCGAATCTAAGCAACGCCTCAAAGTAACAAAAAGTAGTTTAAATAAAGCTTTTAAGTTGGAGGTAAGTCTGTCTCGAAAAAAAACACCAAACGGTGCAAAAGATTTCATATGAAAAGCTCATAAATCTATCAAACCCCCGATAGAGTAAATATCACCAATAAAAGACTTTTTGGAAACTGTGCTCGTAGTGAAGAAGAGAAAGCGAAGATTTTTGCAAATCACCTGCAATTAGTTTTCAGACAGATGAATATCTCTTAAATGAAATTAAATGTACATAAGAGCTTTGAATGACTGTCCTGGACACAAACAGAACAAGCAACTATATAACCAAACCATTTCCAACAAGTATTCAACTTGTGTAGGGTATTATATGAAAAGGTGTAGTTAACAGTAGACACAGTTTGCACTCTAACCCACTGTACTACTTTTAAGTTAGCAAATGTCTCTCTCTTTTAGTTTATTAAGTAAAGTGACTACTTTGCTGTCTTTGACAGTTTTCCTTTAATGTTTTCTTTATTGTTTTCAGTTGGTTTGTTTTTATTTTGGTTTGAACAGTTTCTTTGATTTAAGTTCAATCACCTTGATTGCGTTTTGTTTTAAGAATGAAGTTTGATGTCCTTTGCATTGTTTATACAACTGATTTTCTGTTGTTTTTGTTGTTTATTTCTATTTCCGTACAAATAAGCTGTTGTTGTGCTTTGAATAGTATTTTTTTTCTTGCAATATTTATTGATTGAAAGTTTTTCTGCTTTTAAATTTAATTTTTTTTTTACGTGAAAGTCTACTATTAGAGCGCAAAACTTATGCAAGTTCATTTTATCCTTTATGCTTAAACATTTCCTTTGCTAGTAATTTTTTTTTTTTTTATAACAATTTTATTTTCATTCAATTTCCACATCAAAAGCCATTTTGCACTTGATTTATGCAACATTTTATGAAAATTACATTTTCCTTTTTTTTTGTCGACATAATTTAGTGAGGGGCATCATCAGTCTTAAGAAATCGAGCGCCACTCAAAAAGCCAACAACCTCCCCTTAAAGCAGGTCTTTTTGTAACAGCATCACTTGTCCAGCCATCAAAACGCAACGCAGCAGAATTTTCTCCATTGCTCCTTTACAAATCCAACAGTCCGAGTCGTCGAATTGACCACTAAAGATGCCGTAAAGCCGCATAACATTTTCTTTATATTTCAATATGGTTTTTTTTTTATTTTTTTTTATTTTTTTTGTGCTGGCAACATTTTGTGGCGCATTATAAAAAGTGGCACTTGAGTGGCACTCCGAATGGGTTGGATTTTTTCTTCATTTTTCTTCGTTTTTTTCGGTGATTTTTTTTGTGTGTAGCATATTGTAGCTGTAATGGCTGAAGACGCTCGGTTCAATAGGTGAGTGGGTTGCTTTTAAGTGCTTGGCATGACGATGACGACCAAATTGTTGAGCGTAAATGATGTAGTAAATAGAAAATCTTACAAGAAAAATGTCTTCATTTCTGAGCTGTTCACTTAGCCATCGAGTGGAAAAATGTTTTTGAATTGGTCAATTGCTTCCTTACCTCAAGCATTTTTTGTTTTAGCTTTGAAGTTTATAGTTTTGTTGCTTTTTGACTTAAATGAATTACATTTTAAGTTTAATTTAAGCTTATTTATTTAATTTATTAGAAGAATGTTTGGGCGTTGATATAAATAGGAATATTTCAATTGGTTCTTGCATTCTTGTCATCACTCGACCAAGCTAATTTCTCCATTTTGGCAGCTATTCAAAATAATTCAGTAGAAATGTAAAAGTATTTCTACATTAATCATTGCGTCAGAGTACTACTCTAAGGCTGCTTAGAAATGGCATGTTCTTTACTAAACATTTCAGTGCAACCACTCTAGCTGCAATAATTTAAGTTACCCCACCACCGAGTTAAAACTTTATGAGAGCTCAATACTGCATACATCAACCCATTTGATAACTACCTCAGAAATTAAATCTTTAGAACTCAGAGCTCAAAGTTGAAAATGGGACGAGAGTAGGCTATTTGCTCCTTCATCAGTCACTGTTTGTCCATTAATGACACAAATGAATACTCGAAAAGCAAAGCCTTATCAAAAAAGGATATTTACGTTAGTACTCCGCTTAACGAGTTTTTCAGCTATACAGATTTTCCTAATATTTTTGAGGACTACCATTTAACTGAGGAAAGAAATTAACTGCTTTGTCTGCTGTAATCTGACAGCCTTAAGGAAATTTGAGCTCTATCTATGGCTCACATATTCCTTCGCATGCTATAAACTTAAATACTCGAAACTGAAGAAGTTGATTCCAATGACTTAGAAGAAAGAAGCTTAATGATGTGTTTTCTAATATAATCCGTCGTAGTCATTGACTAAATGTAGCCATTAGCATGCTGATTCAATGAAATATTAGCAAATAACATTTTGGCTAATAGAGCTTGTGTTAGTTCATACTAACCTATCGGAACTCAGGAACGACTCCATAGATTTATCTGAAATTTTGCTTAATGAGTTCCAGAAGTAATATTCTTTTACAACCGTTAATTGGCAAAATTAATATCTCAATATAGTTTGTTTTAGAGTTCAGCATAGCTACACTATTTAGAACATCGCATATTGGTTAATTGTTTCAAAGTTATATAAAACAAATTTTATTTTGACTAATAGTTCCTGAGTTTTTGTATACTAACCTATCGGAACTCAGGAACCGCTCGATAGATTAGCTTAAAAATTTTACTGTGTGAGCTATGACAAAATCAAGAATAATATTCTTCTGAAACAATTGGCTGAAATGGTAAAATATTATGAATATAGAGGGTTTTTAGATTTATTTTTAAATATAAACTAGAACATCACAACTTGTTTAATTGTTTTGAAGATTTATGAAGATATCAGATAACAAATAACATTTTGGCTTATATTTCTTAAGTTAGTGCTTAGTAACCTATCGGAACTCTGGAACCGCTCGATTGATTAGTAAACAATTTCAAGAATAAGATTCTTTTGCATACGGTAAAGTGGCACGAATTACACCCGTACGAACTACGTCGTAAGCAGTCAAAGACTTTAAAGTTACGCTCTATGAAGTCATTGTTGTTATACTCGAGACTACGCTAAATAAGAAGCGCGTCTGCTTATGATCAAATCAATCTGAAGAAATACGATCCCGAAACGGATAAGCGTTCCTCCAACACTCTCAAATCGCAGCACATTTCATGTTGTATGATGACGATTAGCAGCATTGCCATGAGGTTAAGACTCAAGAAACTCAACAATTGACCAAAACTGGTAGAGAAACTCGTTAAGGCACTATGGCTTCTGTATCTGTTGTCGCATAAGGAATCTATGATGGACAAATTAGAAGAAATTAAATTTAAGTTGAAGGAGGTCTTGTATCTATCTTCTGCTGTGGGACACATGTAACTCCTCAATCATCTGCCCAATGCTATACAACCCACTTTTCATTAATAAACAACGTTTAACATTTTAGCTTGGCTTAGTTGTAGATTTATTAATATTAATATAGAAAATTATTATGGTTCAGAGTCAAAACAAATTTTAGCTCTTTAAATAAAAAGTTAAATTTTCAACTATTCAACATGTCTTCCCGACCCGTCTCTTTTTCGATTTTTCTCTTCCTTTCACTCAGTTGTATACCAGCAAACTTTTCATAATCAACATATGTGAACAAACTAATAGACAACAAAAAAATTTATAAATTTTAAATATGTTTACGTCGGATAAAATTGCATATATTATATATAATACATACTGTATATACTTATAAATTATACATTTCCCTAGTTTGGCAAACTATTTCTCATTATCAAATTTGAAGCATTACAATATGAGTTAATTAGCAACTGCAAAATACAGAACACACAACAACAACAACAAAACATGTAGAACAAGTTTTTAACCTAAAAAATAGTTTATATATTTTAAAGTTAGCCAACTTATCTAAAAAATTTACCGCGTTGCGCTAGTTTCATGGAATAAAATTTTATTACCAATGGCGAACTCGTTATGAGTGACTTTAGCAGTTAGGATATTTATAAACGAGTAGTTTAAAGTGCCAGGAAGAGACTACAAAAAAAAAAAAAAAAAAAATATTTGTACAGCAGTATGGAACTTATAATTAATTACTCAGTGTCTTAATTTTCTGTACTCCTACGAAACGCTGAAGCATTTTTAAAGCCGTAAGATGGCAATAAACTAGGAAACAACAAAAACAGAGCAAGAAATATGTCTGCATATGCAAATGAAATAAAAGGCAGAGAGAGAGACTTGGATAGAGAGAGAGAGAAAGAAGCGGAGAAAGAGAAGATGAAAGAGACGTAGAAAAATAAAGAGAGGGAGAGATGATGTAAAGGCCCCTTAATACTATTGACTGGTCTATCTAGTGTAGTCAGCGCTCTAATCAGGGCTCTTGCAAAAAATTACGTTGAACGTGTACTTGGCTGGCACATATCTGGCTCGAACGATTAGTCTGTAACAATAAATGACTCTAGTTGTTGCGCTATTTTCGCAAGGGCTGGTCGTTGACAGGTCACGGTTGATGCAGAGCCGATTTGTTACTAATCAGTGATTTATCAGCTGGCTTAGGAATTTGGCATCATTAAAAGGTATTGTCTCAGCTCATTGCAACGTTGCGGTCCCATCAAATCAACAAATTATACTTTCTAAATGGATAGTAATTCAGGAACTTAAAAAATTGTCTCACTTTTGGTGTAGCCTTGTTATGCATTAGAAACAGCAAAGACGAGAGCTTTCACTAATTGCAAATCTACTCTAGAGCCATAAATAGGACGAGATTCGCTGCCAAAAACTTTTTTCCTTCATTCATACGGATACACTGAAACTGTTATTTGCCAACAAAATTCAATGACTTTAATCCTAAGCGTCATAAGAGCCAAATAGCCGACCAGTTGATGTTCTGTGAACATAGAAGAAGCCTTTTATAAAACATCTCATGCAGAAGAGAAATATAAATACTTCAATCATTAGGTAGCTAGTAAAACTAGTAGAATCAAATATAGTCGTAGCTAATATTCTCTCCTCTCCGCAATATTTCCTCTTCTGTGAAGCTTTGTATTCGATAAACTATTGGACTTTCTAACAGAAAATGTCATCGAATGCCAAGGCTATGCTGATGATGTAATAATTATCTGCAAATAGAAATACGCAGACACACATAGAATGGCCATCAAGAGCACATGAACTTGGTGCTCCAAAATAGGGCTTAGTATCAATTCAGCAAAAAAAAACCACAACTGATCGTTTTTCTATGATGTTTAAGCAGAAAGTAATAGAATAATTCTCCAAGGAGGTCAAATATTACTCTCATGTAATTGACCTTCTTGAAGATTTCTACCAAGGTTCCACATGGAAGACCCAGATCCACATGGAAGATCTTTCTAGCAATGTATTGCATTGCTAGTAAGAATTTCGTATGTACTCCTAAAATAATGAAATAGTTGTATCTCACAATGGTCAGGCCTGTGATAAATAAGGGCGCCATTGTATGGGTGGATAAGTCTAAACTAGCTGTACCCAGTAAACAGAATTCAGAGGTTAGCTTAGTACAGCGTATGGCGTGCTTTTATATCAAAAATTGTTAGTGAGGCTTACATAAACAAGAGAATAAGAGAGTAAAAGACATCTTGACGGACGCCCATCCACTACTACTATAACCTAGTGAGAAGATCGATAGAAAGAACCATCTCATCGGAAGATTTAAAGTAGGGCTCAGTACTAAGGAACAATTGGAAAACATAGCAATGAAGCTGGTTTATTGATGGCTCCCTAACAAAAGAAGAAACTGGCGCAGAAGATTTTGGATCTACCACTAAGTACTTTAAGGGAAGTTTTATAGTATAGTAGCTAGAAAGCTTTATTAAGATTACTCCATAATGGGTATGCGGTCAGGCGAGCATATCAGGTAACGAGTAGGCAGACGACTAGAAAGAAGAGGAGCAGTATCTCCCTTAACGGTTCCAGAATCATACTGCGGACTCGAACCAGGTATAATTAGAGTCCTAAAAAACATAAGGCCTGGGACCTTCTCCAGGAGAAATGTGGAGGCTTAAGTCTAAGTAAAAATATTACTGGGCCCTTATAATAAGAAAACATCAAAAACAGAGTCAAGAATAATAGTTTAAGAATGGTTTCAGGCTTTCTGACTGAACACTGCAGACTGTAGAAGACACATATAAAGTTCGAATCGAGAGTGACAGCACTTGCAGATTCTGTCTAGAAGATGACGAAATTCCGGAGCATATCTTAGGGAACTATCAAGTTTTGAAACTAAGGCTCAAGAATCTTTTTGAGAGACAAGACAGAAAGAGACAAGAGACAGAAAGTTCAGCGCATCCACTTAATCCAAAATAACTTGTTCACTTTTTCAGGGCTGCAGGACTGGATAAAGTGTTGTAGGTAGACACTAGGACAGAAAAGATCAGCAAAAGTTGCAGTGCTTACTAGCCATTAATAATAATGAACGTACTCCGTCCCACATTGGACTAATGGCCAATTTATAAATTTTTGATAAAAAACATTTAATTTCCCCATTTCAAACACGAAATGAATGTCAACTCAAATACTCACAGTAAAGCTCTGAAAGGCTGCTTCCGAGTTTATTTGAATGAAAAAGTTGGCAGGGTTACATCGAATGCGTAAGCTCATGATATCACCATTTTAATTAGTTCAGTTAATATTATTTTGAATAGGTTGTGTATGAAGTCATTTTCAAAATACTTAATATAAGGCTACAATGCATTTGATTAAGCAGTTCCACTTCAATATTTTGAAAGCGTCTTTGACACAAATATTTTCTTTTAAATATTTTCCAACATTTTGTTTGGTCAACGCTAATAATTTCCCTTCATCTCTCTTTCACTCCCTCTAAATGCCATGCGTTAATTGAAAATTGCTGAAATTTTTGCAGCAGCTTAATTGGCATGATTGGTGGTGCTACATGAACAATGGCATGCCAATAATTGCGCAGAACACCAGAAACGCTGGCAACGCTCGACACAGTCAAGTCAAATAGCGAAACAACATCCAACGACTGACTGCCCTGTCTATTCCTGCGTAAAATACCAGAATTACAAAAATATGCACAAAATGTTGAATGACATTAAGCAGCAGACGAACGAAATACACAAAATACTTTGTCAAAGAAAGAAATTGGAGGTCGGTGCGACGACAACGGTGACGACAACAACGACGACTATTGTTCAATGTCAATTTCAGCAGACATAAATTGAATTTATTTCGGCAAACAACTCAATGCCAAGAACCAAAGTCACTCATTGCTTATTGATTATACCAATTTGTATGCGTTGCCTTGTACCAGCAACGAATAATAAGATGAAGAGAAAGAAGCGCTGCCAATTTGTTTCGCATTAGTTGTAAGTGTCTGATTTGATGTCGAATGTTGACCACTGTGCTTATGTTTTGGCACCACAGGACATACGCCGACGAAAACAATTTGTAAGCTAGTTGACACACTGTGTTTTGCGGACTTTATATATTTTTTTTTATTTCTATAAGATGACTTAATGCTGTTTAATAAGTGGTTTTGAATTGTATTTATTTGGCGAACTTATTGATTATGTATGAACGTAGCAATTGTACGCTTGATTTGAGTTTGCACGTAATATTAAAATGCTATTAGAGCGGGCATATATGTATATGCCAAGTTGGCAGCACTGTTATTGAGCTAACTAACAAACAGTTTGCCTAATTTCATATAGCATACTTTTAACTGTTACATTTTAATAAACTTTTGAGCATTCCTGTCAAATAAAAACCAATATTGTGCACAGCAGCAAAAACTCAACTCAACAAAACTGTTCAATAATAACCACAGCATGCTACGACGACAACAGTCACCTAAACATGCACAACACTGTCAAACTCGTCTTTAACAGCACAGCATGCTGCCGTTTTAAATTTTCAGCAATTAAAACTTTATAAAATTTTCAACACAAAGCGTTACCGCATTTAACAAGTAACAAGTCTTCAACTTCAGCTGGAACTTCATGGAACTTCTTTCGAGTACAGCACAGCTCAAAAGCGCCACAACATCGATGCAAACTTTTTGAAAGCTACTGCTACTGAACAGTGTTGTTGAAAAGTAGACATCAAGTTCGAAAAAAGTTTTCACGGAATTTAAGACGAGTTGTGCATTTCATGGAAAGTTTTATTTTTAAAGTAAATTTAGTTTAAAGTAAAAATCTTTTTGCTGTTTGCTTGTTTGTTTGTTGTGAAAAGTGTGAAAATCACTGCATATAAATTATTTTTAACTTGCTCTGCACTTCGCTCCTCTCTCTCTCCCTCTCTATTTGTGGTTGCATTTTGTTGTGGTTGCACAAACTTGACAGCTCGGTTTGTCTGCATTCTGTAGTGACAAAATGTTTAATTGCTCGTAGTAAGTTAACTTTAAAGTGCTTAGAAAGTTTAAAAAGAAGCAGAATTTGAAAATTTTTAATGTTTCTATTTAAAGTTTGTTTAAGAATAAGCTTGAATAATATTAATATCAGCAGACAATGTGCAATAATTGACAGTTGACACGCGTATTGTGTGCCCAACATTGATTTCCGGTATAATGAACTTAAAGCATACTTTTGGGCAGCAATGAATTTTGAAAACACGTACAAGTACGCTAAGTGTATAAAAAATTTATTGCAGCCTAAAAGTATGCCTTACATTTTTATACAGCACAAACACAAGCAAGTAAATAGTTAAAAATTCGTTTCAAATTTCAAATGCAAAAATAAAAAATAAAAAAAAGCTAAACCAACTAAATGCGCCAAAAAACACCAATACAAACGTTTAGCTTATTTGCAGTGCACTCAAAGCGCTAACTAAGCGCTAGCTAAATCCACTCAAGCTTCTACTTTTTATATATGTACAAATCAATAAATGTCTGTATTACTTGAATATTAAATATTTTTTTAATAAAATTCAAAGTCGACAAAATCTAGTAGAATTTTTAATACCAATTTGTTTAGAGTATAAACTGCGCGCTCATTGCCACTCAACGGAAGTGTAACCACACTGTTGAGCATATCGAAATCCATTCAGTAGCATTATTTTATTATAAACTTTTATACATATGTACCATAATAGAAGCCCTTTTGGTTCAACTCATGCATTCAATTTCATAATCCAATTTTATGCACTTTTGACTATGCAAATAAATTATTTGCAGTGTGCACAGGACGAACTGCTAAATAGATTTTTCTATGTTGGCATTTTTTATAAATATTTATTTTTTTTTACTGCACTTGCTATTATGAAATTTTATTTGTTGATTGAATTCTTCATGACATAAGCAGTTATGTGCATAAAAAAATATTTTTTATTTATAAATAATTCATATTTTTACATACGCTGCCTATTAGTTTGTTTTGTAATATTTTTTGCAGTCTATGTAAATATTATATAAAGAAAAAATTTGCTTTACTCAGCTTCTAAATTGAATTGAATTGCTTTATGTATGTAATATATGCATTTGCGGTCTATTTGGTTGCAAATTGTCTTTTGTGTTAACAATTTTTGATTAGAAATTGGTATTAAAAAAATGAAAACCTAAGAAAATATTCATTTTTGTAAGTGTAAAATATTTATTTTAATTAATTGTATTTATTTCTTTAATTTCATTTCTTTGAAAAAGCAATTTAATTAAATTATTTTAAATTTTCTTCATAATTGTCTAACAAAGAATCAGACTACTGGTCGACTTTGCTCAACTATGCTACACCATATCAGTTCCATCACGTCTTCTTCTAATATGATACAACAACAATTATTTTTGTGGTAGGTTTATTCTTTAGGGTTACTAAAATATATGAAAGACTATATGTGTCGACTGTGACGAGTTGCAACTCAAAAGAATGTAATTTATCTATTTAATCTTTTGAAAACCAAAAAATTTTATATGTGTAGGGCAGCACTTTATAGTAGATTATTTTAGTATATAGTCCATAGTTTAGAGTCCCAAGTTTTCTCAAAAGTTTTTTTTTGTTTGTGTTTCTATTTCTACTTTTTTTTTTTAAGTGAAACTTCTTAAAAATCGTTTGATTTGTCAATGAAACGAAATGCGTCACGATAAAGACAGAAACATATAAATGTATTGGATTAAGTCGTCGAGAGAATGAGATAGAATATATTACATGATTTCATTTTCTCGATCTCCTCTTTGTGTGTTGCTTTGTAGCGTTCCCCCTTCGTCTACTAAGCATTGTCCATACGTATGCGCCTTGTGTAGTGAGATATATCATTATTAGAGCATTGCGCAAACACATGCTAGCCTCATATATATGAATGATAGATTTTAAAATGTAAATGCGAAAGAGTGGGAGTGCATAACATAACATAATATAAATCAAGTTGTGCACTATGCTCATTTCAAGCAGCCGAATTTCAAAACTAAATCTAATCTGAATCTAAATCGACTTGAAAAGATTAAAAATTGTTTGTACAATTTTTTAAATGTAAGAAAAGGGATGTGTCTGTTTACCTTTAACTGCTAAAGTTTACAAACTCATGGAAAAGATCTACAAGTAGACAGAATAGCATCCTCGACTCATTTGCTTTTTCTTGCCGAGACGTGATTGAATAATGATGACATAGAAGAAATCGCAAATTTTAATATTGTTGAGTGAGGGCAAACGAAGTAGCAACTTAATACAATGTAAATGACCTATTCTAATACTCCTGTTACTCAATATCCATCTCAAACTCTCGTAGGCTTCTTTTCAGAAGTTTAACTTCTGCCGCGTGTGATTTTTTTTTTATCCTCTCTGCAGAGTGAAGCATGAGTTTACAAATTTAATGGTGTTCACTTTGATATTTCAACTTATTGCCCAGACTATTTATAGCATATAGCACCTTCGATTACGTAATGCATTTGCCATATTTGGAGATCATTCAGATTTGGAGAGAAAGTGTTGGGCCATTATTAAGAACACGTGTACAATGTCATGCCCATTTCATACCTCTGATAGAGGCTTTAATGAGGCATAACAAATACATGACATGTCATGGCTCTGTCATGCCTTACCCATGTCTATAGAGAGACTATAAAAAGCCATGACAAAGACATGACATGTCATGGCTTTGTCATGCCTTCCCCATGTCTATGTCATGACTCTGATGGAGGCTATAATGAGGCATGACAAATACATGACATGTCATGGCTCTGTCATGCCTTACCCATGTCTATGTTATGCCCATGTCATACCTCTGAAAGAGGCAACAATGAGGCATGACAAATACATGACATGTGATGACGCTGTCATGCCTTCCCCATGTCTATATCATGCCCATGTACCTCTGATAGGGGCTATAATGAGGCATGACAAATACATGACATGGCATGGCTCTGTCATGCCTTCCCCATGTCTATATCATGCCTATGTCATGCCTCTGATAGAGACTATAAAAAGCCATGACAAAGACATGACATGTCATGGCTCTGTCATGCCTTTGATAGAGGCTATAATAAGCCATGACAACGACATGATATGTTTTTCCTCTGTCATACCTTCGCCGTGGCTATGTCAATCCTCTGAAAAAGGCTATAATAACCCATGACAAAGACTTGACATGTCATGGCTCTGTCATGGCTTTCTCATATCTTTGATTCTGCCCAAGGGTCAGCATTTGTTTAGGATGACCAGGTACCAGGTCGATATAATATGATCATTTTGAAAGGGGAGCTGCTATACATGTCAAAGGCTAATTTTTATTACTTTTAGTACTTAAAACTTTTTTATTATGATCCAAATTAGCTTAAATTGCACGTTTGTGGCTTGTATAGACTTATGATCCACTTGATTGCATTTTATTATCTAGATAGCAGATAGCACCTGCGATTTGCAGATTGCAGAATGCGGAGAACAGCCTTTTAAAAACTGCTTAACAACATTATTTGATAAAATTAAAAACTAGTTTCAGATTTAGTAAAGAAGTCATCATAATCTGTCACCATTTTCTGATACCCTACTTTAATATGCTACTACAAACAGCAGCACGATTCAGCATACACTGATTAGCACCATTTATATCAGCCAATGTCTAACTTTAACAAAAAAAAAAAAAAAAAAAAAATGCAAAATAATTGAAATCGTCAAAATGTGCTGTGATTTACCCAAGCCTCTCAATTTATGCGAAATGCATAATTGCAACGTAAAATTTTTGACAGCTGAGTTGGCAGCGCCAGTGCTTACACTACTGCTTACCAGTTGACTACCTAACTACTTACTACGACGATGCAGTTACATACAACAACAACCAATAAGCGCTGTACACACTCCAACAAAGTGCTTTATGCTTTATACAATAAGAAGAGAAAACTGTGCAGCCAAGTGAAATCAATTAATCTTGTAAGGGGGGGTTTTTTTTATTTTATTTTTTGTACTACTTGTACTCAAAATTCTTGTCGTCGTCGACTACGACGACGTCTTGGTTGCACAACACATTTTGCGCTTAGAGCCAAGAACCTAGTTGCAACAACTTCTTTACATTGGCGCTGCTTGAATGTTTGTTGTTTGCTGAGTGAAATGTTTCAAAAGTGCAGTTTGCCCGAGCTATGAAAAATGATATATATATATATATATATATATATATATATATATATATATATATATATATATATATATATATATATATATATATATATATATATATGTACCTATATACTAGCACTTTTTGGGTGCTTTCTTCTTATTATTTATCAAGCTTATTATGAAAGCGAGTAGTTGCATGAGTATGTGCTGCCCAGCATTGCTTGTGCTACTACAGTTTGACATAACGCGCCTTTTTTTTTTTTTTCTCTTTTTGGGGTTTTGTAATAGGTTGGCAGCACTACATACTACATACATACTTTCTTTTTGGCGTTGGTGATATTGAAAAATTATTGCTTTTTATAAAATAATGCTATAAATTATTCGTATTACATTAAAAATTGTTATTTTTAGTGCTGTTTCGCTCTAGTTGTGCACATTATTTGTTACAACTTTTTCCGACGCACTGTAAGTTTTGCTTTTTCTTTTTCGCCAGTGTTGATAAATTGCATTTACTTACTCATGAGTCCGGTACAAGTCTTGCTTGCTTGCGCTTGTATTATAAATTAATTTATTGTAGTTTTTGTACAATCAATTACCTAAAAAGAGAACAAGAAATCATAGAAGGTATATAAATTTATTACAGCCACGTTTTGAGTTTACTATTTGTTAATTGAAATTTAATATTGTATTAAAGTCAACTTCGAATTATAACAGTCTGTCCGACCGTCCGTCCGTCTGTTCATATCGTTTCATTGATTTATTATGAAATTTAAGAGCCTTTCGCGTGCTCATAAAGTGTCTGCTGCAAGTTAAAGGCTATCAAATTGCCGACAGCTTGTGTTCATTATTTTTGCTGGCTGTACGATACAACGTCTGCTTTATGAGATTTATGTGTATTTGCCTGAAAGTGAGGAGCAAACGTGGAGGCGCACTGAGCAACTGTCAAGACCGGAAGTCGACAAAACACTTTGAGACTAATTTGAAGTGAAAATTATGTGATTAGCTGTGAAAGGATAATTATGATTTTTTTTTTTATTAATTTTAAATATTAATACCATGAAGAGAGTTATTTGTGTATATAAAATCTTTAATGTGAGGCATTCAATCAATATGGCTAGTAGGTGCTGCTGACTGTAATTATTGTTTGAAAAGCATTTATTTGAGCTTTAAAACTTATTGAGTAGCAAAAAAAAACTTCAAAAAGTTTTACAAATAAAATAAAAATTTTAAATTCAAAATTGTACTAAAATGTCACAAGAAAATTTAGCAGGCAGTGTTAGAAGAAGCAGTGGTGGAGCTGGCGGTGGAGGTGGCGGTGGAGGTAAAGGAGGAGGACGTGGCGGTGATGGTTCAGGTGGTGCTAAAGGTGGAACAGGTGGTGGCAGTTCTGATAAAGACGATAAGAAAAATGATAATAAAGATAACAAAGATCAAAGTCGTGATGGCAAAGATGGACAATCTGGTAGTAAAGGTGGACGTGGTGGCGATGGTGGCGGTGCTAAAGGTGGTGCAGGTGGCGGTTCTGATAAGGATAATAACAAAAATGATAATAAGGATAATAAAGAACAAAGTCGTGGTGGTAAAGATGGACAGCCTGGTGGCCCTAGTGGTGGAGGCGGTGGTGGAGGAACTGGAGGAGGTGGCGGCGGTGCTAAAGGTGGTGCAGGTGGCAGTTCTGATAAAGATGATAAGAAAAGCGATAATAAGGATAATAAAGATAAAAGTAGTGATGGCAAAGATGGACAATCTGGCAGCAAAGGTGGACGTGGTGGAGATGGCGCGGGTGGTGCCAAAGGAGGCGAAGGTGGTGGTAGTCGCGCTAAAGATAATCAAAAGCAAGAAAACGATAAGAAAAAGTAACAGAATTGTTATCAAGTAGTAGCTGTCTCCCAATGTTGGATCTTCAAGTAGCACAAATACCAGATGTATAAGCTTCTACATCTGGATTAACTCCAGTAAATTTTTTCATCAATATTTTTTTATATTTGAATGACAATTGCTTAATCTATATATGTATTATGTATATATTAATCTATATATGTATTCTCTTGCAGTAATGATTTAGAAACAATGATGTAGCAATTTTCCAACACTTCTAGTTGACGTCAACCATTATCGATAATTGAGTTCACAACAGATAAACATACAGGCAAGGTTCGCTGGGTAGTAACGTCCTTTCAATATTACAAATTTTCTGTATGAGATGGCATCTTTCCAGCTCTGCTACAGAACTGCACGGATGTTTTGATCGACCCCATAATTTGCCTTATGAGGACTAGCCTAAATCTGTGTTACAACCAAAATCATGGAGGAAGATATTTAAATTCAAAAATATTATAGATCTGTCTAACTTCCTTTATTCTGAAGACAATCGAATGACTAATCGATTGTAACACTTGGCACAATGTTAATATATTATCCCTTCATCTATATGCTTGGGAACTATCCAAGAAAAAAGTGTCAACTGGACCAGAAAACGTATTTTTTACTGGACTTGAGGTATTTCTTCAAAAATGATATAGATCCACTATATCACAATGATAAGACGCATCTTCACCTATGCCTAAGCTTTGTATGGAGCCCTAAACTTCTGAAAAAAAAGATTGCATTCTAATGTATGTCTTTGGACCATTTAACAATGTCTGCAATATTCAGAGATTCACATATGATTTCCGAATCTCAAACTTCAGCCTATGAATCCAAACATCTGGACTGTATCTAATATTTAATACGCTGCAAAAGTAAATGGTTCATCTTTCACGCTAAACGATCGATTCGCAAAAATTTAAAGCATTACGTTTATATATGATTCTCCATAAAGTACCAAAAAAATAATAAAAAAATGGAAACGACACAAAAGCACATAAAAATCAGCTCATAAATATTTATGAATCCTGGCATTTTACAGCACAACAACGACCAGCGACAACAAACAGCAAAAAAAACGAGCACAATATCAACAAGGACAACAAGGAGTCAGTGAATTTTATTAAATACATACTATGACTATGACTAAGAGTGCAAATTTTAGCATTATGATGCTTCAAAACGCGTTCTGTGCCAAAGAGACACTCAAACGAATTATAATAAACCATAAAAATATAATAAAAAAAGGACATTGTACAGAACGAGAATATAATTTAAAATACATATATATAAAGCAGCAGCAGCAAAAAAATTTAAATCAAGTATGTGCAAACCGAAAATTCAATTCTGGTCAACAAGTCTGTTAAACAACTCTCGAAACAAATCAGCGCCACACAGCGAACCAGCGAACGAATGACAATGACGACTCATTTAAATTAGATTTGGGATATTTCACAAACAACGCGTAAAGCTTTTTTTCTGCTGCTGCGTGGAGTTGAAAATTTAAAAAATAAAATTTATATCATGTGAAAGCAAACTAAACCCAAACGTATTGAAAACAGCGCAGTCACGTTGGCAATACTGAAAGGCAGAAAAAAAGTGGAAAAATCTATAGACAGATCACTGGCGTCGCCGTCGTCGTCGTCGTTGGCTGTATGCGAAGTGGTTTAGGGTTGCTTTTTCTGGAGGCCAAGTGGGCGCATTTTGTTTTTTAGCCGCTTGCACGTAGATAAACAAATGGGAATTGTGCTGAAGAATATATATATACGATTATATAGAAAGTATATGGTGGGATAGGACAGCAACGTTAAATACGCTCCTCCAACGTGCCTCAATGAAGCAAGCTAAAATTGCGCTTTTTTTGCTTTAGTTAAGAGAAATGAAGGCAGTTTAATGAGTTTTGCAAGTGTAGGGTTGAATAAAAAACCATATCTGCGGGAGATATTATCATTTAGGCACTTTAAAGAAGATTTAAAAAAAATGGTGTAAAACCAAAATTCAAAAAAATTAAACCCGAGCCAAGGATCTTGCAACATCAGTAACCAAGAGCTCCGCGATTTTCAAAGAATTTTGTTCCGCCGACTCCCAGGTGGACAAGTTGAAGATTTTGCCCTCAAGACGGTGACTTTTGGTGTGAATTGTGCACCCTATCTCGCAATTCGAACGCTCCACCAGTTGGCTCAGGATTGTATCTCAACATATCTCGCTGCAACTCAAATTCTCAAACATGAGTGCTATGTGGACGATATCTTGTCTGGTGGACACGAACTCGAAGAGGCACTCGAAGGGCAGCTGCAACTTAACGCAGCACTCGCCTCTGCAGGCTTTCCCTTAAAAAAGGTGGCAGCCAACCATAGCTTTCTATTAAAACATCTCCCCAAAGATGTTTTACTCGATGCCGAATTTCTTCAAATTGAAGACAAAAGCTCTACCAAGACGCTAGGCATTCAATGGAACGCAGTCTCAGATTCGTTCTCAAAGCACTCCTATCAAGCTCTTCTGCAACCAAACGGCAGATATTATCGGCAGTAGCCTCGCTATATGATCCTGCTGGCTGGTTGGCACCAGTCGTTATCCTGGCCAAAACTCTCATTCAACAGTTATGGCTCGAAGGCACGGACTGGGATGAATGCGTGAAACCCCTCGCGCTTCTTAAATGGTACGCATTTCTTAGTCATCTAAAATTCATTGAAGATATTCACATCCTGCGATGTGTAAACTTCTCTCCCAAGCATACCACCCAGCTTCATGGATTTTGTGATGCCTCGGAAAAGGCGTATTGTGCGGTTCTCTATATGAGAAGCGTAGATGCACTTGAAAAAATCTCAACAATTCTATTAGTCTCAAAAACTAAAGTCGCTCCTCTTCAGACTATTAGTGTCCCAAGACTTGAGTTGTGTGCAGCAGTTTTACTCTCTAAACTGATTGGACACCTATTGTCTCATGTGAAACCCTTCTCACACAAGGTTTTCTTATGGTCCGATTCTTCAATCGTGCTCTCCTGGCTACAGAAACCTCTCTATGCATGGAAGACATTTGTAGCCAACCGAGTCACTCAGATTTGGAATAATGTGGGCAACGGCAGATGGAGACATGTGCGCACGGATGAGAATCCAGCGGATATTGGTACTAGCGGATGCACCCCCCATACACTAAGCTACTAATAAATAATTAAAGCTAAAAATTTTTAACGAAAATTAATGTTATTTTTGCTAATCTTCTCAAAATATAAATAATTGGAAGGCAAAACCATGACGGATTATCAAAGCAACTGCTTCAGTTTAAGAAAAGCAAATTTTCTCCTTTACATACGAAAAACTCTTCTATACACCCTCGCTAACTCAAAAACAAAAGCGCGCGCTAAAAACCAAATATGCAAAGAGCAAGCAAATGAAATGAAAATGTGTACAATTAAAAACAAGGGTCGTCAACATAAACGTAAACGTCAACAGCATCGTCAACGCCATCGAAAAGTTTCCAAAAAAAAAAAAACAAAAAAATCCTTATTTATATTTTGACAGTCGACCGTGATAAACAAAATAGTCGTGCAGAAAAATACACACACATATACACTTACATATACATATTGCGCAGGATTTTGACCATTTTTTCACTATTGTATGCTTGTATATGTGTACGCCATGTTGTATATCCTGTTCATTTGTTTATTTAGGTGCAAACGCAATGATTAAAAATAATTTGCGTTGAATTTTACAAAACTTCACAAAAAGTTGTAGTTGGTGAGTGTAGTCATGTGGGCATGGCAACATTTTGGTGTTGCCCAGCATAATTGGGTTGTAGTGTTCTACACCTATATGTGTATGTATAAACATATATTTTTTGATCATGCACTTCATGTGTGTTTTACTAGTTTCGAGCTAAAAGTTTAAACATGCGTAAAATGTAAACAGTCGAAATTTGTTTGTTCAAAAGTTTAACAGGCGTGTCAAAATATGTGTTTTAATGATTTCGTCCTTTTAAGTTTAGTGAGAAAGATTTTCGAAATTATTTTATAGCAATTTGATTGCTGAGTAGAATTTTTTGCGTATCCGCAACTAAGGAAGACCTTGATAAATACTATAAGGACTCTGCAACATCAATTTCAATGATTAGGAAGTGATTTACTGAGCTCCATTGTGTTCATATTAGCACAAGTGCTTCCGTGATGGATTCCAGAAAAACCATTGTAAAATATTGTAGGCGAAACATAGATTTATCACACCATACAAGAGTCCCAGGAACGTTCTCCGATCGAACGTGCACCAAAGCATACCATGGTGATATGTTGCTCACACGATTACTTTGAAATGAGTAAAAGGAGCACCTGCAAATATTATTAAGCTTTCGGAGAGTTTCAAACAGCAAACATCTGCATATAGAATTTTTCCATAAAATTGAGAGATTCAAGAAGCATTTTCTACGTCAAGTGGAGGAAGTCGTTGCTCTTGTTCCTCCCTCTAAAGTCTACCCTGACAATAGTTGTAGTTTGTGTTTTAAGTAATTCCGTCCCATGTGTTTAATTTTATATCTTACAATTATTTCCGTAGCTATTTAAAATATACAATCACACATTTGGAATAATCCGTTTGGACTTTGAAATATGTCACAATTGTCTCATATGTAAAAGCAAGGTGCTGAAGAAGATTCTTGGGACTAAGTGGCTTAAGGCTTGTAACGAGGCACAGGACGTTGTACTTTTGGCCATTGCGTTGTATAAGGGCCTATGGTCTGTTTAACGGAGCAAAAGAAAATCCTCGTTCAATGAGTGTGATGTCTATTTAAAGAATTTTGTTGCATTCTTCCTGACGGTCTCCTTGCTCGATCATGTTGTGAATTGAATTGTCCCTGTAGTCGTTTGCCAAAAATCTGACTGATTTATTGCTCGTCGAAAAATCTGCGTTGAACTTTTGTTGTCTTTCTGTCGGGTTTCATCTAGAAAGGTTGTGCCTGCTTCCTGTCGCTTTGTCTGTTTTAGTCTACCGTTCTTCGTTTCGTAGGAGTAGGAGTTTATCAGAGAGTTTGGTTGTATTCTTCCTTACGGTCTCTTTGCTCGACCATGTTGTGAGTTGGAATGCCCCGGAAATCGTATGCCTATTATTTGACAGATTACTGGCTCGTTGTAACTAAGCGCCCTCCATGTTGATTTACTTCGAGTGCTGTGCTGACAGCTCCCTGCCGGACTCCTTGTTTGACGATTGTGTGAATAGGTCTCCCCGGGTTGCATGGTCGATATCATCTGGGTTGAGGTGGTTTTCTTGAATAAACACTGCTTCTTTGAGGGTTAATTCAGGTCGTTGTTTATGTAGTCGTCTGCTTGTCTAGGATTTCTGTGGCTCGTTCTGTTGACTTTGTTCTAATCCTGCCTTACTTCGATGTTGACTTGCTTGGTTGAGACTCTTCTTGATATGTTACTGCTCGATCGTCCGCTGTTGCTCATATGTTCGATGTTGCTCATCAGTCCGCTGTTGCTTAACTGTTCGCTGTTGCTTCTCTGTCCGCTGTTGCTCAACTGTTCGATGTTGTTCATCTGTTCGCTGGTGCTTATTCGTCCGCTGTTGCTAAACTATTCGATGTTGTTAATTTGTCCTATATGTTAGGGTTCCTGCTCCAGCGCCACAGTAACGAGGGATAGATTGTTGTACTTTTAGCCATTGCGTTGTGCGAGGTCCTGAGGCACTCGTCACAGGCTAAGGAGACTTTTATGAAAGCCTATGAAGTTATTGCACTACATGTTCTAATTAGGCAGCTCATTTACGTACCATTCATCTAAGAAAGACCCAATGTCAAAGGAGTCAAAACAATGCCATGAGAACTGCCACTGCTTGCTTGCTTTCAAATTGTACATGAAGACCAACCGCCTAAGGAAGTGATGTTTTAGTCTGTTCGCCCACTTAAAGAATTGCTCGCAAAACAATCTACTTTAAGGACTAAAATGAGAAATCATTCCATTCACCCTCTCTAGCGATCTTCGTTCCTCATGAAAAAGCAGAGAGGCGCTTGTTTATTTCCGGAGGATGTAAAACAATTTTGTGCTCAGCATTAGACTATCAGCTTTTATTGATAGTGGAAGGTGTTTCTATCGTTGCAACAGCGCAATACAAGTTTGTATGAAGCACCTTGTTTGAGAGTTACGTCGAATGAATCATAAACAGCATCCATGTGTGTGTGTGCGACGCATCCGATGAAATTGTGCTTTGTCGATCAAACACGAGGACTTGAAATCTAGAGTTATTTCTTCGGTTTATCTTTTATCAAATCCTTTTTGATGGTGGTATAGCCAGGTAAATGTTTTAGATTGATGTTCTTGCTATTGAACATTTTTTATTTTGATTTTCATTCATCTATTTGATATGTCTTCTGACTTCTGCAAATATTAAAAGTAGCTGATTGTACCTTGTTACTCCCTAGGATTCATTATAGTTGACATTCTCTTATTATCAAAAAAAGTTAAAGCTTTAAATGTTTGTATATAATTTATCATTTTCTTCATTTTGCATACGTTTAAAAAATACCCAAACATACTCTTAATATTCAAATACTGCTTATTGAGTCTTTCAGCTGAGTTGAGTTCCGATGATAAAATCAATTTCCGCATACATAGTCTCCGATATAAATCACTCTATAGACTATGTACAGCCAGTCTAAACAATGAACCAACAACAGCAAAACAAACCGCAAGAGTATTTCAATTTCTAATCTGCAAGCTAGCTTGGCTAAAACCCCAAATGCGCTAATACTATCAACATAGATACAGCGTGCGAGAGAGAGAGACATAAGAAAGACTAAGGACGAGGCAACGTATATAAAGCTCACCTGATGCAAAGCGCGGCCATTTTTTATGTCACTTTACTGTGTAGGTGTGTGTGTAAGTGTGGAAAGTAAAAGAGTTTATTAAGTTTTTGAAAATTTTTGTAACAGGTGCAAGTGAATATATAACTGAACACTATCAAAAGTCATGTCTATATAGACATGTCCGTCTGTCTGACTGTCGTATGTAGACTGTAAGAGTTAGCACCTTCTAGTTTAAATAATTCGTTGCTACAAATGCTTTTACAGTTAACTTATACTCAATGTACTTGGACCCATCTCGTAAGGGGGCTGTAGCACTTTTTAATTCCAAACAACAATTCCTTTATAAATTTAAGTTTACAGTGTATCTCTTAGTCGTGCACACTTCACTTTTCTTACTCTCTTATATCACTTTAACAAAAACTTTTTCTGTTTCTTTTTTATTGTTGTTGTTATTGTCATTGTGCTTTATTTTGTTGTTGTTGTTGGCATTGTCCTTGTATTGTGACTGTTTTTATTGGCTTTACTTTTCTTTCAACCTTATTCAAATTGACTCAATTTTTGTTAAATTTCCGGTAGCTGCTACTACCTGAAACTCTCAGGAGGCATCGCGACATGGCAGCATAGCTTTAACTGAAACTCTTTGTCGTGTGTCTGGTTTGGCTGTTTGCTTAAGGTATTACGTGCAGCAGAGTGTATCCCTTTACAGGATATTGACACAGTGCCCTAACTAAGTGTATATATATATATATATATGTCTGCACTGACAAAAGCAGTGTGGGCGTGGCAAGTAGTAGTCGAAAGGATGTAAGAATATGCGCGCGGCATTGGAAAAGCCAATTTAAAAATGCCAACAATGATTTATGTTTGTGTTTGTGCTTTCGCGTATTACATTCTTCCGTATGTGTGTGTGTGTGTGTGTGTGTGTGTACAAGTATATCCTTGTGTATTCTTAACGCTGTGCTCATGCTGTGCGTGCATGTTTGTGCCGCGCTTAATACCAAACTGCAATAATTCAAGCTTGTTGAAAGCATGGATTTCTCATACCCGATTTCGTGTGTGGCGCACATTTCTCCACCGCGCTTAAGTTATTCCATATAAATACGTTTGTAGGTGTTAAATGTACTTAAACTTGCCAGTCTGCCTTTACATATGCACGTATGTATATAGTTTTAATTTAATCAATTAATGTTGCTCCTTGTGTTGTAAATAAACCAATTAGACTCCTACTAACAGCAAATAACCATAAAAATAAATGACTTAATAGCATTTGGAGAGTTCCTTTTTGCTGTAAGCTAGCGGTAAACATGCAAGCAGCAAGGCTTGTCAGTCATAGCTGCAAATCCGGAAGCACAAAAGTGGCAAATGTCGCATAATTACAGTAACAACAAGTGTATGAAAGGACATTTAGGATATTGTGCAGTTCGTTACACTGAGAGAAAGTTATGAAATGTATATGGTTTGCAATTTTTTGGCTTAGAAGTTGATTAACTCTAACTATGCACAGCTAAAGTCCGCACCTGCAAACAGCATTTAGATATCTGCTTAAACTGAAGTTTTTTTTTTCGCCAAGTACTCTAATTCAATAATTTCTTCAAGTGCATAGAACAAAAACTTGACTTCATAGTCAAACGCACAACATTACAACGCCTTATCACACACATCAGCTACTCTGACACGACCTGACTGTGAACCCTTGTGAAGCACTCGCACTTCGGCTTGAAGATTCAAACAATTTGAAACATTTATAGACACTAGTATGGCTTGTCTTACTGTGTTAGTAATGTGCACTTTTTGTGCTCATTGTCGAAAGTCATTGTTGACGTTGTATTCCGGTTGACAATAGCTTTCACTATATACGAGTAGTGTGTGTACATGGAAGTCATTCATTCAGTCAGTCAGTGAGTCAGTCACTCAGTCAATTTCAGTTTTACTGTCGAGTCGACACTACGACACTACAAAATAACAATAACCGACAATGGCGACAATAGTCGTCGTCGAGCACTAAGTAAAAGCAAAAAAAAAAAAAAAGGAAAAAGTGTGCGCAATTAAAGTGTATGGCAGACAATAAAGGCGCCCAACAATGCCCAAAATGGAGAGTAGTGTAAGCAGTATATATTGTACAAGCAACCCATATAAAAGCTGAGCGCTGATACAAAAAGCCATTATGCGCATATGTGCTGCCACGAATGCCTTTTGCAGTTCCATATCCTGCTGCTGTTGCGGCTTATTGGGTTATGACTTTCATACTTTTGCGTCCTTTGCATCCTTTTACTCGTCCGATACATTAATGTCTATTTTAGTCAGGAAAGTTTTAAACCAACTATGGCGTTATGATAAGCGTAAATACGATTTTTATGTTTGTATGATTATTGTGCATATTTGAGAGGTTTTTTTTGCACAAATTATAATTACAATAGGAAGCAAAAGGATGTTGCTAAATGTGAGTTTTTGTGGAATATGTAGCGTAATATAAAAAAAAAAAAAAATACCTTATAACACCCAATGAACTTTACTTGGACATGTAACAGAGTTCCCAATATTGACTTGGAGCTCAACAATCAGTGTTGAGCACCTGCACCTGCACTCCGGATATGAAGACTTGAGTATTTATAACAAGCATAGGGGTCCCGATGCAGGCGTATCGGAAGATAAATAAAAAGAAGAATATACCTTATCAGTTACAAGAAAAGGGAAGAGAAAGGGCAGGAAAAGCTTTGAAGATTCTTAGAGATTTTTTGCTTGGATTTCAGATTGAAAGACTGCGAGGCCAGTTACTAATTACAATAGCAGTGCTGGTATTCGCTTCGATGATACTCGCAACTCTATGCTTTCAGTAAGGGAAGCAGCAGTAATAAACTTAGTAGTAGATGGTTTAATATGAAGGATATTGTCATTCCAGTTTGTATGGTTTGAAAGTAAAATACGGAATCGTCTGCTGAAACAAAGTTCCATGGTCATACAATCTGTTATGTTGCAGATTTCGAGTATGAGACCAGAGCTAGTCTGTACCCTCAGTGTTGCAATTGGCGCTGAGCTTTATATGAAAATATAAGGCGGGGCAGACCAACGACAAAGAATATGGCACCTGCAAGGCACCTGCACCAAAGTTTGATTCAACATGTAAGAGAAAATGCGTTTTATGGTTGAATTATAGATTTGAAAGATGATAAGATTGAAGATATTAAAGCACTTTAGTTGATTTTAGTAGACTAATGATTGAATTACTTCAATGTGTGCTTCTTCTTCAAAGTATTTACTTCTCTTAACAGAATAGCGCAGAATGAGTATCCTCAATAATTTTCCTACACAATTACACAGCAAAATAAAACTAAGAAAAAAAAAACAATGAATGAACGAAGTGTCTTTCAAGAAGAAAATCATAATCATTTGAATAGCTTGGAAAACAAACAAAAATCCCATGGAATTACTACAATAACAAAACAATTTAAAAATATATATATTCAAGTAGAATACAATTTACAACTTTTTAACATGCACAATTAAACCAGAGCTAACAAGCAAAACATTTCTCATTTGATTTCTTTATGGAGACAATCATTATTTCATACAAAATAGTCAGAATTCATGGCAATCTTCTATGGTTGATGGTATGAATAGCTGGAAAAACAAAAAGGCATGAAAGATACATATATACTACTACATAACAATAAGAGCAACCAAGTTGGCTGCCAACATTTTTATTGTTATCAATAAGCCATTGGAGTAGACAAACGAACGGCAGACAGAATCAAAGGACACAGCAGACATTCGAAATTCGATAGACAAAACGTAGTCTTTTCAACGAATTGATGATATTCTTGTACAAAAGTCAACTCATTAACAACTACAACTACGAAATATAACAATGGCGGCGAGGACGACGACGTCGACGACTATTTCGTAAAAGAAGCAAAAGTAGAAAATGAAGGCATTACAGCAAATATTTCATTGACGCCATCAACGTCAAAATGAAAATGATTTGACTGCTGGAATGTATGTCTAAATAGTATAAATGTCTGCGACTATTGAAAGAAAAACCAATAAAATAGAAAAATCATTTTCCACAAAACGATTACATCATTCATTGGGACAGTATATATGCCTGCAGGGTGGTGGGTGGACGCTTGGTCCATTCAACTAACCATTGAACGGTTATTGAACCTTAGCAGTGGAAATATTTCGCTTCCGTTTTTTTGGTAGTACTTAAATTATAGCTGCTGGGCAGAGTATGTGCAAAATAGACGTAGTAAAATAAATTAAATTAGCATTATTCACAACTTTTGCAGATACATATTTTAAGAATACAACAACAGTGCTGAAGGAGCCTGTGTGCTTATGCCATAAACTACAAACTCATACATCAATAAATTATATTAATTTTCATGCGTCATGCATGTCTGACGTCTGTCGTCTGTCTCTCAGGGCAACATTGGCGTCGACTGTCAGCAAAAGTTTTTCCCTCAACTTGACGTTACGAGTAGAGGAGTATATGCTCCATATGTATGCATTATATATATATATATATATGATTTGCTATACAATTTCTGCATATTCATCATAATTTTTTGTGTGTAGCATGGCTTACAAGTGTTGCTGCGGTTACTTGGTTAAAATGACGTACGGACGGATAAGACGTACATATAGAACACATAGCTAGACAAGCGTTGTTTTACTTATTGATGAATGTGTGTGGGCGTAGTTTTGGGCCTTGCTGCTCTTTTGCCTTAAATAAAATTTAATAGTTTATATAAACTGATGATTATCTTAAGCAGTTTTTTGGATGTTCTTTTGCTGAAATTGAATATTTTTGGCAGTTTTATTATTTTATGAAATATTTTAAGCTCTTTTAATGCATATACACTCATCGCCACTTGAATAGGATATAGCTTAAGTATAATTCCTTTATTTTCTGCTCCCAATCTAAGCATGCTAGAGACTTATTTTGTTTTAGGTTCATTTAATTGTTATAATTTGACCGGAAGAAAGATTTAAATTAATTAAACAAAAAGCGGCCAAATGCGGAAACCTAATTTGCGCCACTTGAATGGAACAACTTACAAAGAAAAAAAAACATTTTAAAGAATTCAGATTATATATGTATAACACCAAAATTACTTGTTTGAAGTATTTCAGATCCAAACAAATATGGTATGCTCAGCCATCTATATGCTCTAAAACATTACACATCCGATTTGAAAGGGATGCATACAAATTGGTCAAACTGTTTAGTGAAATGAAGTTACAAGCTAATTTGAGTTTCTAGTTTAGTTCAGGTGAACTCGAACCACTGATTCAAGTACTTGAAGTTTCAACTATCCAGAAATAATTTTCAGTGTTTATTAAATTGCGGTGAGAAACGCCTTACTTAAAAGCTTCACATTTAGGCGCAATATCAAGTTGCTATATCCACAATAGAGGTCCAAAAAAGAAAGAGCCCTTGTAAGATAGCTCATTTATTGTGTTCGACAAAAAAAATATAATTTGAGTAATAAGAAATGGCTCTCAAACCCTTACACCTGCAACTCCACTTCAAATTATGCGTAGCTACACTCAAGCACTCAGGTAGAGCTGTAAAAAATCGATAATGGATACATCGATTATTTTAAAACCGATGATTCAAAAAATCGATTTCCACATCATCGATAATCTGTGATTCTGGTGATAGCCTCTGCCTCTGATTGTAAGCAATAATAAGCGATATATCACGTAATTTGAAATTAGATTTAAATCGATTTTACATTGACATTTTTCAACCCTACATCAGGGACTTCCAAATTAAATCTTTTTTTAAGCTATGAAGAACACTAGTTGCCACTCCGAAGCCCTGGTCACTTGTGCGCGACAAAAACTCCAACTGACGAAAAAACATATCCTACCCAGGCAGCATCACATTTTTTTTAGTCCATTTCAGCCATTGCAATAATTCCATTTCAATGAATTGTCGGTCAGAAGGTTTGTTAGTGGTTGATCTCTTCAAAGGCTCTGTACTCTCTGTACTCTCTCCACTTATATGGTTAGTTACGGTGCTAGCAGAAGGATGCCCAACATAGCGTTATTCGCATGAAGAACAGGCATTAGGAGAAGTTGTGGATTCTCTACACAGATAACAATTTCGCTGGTTATACACATCAGTGTTTATGCCACCTGCTACCTATTGATATCATTGCAAGAAACAGACATATAGAGAGAGAGATATAGTGACAGAAAGAGAGATAAAGAGTACAGCTACAGTCTTAAGATTAAGGAGAAACCTCAGCTTAAAACTTTGGAACTGCCGACTTCAAAAATTATTCTCATCTATCCATCTATCCATCTATCCATCTATCCATCTATCCATCTATCCATCTATCCATCTATCCATCTATCCATCTATCCATCTATCCATCTATCCATCTATCCATCTATCCATCTATCCATCTATCCATCTATCCATCTATCCATCTATCCATCTATCCATCTATCCATCTATCCATCTATCCATCTATCCATCTATCCATCTATCCATCTATCCATCTATCCATCTATCCATCTATCCATCTATCCATCTATCCATCTATCCATCTATCCATCTATCCATCTATCCATCTATCCATCTATCCATCTATCCATCTATCCATCTATCCATCTATCCATCTATCCATCTATCCATCTATCCATCTATCCATCTATCCATCTATCCATCTATCCATCTATCCATCTATCCATCTATCCATCTATCCATCTATCCATCTATCCATCTATCCATCTATCCATCTATCCATCTATCCATCTATCCATCTATCCATCTATCCATCTATCCATCTATCCATCTATCCATCTATCCATCTATCCATCTATCCATCTATCCATCTATCCATCTATCCATCTATCCATCTATCCATCTATCCATCTATCCATCTATCCATCTATCCATCTATCCATCTATCCATCTATCCATCTATCCATCTATCCATCTATCCATCTATCCATCTATCCATCTATCCATCTATCCATCTATCCATCTATCCATCTATCCATCTATCCATCTATCCATCTATCCATCTATCCATCTATCCATCTATCCATCTATCCATCTATCCATCTATCCATCTATCCATCTATCCATCTATCCATCTATCCATCTATCCATCTATCCATCTATCCATCTATCCATCTATCCATCTATCCATCTATCCATCTATCCATCTATCCATCTATCCATCTATTCATCTATCCATCTATCCATCTATCCATCTATCCATCTATCCATCTATCCATCTATCCATCTATCCATCTATCCATCTATCCATCTATCCATCTATCCATCTATCCATCTATCCATCTATCCATCTATCCATCTATCCATCTATCCATCTATCCATCTATCCATCTATCCATCTATCCATCTATCCATCTATCCATCTATCCATCTATCCATCTATCCATCTATCCATCTATCCATCTATCCATCTATCCATCTATCCATCTATCCATCTATCCATCTATCCATCTATCCATCTATCCATCTATCCATCTATCCATCTATCCATCTATCCATCTATCCATCTATCCATCTATCCATCTATCCATCTATCCATCTATCCATCTATCCATCTATCCATCTATCCATCTATCCATCTATCCATCTATCCATCTATCCATCTATCCATCTATCCATCTATCCATCTATCCATCTATCCATCTATCCATCTATCCATCTATCCATCTATCCATCTATCCATCTATCCATCTATCCATCTATCCATCTATCCATCTATCCATCTATCCATCTATCCATCTATTCATCTATCCATCTATCCATCTATCCATCTATCCATCTATCCATCTATCCATCTATCCATCTATCCATCTATCCATCTATCCATCTATCCATCTATCCATCTATCCATCTATCCATCTATCCATCTATCCATCTATCCATCTATCCATCTATCCATCTATCCATCTATCCATCTATCCATCTATCCATCTATCCATCTATCCATCTATCCATCTATCCATCTATCCATCTATCCATCTATCCATCTATCCATCTATCCATCTATCCATCTATCCATCTATCCATCTATCCATCTATCCATCTATCCATCTATCCATCTATCCATCTATCCATCTATCCATCTATCCATCTATCCATCTATCCATCTATCCATCTATCCATCTATCCATCTATCCATCTATCCATCTATCCATCTATCCATCTATCCATCTATCCATCTATCCATCTATCCATCTATCCATCTATCCATCTATCCATCTATCCATCTATCCATCTATTCATCTATCCATCTATCCATCTATCCATCTATCCATCTATCTCATCTATCCATCTATCCATCTATCCATCTATCCATCTATCCATCTATCCATCTATCCATCTATCCATCTATCCATCTATCCATCTATCCATCTATCCATCTATCCATCTATCCATCTATCCATCTATCCATCTATCCATCTATCCATCTATCCATCTATCCATCTATCCATCTATCCATCTATCCATCTATCCATCTATCCATCTATCCATCTATCCATCTATCCATCTATCCATCTATTCATCTATCCATCTATCCATCTATCCATCTATCCATCTATCCATCTATCCATCTATTCATCTATCCATCTATCCATCTATCCATCTATCCATCTATCCATCTATCCATCTATCCATCTATCCATCTATCCATCTATCCATCTATCCATCTATCCATGAAATCGTTTGCATATTAACTAACACCTTCCACATCTATTTCTGCTCCGCCACACAAAAACAAATGTTTTTCTTATATTTTGATTTGAATAAAACTTCTTGACTTCTTTTTATTCGATGCAAAAATTTATTGAGGAAACCGGAAGCAGTGTAAGATCGAGCTGGATGAATATGGAACGAAAATGGTTTTAGTTTGCATTCAGGCAGAACAAGATATGCAAGTGTACTATTGATGATATAGACGAAATTTTTTCTTGTTCTTCCCACCTCCAATAGAGAATTTCAATGCATGAATGAAGTTCTTTGATTTGCTGATGTTACTAGTCAACGTCAGCAAAGTTCTATCGAAAAATTTGCTCCAATTCGTGAAATATTTGGTAAGTGTTACTAAATTTTGGCTGAATTTTTGAACCCAATAGAATGTGTTACCATTGATGAGTAATAAATTGAATTTCGTGGAGGATGTAAGCTTCAAGATATGGTGTACAATTTTGACTATTAGTATGCTTTGAAATTTCCTATGTTTAGAAAATGGAACCGTTTTTGGAAAACAAGTTCTAGTTTCATCAGAAAAAAAATATCAAGATTTAGTTGTCCATTTGTTTTGTGAAATGAAGGATCGTAATATAACAATAGACAATTTTTTCTTGTTTTGTTCTCTTCTAGCAAATTATACATGACAATGAGAAACGGCATTCCACAAACTGAATCAGCAGCGTTTTTGCTTCAAGCGGTAAGCAAATAAATACTAATTGAGCCATTGGGGTGGAGCACCAGTTCCATACTGTCTCGCAAGTTCACCACAAACACTTGATGTTAGGCTCTTCTATCTAATATAGACGGATAGTACAAACCACATTGACATCCCATATGAGTGCAAAACCACACAAAAAGGAACCTTCGTAAGTTTTTTTTAAAGGGAGTGATGAAGGTTAATCAAAAATATAATGCCTCAATCTCTAATAGGTATCATTGGGACGCACTAGCTCCATTGGGACGATGCCTCCAAAGCTCGACAAACAGTGTGGTGAAAACACCTGCACTCCGGACATGAGGATTAGAAAATGTGTAAGGGTTAGCGATCCAGGAGGCTTTCACTTTTTTCGACTAGACTACCACTTTTTTGGACGGCCAGGACCATGTATTCATTTTCTATGTTAGTTAAGCAATTTTAAGGTGCTTGACACATGAAGTAAATTTCTGAAAGAGTTGGGTGAGTTCCACTGAATGTAACATAGAGGGAAATTGCGAAGCGAATATTGCTACAATTTCGGGCTAACCTAGAAAGACTAGCACTATCAACATCCTTCCATAGACTGCATGATTACTACATTTAGAGTTCAAGCCGTGCCAAGTTGAAGCATTTCAACCAAGTTTGTTTAAATTTCAGTGCCCTAAAGTACCTTAAAATTTAGTTTACTTAATATCAAAATTTTAATTAGAGCTCATGCGTAAGTGTGCGTTTAGTGTACTTGTTTGTTTAATTGTATGCAGTTTATTGTATATATATGTGTGTGTATGTTCCAAAAAAAAAATATTAATAAAATACACAATTCATAGCCCGCATTAGCACTTGTTAGCCAGGCAAAGCAAGCTCTACTTATAACAAAAAGAAACTTCACTAAAGATTCGCCATTCACTTCCTGCACTCATTTTTTCCCCAGACAAAATGCGAAAATGATAATGTCTTTTGAAAGTGAAGGCGTATACTATATATATATGCAGGCGGCCGTATAAAAGGGCGCTGTAATTTACGTAACTTAATGAAAAATACGTAAACAAAAACAAAAAAACATGCCACAGGGCACTGTGAAAAGAAAAACTGGCGGGAAGAAAAAATAGAGTTTCATAGTCATCGTCATCGTCATTGCCGTGGACGTGGACGTCTACACCGTTGATGATGTATTCAACAGCTTGGAAATAATAAAGCATTCATTCGCATATATATATATACGTATACCCGTATACAAACAATTTCCAGCACACACCGCGCTCCTTGTTTCGTTGGCTGCACTGGGCAACAGGAAGTGGAAATGCTCGTTGCCGGTTGCTGTAAATGCTGCTGCCATTGCTTCTGACTTTATAAAATTTCGGCGCATTGTACCTTGTTTAACAATATAGGCGTCGGGGCGTGTGGAAATGCAACAATATCGTAGAAGTTCATAAAAGCAACGCTTTTAGCAGAGCTCAACGCGTACACAACTTTTCTTGCTCTACAAAATGCTTCACATTTGCTTTGGCAGCTTTTAAGAAAAACGAAAAAATTTTCTTAAGCTTGTTTGTGCAGCTTGTTTGGTTCTTAAATATAATACCAGTGCACATATGTGTGAAAAAGGACTTTAAAGTAATATTCTAATTGGATGCATTTTGTGGTTTTAAATATTTCAAGTCCTTTTATTTTTTGATTTTGAAATAAAAGTTTTGAAGAAGCTTACAAAAATTTAAAGCGTTATGCAAAAAAAAAAGAAAAGAGTCACGAAAAAGTGAAAGGTTTTTAAAGTGCAATAATTTTAGCAAGGATATGGCAAAGAAAAAAAACAAAACTTTTTTAGCAATGATATATGAAGAGAAACTTTTCCAATAAAATTGCAAACGAAACGAAAAAGTGAAAGATTTTTGAAATGTAAAGATTTTTGGGAGATTTGGAAAAATTTTAACCTCCGTTTCAAAATATAACGGCACGGGAGCGAAATGAAGAAAAAAAAAAAAAAAACGTCACAAAAAAGGGAAAGGCTTTAGAATTAGCATTTTTTATAGAGAGAATTGAAGAACGTCACGAAGGACTGAAATGTTTTTGCGAAAATTTTTTTAGCAATGGTAAAAAAAAACCTTTTTTAATTATTAATTTCTAGTATAGGTAAATTGAAAATGAGCAGGGAAGATTCGGAGTCTCAAAATACCAGTCAATAGCTACGATTAGTTTTATGCGGTCTATCTCTTTCAAGACTTCATGTGGCTGTACAGAGAAAGTTCGCAGCTCCATTTGATCTCAAATTTAATATGCACCTGCAAATCCTCTTTTAAAGGTGGTGAGTACACTATTCACTATTACGTTTCTTTTTAGCCGATTCCGATATAAATTGAAGTTGATAGCTCCCTACATACCAAGTTTAACTGACTTAAATTGACTCATGTGGAATGCCTCATTAACATTTGCAGTTTGCTCTCACATTTTTCACTTTTCTTACTTTACAGTTGCTGCTTAGTAATTTTTTTTCCCCACATCCGAAAATAGAGAGTTTCTTTTCACTTTATTTCTCCCTTTTTCCACTCTTTGAGCTCTCTAGTCGTATTGCTTACATCACTTTCTGTTAAAGCTATTCTGTGCACAAAATTACACTAAAAAAAAAAACAGAAAATCATATCCTTGGCTCAAAGGCACAAACACTTTAAAAGTCCTATTACAAATTTCTCACTCATACATATTTCATGCAACATCAACGTTTGCTGACGACAACGACGTTGCACACTTTCCAACTCAATAATTTTTTTACAACATTTAGCGAACCGCTCGAATTTCGCGCCAACTTTCTACACACTGACTTTGAAGCATTCAATACTGTTGGCCGTGTACTTCTAGTGCGGCGGCGGCGACTGATGCTGTTTATCATGTTGGCGTCTTCATTGCTGTCATTAAGCGCGCATTATGTTGCATGCCCACCTGCCGCTTTATAAATACGTTTTACAGCAGCAAAAGAAAAAAAAAACAAAGAAAAAAAAATTAAGCACGAATAAAAGGACACAGCGTATGAAGTCCTGGAGTAAACGGCAGGCAATATTTATAAAGAAATTTGATAAATGTTTCTCGGGGTTTATTTAATGTGCGCTAAGAAAAGCGAGTAACGCATAGCGCACAAAGAAAAGTAAGAAAAATGAGCAAGAAAAGGTAAAAAAAAAAAATAAAATAAAAAATACAAAGCCTGAAAAAGGAAACAAAGGCAAGCCGCAAACGGAAGTTAAGACGATTATTTAAGTGATTTTAATGTTGTTGTAAGGCACTGCGCCGACTGTGTGTTGAATTATTGAAAAAGTTTCATTTTTTATTTTTAATTTCGCTGTTTTTTATTTGCACAAATTGTTTGGTGCCGGATTTAAAAATTGCTCTGCTTTAAAGTCGAAATAGTCTTTGAAATATTGATTTAGCTCTGCGTTGTGTTGTTGGTTGAAATGCGACTTCGGGTACATCTCTTGGTGCTTGAAAATGATGCACTGCCAAAGTGGTTTCACTTTCTATAAATTGTGTTTCGCCGCTGGCAGATGTCTCCACATAATTATGCTCGCTGCTGTTCTGGTGTGGCACATTTGTCGAGTTGCGTCCATGATTCTTGAGCAGCGCACCAACGCCCAAAATTATGCTCGATGAAAATAGCAGAAAAATGAAGAACCAAATCAACGGCACCATTGAGATTTCGAAAGTATTAGCGGGGTAATTGGAATTTTGCTAAGCGCATTTTGAGTGGCAGCTTTTGAGCTTGTTTTTTTTTTAGAAATTTTATTGTTTTGAATTATTACGCCATGGGAATTTTTTTTATTAATTGTTAGAAAATCTTGATATATGTTTGGTGAAAATTTGTATACAATACAAGTGTTGTTTTTTTGTCAAAATTAATGAAAAATGTTGCTCTACTGTTTCGAAATTCTTTGTAAACCAAGAAAGCACATTGATTAACGGTTAACTGTTTTTTTTGTAGCATTCCCACTGATCGCAAATTCCCTGGCAACATACTGTTACCTGTAACATACACATATTTTTTGCATTAAATTGTTTATATGTAGATCTGAAACACAAAGTTTCGGGCGTCAAGGTATCATCAATACATCCGGCTTTAGAATTGACTAGCCCTGCTCAGGCGCCACTAATAAGAAAAAATTATTCAATAAAAGCACATTTAATTCGCTCTAACATGTAGGAGTGGGATATATTGCTGCAAAGCAGCAAACACCAATGCAGCAGAGATAAGCAAGTAACGACGATGACAAGACAAGAAGACAAAGAGGACAAAGAAACAGACAGTGACAGCGCAGCAAACGGGAAAAGGGTTACATAGCAGTGCGTTTGTTCAGTGAGGGCAGTTGATCTGAGTTGCTTGTGCGGAGCAGTTGTCGATCGTGCAGAGGAGTTGTCTGTGTCGTGAGGTGTTGGAGTAGTTAGTGCGAGAGAGTCGATCGCATGCATTGATGGACAAGATAGTATGAAGATATATAATGTGTAAAGACAATTAAACTAAGTTAAATATAATAATAACAAAATAATACCAAATAAACTAAATGTAATAAAAATAAACTATAATGTAACAATGATAGTGTTTACTTGAAATCATCCAAGACCAAACACTACATACATGGCAAGGCGCTTATTTTATGCTTTTCGAGCAAGTAACATACATAAATAAGGATTTGGATTTAAATGTCCCTGCTCTGGCGCCACTAAAAAAAATAAAACTGTGCGATACCAGCACATACAATTCGCTATTTCATGACATGCCATATGCTTTTTGAGCAAGTAATATAACTAAATCAGGCTTTATTAGCAAGTACCGCTGCTCGGGTGCCACTAAAAGTAAAAAAAATATTCGATACAAGCACATATAGTTCACTTTTCTACATGACAAGTCAATTATAGTTTACTTATGGACCAAATTATATTCCTACATTAGGCTTTGGGTACAAATGTTCCTGCTCGGGCGCCACTAAAAATAAAATAACTTTCAATACGAGCAAATTTAATTCACTTTCCTAAATAACAAGTCAATTAAAATTTTTTAGCAAATAACAACCATAAATCTGGCTTGAGAACTAAGTGTGCCTGCTCGGGCGCCACTAAAAAATTATTCGATAAATCAAGACGCACATCCAAAACGCTTTTAAATGATTTTCATTCACTAAAAAAAATCTACTATATATACTTTGTCTGAATTATTTTACAATATATTTTTTATCAAACAACTTTTTCAACACTTTTCTTCGACTTCCAACTGCCCTCACTATATATCTGTCTAACTTAAAGCTTCAACTAAAATACCCACACCCTGCACATTTTTCTCTTTCGATGCTTTTTTTAACTGGCAGCACCTAAGCTACTAGACAGCTAGATAAACAATCAGACAGACTTTCCAAGAATCAAAAAAAAAAAAAAAAACACAAACAAATCAACTTTTCATGTTTTTCCGCAAATAATTTATAACTATCAATGTCATAAGTTCATGACATGCTCATCAATCAACGCATTAGTAAGCGGTAGACAGTTGAAAAATCGACAAAATTACTGTGCCACTCGCTCGTTTATGTGTAAGTGTATGACGTCGCATTGCATGCCGTGCCGTTGCTACTCGTTGCTCGTATTTCATTACAAATAATTTTCGTTGCATACTTTTCGGTTGAAAAAATTTTATGCTACAATTGACAGCAAATGCGTTTCATGTGAAAAGTTTGCCGTGCGTGCGTGCTTGTCGCTTTATTTCGAGTGTTTATTGATTGCCAAATATGATACGAACAAATTTATTTATTTATTTTTTGTTTTTATTTTGTTTTTGGTTTGGCACTTTACATGACATCTAATTAAGAGCATTTCGTTGGAAATACTTGAACTATATTAACTAGATTACTGCTTGTTTAACTGGTAGGTGTCAAGTGGTGTCTTGTTACAGTTTCACTAATTAGTATGTGCCGAAATTTTGGGATTTTCTGCTTCATAATTGAGTGTTTCTATGAGAAGTTTTAATGACGAAGTGGATGGCAAAGTGGCTATAAATAAAATAAGAACTGTAGATTAAAACAAATTTGTTGTGGTAGTCATGACTAAGAGTAAAAAGAGAGATAGAAACATGTTCTACAAATAAGTTTGCTATGTGTAAATATTTTTATCAATACACTGGCAGGTGGTCTCTGCTTAGGCTCCAATGTCAAAAGGAAAAAAGAAAGGAAGGACGCACAGGCGATCAACACAGAACAATTTATAAAAATCTGTAATATGCATTTCTGTAGCTTTTTGTTTAAAGTTTCATGCTTCATAAAGTATGTTTTGGATTATATTGTCCCTGCTCGGGCGCCACTTAACACCAGTGAAAGCAAGTTAATGCTTTAACCAACTATTCAAGCTATAACAGGCTACTAATCCACTTTAAATTAAAGCTTTAAAAAACCATTTAATGATAAATCAAATTAAATTACAAAATCAAACTTCAAAACATTTATAAACACATCACACCATACCCAGCAACCACATAGCTGTCATCATTTTGAATCAATTAGCCAAAACGAATAAGCACATTAATCCATCCATCAATCGAAGAGAAGAAGAAAAAACATATTTTAAATTAATAAATTCAATCAATAATAATTTTCATAAATACACATAAGACATAAATCACAAAGTGCCAGACAAGGAAGTAAAAAGTGCCATAGACGACGCCTACCCATTTAATGTGGTAAGAGTTTGCGTGTGCTGTGATGCGATGCGATGCGATGTGGGTGTTCTGTTGTGAATCAGCTATTTAAGAATGCATAACACGCACACGTGTCGCCCACGCAAAACAGTTGGACTGAGTGTATGTCAAAGGCAAGAAGAGCAGCATCTCATCAGTGGCGACTGTGTGTGCTAAACATGCAATGCAAAGCAATGTCATATGACAACCGGGCAGCAGCTATTACTAACCAAACAAAAACAACAACAACAACAACATAACCAACTCAAGTCAAAGCGCAAACCGAACCAAAGCAAGCCAAACCAAGCCAAAGCAAAGCAAAGTCAAGTCGCTGTCATGGTGCAATAAAAATAAAAATCTAATTAGTATGCTGTTGACAGTTTAATCGTGATTACGCCGGAAAATGTGAGCGTCAACATGCCAACAGCCAATTCTTTTCGGTGTTGTGACGTTTTTTTTCTATTTTTTTTTTAAGAAATATTTTCTACCAGTTTTCTGTTTGTTTTTTTCCTTAATTTTTTTTTTTTTTCGTACTGTTGCGGCGTTTCCGGCATATGAATGGCGGGCGTATAGCGTGCCTGGCTCGTTGAATGCTTGTCTAGCTGACACAAAATGGCGGCGGCAAGTTCACTCACAAATGGGCGGACGAAACTGCAAAAGGTTAACATAAAACATCAAAAATAATAAAAAAAAAAATTGCTGCTTTAAGGTTGGCACATAGTGTGCTGCATTGTGGCGAAAAGTGTGCATGGAAAGTTTATTTTGAATTAATTTTTGGTGTTATTCAGTGGCGCCCGAGTAATGACGCAATGGCTTTCAGTACACTAATGAGGGATTATTGGATGTGCATGGTTCAGTATACTTCTGAGAGACTATTAGATGTATGTGGTTTGGATGTCATTACTGTGGCGCCCGAGCAATGACTCACTGACTTTAAGTACATTATGAGAGGATTATATCTGCGTAATTTGCAAGTTTTTACAGTGGCGGTCGAGCAATAGCTCTATGGCTCTCGAGAAAATCTTGAGAGATGATTAGATGTGCTTCCTTTGGATATGTGTTTACAACGGCGCCCGAGCAATGACTCACAGGCTTCAAATACACTCATGAAAGGATTATATTTGCGTGTTTTGGAAGTTATTACAGTGGCGCACGAGCAGGAACAATATATTCATTCCGTTAATCCGGGCGGTTTGGATAAAGAAGGATTGAAGGGATGGGCAGAGCTACTAGAGTGGCTATCAAACAACATAAGTATGCTGATCTAATGTTATTCTAGTACGACCTAACAAGAGCTGTGAAAAAAGGCAAGTCCTCACCTTTAAAATTTAAATGAAGAGCCATCGAAGGAGCTACACTATCTGCTGAAAGTGGCATTTATACTCAAGTCTGGAAGATGATATGCATTGAGTGACGTAGCTAATGGTTGACCGCTCAGGGAATTGATGAGCAATCGATATAGGCCATACAGTGCCGGAACATTGAGTTGAGCTATGGGTTTTGGGTCAATATTTGTGTGCAACACTATAAAAACCTCAGTGAACGCCATAAGCTCTGCCTAGAGCGGCTCTTACTAGTGGAAATAAGGGATGCGAAGGCATCTCAAGAAAATACGACGTTGGCCAATCTCTCTTAAATGAGCTGAATTCAATTTTGTAGAAGACTGCCAGATACTGCTGATACTTCTCTTATAAGATCTGATTAGGAGGTCTCGGTACTTTTAATACTCAGTTAATTTGTGATGTCCAAACATGTATATCTGTATTTTATTTCATTTTCTTGCAGGCTAAGTCCTATAGCTGCACATGTTTGTCTGTTTTCAGTGTCGTTTTTTCGTTTCATTGGCTATAAAATTATAATAATGCTGACCTTTAATCTGGTCTTTACTTTAACCTCAACTGCTGCCAAACGATATTAATTTTCAACAAATTTTCCTTAAACACAACACACTGTACAACAAAGTTTCGAGAGTAGCCGAGACGCGTCAACTACATTCGCTGTCGCACATTGAAATGCGTGTCTAGTGAAGGATACGCGCGACGTGATTGAAATTTTTGAAAAGTTTTTCATGGTACAAAACTGGACGGGCAAAAAAACTTCATATATATATATATATATATATATAAATACAGAAATGGTTTTGGTTTTATTTTTATTATAGTTTGTGTAGCTTACCCAACAAGCTATGGGTTAAATTACAAATTGTGTGGCTTTATGTGCCAGACAAATATTAACGCGTGGTTGTATTTAAACGTTAGACCAAACGGAAACGGAAGTCGTTCTGTTGTATGCTCTACGCGTTTAGTATTTTTTTAAGCAAATTATTTTTTTTTTGCAGTAAAATTTGAAAGTATTTATGCTGGTGACAACTTAATTTTTGGCTTTAACTAAACTAAAAAGGATTAAAAGAAATATTTGTTAAATAATTTTTTTTTGCGTATGATTTAAATTTAGTTGAAAAACAATGGGCTACAAGCATTTGTAAGGATGAGAATGGAAATCTGGTAACGGATGAACAGGAATCACTGAGATTATGGAGGAGTCATTTCTCCAACCTACTCGGAGGCACAATACCGCCGATAGAGAAATGACACCGGAACCACCAGTTAATGATGGCACTATTGTAGAGCCACCGGACTATAACGAGGTCGATTCAGTTATTAAAAAGCTGAAAAATAACAAAGCGGCAGGCTCTGATGGGCTGCCAGCTGAGTTATTTAAGACCGGCGGCGAAGAGTTGGTTAGGAGTATGCACCAACTTTTAGGCAAGATATGGTCCGATGAACGCATACCAAATGACTGGAATCTCAGTGTTCTCTGTCCTATCTTTAAGAAAGGAGACCCCGCTGTTTGCGCCAACTACCGCGGAATAAGTCTTCTTTCCATGAGACAAAAGATTCTGTCGCACGTATCGTGTAATAGGCTGAGCCTTATACGGATTCACTGATAGGACGATATCAGTGTGGCTTCAGACCTAAAAGGTCGACCAGTGACCAAATATTCATATTACGCCAAATCTTGGAAAAGACCCGTGAGTTCAACAAAGACACTCACCACCTATTTGTCGACTAAAAAGCCGCATTCGACACGCCGATAAGAGCGAAGTTCTTCGACGCCCTGTCTGCACTAGGTATCCCGGCAAAGATTGTCCGTCTTTGCATGGCGACGCTATCTAATACACAAAGCGTTGTCAGGGTGGGGAAAAACCTATCCGACCCCTTTGATACCAAGAGAGGTTTCAGGCAGGGCGATGCTCTATCGTGCGATTTTTTCAATCTCCTGATGGAATACATCCTACGCCAATGCCCGTACATACAGAGTATGTCGAGCTCGATCTTCGAAAAGGAAGTGATGCTGCTCGCTTACGCCGATGACATCGTGCCATCGCTACGCAGGAACGGCGAGTCAGCCAGGCGTTCTCGGAGATTGAAAAACAGTCTCGGCTCATGGGTCTAGCGGTGAACGAGGACAAGACGAAGTACTTGGTGTCTTCTCGCACTCCGTCAATGCGTCTTGGACGGTCAGTGACGATGGAGAATTTCAACTTCAGTGTTGTAGAAAACTTCTTCTATCTCGGAACAGAGATCACCAGCAACAACAACGTCAGCCTGGAGATCAGGCGAAGAATCACGCTTGCAAACAGATGTTTTTTTGGGCTGAGCAAGCAAATGAGAAGTAAAGCCCTCTCTCGACAGACGAAAATAAAGATCTATAAGACGCTGATACTCCCGGTCCTACTGTATGGCGCAGAGGCATGGACCGTGATTGAGTCGGATGAGACAGAGTTGGAAGTCTTCGTGAGGAAGATTCTTCGCAGGATCTTTGGTCCTGATCAGAGTCGGCGACGACGGACGACCGGGCACTCGATGGAATGACCAGGTATGGAGAGATCTCTCCGTACTTGGCATCCAGAACGACTGGCGCCAGCGCGCACAGGATTATGGAGGCTGGCGCGCTTTCCTGGACGCGGCCATGACCGGCAGACGGTTGACGGCCATTTAAACAAACAAACAAACAAGCATTTGAAGAGTGTGTATAAGAAGAAATGTTTTTTTAATATATTTAAATTGTTTTTTATAACATTAATAAATTTATTTAACTCACCTGGTATTGTTAATAGAACTAACAGCGTTGATAAGATGTGCCACGAGTTGCCAAAAATACGCCACATTTTTGTTAATTTTTATTTTTAATTTTTTAAGTTTTATAAAATTAATTTTATTAATTTATATATTCTTTACGATTTTATTTAAATTAATTTGGAATATGCTCCACATTTATTTTATATCTTTTAAGAATTCTGCACAATGCTGAAATTAAAAAAAAAAAAATTGAATACAAATTTTAGCATACTCCAAAGAAATTTTTGTAAGATTAAGAAATACATATATAAATATTTTTTTTTTTTCGTAAGAAAAGTAAGCAGTAACATCGTTTTTTCACAATCATAATAATAATAAAGATAGCTAAGCAGACAATTGTTTCGGTTTCATATCATGAATACTTCACAGGCTGTGATATTGTGAACTTTGCAATTTGTATCATTGATATAGTATCATCGATGATACAAATTGCAGAATGTAACTTTATTTATTAACAATAAGTACTTTAATTAGATTAAAAATGATTTTTTTTTTCTGTTGGAAGGCAGAAGTTGGTAGCTCTCTGAAGTCACCACACTGGCTTTAAAAAAAATCGCATGCTATAATTAAAAAGGAGAATACCGTAAGCACAGCACCTTCAAAGTTTGAACACCCAAATGTACGCTTTACTGAGGCAGGATCACGATTATAAAAAAAAAGATTGTAAAAGTTAACTCGGAGAAGGATTTTTCTATTCCCTTCCTTCCGACTATATGTAGCTTCAGTTACTGCGAAAAAAACTAAACAAAGGATAATGAAGTTCGCAGCATTTTAAAACCAGCCAGAAGAAAGCTGAAGTTTATAAGTGCAACAACGGATGGGACAAGTTCCGATGACCTTTAGCCTTTTTAATTGAAAAATGGGCTTGCAAAATAGCAATACATCAATGTAAAGCAATTAAACCAAGCTCATGAACTCGACGTACATCCTGGATATGATAAGATAAGAAAATCGAAATTACATTGCGTGCACGCTGGGTTTGATATTAGAGAGACAGTCGCATGGGTTTCTCTATAGAACCTGTGAACCTGCAAGATATTATTGTGAATTTGATATGATAACATCTCATTAAATTCAGAGCTATCCGGAGGCGGTTCATCTATTTGAAAGTGGGTTTCAAACTAGGCATAATTGTTCCCAAATTTGGCCTAATGCGTCTCTACACTTTAGTTGCTGCCTCGTTTCTTTTACTGTTTCATACTCTCACCTGAAAATATATTCTTTAATTCAATATGTATTCATAAGCCAAACATCTTCTTACATATTTTCTTTTCTAGCTAAGATCTGTATCTCTTCATCGGATCATCGATCAATACCGGCATTCCTAATGTCAAAGTTACTAGATAGGACTCTACTGAAATGTACTCTAAGGTTCCAGCTAATGATCAGACTATTATTTCAACCCAAAACGATCTAAGCTTTTCATGAGAAGTTTATGGCGGAACGTTCATTACACTTTACTTCAAACTTTGCCGGTAGCACGAACAAGGCTGGATGCACCTGTAGTTGGGTTACAGCAGGAACTAAGCTATAATATAACACTTGATCTAACGTTGGACATTGCAAGTCTATTTGTACCTTATCATGTCGGACGGTATCTGTCTATGGATCTATCGAAAATATTTCGACCTAAGCTGAATGCTTAAGATTATGCCCCTTTAGCAAGAAAGTTCCTCAATTGGCTTCAGTGAACAAAATAACATCCTTAAGAATGCAACTAATTCCCTTTAGCCACAATTAACTCAATCTTCTTCTTTGTCAATCCTTTTCCCGAAGTGGCGTATCTAATTTGACAATTTATCTTACTTATATTATTCTATCTACAAGAGATTGTTTACCTTCGAGACCAACTGTGGTTATTGCGAAGTTGTTGCGAAGTTTGTGTGTTCCCACCATAAATTTTGAAAGACGAAGAAGATAATATCAGCACAAAAGTTTTTATCATGCTCTTTTAACTCTTAAAACTCTTCCGATGTCAGAATGAGCAGGATGTATGATACAAAGTTGTGTTCTTTAACTATTTGTAACTCAAGAACTGCTGGACCCATTTGTATGAATTTTGATTTGTTGGATTTGTCTGCGCATCGAATATCAGAGTAACTAATAAAATTAGTTTTCTCATATAGTTTATATGCAACGGCTTTTTTAATCATATCTCGAGAACTTAGAACCGACAAAATTGTAGCCCTCCAACACTTCAATCTTCCAAGGTCTCATTTGACAATTTGCTGCTATTATCAAGATTTCTGCCAATCGCGGATAGGCCAATACTAGTTTGAAAAGTTTTAATGATTCCAAAGAAGCTTTTAGATATTAAAGATTTCAATTCTAAAATCTTTAGTACTCAACCTAAACATTTAAAGTATGCATTCGATATGTGGAATTTACTTTGAACAAAGCTTATCAAACCTTATCGATGAAGAAATTTAAAAGATTTCGTGAAAAAAAAGGAAAGCAAGCAGCCAGCAATAGTACTAATGATGGCAACATGGCTAGACGAAACCTTTAAAATACTTAACACTTTTCAACAACCTTTTAATACGTTTGTGTCAGTTTGTTTGCGCATCACGTAAAAGCCACTCATTAGATTCAAAATGAAGCTACTGAAAAACGAGAAGCTTTATTGTGAGTAACATTTAGCGTTATTTTAGCAAAATCGTTATGCTGAGTCTAAAAATATTAATGTTAAAATATGAATTAAATTTGTAAGCTTAAAAATTGCTTAACATTCACGCCTTTCAAACTGTTGCTAGCGCTTTTCAAACCTATGACTTATGTGCTACTCAAACTGCATGCAATTCAATTCTCGGTGTTAAGAAAAGTTTCGAGCACTTTGTGGTCAAACTTCTTCTTTGTTTGTAGACATATCCATGGTACTTATGAAGTTTATATTTAAATGTCAGACTGACATAAATTAGAAAGAAACCGCTTTTAAGAGAGATATTTAATCTAAGAGTTGCTCATCTCAACAATTAAACCTTCATTTCATGACTCAATGTCAAGTCGTAAAAAAATATTGCTTCGAAGGACACAGTATGTCCGAAGTTTTAGAGGAAGCGGTTATCTAAGCAAACTGACTCTTGTAAATCTTTCTAATTAAATTGCAACAATAAGAGGCTCCTTCAATCTACTCATATGTCATGACTGCCAACTTGCACATCTAATTTATGTAAAAAAAAATGAAACTTCGCCCATCGTACTTAGTATAACTAAAATATATGCGTACTACATGCATGCCCCCCCCCCAAAAAAAAAAAAAAACTCGCATCACTCAATTGTCATCTGCTTATTTATGTAAATCTATAAATGGATTTTAGAAGCTTTAACATTGCATACTTTCATTCAATATAGACACACACTCTGAGACACATTACCAGCTTAAAGGATTCCACATGAAATCATTCATGTTGATAGCATTTTATATCAGCTCAAGTTTCAGTTGGCGTCTGTCTGCTTCAGCGCTTGTACTCGTAGCGGCATTGTGCAGCAGCATTGCCATAAGTGAAATTCACAGATACACTTACTCTACTTAGTATAGATACAGATACATGCTACATGCTCGTACGTAAATGGGGACGCATCACAGCGATAGATAGTTCGATAGACGAACTGCATTCGACACATTGACAAAATGTGGAAATCGTGTTCTACAATTTCATGACTGCAAACGTTTTCCAAAGTCAAATGCCGGCTGAAGTGTTTTCGCGCGTACTGAATATTTACTCGTATCATGTGTTATGCGTTTAGTGTGAGAGAGTCTAGTATTTGGTTTGCTAATGGCAGTATTTTGATTTTCGAATCAGTTGAATGAAGTACAGATTGAGTATGTGTGTGTGATATTTTATGTTGGAAAAGTCTTTAAGTGTGGCATAACATTTTTGTAGAGCATAAATAAAGTTGATTAGGCTTTTTATTAATAAAAAAAAATTAATTAAGGACTTTAGATCTATAGGCTAAGTAGGCTATAGGCACAAAGTAGGCATTGCTAATTTTGAATGACTTTTGTGCAAGCTTAAAATGATTTTCAAATTTATGCTTCAGTATAGTACACGCACTACAGTAAGACACTACACAGAAATATATATAATAAGACTTAAAAAAAAAGACAAACACAAACCAAGCGAATAAACATTAAAAAATAAAAATGTTTCGCATTACAACAAATACACATGTCACCAAGGAAAACAGTGGGCACAGCATTTCCGAGACCAATTCGGATCGTCTGTATGGCGGTTATGGGTAAGTAAAAAAATTTACTATAGAATGCTTTCACATTGATATACAAGCTCTACTTATACGTATCCAAGCGAGGAGTTCGAAGAGGATCATCATGAACTCAAGCCTAAATTATCGCGGTAAGTTTTTTTTTTTAGATTATATTCTAAATATTATATTTATATGGCCCCCGTCCCCACACTTTTCTGCAGCACCTCACTGCTGATACTTGACTATAGACAATTTCTGGCCGCGCGTATCATACAGCGTTATTGGCGCGGTTGGTGGACCCATTTTTACTTAATGCAACGCACACGTGCTGCCATTATTATACAGAAATGGTGGCGACGCTTTGCCGCACAGCGTAATCTCTTTAAAATGGTCGAAGATCGCTTGCAGAAGAATATTATGGATCATTATCATCGTTCGGCTACCAAAATTCAGGCACTTTGGCGTGGCTATTGGACACGTCAGACTGTGCACGATATGCATAGCCTGAAACGGCTGCAGGTCTGTGCTGCCGAGGATTTGCTGCACTGTGTGGCATTCAAGTTGCATCATTTGCTGCGTACATTTTCAATACCGGGCGTCTATTCCGTGCGGAATTCACAGTGAGTACAAATTGTAGAGTAACCATATTAGTCTGTGCTATCCATTTTAAATACTCACAGCTGCCTGTCGAAAGTCGAGAAGCTGCTTGCCAGCATGAATTTTCGCTTTCACAATGATCGTGTACGTGCCGCGCGTGCGCAACGTGATGCTGTGCTAAAGACTGCACGTCAGAAATTCAATCAATCAGCCTATGTAACAGATGTACCCTATTCCGGACCAAATTATCAAGGTTTCTGTACACCACAATGTGAGGAGCTGACACGCGGCTATGATGCCGACAAGCGCATGTACAAGATCATTGCCATGTATGAGGAGTCCTTTGAAAGCGATAAACGCGCAACGAACATGAAGATGAGTTTAGCTGAAAGTGTGTTTTCCTATTAACTTCCATAAAACAATTAATTAAATAATTCCATATACACAGAGCGTCGACGCCGCCAGCTTGATGAAATGATCAAAAAGCAAGACAGCCTGCAACGTGACTTTTGCGGCGATGTCATCAAAAGCATGAAAAAATGGCAAATTCTCGATGAAAAGCGTCTGACAGTGAATAAGGATATCTTTCGCACGCCCGAAAATGTTGAAAGCTTTTTAAATGAGATACAATCCTATTTGAATTTGATGCAAGCGCCTTGCGTCTGCAAACAGCAAAATATTGAACAACACATTTGTCATTGATAGCATCGGACATATCACTGACAAAAGTTTTGAGGAAAAATTTTGTGTGAACATAGTAGATTTGGGTTTAAAAAAATGCAGTAGTAGCATAGCATATTTTGGGCAATAAGCATATATAATCAAGAGGAGTCTGCATATTTAAAATTTTAACCAAGCATAAGTTCTGAATTTTTTTGAAGTTCTTAAAATTTATTTAAAGTGTATTAAAAAAAATTTGGCAAATAAATCAAAATTAGAAGAAGCCAAAAGTGAACATTGCCTTGCTTTTATATCAGAAAAAAAACCGGATGAAGGACTAGAGAATATATCTATTAATTATTAGGCTTGCGGTGAGAAAATAAAGGAGGACCTTATGCCAATGATAAATAAATGCAAAGAGGGGGCGTAGTAATGTAGGTCACGTACGTTCTTGGCCATTCCAAAGTAAATGACAATCAATAACATTCCTGAAACCCTTATATTTTATAATATCCAAGATCTCGTCTTTTAAACAGACATCCAGTTAGACTGATATGTCTATATCGACTCGACTTTTGATGCTGAACAAGAATCTGTATTCTCTGCAAGTGAAGACTCTTGTAGGAACTGCGGTGGCCAAAGGTCTGACAGTCGGTTGTTGAATTGCTGGAGAAAAAACAAATTGAATACTCGATAGCAGCCAAATGGAATGCACGTATCAGTACCCAGTACAGTCTTATCTTTATGTCAGGGAGAACCCTAGCTATATGGCTATGTACAATGCAATGCTATTAGTTTTTTATTTTTTTTTTTGATTCTGTAAATATGAACATTTTAACAAAGAACAAGTTTACAATTAGGAGCGATAGACTCGTTAAATATAGCGCCATATTTCGACCTTCGACCATACTCTCGATTCGATTGGTGGGAGATATTCCTTAGTAGAATCAACGTTGTTCAACACTTAGTTGTTTGAAGTCAGTTCTTTCTCTAATCTCATCCTCATCTTCAGTATCTATGATTCTTGGGCGTTTCCTTGGCTTTGGTATTTCTTCATCAGAATCGATTATGTAATAGTATTTTCTTTTCTGAAGGAGAATCTCTTGTCTTGATATGACTACAGAATGATTGTCCTGTTTGTTGCATGGAGAGCATATGTCTGGCGATTTATCAATTATCATACTAATGCCTCGTTTGCGATGACGTGTCTTCCTCTCCTTTATACCTAATATAGCATCGAAAATCGAATTTAATTTGTCATTTTCTTGGTCGCTGGAAATATTAGCTACATATCCATCATCTGAAATATTTTTGTCGTAATCCTGAACTGATTCGTTGTCAGTTCTTTCCGTATTATCCTCATCGTCAGTATCTATGATTCTTGAAAGTTTCCTTGGCTTAGGTATTTCTCCGTCAGAATGTATTATATAATGGTATTGTCCTTTTTGGGGGACAACCTCTAGGCTTGATATGACCACAGGAGGGCTATCTTGTTTATTGCAAAGGGAGGATATGTCTAGCGATAAATTTCTTCGTAAGCCAGCGCGTTGGTGTATTGATACATTCTGCTTACGTTGTGAGTAACATTGACTTTTGTGGCATCCGCTTTCAATACTTCCTAGGGAGCTGGAGAGGTTCTGTTCATAATCGAGACTACTTCGTCTTAAACCACTTCGATTTTTAGGGGAGCCCCTGTGACCTTGCCTGGAGCCATCATGTCTTTGTTTGGAATCAAGTATACTCTCAATGGGAGACATCTGTCTTCCAATTTTTTTTGCATGGGAGCCACTCTGACTTTGCCTAAAGCCACCATGGCTTTGTTGGGAACTGCGATTAATACAATGTGAACCTCTGCGACTTTGATGTTTAGAACCAATGCGACTCTGCCGAGAGTTGCTACGGTTTTTGCGAGATCTACTTCGATTCTTGGCCGAGTCAGTTTTTCTGTCATCAGTTCTGTTGCGGGGGAGGTCAACGCGACTATTGGATGACAAATTCTGCGTACGTTGAGTGTCGCATCGAGATTTATGGGCGCCGGTACGACTTTGTCTTGAATTTCTGTGGTTTCCTCGTGCAACACTGCGACTTTGTCGAGTGGCTTCCCGGCTATGCTTGGTGCCGCTGCGTATGTGCTTTGACTCACTGCGATACTGTTTTGTACCATTGCGCTTCTGGTGAGGATCTCTAGGCTTTGTTTCGAAGCTGATTCGATTTTTTCCAGAATCATTGTTCCTTTGAGTTGATTTTTGGGAAGCGCCGCTAATTTTTCTTGAATAAATCTGTTTACATCGGGAGACGGCATGTCTTTTATGGGAGGCATCGTGATTTTGTTCGGGACTTATATTAGTTTTTTGCGTACCGATGAGAATTCGGTGTGAATCGCAATGATTTCGTTTACCAACACTGTGACTCTGAACAGAATCGTTTTGGCTTTTTCGGGAGCTTTTGCGAATTTGGTTTGACTCACTTCGATTTGGTTTAGGTGCACTGCGACTTCGGCAAGATTGGGTACAACTTTTTTGCGTGCTTCTGGTTGTACCCGCGTTGGTGTTCCTTTGAGGCGATCTGCGATGATTTTGTTGGGAAGCACTCTGCTTACGTCGGTATGCGCAAGGACTGCTATGAGATCCGCTGCGGTTTCGTCTTGGGCCTCCGAGCTTTCCTCGAGATGCGCTACGTTTTCCTCGGGTGCCACTGCATCTTCGTCGTGATCGGGAGTCGCTACAAGTTTGTCGGGCGTTGCTGTGCGTGCGGCGACCACGTTTTGAAAATTCAGCAGTGGTGCGTCTATGTTCAGTACGTCTATGCGACTTATCGATCTTCTCTGAACATTTTTGTGATTTGTTGGACTTACTGTGAGTGTGTATCGAACGCTGTGAAGTGGATAGTGACTCACCACATGCACTTTTATTGACAGAAACGCATGAATCAATTTTTGGAGTCGAATTCGATTGTCCTGAACTGTGAACCATTTTGGCATAGCTTTTTTCGCGTAGAGAAAATTTTACAATTAAAGCAAAGCAAATGATACAGAAACGGACAGCCTACTAATACTAAAAAAAAAAAAAAAACATTTGAAACAAGACGCAAACCCGACTCGAATATGTTCGACTGTCTGAACAAGGCTTTATTTAAAAAAGTAAAATTTTAAAAAATTTTTTTTTTTCTTTTTTGAATTTTGAACATTTTAACATAGAGTTTACTCTTAGAATCGATAGACTCGTTAATTAAAGCTGCATATTACGACCTTCAATCGATATTTTCATGGAACTCTCCCCCAATTTCATGCGCTTAGATGATAGAAACTTTTTCATGTGGCTCTCATACCTATTCGGTTTGCGTTTGTTAGTCGAAGAAATTTCGCCTTGAACTTTCGATTTGGGACGATTAATGTATACCATATTGGAAGGCATTGGTACCTCAGCACGCGCCATCCTCTCGATTAGTGGTCGATTTTCGTCCGTAGAATCAATGTTGCTCTGCACTTTGTTGCTTGAAGTCGACGGCTTTTGTTGTACGGGGCTTTTACAGTGAGAGCGTATTACTTGTGCTGAATCTCGTTGCCGCCATTCCTCCTTGCTCATGGCGGAGAAATCACAACTTAAATTATAAATGGGACGAGACCACTCAGCAATCAAACGTCCAGCTCGATAACGATTTGGTTTGGTTTCGTGAGGATGCTTGTGCAAGTACATGACCGCCTTTCCAATGCCGGATTGTTTCAGATAGCTTTTATCAATGGTTGGGAAATCGGTTAACAATTTTAAAATACTTTCGCGTATTTGCAAACATGGCAGACTTCCGTTTGGTAATGGCACCAACCATTCCGTGAGGACGTCTAATATGTGATGCTCTAGAAATGCCAATTTCAAATCTTTCTTAATGAGTTGCGACATAACATGCTTCAGCATGGATATTTTCTTAGTAGCCGGCTTTTTTAACATATTCAACTGTCTATCCTCGTCTGATGCATTTTTCATATTATTAATCAATTGATCAATTAGATCGTCGTTGTCATTTATCAAATTAATGTCTCGTTTGCGACGACGTTTCTTTCTCTCCTTTTTATGATATATTGCATCGAAAGTCGAACTGAAGTTCTCATTTTCTTGGTCGCTGGAAATATTAGCTATGTTTCCTTCATCTGAACTATTTTTATCTTGTTCCTGAACTGATTCGTTGTCAGTTCTTTCCGTATTGTCATCCTCGTCAGTATCTATGATTCTCGGACGTTTTCTAGGCTTAGGAATTTCTTCGTCAGAATCGATTATGTATTGGTATTGGCCTTTTTGGGGGATAATCTCTTGGCTTGATATGCCAACAGAGGGACTATCGTGTTTGTTGCAAGGCGACGATATGTCTAGCGATAAATTTCTATGCTGTGAGCCAGCGCGTTTGTGTGTTGAAACATTCTGCTTACGTGGTGAGTCGTACTGACTTTTGAGGGATTCGCTTTCAATTCTTTTTAGGAAGCTGGAGAGGTTCTGTTTATAATCGATACTACTTTGTCTTGAACCACTTCGTTTTTCACGGATATCATTGCGACTTTGCCTGGAGCCATAGCGGCTTTGTTGAGAATCAAGACATTTCTCACTGGAAACGCTGCGGCTCTCGCTTGGACCACTTCGTTTAACACGGGAGCCACTGCGACTTTGCCTGGAGCCATAGGGGCTTTGTTGTGAGTCAAGACTTCTCTCACGTGAGACGCTGCGACTCAATCTTGAACCACTTCGCCTATCACGGGAGCCATTGCGACTTTGCCTGAAGCCATAGCGGCTTTCTTGACAATCAAGATTGCTCTCACGGGAGACGCTGCGAATCTGCCTTGAACCACTTCGTATTTCATGGGAAACACTGCGACTATGCCTGGAGCCATCGGGGCTTTTTTGGGAATCAAGACTTCTCTCACTGGAGACGCTGCGACTCTGCCTTGAACCACTTCGTATTTCATGGGAAACACTACGACTTTGCCTGGAGGCATAGCGACTTTCTTGATAATCGATTTTTAGGAAGCTGGAGAGGTTCTGTTTATAATTGATACTACTTTGTCTTGAACCACTTCGTTTTTCACGGATGTCATTGCGACTTTGCCTGGAGCCATAGCGGCTTTGTTGAGAATCAAGACTTTTCTCACTGGAAACGCTGCGGCTCTCGCTTGAACCACTTCGTATTTCACAATAGCCTCTGCGAATTTGCCTAGAACCCACATGGATTTGTTGGGAATCGTGATTCGTATTATGTGAACCTCTGCGACTTTGTTGTTCAGAAGCAATGCTATTTTGGCGAGAGTCGCTACTGCTCTTGCTAGATTTGCCTTGATTCCTTCCCGAGTCAATTTTTCTGTCATCAATTCTGCTGTGGTGGGAGTCAATGCGAGGTTTATGGGAACCGCTACTTAAGCTTCTTTGGTTTCCTCGGGCGACACTGCGACTTTGTCGGGAACCACGATACTGTTTTTCACCGCTACGACTCTGGTGAGGGTCTCTAGGCCTCGATTCGGAGCTGCTTCGAGTTTTTCGATATGGTTTAGCACTACTGCGACTCCGGCGAGATTCGCTACAACCTTTTTGCGTGCTTTTGGTTTTGCCTGAGTAGGTGTTCCTTTGAGGCGATTTTCGGTGACATTGTTGGGAAGCACTCCGCTTACGTCGGGACTCGCAAGGACTTTTACGAGATCCACTGCGATTTCGCCTTGGGCTCCTGAGCTTTCCTCGAGATGCGCTAAATTTCCCTCGGGAGCCATTGCGCCTTTGTTGGGAGCTATCGCGGTTTTTTGGGGTGTTGCTGCGACTTGGTTTTGAGCGGGAGTCGCTATGGGTGTGGCGACCACGATCAGAACATCTATACGACTTATCGGCCTTCTCAGAATACATTCGTGAATTGTTGGACTTACTGTGACTGTGTGGCGAACTGTGAACCATTTTAGGCGCATTTAAGCGTTTATCCTTCGCTTAATCGATCGATATTGTAGCTTTTTTTCGTGTAGAGAAAATTTTACAATTGAAGCAAAGCAAATGATAGAGAAAAGGACAATTGTTTATAGCCTACTAACGCTCTAAAAATATAAAACATTTAAAACAAAACAAGCTGAGCTGTCTCTTATTTTCGCAATGAGAAACGCCAAGGGGCGATGCGGTAATGCTTCGCACTCGAACTAATTTTTTGCATAATAGAAACTAATTTTAGTTAGTCACCATCTGCAACCATTACAGCAAATCACAAACCTTGCAACGTCATGTATAGTCTGAGACACAGTACTGCACTGGCACTGCTACATCTTTTCAACTTTGTAATAATTTTTTTTTCCCACAAACACTCTAATATCTCATCTACATTTCATGGTTACCCGCAAAACATGCATTGTGGCAATTGTACATCATAGTACACCTGAATGGAAATGAAGAACATTGCAAGCAATCAGCTCAATTACAATTCAAAATCAAATGAAATGGCAAGCAGCAGAGAGAGAGAGAGAGAGAGATAGACGCGGAAGGAAGTAAGAAAGAAAGAAGTTTCATGTATAAAATCGACTATTGTAACTAAAATTCAATGAAAGTCCTGCTGCAACTATGAGTCTGTGCAGCAATGAAAAACGCAGAAAAAATAAAAATCCTGTCATGTCATATATGTAAATGACTGAGAAAAGCAATGTGCAAGTAAGCAGTTAGGGAGAAAAAAAAAATGGTTAACAAAATAAAAGGACATGCCTGGTTTGGGCGGACTTTGTTATGTGTATACAAAAATTGGACACTACATTTGGTCAGCCAAACCGGAAGTATTGTCTTGTACTGAAAATTGATTTTTTATACGCTACACTGGTGTGTAAAGGGTATATTAAGTGTATGGAAATGGAAAACTGTGTCGTAATAGCTATCTCAGTCTGGTTGTATTGTGAACAACAAAATTTCGGAGACTACAACAGACATATTTGAATATTTTTGATTTGCCTGGAAGTTGATATGTAAAAGTTTGCAGAATAAATTAGTAAAATTTACAAAAAAAAAACAGAAAACTTATGTAGTTACACAATTACCCTACTTAAAACCACGCATATACGCCATATTGCATCATTTACACTCGGTAGTCGTTGTACGTAGTTGATAGTCAGTAAACGACAGCATGCTAAACCCATTTATGCTCTAATCGCTTCCCAACAGACGCATTAACAATTTATCTTCGATATTTTATGTGAAAAGTTTTACATTTTGAGTCTAACTTTGAACTTCCGCTGGTGAAAGCAGTGAAAAAAAGAAAAAAAAAACACATACACAAACACACACCGAGATTCGCTTATACACTTAAATGCATAAAGGGAAGAGGAAAGAAAAAAATCATCGAATTGAAATCACATATGTAAGAAATCGTATGTTTGTATATTTATTACTGGATCCTTTTGGGAAATTCATGCAATAGAATTTAGCTGCTACTACACGTAGCAGCAACAGCAAATGCAGGAAAACAAAATTAGAGTACATTGCGCATAAGCGTTGCCAGATATTTTACTCATAGCTATGCCTGGGAGTACAGAAATAAATTTAACGCAGTGAGTTATATGCTTACAACTGGCTTATTAATGGATTTCTTGCGGTAGCCTTCAAATCAGACATTGAATAATCATTTTAAGTACATTGAAATCAGGCATCTAGTATATGTAATATTGAATATTTAAGGATATGCAATGAAAGCTTACAACGTGGTAACTCCTGGAAACGAGTTACCAATAGATCTTGTATTTGCTAATAATTAATTTAACTTAGTCGGACCAGGAAACTTTATTTTCTTCAAAGTCTATACAAGGGCTATAGAGTGTGCTTTGAATTGTTATATATCACTTTACCTAGCTTAAAGAAGAGGAGTTAAAAAAGGGTGCAACGTCATGAATTGATAAATATATGATTTGAAGATTATCTCATTCAAAGGCATGCGTACTTAATATGGTTTTCAACATTCAGTACGAACCGAACATCGGTTTCTTTGGCATACGGAACTACTTTCCTACAATTGGATCTTCTTTTTCATCTACTTGTTTGAAATCATAACGAACTTCAAAAAGAAAAAAAATGAAATGCTTCAGATGTAAATATAACAGCATCAAAAGCCACATATACTTCAGACCCAGTAGAAAAATAGTTTGGCGAAGGACACTGAAGTCTAGTCTGGTCGTAAATATAAATTTTCCGAACTATCTCAATGTCAATGTCGAAATAATAAAGTAATATATATATATACTCTGATTCTTAGACCTATTTCGGTCTCTTAAGAGAGTTCAAAAATATTGCAAAAGGAAGATCTTGATGTGACTGTCAAACATTCGACTGAATAGGTGAAGCTAGAATTTGATGGTTGACTCAACCATATAAGTTCGATTCTCCTCGACTATTTAGTAATGTGAAGGAAGTAAATTGGATTAAAATAAACCTCCATCAATCATTTTATGAATTTTATGACATCTGTGGTAAAAAACGTTCGAATTTAAAGAAAAGTTTTTCGACAATTTTTTGAATTATAACATCAAAGCTTTTCTTTATAGAACGATATACAAGAGCACAAGACACCGAAAGCATAGATCTTAAATTCCGAAACGATTTTTTTTTTCAAAAATATTCATCTTTAAGCATCAGAAACATTTCTTTCTCGATGTGTTCTTAAAAATATCAACAAGAAAATGTGAAAATAACAATGAATCCATTATGAACCGGCGTCATCATTTGAAGATGACATTGAGAACACTTTCTTCGTTTATTCTTAATGGTACCAACATGTTAGAAGTATTTTTTTTTCGCACAGGTTGATGCCAAGGCGCTGGATGATATGATGTTCTAAAACAATGTTGCCATACTACACAAAACTCGCTATGAGATTTTCTGCCAGAAAACCCATATTATCTTTCATCGCGATAAATCAAATTGGTCAATTTTTAAGCTAGACGAAGGATTTTTGAGAATTTACGATCCATTAAGATCTCTTGAACACAGCATGCGTGGCTAACTCTCCTCTCTGTCTTCATTTTGTAATGTTGGAGTATCCCCTAGAATGACAACATGAAACTGAAACACACCATTTTTGCCCGCGGCCAGTATAACCAATCTGTTTACACTTGTCAAATGGACCTTACCATTAGGCATTGCCATTACTCATTACTCATTTCTTATTACACATTACTCATTACTCATTTCTTATTACACATTACTCTTTACTCATTTCTTATTACACATTACTCATTACTAATTACTCATTACTAATTACACTATACTAATTACTCATTACTCATTACACTATACTAATTACTCATTACTAATTACTCATTACTAATTACTCATTACTAATTAATTTATTACCCATTACTCATTACCCATAACTCATTACTTAGTACTCATTACTCGTTACTCATTACTCATTGCTCATAACTAATTACTCATTACAAATTACTCATAACTCATAACTCATTTCTCATTACTCATTACTAAATACTCATTACAAATTACTCATTACTCATTACTAATTACCCATTACTCATTACCCATTACTCATTACTCATTACTCATTACTCATTACTAATTACTCATTACTCACTACTCATTACTTATTACTAATTACTCATTACTCACTACTCATTACTTATTACTAATTACTCATAACTCATAACTCATTTCTCATTACTCATTACTAATTACTCATTACTAATTACACTATACTAATTACTCATTACTCATTACACTATACTAATTACTCATTACTAATTACTCATTACTAATTACTTTATTACCCATTACTCATTACTCATTACCCATAACTCATTACTTAGTACTCATTACTCGTTACTCATTACTCATTGCTCATAACTAATTACTCATTACAAATTACTCATAACTCATAACTCATTTCTCATTACTCATTACTAATTACTCATTACTAATTACTCATTACTAATTACTAATTACTCATTACTCACTACTCATTACTTATTACTAATTACTCATTACTCACTACTCATTACTTATTACTAATTACTCATAACTCATAACTCATTTCTCATTACTCATTACTCATTACTCATTATTAAATACTCATTACTCATTACTCATTACTCATTACCCATTACTCATTACCCATTACTCATTACTCATTACCCATTACTCATTACTAATTACTCATTACTCACTACTCATTACTTATTACTAATTACTCATTACTTATAACTCATTTCTCATTACTCATTACTAAATACTTTTTACTCATAACTAATTACTCATTAGTAATTACTCATTATTCACTTTTACTTTTGGGGTGGGGGGGGGTTTAGGCGGTAGGTGTTATTAGTCTATAGTCCACTCCGATTTTTACCAAACTTATCCTATTAACATCATCTCTCCATCTCAAATGTATACAAAGATATGGAAGAGCGGAGTAAAGCCCAATCTGATTTTGACCAAACTTAACCGGATAACTTTCGTGATCTACCCGAAGTTTGTCTGTACATTTCAACTCAATTGATAGGACGGTTTGACTTTCGATAAGGAACATATAAAGATAGATAGATCTAGAGTAGACATATTGGTACATCTGTTAAATACTTTATGTTGGTTGGTCTCAGGTTCTTACTCAGAGTAATGCTGTAGCTACCCCGCAGAGTTTATAGTGGAGAAATACTTGATTTTCTTTGCCAAATTAAGCATTAAAACAACAACGACACGTTAAGCACACACATCTCTATGTGCGGTGAACGAAATGGAATGGAACAGATGGAGACGACGTATCATTATTCTGTGCGTGTTGTTTGCAAGAGATTACTTTTTTTCTTACAAATTAAAAGACAAGTATAAAAGGATATCCGAATTAAGAATACAAATTCTGTTTATAAAATAGATGTGCTTTATAAAATAGAAACGCACTCAATCATCTGAAAGAAGTCTACATTTGTTTCCGAATGCACATTAAGATATATCTCATTGAAACACAGTTGAATACAAAGAAAAACAAGATTTTTTGCTCTTTACGAACTTTTAAACCTTGCTAAAGCAAGCTATCTTCAAAAAAGAGATCACTTCAAGTGAACAGACTGCAACAAACTAGTTAATTAATTTCTAGCTAACATATTACACTCACCTACAGCTACTACAGTTTGAAAAGCACAGAAAAAAAGGTGAACAAATTTTACTTAATTTCACTCACAAAAAATCTATATAAAGGACATACAACGCGTTCGAAAAAAATGCGACTGCAACAAACATAAATAATCATAAAGCAGCCAGCTGTAGTTGCAGGCAACTTTACTTAGCCTTTTTGATCCTTGCTACTTTGTAGGTAATTTCTCATGCTCGTCAGCACAGAAAGCACTAAAATGGTTGGAGCTGCTCTGCTTTCATTCAATGGGGCGCAGACAAGCAGCGAATTGCTGTCTACTCGAGTGCAGTCGAGCGGTATAAAGCTATAGAAGTACCCGAAACTAAAAAAAAAACTAAAAAAAATTTAACTATGATGCTAAAAGAAGACTTTTTTTTTTTTATTTGAACTATAGCAAGTACTACTCACAGCTGCGTGAGAAATTGACGCAACAGACTCATAGACTGATGTCAGCAGCAACAGGAAGCTTTAGATGAAAAGGAAATGTTGAAGGTACGCAACAAATTGCATTAGTGCCAGATGCCAGCGAAAAAAAAAGGAGATACCATGAGACAAAGCAGCGTAGTGAAAGCAGAGCAGAGATATATCTAAAATGAATATTAGAGAAAAAGAGATATAGCGCTGTGTGCATGTTGACCCACCACGTTGTGCACAATTTCTTTGTGCACGAAAAATGTCATTTGCACCAAAAAAAAAAAAAGGAAGACTTGTATGCTTGAATAAAAACGAGATAGTGTCAGCGACACATTCCTTCATTGAGTTTGAAGTTTGAAGGTTGACTGGATGCGACTTTTATGCAGTTGAAAGATTGCATTGAGTGAAAAGTTCTTGAAATGTATGTCGACTGCATAAAGTGTTACAGAAAACTTATGCGTTGAAGAGAGAGAATGGTTCTAAATATATATATAGAGAATATGTTACTTGAAAGTATTATATAAGTCATATGCTACTTCTTGATTTTAAACTCTTCTTTCATATGTTGCTCACTGTATACGCGTATGTTATGCATGGAAAGACACAAGGGCAGATATAATATCAATATTAATATAATCACTCACTTAATAAAACGTTCTTCAAATGTTTTTTTTTTCGTAAAAAGGCACATTTGATAGGCAATAATGCATGGTATACACTGGATTTCAATAGTCGCCACGCCCTGCTCTATACTGAGTGTATCTCAAAACAGTTTATTGCATATCTTATAGCTTTTATCTTCAGCGTTTGTATAATGTATAAATTTTCCAATGAAAATTGCAGAAGACTACTACAATATGCTACAATATGCACTCTACCTCTCTCTTTCTCATTCAGTACCTCTTTCTGCTATTGTCCTGCACATTCAAGCGTAAAACTTGCTTGTCACAAAAATGCTTGCTGTCAGATTTACTTGCGGTTGCCATTACAACAAACGCCGGACACAGTGTATACGGCTAAAGGACATCAGAGGGCAGTCTAGAATACTACTCGGGCGAAACAGTAGAACGTATAGTTATTTTTAGATATTTTCTGCTTATTTTCCATTACAGTTTGCTGCCACTTTCTTTCCTCTCTCTCTCTCTCTACGTCTCTACATAAATTAGAAAACCAAGACGCATTTACTGCACTGCACTGAACAGTGCACATTGCACTCTGTGTACTTCATTGTTAGAGTACGAGTAAAATGCTCATTTCTAGTGGAACTTTCGCGGCTTCTGCTTTACTGTTTGCTGTCATTGTCATCGCCTGTTGTATCGTATCCTGTAATGTATCCTGCACAAACACGAAACGCATTAGCATTGCAATATGGCTTTAGACGTAGCGGGTTCGGGTCACGACTTGCCATATATTCCATGTCAACTTAATGTTTATTAAACGTACAAAAAGGCAACTGAAACTTAAAATGAAACGAGTGAGTGTCATATAGCGTTGGATAGGGGTACTGTACTATAGAGTCAGTTGTATATTAGAGATGGAGTGCAGTGAGACATTTGCTATGGCAACAATGACAATGACAGCAACTGCTCGAGAATTGTGTTTGAGAAAAAAAAAGCAAAAAAAAAGAAAATAAACAGTAGAGGCTATGCTATTACTAGGGTTGGCTTAAAATGAGGCAGCATAAAATTGAAAAGTATATTGAAAGCTCTTAAAATATTTTCTATAGTTCCAGACTTGTATAAAATTAAGCATGCACAAATATGGCAACGCTGTAGCCAATCAAACAAATTAAGTAATCAAGAGTTTCTATACAGGTGATCAAAACTTAATATAAACCACATTATATGTGCTCTTTATATATTATTGAATATTAGATAGGTTTCATATAGACTTAAAAAAAGGAGTTCAGTATAACGATAAAATATTGACAGTCCTTGAAAAATTTTTCATACAAGAATTTATATCGAAATATTTGATTAAGTTAGGTTAGACTGTAAAAGTGTATTGTGATACCGCAATGAATCTAAAAGTCCACCGCTGCACCCAATAAATAGCGTCTTTAAACCAATTCATGGCTTATATGAAGTACGGTAGACGTCATTGGTTAATTCAGAAATGTCTGCGTAAAAAAAATATTCCTCAGAGTTTCTTCTTCTACTGAACGTTGGAACATTTTGAAGCAGCTTCTGTTACTTCAGAAATAGCTGCTTAGAAAAATCTTCTTAAGAATTTCTTTCTTCTTCTACTGAAGGTTGGACCTTTTCATTGCTGTATCTTATGCCACAAACTAATAACATTTCCTAAGAACTACTGTTTCCTTCTACTAAAGGGTACATCACTTGGAACATTTAGACTCCTTGCATGTATACTCGCCAGCCAATGTCCTGTAATGACTCAGTCTACAATGTTCTTAAGAGACTTTTGCTTTGAATTAAAATCTTGAGTTCATTTCTTGTTAAAAATTATCTCCGATAAAAAACTTAAGCATTCAATCCTTGAGCCAAGTAAATTGAAAGAAGCTTTACTTTCTGAGCAAATATTGTTATGACTTGATTGATGCTTAGGCTCCTTAGACACTTAACTACTTTCTAATATCTCTGTTTGAAAGAAGTTACAGTGATCGAAAATCAGTAAGGAACAAATTAAGCTTAAGCTTGAGTCTTATTAAACAAAAGGTCAACCTCTCGGACATAAATAATCAAGTTCTGTGCCATCTGACAAAAAACTAATTTCATTTGGAGTTACCGAAGTCTTCTTGAAGAGAGTAGTTTGCTTAAAAATTTGTGGAACTATTCTATGGAAATTCAATATGAACGGTTTTCAGTAAATATTGTTCGGCGAAGATCATGCACCTTCGCTTGAATTGTATTATTGTTAAAACGGAAGCAGTGATTGGTTGATTTCTCTACATTTCTGTTGAAGGATTCTTATAGAGGATGTATCGCTCTTAGATGCTGACAGTGGCTTTTATTATTACTTCCTATTAGGTACCAGCTTTTCTCTGGATGGATTCAAATTAAAGAAAATAGTAACGGTATTAAATCCACTTGCCATCAACCGACCTATAATAATTTAAGCAGTACTTTTACTATTGTGTTCCATAGAAGGTGCTTCTTTGAGGTATACTTTCTGATCAATCTTTACAAACCAGATCTAAAGCAGTTAATATACTCGATTTACCATAGTTGGCATCTACTGTAAAGCTGTTAAAAACTATCTCCATGACAACAAATACAATTTTTTTTACTTATCAGTGGTTTAAAAATGGTGATGAATTGAGAACAGGCTGGAATGCAATATTATGGAATATATATTGCAGATCTTAAATTAGAAAGGTTTGTATTCGTTGCATTGTCTTTAAAAGAGGAGTTAATGTTGTTATAGGTCTAAAGACATTGTTTTTAGTGTATTGGGCTTTTCTGCCTTCAATATAAAGAAGATTTTTCTTACTCACGCTGTTTATCTGGCAGAAGATGTTCCCAGAAATTGACTAAAGCACATTCGTGATCTGGGAACTAGCGTTCTATAATTGTGCCGGAATGAAATATTCGGGTTCCTCTGATTTTGTAGAGTTTTGTGAACCAATTTTTATTAATATCAACTTAGAAAGACTTCTAGAATTGAAGTTACTTTGAAAATGAGTAGTCATGAGTAGATGAAGGTATTCTACGGAAACACATGTGCTTATTATATCTATCTCACATGGTGATTGTTGCAAGCTGAACTACATTGTACAAGAAAGATTCAGCAATATTTAAGCAGATCTCATTTTGATAAGAGAAGCATTTCGTAGATGAGATTGGTTTATGTTCCATTTTAAATAATTTTTTTTTGATATTACATTTTCTTAATTAACCCCGCTGTAGCAGCATTTTATAAATTCGAGGTGTTCTCTCCAATCCACAATTCAGCTCTACCTCAGTCTATAGAGGACTGGATACTACAAAAGCAGATTTCATCCTCAAATCTCGGAATATATTTCAATTTTCCGTTAACTCAGTGTGCAGTCTATGATCTCAATTTTAGGGATGATTTAATGAGTTCGGCTAACATAGAAAAAATCATTTTTTGATCAATTTTGATTTTATTAATCAAATCGCCTTCGAGGGCGATTCAACGAATATAGCGGCATGACCGTTTTTTATTACGATTTCTCTTTAGCCGCAAAATAGGCACCAGTTTCGGCGATTACCTCTTAATCGGTTAAATTTGTTTCCAGCTAGCATTCTCTTGAGGTCTGGGGACCAGATGTGGTGAATACGGTGGATGCAGAAGCAATTCGAAACCTAATTCATGTAATTTTGTCATCGTTTCCATTGATTTGTGAGACGCTGCATTGTTTTGATGAAACAGCACTTTCTGCTTCTTTAAATGGGGCTGTATTTCCGGAACTTCGTCCTTCAAACGCTCCAATAACGCTAAATATTTCTCGCTGTTCTTCGGTTTTCACTTTTTAAGATAAGCGATGAATCCAAAAATACTGATGCCATAACCTTGCCAGCTGAATTTTGCGTCTTTCCACGCTTTGAAGTCGGCACATTACATTCAATCCAATAGGCTGACTGTCGATTGGACTCCGGTGTGATATGATGGAGCCATATTTCATCCACATGTCAGATATCAACACGAACGACACATATTCGGGTTTATTACGATAGAACAGCTCCAAATACTGTTCAGAATCATTAATTCTTTGTTGTTTTTGGTCGATTGTTGCTTCACTCGAAGTGATATATCTCACAAACTAATATTACGGCAGCTTTCAAATTTATACACAAGACTTTTGAAGGTTAGGGCTAACTAAAAATCATATGCCTATCAGCCTGAAAATTCTTTAACCATAAAATTACTCAGTATATCTATATAAGAGCATTATTTTTATCATTGCAAAAACTTCCAACCAATCTCTTATCTAGCAGCCCTGAAAATATTGCAAATTGTGCATAAAAGTGCACCCAACTTAAGTGCTATCAGAGCAGCCATACTAGTCTAAGTAGCCAACTGGTCAACACTATCGCACTATTCTAATTAATTATGCAAGTTGAAAATTTAAACCCACTTGCAGCGAACACTTCACTTCAATGGTACTTTCCGCAGCACCTACAACTTATTTGCTGCATGCTGCAACATTTCAACGCCATTCAATGATACCCCTTGGCAATGTTATTTTGTATTTTAGTTTATTTATATGTATTGCTTGTATCTGTGTATCTGTTGGCAGCTTGAATACTCTATTTTTTTCTATTTTGCTTTTATTTTTACCTCAACTCAACGCAGACAATGCTAAAAAGTTTTCATAGTTCATTAGTGTCCTGCAGCTTGCTTAATTTCTTGCACTACTTGGCCTTTTTTGTGCGCTGCACGGCGTAACTTTTCACGATGCAGTCATTTAAGCAGGCAGCTGTCAGACATAAGAAAATATTTATTCCAACTTGTATTGCATTTTTTGCTTTGGCTTCTCTTTTTTTTGATTGCATTATGTAACACAGATTGTTTTGTTTTGAATGTATTTTCTACAATTCGTTGAACTTTGCATTGATTTTTTTTTTTTTTTTTTTGTTGTTAAGATACTTTCTCTGCCCAACTGGGCGCTTGTTGTAAGATTCAATTAAATTTTAAATGAATCGTGACTTTAATTTATGTAAAGATATATTGTTGGCTTTAGTTGAGCATTGGAAGTTTTTAATTTATATTCTTTGAATGGACTTTGTAGTAGGATTGGTTATTTATTAAGGACTTCAAACTATTTAAACTTCAAGTTTTTATATCTTACAGTGTTCTACTTCTCGTTGTTCATAAAAATAGCCAGCCAGCCAGACAGACATGTCTATATTGACTTAACTTATAATGCTTTTTTTTTTGTGATGATATTATATTGTTTGTCTTAGCACCTTTCGCCTGTTAGCCTTCAGACTCCTTGCCTTCCTATAATACAACAAACTGAAGCAAATTTTTTCCAAAAAACTTTTACGCATACCACACCATAAATATGGGCTTTAAGACAAGTTGTAGTAAAAATTTATTACATCTTAGTCAAGCATAAACAAAACAATAATTAATTTGGAGAAAAAAAAAAAAATAAAATTTAACGCCTGCTGAAATGCTTTCGAGCAGCTTAAACTGCTCAGCAGAATTAATGACTTTAAATGAATAAAGATAAAGACAATGTTTAGCTATATTCTTGTATGTCGCAAGGCCATATGCAGAAGCTTCTTAGAAGATACTCATACACGCCGGTTGCTGCTACTTCAACATATGCTGTCACACATGCTAAGCAACAAATATGGCAAGAAAGTAAACAGTAAAATAAGTTTCTGGCTGCTTATAAAATAAACGACAGCTAATAATGTTGCCAACATAAGTACGAGAGCATGGAGTATGGTGTGTCTCCTTTGTCAGGATAACGAAGACAAGACGACTTGTATATGTATATAGCTACGCTGCAGTTGTATAAAGTTGAGCCGCGTGCGTATCGAGGAAGCCAAGAGCGGCCGCGCCTTAATTGGCACACAAACACATGACACACTTTTGCGTTTGGAGCAAGGACAAAGTTTCTGTTTGCTGCATGAATGTATCTATGCGCCATGCTCCCAAGTTGATCTTTTGCAGCAAAATTCAACGAGTTTCAGTTTCAAATTGCACGAACCAAAAAAACGGAAGAAAAAAAAATAAAATAAATATTTCAGCCGCCATTCAAATGCATATGTGTATGTGATTATGTAAATGACTTTATACGCCTGCCAGTGCTGCTTGTATCCTTACACATATATGTATATGTATTTCAATGTGTTTGTTTACAAAACAAAAGCTCAAATGTTAAGCTTGCCTAGCTCTAATTTTTTTTGTTTGCTATTTTTTGTATCTATTTAATGCATGCGCTTTCTTTTCGCAGCTTAAGTTTAATTAGACCCATGAAAGTGATTTATTTTAATACTTTTGCAAGTTGTATCATACATTATGGCGTGCCTAGTCCCTTGATTTAGGGGCGTATATATGCACATATACAAATTAAGTAGCTACATTTGTTTAAGTTTTAGTTGCGCAAATTTTAGGTTTGCCGCATATTAATCAATAAATTGAAGTTTGCTTGAAATTTGTTTTTAAAGCTATCAAGCTTTAAAATGAATGAAATTTAAAAAAAAAATCTTAAAATCTCCGATTTTAGCCAATGATTGTTAAGGATACGTCATTTACAGTTAAGCTCCTTCTGATAAGTTTTGAGCACAAAAAATTATTAAAAACAAGTAAGGAAATACAGTCGGGCGTAACCGACTGTAAAAGGCCCTGTACCAGTTCAGGTCGCCTAACAAACATATTAAATGTTTCCCGAGCTTATGACCAAACACATGACCACTTCTCACTGCGCGAATATGAATGAAAAGAAAAGGGGGGTCGTTCAAATTGCTTATAAAATCGCCATTTATTATCCGATTTTGATGAACTTTTTGGATTTTTGCTTAGAGAGACGTTATCTCTATATTGGTACACTTTTTTTTGTGCCGAAGATATTTTCACCCTAAGGGGTGATTTTATGGGGAAGGGGGGGGAGGGGCAAAATTTTAAAATAAACTTGTGAAATTCCGGAGCAATCCTAGTCGAATGCAAAAAACACGAAGTCTCTATCTATTACCGTTTCCGAGATCCTTTCGTTCATACAGACGGACAGACGGACGGACGGACAGACGGACAGACGGACATGGCTATATCGACTACTCTATCACTCCTGACCATAATGGTGGTAACTTTGGGGGGTCTCCGACCATTATTTCTACCTGTTACATACATTTGCACAAACCCAATAGGCTCTTGTACCTTCGGTACAGGGCCTAAAAAAACATCAAATGTAAAGGCTGACTGTCGAGCTTGTGCGGATGGATGGAGTGCTTACAATGCAGTTTATAGTCCTTAAATTTAAGTCAATAGAAGAAATCATTTGCAGGCGTTCTTAGGCTCTCAGTATTGCCTTACATCTGTATACCAACTGTTAGGGTAACCATTAAATCTTTCTATATAGTCCACGGTCTGTTTGTTAAAGGCGTTCCAGATTTTTGGATACTTTTAGTTTCTTCTCTAGATTGGCTGTGCGCATTTGCCTGTGCGCTCTCTTTTAGTTTGCGGAGAATATTCAGCACCTGCCAAACACATGAACAGCGTAATGCCGGGCGGGAGCGATGAAGTGCAGCTTATTTCGCAGCCACAGTTTTTTTCTGCTCAATTTGTAATAACTCCTATATACATAATCAGTAAATTGGCCAATCAGTTGACACTAAGGGAGTCTAGGGCATACCAATATTCCACCTTTTAGCACAAACTTGTATAGCTGGAGTACATATAGCTCTTGCAAAGATGATCGTGTCGTAAGCGAGTTTAGCAGTGAGGAAAACCTGGGCATTCTCCATAGTGATGGTAAATATTCCAACTGCTAGACTTGACATCGTATAGGTCGTCGTGCCATAATATATCAAAAAATATGGATATCAAGGTAAACTGTCCTTGTGTATTATTTTGCATAGATACCATCTAGGATAAAGCTAATCATTCTCAGCAGCTTCCGCTTAGTCCCGTGTGCCTTTATTTTCTTTCACTTGATTAAATTCGTCATTCAGCAGCATCCACTTCGATAGGCATCTTTCAAACTGGTGAGTTGGTATATGTCAAAGACTGACAGGCTCTTTCCGGTCTTATGAACCATAACGATTTGTTTCCTTTTCCAAGGTCTAAGGAAGTGTCTAAGTCTTAGTGCCGTTGGTGTATCGCTTTGACTGGTAGAGCTTTCAGTGTCATGTTTGCGAGATCATCTTCTATTCTACAGCACTTTGATGTTGCACTGGTTCTCCTCGAGAATGATGGAATTGGCTGAGAAGTCCAGCTGGCCAGTGCACTCCAGTAACCTTTGAAATCGTCTCCTACGTATACTGGAGGTATAGTCAAAATGTTGGAACCTGGCCTCTAAATCTTTGGCAAAGTGAAACCATGCATTTTTTTTTTTTGGTCCAGCATTCACCTGTGTCGCTAATATATGTAGGCAATTAGAAGATATTGAAACTCTTCTAAATAATTAATTTCCAAATGAAGATATAAACAAGTGATAGAAGTTACAAGAAGCGGTAAATATCATCCATATTCTGTTCATCACCAAAGCTTAGAAATTATTATACGGTATATTCCGCCAATAAAAGTGCCATATTAGTACTCCCAAAAATTTTCTTATCCTTTTCTTGTGTAATTGTAAGAGCTCAGATGTCCGCTTTGCTTGATATATTTGGGCCTAGACTGCTTTTGCGATATATAAGTCAGTTACGAGGCAGGCAGTTAAGTGGTAAGATCATTGCGGAAATTTGTTGGTTTAGAGAGGATCTCCTGAATGTTCTGTTCACCGCAGGCTGGTCCGCTGACCTAATACCAGAATTGCCTGTAACGCAGATGAGTTCGATTGATTGCCGTTCGACTGGGCTTAGTGATACCACCGTGCGCTGGATGAGTTTACTTTAAGTGTTTGGCGAAGACAGAGCCTTATATTGATATGTTCTTAGGGAGCTAATCAGTGCATGTTACTGCCATACTGCATTTTTTTTTTTTTTGTGGAACAAGCTTTACCAGTAGAGTACGCTGTATTAAAGATAGCTTCGTTTTCAGATACTACGAAAAGACATTATCAGTGCCGTCAAACGTCTTTGATGCGTCGGTGTGGATTGAAAGCTAGCTCGACAAACTATGATAACTAACTTTCAGCCTGTCTCTCCATTTGAATTTTGGATCTTGGCCAGGCTGTGCTAAGTGTAGAGTTAAGTAATTGTTCCCGAAGTCCAACTACACTACACTAGCTCTGTAACTGAGTAAGATGCGTAATATTCCATATTTAATATGGCCTTTAAAACCAATTGCAGGTGCTTTGTAAGAACCAATTTATGCCTAGGCATGCTGCTATTTGTATCATATGGAGATGCGATTTGATATTAGCCACTTTCCATCAGACCAAGACTATTTCCAAGACAAATCCTTTCAAACGTTTTAATTTATTTCATACTTTCCACGGAGTCTTTATTCCAGTACAGTTTTGAGCACAGAACTACACAGAAATACTTTAACTCTTTAAATTTTTTGAGCTGCATTTCTACGAAGAACGACAGTTCGATGCTCGGAGCCTTGAAACACATGAAGAGAATCATTTTGGCCTTATGTAAGTTCACTTCATGACCATTCCTTTTTAGATGTACTTTTCAAGAGCTCCCTGTTTGTGGACAGAATTTTATAGTTAAGTCATCTGCATAAGGAGTCATCATTAACCAATTCAGTTTAAGTTTCTTACAAAGATTGTTGAGAAAATGTTTCAATAGTAGACAAAATATAAATCCTTTCTTTCGACGGCCTCTTGTGATATTTCAGTCGAGTTTAGTACTTACCACCACCATCTAGAAAGCTTCTCGATATCGACGAGGCTTCCAAAATAAACTTGTTGTCTTTTAGTATCTTCTCTATGTTCATATACTACACTTCATGTTGTGTGGTCTTAGCTTATCTTATCTTTAGCTAGACTTAGGCTAGGCTTAGTGGGGTCCCTATGAACACGTGCCCATTAAGTTTATTTCTTTTATGAAGTGTCTCTGTACTTTTTTTTTTATAAAAATCGATGAGTAAAATGTGCCTTAAGTCTTTTGCTAATATTTGCAGACTTATGCATAAAAGGCAGCATTCCTTCTCTTCAACTCTTCGGTACGTATGCTGTGAAAAAACATTCCATGTACAACTTGTTTAGCCTAAGCATTAGTTTCTGAGAAATGGTGTTGGTAATTTGTAGAGTTGGTGTATTCTGATTATTCAGATTTTATTTGCTTTAGTGAACATTCGCAAGAGATACGCTTGAAGGTTACGTACTTACTCTCCGGCTCAGCAGGTTGCCATGAACACCTGCAAGTAATTTCAGCTGTGTCATGCAACGTCATCTTTGTGCCTATTTCTGTGAATGGAACATATTGTTTCTGAGTGTCAAAAATGTTCCAAGAAGTGATTTTTTTGGCAGAAATTAATATTTTAACAGACTGATGCAAAATTTTGATTTATATTTTAGATATTAGTCACGCAGAGTTAAAATTTGGGAAAATAGCCAGAGAGCGCTCAAAATATTTAACCGATTTTGGTGAACTATAATTCTTATTAAATCCGTAAACTATTGACAATTTAAATACAGATTGACTGCTATAAAAGAAACTTTTTTTTAATTTTTTCAAACAACTAATTCAACTAACAAACTACAACCATGTTGCTGCATGAAAATTGAATTACATCATTTAGTGTTTCATTAAGCAATTTCTTTTGATGCAGCAGTAGCAGCAGCAGCTGCTTGTATTCAAATGGCACAGAAAAGCAATACAAAACGTTGATGTTTGCAAAACTAGATAAAGAAACAGCAGAAGAGAAGAACTTGTATCTGAGTACACATATATGAGCCACTAAAGTTATTACCAGCAGCTGTTGTAGTAGACTGTCACTGCATACTGTCAAATGAGATTAAAATAAGCTTTGCGTCAAACGGTATTGCTCGATGAACAGTCGTCCTTTTTTCCATAAGCTATTACGCTGATATCAATGAAGGACATTGATGGCTGCGAACAAAGCTGAACTATTTTTTGAGTTTTGAGTGAGGGTGTAGATGTATGTGACGAAGCAAAGGGTTAAAGCGTTGTCGTTCAATGCACGAATCAAAAAATTTATAGCAATTGTGCACTAAAAGGTTTCTATCCACGCACAACAGCTTGACCAATAAAGCAACTAAGCGCATTTGTGCGCTAACCATGAAGAAACGAACGAACGAACGAACGAATGAACTTTTGTGATTCAAACTGTGAGCAGTGCGTCTGTATGGAGGCTAAAATGAGAAGTGCTCGGCCATGTGCTTCATCGGGCTCATCAAGCCAACAAGGTCCATTTGTCGCAACTTTGTTAGATACACAAACACATACACATGCTCGGGTACGACGTTTTAGTTTATTGCCAAATTGAATTTTAAGTCGCTCAAGTCGTTCATGCAGCGCACAATGGATGTTCAATGTCCTGCCTCAACTCATATCCTAATGCTTTGCACTTTGGTATGTGTGTGTGTGTGTGTGTGATTGTTGTTGTTATTGCTGTTGTCAACAACAGCTGCACAATTGAGATAAACTTCAATTTTCGCAAATTGTTTAGTTTATTGAAAAATACTTCTCGACATTCATGCTCAATCCATTTAGCATTGGCTGCCACGCCTCTCTCACTCATCTTGTCCTCCAATTTGATGTCAGTCAATATTATTTAGTGCGCTGCTGCATAAGTACTACATGAGCTCTATGGATTTGAGTCTCTCTCTCTGTGTGTATGTGTGTGTTTGTATCTGTGTGTGCTGTGCGCTTTTTGGCAACAAAAGGATTTAATACTTGCTTTTAGCTACTCACACATTCCAATATATTAAAAAAAAAGAAAAAAAAAACAGCTTTGAATTCGACGAGTAATTCAATATAAGCTTGCTTTTTTTTTTGTCGAATTTTAGTTTTTAGAGCTTCATTTTTTTTCTCCAATGTATGTTAAATTATTTTTTTACTAGATTGAACGACAAAATTTATTGCCACATTTTATTTTAAGTGGCAACTATTTCACAACTTTAGTTTATCACTGGCTACAACTCTGTCAATGACTTTTTAAACGTTTTATTTATGATGCTTAAGTTTGATTCATTGAAATGGTGCAGAAATGTATCTAAAAATGAAATGTATCTCAACTGAAATAAAGCTAAATAAATTTAATTTGGCGAGCTTTATTTTAATAAATCAATGCACAATCTGAAAAATAACCAGCAAGCTTGTATAGCTATGCAGACAATTGTTTCGTCATGTATTTTAAGGAGAAAGTAGAAGCAATGTTCGCATACGAATACTTAAAGCTATAACTACTAATGGCTGCTTAGTTTTCCTTTTAAAAATCCTCTCACCATTAATATTAAATTTAAAATAAAATTTCCTAAAGCCTGTGTACCTGAGCGGCTATCATTTTAAATTTTAAACATTTAAATTCAATTCTTTATCACCTGCTACACGGCACTGCTCTGCACATTATTTGCGATAAAAATGTAAAGCGTTGCAGTAAGCTTTTGTTGTTTGAATTTTTGGTTGTTTGAATTTTCCAAGCCGAAATTCATATATTGTAGAAAATACTTGTATATATAAGTAGTTCCTAGGCAAACACTGCACTGTGCAGGTTTTTTTTTATTCTGTTTTGTATATCTCTGCTTTGCCTCAAGAGTATTTGTGCAAAATTTGCATAAACAGTTTTCCTAGATAGAGCGGCGCATTTTCCTCGCTTTTTCTCATGGTTTAACATTTTTGTTTTGTTGTTGTTGTTTTGTTGTTACAGACAATCTTTCTGGTAGGTGCTGCCGTTACCATTACTTTTTGGTGTTTGTGTATATTTTTATGAAATTGTCTAAATTCCCACAAGTTGATTTAAACTTTTGTTGCACTGTAAGAGTTAAACTGAGTCTCAAGCTAAAAGGTAAACTGAGTTGAGTTGATTCGAGTGAAGTGAAGTTTCAATGAAAAGGCTGCGCCGGTTCTGCCTGGCATTTTTATGTTGGTTTGGTATGTTTTAAACGAGAGGGTAGTAGCAGAAGTTTGTCAAAATTAGCAGCATTAAAGTGAGGAGGAATATTTTTTAAATATATTTTAAATGCATTCTGAATATTCAATGAAATTTTGTCTCTTGAATAAAGTTCGTTAATGTAGAGAATTTGACTAACACTGGTTGAGAAGTCGTCGACAAAAACCGAAGATATGAATCTGGACTTATAAATAAATAGAAATTTATTTATAAAGACATCAGCATGCAAATAATGGGCAAAACACAGTTAGAAAATTAATATACTTTTCACAGCTGAACCCGAAAAAATTTCGTTCATAGCTATTTCTTAAGTTGTATCACAACGAAATAATTTAACAAAGTATCTAAACAGAAGAACTACAGAAGCTGAGACCCAAGGACATTGGAGAATTGTTTCTAAGTAACAGTCCAAAACAAAATACCCAATTTCTATAAAATTAAAAAGTCAGTGAATAGGTATGTTCCTATTAAACAGAACAGCTCAGGGTGAAATAAAATCTGAAGCCTCCAAAACAAGAATATTCTGTTGTGAGAAATACATTGTTAGTGCCTTAAGGATATTAACCTAAAAAAGTTATAGATATGAAGAATAAACAAGCAAGATCGCAACAGCCAAGTATGCTCGTCATCGAGCTACTCTATACACCCTTCAATACCTTTATTTTGTATGGGGTATATATTCCTATTTGGATCCTTGTGGCTTATATTTTACAGGGATTAGTGTAAGATACAAGAAGTTTAACGTTTCAGGCTAAACTAAATCACAACAATTTGTTTTTCTTACAAAATCCTAAAAAGGATGACAAATTTGTATGGGTGTTACTCTTTCTTATGGTCCGATTTGGATTTATATGGAATATCTCTTTATTATTTATGTAAGATACACTAATTTACCTTTTGCTTCTTATGCATACATTTGCGCAAGTTTATTATTTAATTTATCCCATGGATACAGGGTATAAATAGGAAGTAAGCCATTACTTGACGGTTTAAACGAAACAGCATTCCTGTTAGATCTTTTAAAACTTACTCTGCTACGGATAAGTTATATTTAGTCACTACCCAATTATATCTAGCGACCACCCTAACAAGCTTAACTCTAATTTGCGGCGTAATATTGAAGTCTGCAAAGAACCTCTAACGCTACTATGCTTGTACCTGTCATCCAGGGTGTAAGGACATTATTGAATAAATATAAATTTTAAGGGCGTTTCAATTAAACTGCAAATTCGTAGCTAAATACAAATCATTGCAATGTAGATATTAATACAAAACTAAAAACAAATCTACGTGATATGTATTTATTGCAGTTCAAGTTCCAATACGCGCAAATAAAAATAAATCTTTTGAACACGACGAACTAAACACAGGAGTTATTTTGTCCCTATTTTATGCAGAATTGTGTAGAGTCCGAAATTTATCTACGAATGGTTGACCAAGTAGCAGCGAAGTCAGATGCCCTTTATATTTCTTAAAAAATGTGTGAGATACTTCTTTTCTTTCTTTTATTAGTGAATGTTTTAGTTTTGAGCAATCTTTGAAATAGTAATTGGACACAGCATTAGCAGAAGTAGAAAGCATGTTATGTATCTTTTGACTATTGGTGTGCGCACTCTCCTACAATGAAAACTTTGCGTACAAAAGATTTAAGCTAAGAGCGGATTCAGTGCGAAGAAACCCAGATTTCGTAGTATCAAACGTCAAGTAACGGGCCAGAACATCAATGGACATTAGAATAGATCTGACATTAAATAAACATATGTCTTTAACTAACACCATTGCAGCCTTGTGTAATTCAGATGATGAACAAGCTGAAATATATGCGGAAAATCTTGAAGAGCTCTTTCGGCTGTTAGTCATCGTAATGGTGCACGACACAATTAATAATTTGGTCATCCTTCCATTTGCCTCCATCTCCATTCATTATAGAACAAAACGCCGTCAGCATTAAATATCAGAAAACCGGCAAAGTTCCGAAAGTATATATAAAACTTTGTCAGAAGGCACATATATTGATCTTAAATGTCGAAAGTGATGCTGGAAGATATGGAAACAAGTGATGGTAGTGTTGATCTAAGAGACTAGCAAACCGGAGCAGATCACCGACTCGTACCGACCGAGCAGTCAGCTATCCTCACTATTGATGTTATTAGAAATACTTTGTGGCAGCATAGCCTCATACACCAACTACAGAAGTACAGAAGTTTCAATGAAATGAATCTCCTTTCGCCATATACGATACTCTATATGGTTCTGTGACTGGCAGAAGTAGCTCGGACCACAGTAGCTGCTACAACGATAGACTTTTGGCATACAACAACTGTCACTTTCTCTGCTTGGCCAAGGCAAGAAACAACCTTTGACAATGCAGACATTATTATGGGCGACATAATTTCGTTATGAGTAAAAACTTGGCGATCTAACACATAGCTTCAAAGTGGTTTATAAGAGTTTAATGTTTATAATAAGAAATATTAGCAAAAATCTTCTTTAGACCCAGCAAAGTTGGCTGAATGAAAAAATGTTACGAAAACGGGGACGATGTTGCTTTAAGCATATTTTTAGGGGTCACTCTGTATATGGCTTTCGAACTAGGCATATTTTTAATGCTGCTTTATATAAACGTAGAAGATTGTCACTAACTTATCATACTATCCCTATAGTCTGTCTGTCTGTCTGTCTGTCCGTCTCTTCATGCTTGTTTATCTTTTTATAAAACGCTTGCTCTTTCGTCTTTTATCTATCTTCTGCTCTTTTTTAGAGGAGTTGAAGTGCACTCATGTATTGAAATTCGAGACTTTCTATGTACGTGGGCGGATATCTCGTTTGTTTTTTTTTTCTATTTTTTTTTTTGTGTGCTACCCATTTTGTCGAGTATTGTAATAGATAGTTGCGCTTGCATGCAACAGAAGTAGACACCAGGGAACGCAGATGTACTTTAGTAGAGTCTGCAATACTTTTTGGTTGCGCTGTGAATATGCTCTGTGGTGCGATAAAGTCGGAGCATGCAGCATACATTGAATTTATTTAAATATTTAGATGAAATTTAAATGGCTTGGGTGGATTTAACAAGTAAGTATTTGACAGCAGTTTAAGTATTTGTAGCTGCTACAAAGTGTTGAAAATTAAAAGCAAATATTTAAACTTAAAAAAAAATTCGAATTTAAAGCGATTTTCAATTAAAATGCCAAATGCAAACTAAACAAAGAAATTGCACAAAAGTGAGTGCTATGAAAACTTAATTTACTGCAAGATTATTATAAAAAATTCAAACGAAATGAAAAATCAACAAAATATATATATAGATGTGCACCTTAGTTTATAAATGTATCTAGATATATAAGTGTCATTGTCCTTGCACTTTCTATAGAGCAATTCATACAAAAGATACAATCTAAATACACATAGTTACAACATATACACGTACACGTACGTACACTTTTTAGACACACATGTGAATTGCTTAAGTAAGCATTCAACTACATAATCCCCAGCAGCTTAATTGCGTTTGAAGTAAAGCGTGCTACAGTTGCGAAGACATGCAGCACAAACTTAGCTGGCAGCTTTTACTATGAATGTATGTGTGTGTGTGTTTGTTGTTGGTGCAACAATGCTGCTAGTAAAGACCTTCAGTAGCAGCAAGAGCAAGAGCAACAGCAACAGCCACAGCTGTAACATCTACGCTAAGTCTTTGCCAGTGATCAGACATGCACAAACAAAAAAATATTCATTATTTACTTCTGACACCGTTTGTGCGCTGCATAGTAAATGCAACAGTAAAATAAATATATAGATACATACATATATATAGTATCTGATGATGGCACACATAGTCGTACTACATACATACGTCATATATAGTAATAAACACATGCTCAAACATAACTAAAGAGCAGCACCTTTGCTTGGTTGCATTTTACACTGAGAATAAATTGTGACTTTTCGGCAATTGGCTTGGCTAACTACATATTGCAAATGTATCTCGAATTTTGTTTGAAAGATCTTTGGAAAAATTTGTATCTAATACAGTTTTAAATTTTTAAGTGATCAATTTGTTTAAAAAATTCAACATTTTATCTAAGCCTTGTCTGCCCATTAATTAAGAAATACCACACCCATGTCCCGTTAAATCTAAATCTGAGATCCGTTTGACTCGTACACCTTCAAAATGCATTAATCGTAAGAAACTGTAGTTATGGAGGGGAAATACATATTGTGAATCTTGATTGAGTATGATTTTCATGTAGCTCGATCTGGATCTGAAGTGTATTTGAAATTGCAAAAAAATTTCAATTAAAAATAAAACACCGTCAGAGATGTATATTGAAGAAGAAGAAATGGTAGTTGACGAGGCCTAAAAAGACATCCGAAAATGAACATCCGATGATGAAGAGTACTTGCCAGTTGGTAAAACAAAGTTTCCTAAAACATAAAATCAAGTGGAACTCATTGACATTGAAAAATAAAAATTTAGGTTAAAGGAGCATCAGTTTACGTTTATCAAAATAGGGAAAAGGAGTTCGGAACGAAGTTGAGAAATTAGTTCGAATGTTAAAGGTTTGTTTGATGAACTAAAACCAAAATTTGTATAAAGACTTTGAATGGAGACTCTTTATTGATCATCAACAAGAACTGTCAAAGATGTCTCGCTTCATGACGGAAGATTGATCCACCAAGACATAAGTGGAATGGAGAGTAGATTAGAACGGAAGATGAACCCGGTGTGTAGGTCATTTGAAGACAAACAAAAAACATTTTGAAATCCATAAGAATTGTTGAATGAAACCAATTCCATCCAACTAAACCATCAGCAAAAACGTTTTATTATTGTGAAATAAATTGAATGACAGTCAACGAAATAGAAAATCTCAGAAGCTTGAAGTCAATGTTTCTATATGCTAGCAAAACCTGAAATATATCAATATGTGGCGGTCTTTATTCAACAATAGATGTCTGCATAAAATATTGAACATAAGTTGGTCGGACAGCATATTTAATGAGGACCAATGGCTCATTCAAATCATACGCCGGCACATTCAGTTATCTGCATTGGACATTCGCAGAGTATGTAGTACAATTTGAAGAGCCAACGAAGACATGGAGATGAACATTTGAATCTGTTTTGAAGGAATGAAGCGAAGAATGTAATAACATCTTCCGAGCATCAAGCAATAGTGTAAGATATAGAAGGATAGTCGATATAAGCATAATTGTGAGGTCATTATTAGTTAAAGAAAGTGTCCCAACTTTAATGAAGACATTTTCCTTCAAAGAAAAGTTTCTAAAATTGATAAAAAATCATCACAAACGAAATATAAACTTGACAATTCAATAGGAGTCAAGTCAAGCTTCTGAAAGCAAGGCGAATGATCCAAAAACGAAAGAAATTGGTTATAGAAGTAATAAAAGTTTTGGAGAAGCGAATTTTCAACGCTGTATCCCGCTGGAAATATCCGGTACTACCATTGAACTTAAAATTTTTATGAACCATATATTCCTATACTGATCCGTGATCCATGATCCGTGGCTTAGTTTAGTCAAATTAGTAGACGATACATCAAATTAGTCGTTTCAAGCTAAGCTAACGCACAAATTTTCGTAAGAAACCCCAGAAAATGGGCCAGATTTGTGTGGAGGCTATCTCTTCTAGTAGTTCAATATATATCCAAAAGAAATATTTTATTAGAATTGAAGTAAAACACATCAAATTTGGTAGTTTTCGCTAGTATAACACGAAAACTATTTTTCATTCAAAAACTAATAAAGAAACAAAAACATTTCATGGGTACTAGCCCCTAGAAAGAAGTTAACACATCCATTATATACTACCTCTCTGAAGAGAAGGACCCATTAAATATTCAAATTTGATGGCTCTATATTTTATGGTTTCTAAGTTGTTATTATTCATAGCCAAACAGATGGAAACGTCTATAAAGGCTTGAATTCTTGTAGATGGGTCTTGTACATTTATGGATTATTTTAAAAGAATTAATGCAAAATACACAAAACTTTTCGTTTGTTTTATTCAAAAACTAAGATAGTTGGGACAGATTTGTATGGGGGCTACCCGTGCTTGGGGTTCGATCTTAGCCTATTTGGAATACTTTCTTAGAAATAATTAAGATAAAAAAATGTGTCCTTTCTAGTTAAATAAACAGCAACAATAAAATACATATTTTACGCAAAAATACATCAATTCGAATGATCTGATCTGAAGCTGAATGAAATATTTCTGAAGAATGAACCTAAGTTAGATTAAATTTTGCTATTTCGAACAAAATTAATTGAGCCAATAAAAAGTTTTTTGTACAAAAAAATTAAAAAAGAGTAGGTTTGCATGGTACTTCCCAAAATTAACCCCGCTCCCTTTGGGTGAGGGGTTAGCGTGTTCATTAAATACAAGTGAACTATAGAATGATTACAAGAATATTAAATACTATATCTAACTCTTATAGTCTGAAAAATCTCGAACTTCATATATACAGCCAGACAGACGGACGGACATATCTATTTCGACTCACCATTTGATGCTGAGAAAGATAATATGTATTATTTCTTATACTCTTCTTTGCATTATTTTGTCTGCAATAACTTAAAATACCCCTCTAGCCTTCCTGTTCAGACAATAGAATCATAGCTAAAAGAGGCTTAGTTAATGTGCCACAGGCTATGCATAGGGAGGAGGTTAGCTCATTAAATACAAGTGAACTGAAGAATGACTAAGAGATACTTAATATTCAAGTTTGAATGCTCAAACTCTTATAGTCTTCAAGAACTCGAACTTCATATAGATAGCCAGACAGACGGACATATCTATTTCGACTCACCATTCCTTCCTGTTGAGCAAGAATATATATACATACTATATTATATACTTTATGGGTTTGTCTCGTTTCCTTTTGAGGCTATGGTAAAATAAGAAGTTTGTAATATGAATTGTTCAAATCATATTAAACTATCATATGAGAATGATGCAAAACTCATTAAGTCATAATTGCTTTATTTTTGAACAAAATGGAATGTTATAAGGCTTTGATTTTTGACATGCAACAAGTCTTTGGCAAGGTGCGGCATACTGGTCTGCTATCAAAGATTAAGGACATTATCTTATTTCAATAACTTTATTTCATTTAATGCTACGTTCATACCTGAAAGGGCGTCAGTTCTTCGTTAAAGTTCACGAAAGTGAACTCTGTTTGCACAGATTTCCTCAAGGCAGTTTTCTGTGCTAATACTTTTTAATGCTGACCTTACTATACCTGATGGAAATAATCTTACTTCTGTATCATGTACAATGATTGCCTCTTATGCAAACAAAATATACGTATATCATAGGTCCAAATGCGAGCAAGTTATAGCTGATATCTCTTGGCCCTGGGCTAAGAAGTAAAACATCCAAATAAATATTGTAACGTTTGCTTTACACTTAATAGAAAAGCTCTTTCCCAAATCACACTCAACGGTCTAGTGTTGCAGCAAAAATCAAAAAAAAGTATCTAGAAATAATCTGAGATAAAAGCCTCTAGTTCAAGGAGAGTACAGGACTAAAATGCCGCTTCTGAATTGGCTTTTAAGCAATAGGGACTTGCATTGCGAAACAAGCGTACGACTTATTTGGAGATAAGGCATCCAGATCTGAAATATTTCAGCTAAATCTAACCTTAACAGAGTGCAAATTATGCAAAACATGATGATAAGAATAATTATAAGGTGCCCTTGGTATGTTCGAAACATCACCATGCATTGAAAACTTAATATGGCTCATGCAGATGTTCAAATTTTGCTTCTTTTCTAGCAGATATAATGACGTGGTCAGACCTTTGGATCATATAAGTCATGTCAGACGGCTCAAACGCCACAGGACAGAAACCGGGTCATAAACACTAAGTTCTACTTTAGATTATTCTTTTCATTTTCTTATTCAATAAATTAAATTTAAGTGGATCTAGCTCTGACTTTACCCAATTTTAGCTAGATATAATTCTTGAGTTATCAATCTGCAAGCTTGAAAGTACTTTCACAGACGTCTGTGATTAATTTTAATTTCTTAAGCTAGTCTTTCCATATACATTTTTTGCACAGTGTCTGCCGTAAATAGCTTGCGGCTGCACTTGTTAATTTTGCAGCAAGAAAATTGTTGCTGCCAATTACTATTTATGTCTAGTTGAGTTGTTTTGCTATTCTTCCTGTACTAAAACTTACGAACGTACGTACGAGTAGTATTTACTCTGCACTTCTGCACTTGGCAAGTTAAGTGTGAAGGCGTTTTGCTTGGAAAAAAAGGCATCAAGCTACATGTTTGCTCGAAACTGTCTTGTTATTAACTAAAGTGTATCTCTCGCTCTCTCTCTGCGTTTTTTGTATCTTAGAAGTGCATTGTATCTGCACATCGACAGCTGCTAACAATTTCATGAATCTTTCTTTTTTTTGTTGTGGTTTTAAATTTCTTGCAGAGTAGTTTTTCTGTGTATTTAGCTGTGAAATCGTTTTGGTTTTCAGATTTTTTACTGTTTTTGATTGTGGCATAATTTCATTATTGAAGTTCATTCTATGGTTTGTATTTATTTAAGTAATTAAGTGTGGCAAAGACAGGAAATTAGTGTAGCATATTTTATTTAGGAGTTATACATTATATTGTATGAGTAAGGAGGATTGTTGCAGCTTATAATATTTAGCAGATTTTGAGCAGATTTTCAAAGTTCGTATATCCCCATTGATAGATGCTTCATACATCTTTCAAATACGAATTTCCAAATACTAAGCTTACACTTAAGCTTAAACTAATTCCGTAAATTTTATGCATATTAATTTTATTAAACTAACTTTGATTAGATTTGCTAAGTACAGCAATTAAATGAAGCTGAATTTAAATGAATGAATTAGCGAAATTCTCTAATATCTATAAAAAAAAAAACAGGACTCACTGATAAGTTAACAAATAACTAAGCAAATCAACTTCAAATCAATGTCAAACTAATTTCATTTTAAATACGACTTTGATTTGAGCAACTGCAATCATCAATTAAGCTTAAGCAGGAATAGCTTGCTGCTTAATATCTCTGCTGCTGCTGCTGCTTCTGCTGTTTTTTGTAACAAATTTCTCTCCTTCACTTTGTCATCATCTTTCAGGTTATAAAACAAAATTTTCGACAAAATTTATTTGCGAACATTTATTTTGGTTTCAAGAGCTGCTGCTGCTGCTGCTGTAGCTCCAATTGTTATATTTTTTGTTACTTGAAGTTTTGTGTTCTTAATATATTTCGAGTTGTTTGTTGTTGTTTTTGTTTTTCGTATTTCTTTTCTTTTTGCAGTTTGCGATGATAAAGTATATAAAACGTATGGCAATTGTCCTTGTGGCTGTGTACGCAGGAAGTAAACGATTCTGTGTACATTACTTTTGCACGCTTTCTATAGCTGTCTGTCCCTCTTTTACTTTACTAGCTCTCCTGCTTCTTTTTAGCATCCATCTTGTTTTTGTTTCGCTTTCGTTTTTGTACAAATGACTTTAAAGATAAGCAAGTTAAATTTTGTATAGCATATTTTTTGGCTTTGATGCACGTTTTTATGCGAGTATTGTATTACTTGGGGTTTAATGCGGTTTTTTTTTACTTGTTTTTTTTTGTATAATTTAATAGCTATTGTCTTCTTCTATGCTTTGTATAGTTTACTTAGTTGCTTTTGGGTGAAAGTTTTTACTTTCAGTTTATTTAACATCCCGAGTGAATTTGTTGGAAATGTCCTTGCGAAGTATATGAAATTTGGTAACTAAATTAAATTTATTTACGTATATTCAACACTAATTTAAAAAAAAAAATAGACAAAGAAGAATTAAATATTGGATGTAATAGAATAAAACGAATAGATTGCAGCCGTGCGAGACAGCGTCGCCAAGAAGAGTACAGCTAGTGGCTGAATTGCTAGAAGCACATATGCAGATGATCCTTTCTGTAGCCCCTAACACCCTTACTTAAGTGAGAAAAGGGTTCAAAATATTTCGCAATAATAAGGCTTTAGGTGAGAATCAGTTTGTTAATCGTTCCATTAAACTGCTTCCTCATAGAGCATTGCTATTCCTCGTGCATTTTTTCAAACTCTGTTCTTCCACTCGGTCACTTTACAGGCGCCTGAAAGAAGGCCTACATCATAATGCTGCATAAAACTGCGAAGCCAGCAGATGAACTCGACTCATATCATCCGATTAGCCGATAGTATTTGGCAAAATATTGGAGCAGTGCATTCTGAGAAGGATTTTGTAGACCAGGGCGGCCAGAAAGGCAATCCCAAAGTTTCTAAACTTTTCACTTGATGGATTTCATGTAAAAGAATATTTCGTTGGAGCATTTTTGCATATCCAGTAGACATTTGACAGAGTGTGGCATGCATAATTCCTGCATAAGCTTAAAGGAATACTCAACCCACAGCTCCATCTTATTGTCAAAAACTTCCTTCACGAGCGCTCTTTCAAAGTTGTTCAGGACGGTCTATCCTCTCAAGCAAGGTGAGTCATACTGGTGTAGCTCAGGGTAGCGTGTTAGAGCCAACTCTTTACAGCCTGACATGCGCTCACCCAACAATTTACTTGTTGCCACCTTTTTCAGATGATATTGCAGTTCTGATCAGTGACAAATGCGTCTACACTGCTATAGAACTTCTCCAGATGTACTTTAAAAGATTGAAGAACTGGGCCTGTAGATTATTATTATATTGCTATAAACCTTCACAAGTGTGTAGCAGTCACATACACTCTTAGAAAAGACATATATCCTGAGACATTTTAACATGGAGCGCACTTAGCCCAGAAGAATGCTTACAAGTATCTTGGCGTCACTCATCTAACTTTCCAGCGTCAAATAAGTGAGGTAACTAGGCGAGCAGCAGGGCTTGACTCCTTAATGCCAGGAATAAACTAAAGCTTGCCAACTAAACGAATATCCATAAAGTTATTCTGGCACCCATGTGGAGGTATGGTCTTCAGGTATACGCCTTAGCAGCAAAGTCAAACCTCAACAAAATACGAGTAGTGTCTGGTGCAGCTTGGTACATACGCAATAAAGTTATTGAAAAAGAACTTCAGCTATCGAGGGTCGGAGATGATATCGACCGCCAAGCTGCTGCATAACGGATCAAGCTTGTAAATCATCTAAACCAGTTGAAGCAAAGGCTTCTGAGTGGATGACATTAAGCACAGAGTTAGATCAAGAAGGAAGCTCCAGAGAGTTCATGCAACCAACTTGACAAACAGAACAAAATAATACTTCCCTTCGCTATAAGTTTGTTATTTATTTGTATATATTAAACAATGGCGTGTTGTATGGTGTTTCTATCCAGAAGTACTTACGATCAATAAATAATATTAACTTTGAAATTAAGCGTCGTTTGCGTGAAGTTCAAATTATAATTCTATACTCCCAAAAAGCCTCTTTTCAAATAAGAGCATTAAATTAAGAAAGGAAGTCCCAGCCATTAATGAGACGATTTATACACTCATCATATACTCGCATAATAAAAAAAAAAAGTTTATATATGAGCAACAAACAACTTCATAGTGAAGAAATAAAGATAAAAATCGAACATAAAAACAGAGAATAAAAACCAACTAAAACATATGGCAAAATAAAAACGACAACTTGACGAAATCCAAACAAGTCCGACAGCAAATTTTTCATATGTACTGATAGTCTGTTTCATGTAACTGTCACGAGCCGCACATAGATACATGCGCAGCATATGTGTGTGTGGTGTGTAGTAAATATAAATGCTTAGGATGGTAGTTCAAGAAGTACAAATAACAAGCACTGCAGTGCAAGTTAGATAGAGATGGCACAAGTACAAGAACGAAAAAAATTATGCGGCATGTAAAGACCACAAAAGCATGTCCTTGTGGCAAGTTAAGTCCACTTAATGCAGGCTGCAAGACAGTCAGACAGACAGACAGACAGACTAAGAGTCATAAATACACACAAACAACTGAAGTAACTGAAGTTGTGCTTACCATACGCATATGTTTTGTAGTGTATATAGTTAGATATATATTGTTTAGTGTTGTTGTCTAGCGTTGTGTGTTAATAGTGCTTTTGATGTGTGTTAAAGACAGCAGACAACAAGCAACTGCACTACTACAACAGCTAAAGACCTTTAGGCTACCACACACACATAGTACAGCCAGTTTGCATGCCAGTGTTTGCCTACACACGACTAGTTTCGCATGCAAATTGAAAGCATATTTCATAAGCTTATAGTTTTAGTTACATACAAACATGCCTTAAGGCTTTAATAATGCTTTGCTACTAATAATTTTCTATTTTCTACATGAGAAAATAACACTTTAGCTAAATAATTCACATACCTTTTTGGCTGGCTGGCCTGGCCTGGCCTGGCGTGTGTAACAGAACTTAATAGCTATTTAATGGTATAAGGTTAGCGCACGCTTTTCACACTCTTTTTTTTTAGTCTGAGGAAGCAATAAATATTTAAGGGTTTAAGCAGTGTAGGCTGGCATGTATCTGTAGCTGCTGCTATCTTTACTGTTAGCTCATTTGTATGTACGAGTATATAAAATAGCTCAATTAAGCGCAATGACAAGGCATTATAGTTTATATAGACATTTACCAAGTTAACACTAACCGAAAGGTGTGAATATTCCAACTGTCTACAATGGCATGTCAAAGGTAAGGTTAATTGTGTGTACGATACCTTTGTGTAGGGTAGACTCTCTGTGTGTTTGTGTGTGTGTGTGTGTTATTTAAATTGCAATTTACTTACAGTTTTGCTGAGTTTACTGTGATGTAGCAGTATTTAAATCGAGAAAATATTAAGTTAGCTGGATTCATAGCTTAAATAAAGGATAAACATCAATTATATGTCAAGCTGCGAACTGGTAGTGCTACCCTCGGTAAAACATTTTTTAGAGAATGTAATATGAATTTAATTTATTTACTGTTTATTTATATAACAGGCAGCAGAAAGTGAGACAGTCCGTATAAAGAATATATATAATGTTGATCAGCATTAAATTTCGAGTCGATATAGACATGTCCCTTTGTCCGGCTGCTGTATAAAACTTAAGATCTGGAAAACTACTAAAGATGTAGCCTTCAAAAATGAATATATACATTCTCCCATTCATTCATTAAATCATTTGTAGGATATATTCCCTCTCCCTAAGGGAGATTTGGAACTTAACGTGCTTAGGACGGTGAGACCGATATCAATAATGGAAATAAGATAATGGCAGAATAAAATGAAAATTTTTGTTCTTTCGATATTCAGTACCAGCTTTCATCCAAACACTTTCACCTTATAGCTGCCTTTAACACTGCTCCGAAGATTAAAATACCGAAAGGTCCTTTGAGTCCTCCTCGAAGTGACATAAACGCGTTTCGCCGAAATCTGGAAAAAAATTAGACCTGAATCTTGAAATACTAATTGCAGATGACATTGATGATTCACTCTGCTGCCCTTCTTGCTACTCACAATAATGCATCACGGTGTTTAAGGTTAATATCCAGACTTCCAATGGCGCTAGAGGCACCATTGCTGATCAAGAAAAGGCTTAGCAGGCAATACAGGTATAGAGTCTACTGCAGAATAGCAAATAGGACGAAAAAACTTCTAGCGATACACAAACAATCCGGTTCTTGGCAAATGTCTACCCGAATGACTTGACGAAAGCTGAGAAGGAGATACAAACAGCAGGTGGCCCCTAAATTCCTAATCAGAATAGCTGACGGATCCTGTGACAGATCTTCAAGAAAATCGCTTCCAACAGTTTGGTTTGTCACCAAAGACCAGAGCATGTGAGGTCCAGTCTTTGCTTGATATACCCGGCCAACTTTGCCTTCCAGTCGCTTCCATAACAGTGGAAGAAGTCTCGGCTCACATTAAAGCTCTGATACCAAAATAAGGTTCTGGAGCAGATATGCTGGTTAACTTTTCCTTAAAAGTATTATCACTTAAAGTCGTTCTCCTTTGGGTGTTCATCTTCAATGCTGTGCTGAGGCTGGAGCATATTCCTAAGCAATGCATAAAGGCAAAGATCTGCATGATTTATAAGGCTAGGACTCGTACATGCCTCTAAGTCTGCTGTCTACGGTTTCAAAATTATTTGAGCATTGTCTATTGGCACGAATCCTTAACGTGATTAAAGTCAGGAGAAGGATAACCTCCTATAAATTTGAATTTCGTAAGTCTGAGGCTATGAAATAAAAATTGAAAGTCCACAAGATTTGCTCATCGCAGCTTTTGCAGATGAAGCAGCTATCCTGGTCAGAGACAGCTGTGCATATAAAGCATCTGATATCCAGCGCTGGGCTAAGCGATGGAACATTGGCATTACTTACTTCGTTTATGAACGTTCTGTGAACATCTCGCATCAAATTTGATTGGCCAAGTTTGGTGGTAGTCATCGCACAGGAACAGGCTGGTAACATTTGTTTTCGAAGGAACAGGCTAGTATCATTTATTTTCGAAGCAACGTTCGACTTTGCTTAAAATCTTCACAGCATATTATGTTATATCACAACTGTATAAATAAAGTCCAAAAATAAGATACATTCTCTGTAAGAAGACGAACTTCTGCATACATTTCCAAACTAAGCTAAGCTTAAGGCATTTGAAGACTAAAGAAAAAAAAAAACAATTAAATCTCTTTTTCTCTAAAATATTTTTATTTTATTTTATCAAACAAATAAAATGAAACATAAAACTCTGCGCACGACCATATTTTAAAGTGCGAAATAGTATCCTTATCTGTACACTGTGAAAGGACAATCGAAGAAACGAATAAATGCAAGACGAAACCGGAAATGAGTAAACAAGCGTCAAATAGTAAAACGGCAGCGCGACAGCAGCAAAGGACAACAACGAGCAGCCGCCGAACGTATAACCGAAACAAAACGAAACGAAATGAAACAGTGAACGCGAAGCATAAATAACTGAAACATTAAACAGAAAAACGACAATTTCTGTTTCCGGCGTGCGAGCGAGCGAGTGTACGAGCGAGAGTATATGCGGTAACAAGAGGCGCACAATAACAGTAATAAGTACTTGTGCAAGGACACAAAGGACATGCAATGCCGACACGACGACGATGCTATTGTACCACTACTACAACTACAATACATCTACAAGTGCAACAAGGGAAATGCACGCAAAAGACAACAACCGGAAATCCGGCATCTTTATAAACAGCGACAACAGTCGTCCTCGTCCTCGACGACGAGTATGACGCGGACCATGAACAAGGACATTGAATGAATGAACACTGTGTGTAAGTGTAAAGGCAATATGCGAATGGCAGACTCAGCACGCTGCTGGAATGTTTTGAGCGGGGGATAATAAAATGAATATTTGATAATATTTAAAAAATAATTCCGTCGCCAATTTTAAATATGAAAGTTTTTTGCATAGAGAGCGGAGTATATAACATTAAGCATTACAGACTTCGATCAGCATTGAAATCAGTGTAAATCTTTAATCCTTACTTTAAGCATATTCGAACTGCATATATCTTCAATTTAATCCTCTGCTGGGGGAAAAAAAATAGAATCATCGAGAAGTGAATAGTATTTTTTTTCTATAAAAAACTGACATTTTTTATTTTAACATTGCTTAGAGTACTGAAACCCCCTACTGTTGGCAATTCAACGATTTTGAGTAACAGAAACATGGTTTCTAAATGTAAAAATTAGTGCGGAATAGATTTCCGAGAAGATACTTAGAGGTTAGTGGGAACGTTTTCGAGAAAATTCAATGTTTATATCAGGCATTTTTTTTTTAAATGAATTATTTAAATTATTCATATATTTCCATTTTTAAAATAGTTTTCATTTCTTTGCCGGCAAATATTGATCGCAATCTAAGTATTTGATAGGACACATGTTCCTTAATTGATGCGAAAAATGAGAAAAAACTCCTACCTAATAATATATAACAATAGACCAGTTTTGACTTAAGTTTGGCCAATGCTAAAATTTGTTTGAGGTCCTGTAAGATACTTTGCAAGTGGTAGTAGATGGTTGGGTGTGTTACTGACCGCCTCTTTAACTGGATCGAGTCTGTGCGTGTCAAGACAATTTGATGTTTTAAAAATTTGTAGTCTGTTCTGTGATGGAGTGGTGAGGAGTGTGCGAGTTTATTGCTCAGTTCTTCATACAAAGTTTTTAAGTTCTGGTTGTGTTCTTTTACATCTTCCCAGCTTTGGTCTATGCGAAAGGTTGTCTCTTCCGTAAGTAGCTTGTTTCCTTGCGCTAAATCGTTGGCTTGGAGTTCAGGTTTATAGTCTTCATAGTTTTTCTAGTATGAGTGCATCAATTGCTTCCTGGCCTGAAAGACTTTCGTTACAGCTTCTTTATACAAGAGCCGTGGTTCTCTATTGCGCTGCTTCAATATCTAATCCAGTTTGGATGCATCTGCGAATCATTTGCTCCCGGTGATGTAATATTTAATGTGATTTATTTAATCTGTACTTGCCTTGCCAACTTAAATATATCTGTGTAAGGGGGACAACAACCCTCTCATATACAGAAAAGTGCCAGAAGTTTTCTCATTTCCATAAAGCTTAGGTATCCAATCCATGAAAGCATTATTGGTCTTACAACTTCAATGTAGTTCAAATACATGGGTCTAAATAAAAATCCTCATATCCCGCTCAGTATCTTCATTACTTTTTCACCGCTTTATTCCACATTGGATCTCCAAGTCAGTTTGCCGTCTAATATTAAAGTTTCTATACATATTTTTGTCTATTTGTGCGCGCATCGCGTATAATCAACTCATGGCATTCAAAATTTAATTACTTACAGACTGAATGCTTTATTCTGAGTAACATTTAGCGTTGATTTCGTGAAAATCGACCTGCAGAGTCAAAAGATATCAATGTTATAATATAATTTAAGCTTCTAAGCTTAAAAATTGCTAAGCATTGAAGCTATTCAAACTGTTTGTTAGCGCTCTTCAAACATATGACATATGTGCTACTCAAACTGTGCGGAATTCAAACTATATATACGACTCACCTATGTATATACAAGGAAGACAAAGATGAACGTAACAACGCAAACCGGGTCCGCTAGCATCTGCGGCTTCTTGTATCTCTTAGTGAACGATATCTGATTTGTCGCCGTTGATACTAAGTCTAGCGGCTGTGGCTTTGAGAAAGTCGATGGACATATAACCTAAAAAATTATGCATACTCAGTTATCTGATGAGCTTTCCTGCAAAATTTCTTAAGTAGTTCGTTTACCACCAGCTTCCTTAACAGACTTCACGCAGAAGCTTGCATCCGTGTGTCTCACTTGTCGTAGATATGGTTCCCCATACGACTTGTACTCTTCTCCAGCTTAGCAAAGTATATATCCAGGGCATCATTGCCTTATGATGTAATATTGCTCTTTGACTTCGCATTATTAATGCAACTAAGGCATAATTTTTTGTTATGCCATGCTTCCTCCATTAAAATTTATTTATAAAAAAGCATCTTATGCACTACACTTCTTAAACAACTTCACAGTATTTTTATTAGCTCCCACATAATTTCTTAGCATTGCTACTCACTGTGTTTCTTGATTTTTCATTTCCTCTTTTTACTTCATGAAATATTTTGCGTGACTTGCAACGTTGCATTAAAATTTCATTTAAGAAGAATTTTTTTCGTTCGACTTGAGATGGTTTATCTTCAAGAACTTATACTATATAGTATTACAGTGGCTTTATATAACTTAAACCAATGTGTTTTTTTTTTAATACTATTTGCGTTGGTTTTTGCGAAAAGTGGCAGCTACTCCCACACTCGTCTACATAAAATACTAAAATACACAAATCGCAGAGGCAATTATTTCTGGATTTATGGTAATCAGTGTCCTAACTCCTCATATTTCATGCACAGCTGTATTTATATACTACTCACACACACACACACAGACATACACAACTGCACAGATTTATAGGTATATAGCCACTTGTTTATGCGTTTATCTCTTTATATGCGTGTGTTGTAGATACTTTAGATTTAGCAGATACTTTTGTCTGTCTGTCTGTCTGTCGGTGTGTAATATATTTATACTAGCATGCCTTTTGGACCTTTTCTGCATAATAATGTAATCGTTTTTTTTTTATGTGCAAATATTTATGTCTCGAGATTTTTTTTCGAGAATTTTTGGTGTATTTACTTCAGTTGTTGTAAATCAGATATTTGCACACATTTTTTTTAGGCCCTGTACCGAAGGTACAAGAGCCTATTGGTTTTGTGCAAATGTATGTAACAGGTAGAAATAATAATCGGAGACCCCCCAAAGTTACCCCCATTATGGTCAGGAGCGATAAAGGAGTCGATATAGACATGTCCGTCTGTTCGTCTGTCCGTCTGGCCGTCCGTATGAACGAAAGGATCTCGGAAACGGTAATAGATAGAGACTTCGTGTTTTTTGCGTTCGACTAGGACTGCTCCGGAATTTTACAAGTTTATTTTAAAAACTTGCCCCTCCCCCCCTTCCCCATAAAATCACCCCCAAGGGTAAAAATTTCTTCGGCACAAAAAAAAGTAAGTATGCCAGTATAGAGATATCGTCCTTCTTAGCAAAAATCCGAAAAGTTCATCAAAATCGGATAATAAAGACGATTTTATAAGCAATTGAATTTGAGCGACCCACCTTTTCGTTTCATACATAAAAAAATGGTTTAAAAGGCACTTAGTCGTGCAGTGAGAAGTGGTCATGTGTTTGGTCATACGCTTGGGGAACATTTAATGTGTTTGTTAGGCGACCTGCACTGGTACATGGCCTCTTACAGTCGGTTGCGCCCGACTGTGATTTTCTTACTTGTTTTTTTTTGGTATTTGGAAACAAAATGAAATGAAATATGTCTTGTCTTATTTTGATTTAATTTAAATAGTTTATGGTATTTTTTAGTGCATTGTGGTTGAATTTTTGAATTTTGTTTTCTATTCATAAATTTGCCATATTCAAAAATTTCAAACCTGCCCGAAATTAACCAACTTCATTACACAATACCTTACAACATATACCGTACGGCTACAACATTTCCAACTTAATAAATATTTTGGTAATCCAATGCAAAACTTTCTGCTGCTTTGCAACCATTTTCGATTAATGCATAAATTTTGAAAAACCGCAACCTCGAAAATTCGGTTGCACAGTGGTTAGTTCCAACGAAATATAAAGTTTGACTTCAAATTTAGATGGCAGATAGTTGTTAAAAAATTTACATAATCTATGTCTATTAGTATAAATTGTGCTGCTGTTTGTATATGTATATATATATATATATATATATAGTGTTTGTTTAGACGAATTTGTATAATTTTCCATCAATTATGTTTACCCTTTAAATTAGCAGTTTTGTGTGTGTGCATGTTTGTTTAGTTTTTTCTGTTTTTATTTTTGGCTTTTTGGTTTGTTTTGTAGTTAACAAATTTACAAATTTTGGTTAAATTTTGGTTTTATTAATTATTGTCGTTTAAATTTACGTTTTAAAAATTTATAAAACATTTTATTTAAGTAGGCATAAATTATGCACCATTTGTTTATTGAGATTAGTTGGATAAAATAATCAATTATGCTCTCTAAACAATTCAAAATTATGCTAAAAATGTGTAATTTTTTTTTTTTTTGATATGTGTGATGTGTTTTAGAGGAGATAAACTAATGTTGAAGAGGGAATTAATATTAAAGTCATACAATTTTATTTGATAAAATTAAGTAAAAGTGAAAATAAAACTTTGCTTCTTCATTCTTTTTGCACTTTGTTTCAACTTGCTGAAGCTAAACCGAGTCTGCTTTAACAATGAATCCTACTTTATTTCTCCCTCCGATTGAATACACTTATTAGCTCGATGAATAACATTTCAAATGCGAGTGCCTTTGGTAGGCCTCCACATGAGCATAGCGGTCTCCTTTCATGTTTATTTTCTGCCAAATTAGGCGAATACGGCGAGAGGTTGTTGGTCAAAATGCTATTATTTTATTTCTTCTACCTGAAAATGACTCTTAATACCAAGATAAAATGGCGAATTAATTTTTTCGCCCGGTGGAACGAACTCTTGATGAAAAATGCCCTTCAAATCGTAGAAACATTTTTGACTTTTCCAAAAGTGACTTTTTGGGTTTAAGCTTACCGGGCGGTTTCCATTTCCGAGCACATTAACGCTTGGTTTCAGGGTCGTATTGAAAACGCCATGTCTCGTCACCAGTAACAATGATGAAAAGAAAGTTTTGATCCTTTTTGGCATCTTTAATGATGTCTTTCGAATGTTGAATCCTAAGCGCCTTTTCCTTGTCTTACAATTGATGCAAAAATACAAATCGAGCACACATTTTCCATACCATGAGCCGCACTGACGACTATGGCTCATTTTTAATGAATTCACGGACAATTTTGATGTTTTGTTGGTTCACTTTCCAATGGATCTTACTTCTCTATTTTCTACGTAAAATAGTTATTAAAAACTAAAGTCTTTGTGATTATTTCTTATATAAGAAGCTTAGCACTGCTTAGTTTTACATTTGTTATTATTTCAACCTCGAACAGAATTGTGAAACAAAATGTTTCTAGACAGCAGTTGCCAACACTCGAATCAAACACAACCGTTTTTAGGAAAGAGAATATGAGGTACAAAACAATTCCTCGGTTCTCGAAGCATAAGGTGCAAGAGGACAAATGTATTTCTTTTCTTTCTTCCCATAATCAAAAGATTCACAAATCAAAGATTCGAACAAAGTTTTTCCGGAGTACTGAACAGACATGACTTTTTCAGATTTCACTAACTGGACGCCGACATTATCGGACTTGGGCAACTCTTGGTAAAAATCGACCTGGGACCAGCGAGAATTATCTTCTCCTACAAGAATTTACTACATGTAATCGACTTGGACGACTTTAAGTATTGTGCAGAACAATTCAAACAAAGCATACTGAAGCAACTGAAGCTATTGATACCCTGGACGATAAAAATCAAGCAAAAATCTTGATGTTTAGATGTTTAGTAAATGGTTTGGGTAGCGCAATTGTAACTTGGATGTTGCCGATGCTAGGAGAATTAACGACAATATTTCTAGCATCAAAGTAAGCGAACAATCCGTTAGCCAGTATATCAGCAAAGAACAAGAACTTATCAATAAGTTCTTAGAAACCACTCGTAATTCAAACAATAAAGAATTGAAAGAGGACAATCTTAAGTTACAGATGCTTATTCACATATACAGGATTAGATCCAATATTTGATTTGATTATCAGACAATTGAACAATATAGGAGAAAGCATGTTGTTAGCCAAACGGGGCCTCACTCCCAAGAGGAAATTGGAGACATCACTCGCAGTTTGCTCGAATAGAATAGAACGATCTTTTCTGAAGAACAAATCTACGAACTATTGGAACTACAAGCTTTCCAAAATAATAGTAGAATAATTTTCAACTTACGAATTCCAATCCTTAGGCCTGATACATTTACCCTATTCCTACACCAATTAACATTTCCAGACGTTTACTAAGACTTAAATATGCTATATATGTTAAGAAAAGTATTAGTCATATCGACGCATACTGCCCGAAGAATGATGGCGACTTCTACTGTAATGAGACAACTACAACAAATTCAAAATATTGAGGAACCTATCTCCAATCTGTGTGGGGGACAAAGAAGTAATCTTTGAACCCGAAAAACAGTACATCTTCAGATTTAACGCACAAAACCACGTCATCAAATCCAAGTGTTGCATAGTTCAAATGCTTCTTTGTAGATCAAGTTGTATGAAATTTATAAACTTTATCGAAGGCCTAGGATAGTACTTGGTTTTGAAGTGAAGCTTCTTTATTCATGGGTATAAGGCCCATTCGCATCATAAAATTTAAGACACTAAAATTTGTAACTATCTATTGTACCGCCTCTTGATACCATTGATAATGATGAGTAAGACCAGCACGTTACGTATTTCGTGTCACTGACAACTAAATGTGTTGTCTTTGCAATACTTCTGTCAGCATATGCTTTTGTGGCTTCGTCGCCAGACCTGTTGGGGAAATGTTCTGTCTTATAAGTATTTAGTAGTCTAGCAGTCTATGGTTACGTTATATATCCCAGTGAATGTGGCGAGTAATGTTAGCCCGTTACGCATTTTTGAGTCGCTTTCTGCTGCATGAACTGTATTGTTATTATTATAGGCTCTACATCTGCACAATTTGCAAACTAAGTGAGTAAGCCAAGTGGGTGACGTTGTTTTGTGTTACATCAGTAGCGTTCAATATGATATATGAGAAGGATAGTGTTTCGAAAAAAATTCCGTGGTCACGTCGTAGTACAATTGATTGATTGATTGATTGATATTTTTTAGGTATTTATGAATTTATGTTCTATTTACTTAATATTATCCCCTCTCGACCTTATTATAACCTAAAGAAGTTGTTCATCTTTTGACAAGCTTTATTTTCCATTGAACACACCTTGTATATCCCGCATACAACCCTAATAATTTACAGCTTTAAAGTTTCTAAAATCCCAGCCGCTTAATATTAAAAGCAACAGTTTATTTCCGGCACAAATAAAGTTTTCTTTCCTTTTCTCGACAACCTTTTTGCCTTGTTTGCACAAATTAACTAAACACGTACTACATTAACACCTAAAATCAACAACAAAACGTACAAAAAAAAGATACAGACTAACCAAACAAGTTCATATAATCATATAAAGTAAGCACTAGAGACAACACAATAACTAAGCACATCAACAACATCATTCATACAAAATGGCAGGACTATTAAAATGGAGACACAAAGGCAGTAGCTAGAGAGACTACAAAAAAAAAAAAAAAAAGCGGGCGTAGATGTGCAACATTATCACCATCAAAAGCTATAAGCAACAACAACAACAAGCTTAATATTATGATAATCATTATAAACAAACAAAAGTACCAACAGGAGAGTTGGAAAAAAAAAAAAAAAGTATAAATCCTTCAACAGGAAACGGAAGTAAGCGTATGAGTATGAAAAATCCATAAGCAACATTTTCTAAGCAGTAGTAGGCATGTCTGGGTGTATATCAACCAGCTTAACTCCAGCAAATCCATTAACCCCTTATGCCGCATAAATACAAATAGAGCAGCAGACAAACAACAAAAAGAAAAAAAAAATGGAAGGCGTCAGCCGATACAAAGTGTGGCAGACAAAAAAATGCACATGAGTGAATTTTTGCACAAACGCTGAAGTAGGCAGTCACTCAGAGTCAGTCAGTCATTTAGGGAGAAAGAAAAAAAAAGTGTGACTGCGGGCTGAAAAGAAAGAAAATTCTGCAAAAAAAGACCAACAGAAAATGGGTGGAACTTGCAAAAAATACCACAAACAAAAAAAAAAATGTGTGCAAACACTTTAAGCGGAAAGTAGGCAGTATGGGCGCATAACATGTTTGTGGGCGTATTGTCGCTACTTCATAAAGTAGACTTGGCAAGTACTTCGGAAAATAGAAAGTTTTCTTCTGCCGCTTTTGTTTTCAGTTTGAAAAAACACCCAAAAAGTGTTTCATGTAATCTGTTGGACTGTTGTATGCGCTGCGTGCTGCAATAATGAAGAATTTTAATAAAATTTATAAGAAATTTGGTTACCATCTGGCAATATTTGTCTCGCTTGTACTTACGAGCTGTAAATTTTAAATGAAAGGTCGTCAGAAACATATCATCTTGCAAGAATTGTTCAAGATATAGCCATTTACTTGATAATACCTCACTGACAGCACAGACTTGCATGAGTGTTGTCGTCTCTTTTTAAAGCTTAGCATGACGCTATACAAGGCAATTTCTACAAGGATATCTTTTGAAATTCTTACTCAATGTATTACTTAATTTTAATATGCTTCCCGATGCGATCGCTGACATATCACAAGCAACAACCCATGACATATCATTAAATGCATATCATTAAATCTCACGACAAGACACTGTAAACGATGCAACTTGCAACACAAAACTAATATACCCCATCACATATATGCCTATGCCTATATATGAAAAAATATCCAAAACTGAGAAAAGAAAAAAAAAATTCTGCAACCAAAGAAGCTATTGCAAAGAAACCAGCAACAAAAGCAACTGGTTTTGATGAGTTTGCTCTCAGCTCAGTTTAGCACACAGTTGAGTCGATTAAAAGGATGCCTAAATGCAGTTTTCGTTTCCAGGTAAGCTTCAGAGTGAAGTATGTGGTTACACAAATGAAGTGCTTTCTTTGAAATTTGATGTGTGTGTGTGTGTGTGCATATGTCTGTGGATTTTCGTTTGAAGTTGCAATTTAATTGGTTTGTCAAGCTTATATGTAGTTCATTTTAGGTAGCTTAAAATATGTTGCCAAAAATTTTTGAGTGTACCCAAAAGTCATAATGCTAAATGTGCTTGACCCTTCCTCCGAACCTAGATTATATTTATCTGAGTTACTGAAATTTTTAACTAAGCTCGAAAATGTTGCATACTTTTATATGACTGCGAGGAAATGTTGTTAAACGATTAAGAAGAATATTTATATTTTAAGACACTTTTAGCAATTAAGCTTTTTTATAATTCACATTCGGTTCTTACTTGATAAATTTTTAGTTTAAAGCAGATATTTGTGTTTTCTGTTACTCATCATCAATATTTCTTTTATTCTTTAATGTTTTTTTTTCTATATTTCCTATATAAACAATAATTTTTTTTTGCTCTTGCTTTAATCATAATCCATTCCATACTGTGTGTGCTTATAAGACATTCCAACACATTAGTACAAGCTGGTGGAATTAAATGAAATAAAATGAAATAAATTGATATAAAATGATATGAAATAAAATGAAATGAAATGAAATGAAATAAAATGAAATAAAATGAAATAAAATGAAATAAAATGAAATAAAATGAAATAAAATGAAATAAAATGAAATAAAATGAAATAAAATGAAATAAAATGAAATAAAATGAAATAAAATGAAATAAAATGAAATAAAATGAAATAAAATGAAATAAAATGAAATAAAATAAAATAAAAAAAATTTGTCTCCAAAACTATTTGATGCAGATGGATAAAAGAATCCTAAGAAATGTGAGTTCCACTAAGAGATTCTATACTGTCAAGCATTCTCCCAAAGTGCTTTGCTGTAGAATCTACAGTCTAATTCTCCCAAAATTTGTTTTTTATACAACCAAAAATTATTGTCAGACAAAGCAAACACATTTTTCTTAAATTATTTACTTTAAGAAGGCATTTTTAAATTTCGGCCATGAGTTATAAAGTATCTGGCAACGCTTTAAAACATAGAAAGTGCTAATAACACAGCCACTTCACAACAATAAATCAATAAAAATATTTTTTGCTGTGTAAATAAATTCAAGCTCATATTTTTTTTGTTCTCCTTAAATCACAGCACTTACTGCCAAATCCGAGTTGCGCTTTAATCAAAGTAAATCATTTGGGAATTTGTTGAATTTCAACAGAATTTGTCCATGTCTGCTTCTTCGTATATTTCGACTACATACAATATTTGTACGAGCAGTCAAGTTCATTAGCGTCAGTTGGCAAATATTTGACGAACAACAAAATTTTTCAATATAATAAAAAATTTCGAAGCTCATTAAATATAATTTTCTGCTGTTACTGCTGCCAATATTGCGAACGATTGCACGATTTATTTGCAGAGGGAATTTTCGTGGAATTTGTTGGCGCAGAAATCTGCTCGCAAACTGCAAATGTTTTCTTTCTAGTTCATTGCGAGTTGATTTATATTTGTGCAGCAAGCATTGTACAGCGAGAGAATCGCTCGTACTTTCATAAATATTCAGCAAACTATGTTGCAACATGAAATCTGGCTGGCTTAAGAGATACCCTGTAGGGAACTTAAAGTATTATTTATTAACAATAATTTAATATATAATTGTTTGACTTTATGCTTCTATTTAGGTAAGAAATAGGCATTCAGACAGACAGACAGACGGACAGTTATTTCTATAACAACTCTGCTTTCATATCCTACTATTAGCTCTGCCTGTTACATATCTATTCTAAAACTTTATAAACCCTTTTTATATAAAGTGTATAAGCGCGCACATCAATTTTTTACTATGAAATATTTCACTTTTTTATTTTTTTTTTTGTTCCCTCATTGATTCAAGTATCACTCATACGCAGCAAGTCGTGTAAGGATATAAGGATATCTGAGTGAAAGCATGTGTGTTAGTTGTTATTGTATATTTGCATATGCAAGCATTTGTTTGTTTATTTGCTTGCAATTTGTCGATGCATGCATTTTGTGAACTTTCTCAAGTGCATCACAAAACGAATTCGCAATTGAAGGACTTACAATTGTCGTCGTCGTTCTTCACGTTGTCGTTGACAACAAAATAACAAGAAATAAAAAAAAAATTAAAGAAATACACAGCATAAGCAACTAAAAACATTGACGAACAATAAATTCAGGTTAACGAAGCCATAAATAATGTATGTTCCAAAGTGTGGCATGTAGCATATATGGGATATATTTTATATATAAGTTCATAGAAAGTTGTTACAAGCATGGAATATAGAAGAATGAAAATTAACAGAAAAAAAATTTTGAATTTTAATTTCGGAAAGCAACAGTGGGATCTTATGCGCATACTAATATATGTATTCGCAATTTCAACAAATGGAGGAACAGTCTAAAGCTGAGCTCTGAGTTTCCATAGATTATTTGTATTTCAGAACTCTTTTCGTATACCTTTTGAAAATTATTAAATTGAGCATAAGTTGCTTAGATTGATACAAAAATGAATTGACATTAAGCTATCAATTTGTTCAGCGATCCGTCTGAACATTTACTTGAACAACAAAAACTTGTAGACTATTAGCTATAGAGCCTTCAAGTTAGCATATTTATAGTCTCTTATTATCTCTTCAGATATCGAGTCAATGTCAGCTGCTCTACTTTACTTGACTTTTTGTCTCGAGTTTTAAATGGAAGAAAATTAACAGAAATTTTAAGAATATAATAACTGCATATGGAAAAAGAAACGGAGCACCTGCCATGCAGTCATCTATTCATTGGATGTAATAAATCTATAATAAAATATATAGAGTTGTCTTCAAAAAAATCAGATAGTACTATGAAAAGAGATAAGGAGTAGAAGGCTTAATTAATATTCTAATCTCACTTATCCGGTTGTATTACAAAAACGAAGATTGCCTGTGCCACAGTCTTAGAAGCACAAACTATAAGCTACTGAGTTGCATATGTTTTGAAGCTAGGTAAAGATGGACAATAAATAACTTTAAACCTTTAAAATCTCAATGAATAGAGGAAATATATTTTGCCTTACTTTAGGAAGAAATGAAGCACTTAGTAGATTTTCTCAGTCGTATTGTGGCAGTCGTTTGAATTCCGAAATATTGAAGGGAATCATAGTCGTCTTAGGAACTGTACCAAAGGTATAAGAGCCTATTGGTTTTGTGCAAATGTATGTAACAGGTAGAAATAATGGTCGGAGAAACTCCCCTTAACCCCTCCAAATATACTCCTATTATGGTCAGGAGCGATAGAGCAGCGTCTGTCATATGGCCTTCCGTATGAACGAAAGAATCTATTAAACGGTAATAGATTGAGCCTTTATTATATTTGCATTCGACTAGGACTTCGCCGGAACTCTACGAGTTTATTTTAAAATTTGGAAACTCAATTTGTATAATCTAAACAAAAAATAATTAAAAAAATGAAAACAAGAAAAACAAAAATTTTTTCATACTAAAACGTTTACTAACCTTTAGAAAGGAGTAGGCATGTTCCTTCAATACAAATTATTTGAAGAGGCAATACGAGAGACTATTTATACACACTGCAAGGCTCTATCTTTTATAGTCTTCAAGCTTTTGCTATTCATACAAACTGTCAGGCAGACTCACCTGTTCATATCGACTCGATGTTTTGTATGGAAGCTATCCCTATTATTGGTCCGATTTGGACCTGATTGATATTTTTAATAAAACTTGATGTAAAATACTTTAAATTTGATGTTTCTAGCTGAACAACCAACTACTTCAAATGTTTCACACAAAATAGTTAAGCTGCGCAAACTTCTACAGGAAAAACGTAGACTCGGAGAAACTTTTATTTTTTTATACAACACCCAGAGGACAGAGCATGCTAGTACTAAGCAGCCAACCGACTCGAAGACACATGCAGAAGTTCGACAATATGCAGCAGAGCATAGGCACAGAATCACATGCCAACTTCTATATATGGAAGGTCACTAGAAATAGCAGAAGACGTCCCAAGCCATCAAAAAAGCTTCTGGCAACTGATGTTGTTCGGAGTAAGAGCAATCACCAGACGCAGACGCATAATCTACGAGACTTTCCCTGTCAACATTACTTCAGCTCGACCTAACTGAGAACTCATTTGATCTCGAAAATACTGCAGCCGTAATCAAGCGTCTGAAAGCTAATGAAGCTCCAAGACACGACATCGTCTTTAATTGCACTTTGAAGTGAGGTTGAAATATTTTTGAACGATGTGGAAGCTAGCAGTCCTTGCAATGGCAAACCGGAGATGAACTCTGCATCCTATCGTCTGATGAGTCTCCTACCTTCGATTTCGAAAGCTTGTGACAGCCTGGTCATTGCTAGGTGTGATCATTGCGGAGTTCCAGATTATTGCAGAGTCTTCGACCATCAGTGCAACTTACGGTCGTCTCATTGCATGGAAGAGCAACTCCACAGAGTCACCGTCCGAAAATGCAGCCATCAGCTGTATTACATCGTGGACAACGAACAAGCATTTGATGAAGTTTAGTACCTAACTTTCAGCAATCGGTCAAGAACAGACTGATCCCTCACCATCAGTTTTTCCTCCGCACTGACCATGGCTTGGTAGAGCAACGCCACAGAATAACCTTCCACATTATAGCGAATATTCGACAGGCGCCAGTATTGAAATGGCATCTTCGTAGACATCATGCAGCCATTCGATCAAGTTTAGTACCCCGGCCTCTTGCAAATGCTCAAGGATTTACTACTTTCGCCCTACTTTGCCCCATACTGTCGCCTGTCCGTTCCGTGAGGGCGAGTCTGTTGGTATCCTCGATATTTTTTCTCTAGTTTTCAGCCGATATATCTGCTACAAATGTAGCTATGCTTGGAGCTCCAGAAACACCCCTGCTTTTGGGATTATATGCAGATGATGTATGCATAATGGAGCGAGAAGCTCAAGGCTAGAAAAAGCTTTAAAATGTGCTTCACAATTCAGCAGCAGTCCCCACCAGCGCAAGTCCACGGCATCACCTTAAAAGAACCACCTAGGGTCCTCTACATGCGCCTTAATTGAAAAAGGGAGGACGGAAGTATCATAGGTCGTTCAAATTCAATTGCTTATAAAATCGTTATTTATTATCCGATTTTAATGAACTTTTTGGATTTTGGCTTATAGGGACGTTATGTCTATACTGACATAGAAATGAGAAATTTTTAGCCTTGGGGTGATTTTATGTGTAAGGGGGAGGGTCAAAATTTAAAAATAAACTTGTAAGATTCCGGAGAAGTCCTACTAGAATGCAAAAAGCACGAAGTCTCTATCTTTTACCGTTTCCGAGATCCTTTCAATCATACGGATGGACATGGCTATATCGACTCCTCTATCACTCCTGACCATAATGGGGGTAACTTTGGGGGGTCTCCGACCATTATTTCTACCTGTTACATACATTTGCACAAAACCAATAGGCTCTTGTACCTTCGGTGCAGTGCCTATAAACACAAACAAACTATGGTCGTCTAAGCTATATGAGTTCATCCAATTGAGTCTGCAAATTAGGTAATTCAATCAAATTTAGTTTTGTTGAGTGTGACGACTCTTGATGTGTTCTCTTCTAATCTATAATTGTTTGTGCAAGCATCGCGCCTTAACTTCCAAGCCAATTCGTATGAATTTTGGTATAAAAATAGATGGTACGTTGGAAAAGAACTTAGGCTAATTTTTGTTAAAATCGGAGGGAAGGAAAAAAAATCGTCATATCTCTGCATCGATTTGCGGTTTAATATTCATGGTAATGGAAACAGTTGTGGTTTTGTGGTCGAACCCCCGCGAACCCGCAAAAATATTTCAATCTTAAAAATTTAAGAACGAAAGCTAATGAAAGTAAGTATTTTGAAGGCTTAAAGAAATGAGAAATTAGCAAACATTTGTAAATGTTAATAAGGTGCGGTAACTGCGCAGATAGTATTAACATTTATGCTAATAAATACTGATTAGATTAAACTAGATTCTAAATTTAACTCTTTAAAACGAGCTCAGTTAGTAGAACATGTTGGTTAACCATGTTTCCCTAATTAAGCACTTCATACTATATTCACAAAGCCCTCTGCATAATTTCTTACTATTTCTCTGCAACTTTTACGACTTCTGACCCAAAGTTACATGCGTAGCATTTCAAAGAACATTTTAAATGACTTTTGATAGCCAAAACATCTTTCATTGTAAAAGTATAATCGCCTTAATTGTGCACATAAACAGAATCTAAAATCAGTTATTAAAATCAAAAATAATTCCTTAGCTGAACGCATTCATTCATTGCTTCATTCATTAATTGCGTAAGTAAAGCAAACTAATTATACAAACGCATAAAAATTAAGCAAGCCAACGGTGTCAAGTGGCTACATTCAACATTTTACTTTGCTTCTTACAGACAATTTTTAAACTGCCTGTCAAAGTCTTTGCTTTTGCTATGCCACCTTGGTAAAAGCAATCAATCAATATTCATGAAATCTGATTTAATTTGAATGCGTTGTGCGACGTAAGAAAACTTTTGCCTTCATTTCTCAAAAGCGCCGTGCAATCATTAAGCGCAAACTTGTGCAGACAGACGGTTAGGTAGTCAGGCAAGCAAGTAAACAAACAAACAAACAAACAAAAAGTTAGACTCAAGACTCAATTCAAAGTGAAAATTTTTTAATTCAGACAGACAGACAGGTGCCAATTCAACATCATTAAAAATTCGCTGCCAACTTGAAACGCCGCGCTGTGAAAATGCGCGCTAATTGTGTGCAAAAGTCCTTAGGCGATCTGAGCCACTGTAGCGGCGCCATTTGATTTGTTTTTTCTTTTCCAACTACTTCTTGAGCCACTTTTATGCTTTGCCGTTTCACGTCCTATTTGGGCTTTGGTCCTTTCGTTGCGCTATATTAATTTGTTTGTTTGCTTACAAATAATTTGCTCGCTTGCCAACTTTTTGCACAGGTAATTCTCTATTTAGGATTTAATTTTCTGTCACTGATTTTCAATGTGGAAATAATTTACTTTTTAAATAAATTGCTGTGCATTACATTTTTGACGTTCAATTTGCACTTCGAATTTAATGTGGACAGGCTGGGGTGTGTGTGTGTGTTTAGAAGTTATGCGGAAATAATTTGTATTAATTAAGGAAACAGGTATTGGAGCAATCTGGCGGGAGCAGTTTTTTTGTTTTAATCTTTTTCTTTTCTAGATTTGCATTCATAAACAATTTTGTAAAATCTTTACACAAAAAAATATTCTAAGCTAAGATGATATACACATCTAATCTTTAAAATGCTCAAATAGAACATGTTGGCTCAAGCATTTTCTGTCTTCGAGTCTCTCACAAAATATTATTATTTGGTGTTTCTAGCTAAAATATCTGCAAAAACAGTCATTATAGAAAACTGAGAAAAGAAGGTAGGATTCTATGGATGCTACCCCCTACACAAGTGTTGACACGATCATTGATTACTAGTAATCTAAAAAGTTAATGGGTAAGACGAAAAATCGAAACTGGAAGGTGCTATCATTTACAGACTTTAAGATCCCGTTGTTCATACGGACAGCCAAACAGACGAACCTCTGACAGCCATATCAGATATCGGTCTTGTGACTGCAGGAGAGACTTCGATAGCTTGATTCACAAAAAAGGCACAATACTATTATTGAATGCCGAGCTAAGCTCGGTCGCACAGGTACTATACTATAAATTGAAATCTTACTCGAAATACCTTATAAGCTTTAAAGCAAATATTTTCTCGAATTTTCATCTTATTTGCAGCTAGGAACACTCACCTGAAAGAAAAGAAAAATAAATAATTAAATTTTAAATTTCATTCCATTCCTTTTCGTGTTTGTACTTCAAACAAATAATTTTTATTTATGTCTACGTTCAGTTTTCTTTTTTATTAGAATATCTTTTCCAACAAAACACCAAAAAGAATTAGATACACTAACAACAAAATAGAACTGCTGCTGAGTTCTTTGAACAGAAGCTGAAAAGGATGGACTACACAGTAGATGCCAACTATTCGCTTTGGAAGACAACAAAGGCAACCAAAAGGCAGGCTCTCCGGCTGGTCCCTGTTAAGGATAACGATGGTGTGCTAGCTTAATCCGAAGAAGATCAATCTAACATCTTCGCATCCAATAAAGAGGTCATGTGACATGGCCAGAGTGGTGCAGTTCCTTAAAGTCCCTTTTCAAATGGATTTTCCAAAGAGAGCTGTCTGGGATTCAGACAGCATTTGCCTAGAAACAAAGCTCTGGGTCACGACAGAATTTGTCATAATAAGCCTGGCAAGTCTAAAGATACTCTTATCGTCCAATAAGCCTCCTACATTCCCTGTTGAAGATTTGGGAACGAATTTTTGTGACACGGAGTCTACCAAAGAGCTATACCTGAGCACCAATTTGGTTTTCGCTGTGGTCATAGCACCGTTGAGTGAGCTCAGATCAATCACATATTAAAGGTGATTGATGAAAATGAGTACAGCAAAGGAGTTTTTGTGGACATGCAGGAAACCTTTGCTATCCTTCTATTTACTTTCTACTTGATGATACGGTCTACTTGGAATACCGTCATTTTCAAATGAAAGTGCGAGAGAAGCTGTCAATTGTCCACCTCGTGGCTGTACTCCTTGTTCACTCCCTTTCTCCCTGTCTCCGTTGAGGATGAAATGCCCGAGAAAGTTATATTGGCATCCTACGCAGACGAAGTCGCAATTCTTTACAAAGCAAAATGCAGCAGACTGGGTGCAGGAGAATGTCCACGCGCTGGAGAACTGGGCCAAGCGATGGAATATTTAACTAAATGCGGTGAAGGAAGAACAAATATTTGGCTTAACAACATCGTTCTTGATGAGCCAAACGTGTTCAAGTACCTAAGTGTATCGATGAACAAGAGGCTTACATTACATTTGGACGACTTTTTAAAAATGTAGTATTTTGAAGTCGCCTCAAACTAAGTAAGCTCATTTGGATCAACAGGAAGAGTAAGCTAGCCTTTCGTTGCTCCTATTTGGCGATAAGCGATACAAATATGGGGCATCGCAGCCAAAACGCACAGGCAGCGAGTGCAAAAGCTGCAAAATTTAAGTCTTCTTGTGATTACAGGGTGTGCCCACTACAACGTGACTTGAGGCTGAACACCATTAAACAAGAAATCGTTCACCAAACAAGCTGCAAAACTTCAGGCTGCTAAATGATGTCAATAGGCTTGCAAGCAGTTTGCCAGATGTGCGTGCAATAAGATGATGAAGAAGGACTAATATTGGTGACGGCACTACAGCTAATAGACGGAGATGACTGTAAATAAATATCGGGAGCACTAGCGCAATAATTTGTACAGTTTGGCGATTATAATAGAAGGCTGCGACATGATATGGAATATATCAAATACTGATTCCTATTAAAATAAAATATTAAAAAAACAAAAAATGTAGTAACTTTTTAATGCGCTACAATTTAAAATTTATAATTTAAGTATCAAAGCACACTTAACAATCTTGTAGCTACATGAAAAGAAAAAATGTTAATTATGTAGGTCAGTAGACAAAACAATTTCAAAGTTGTTGAAAACAAAAGCAAATCTAAATTCAAACTCCGCGCGTTGAAATGTTGAACAAATTAAAGCAAAAAATGCAAATAAATTCAACCAAAATGTCGCACATTAACTTCCGCAGCTCATTAGGCGCTGCTGTCAGCTGCTGTTACTGCTAGAGGCACCCTTTTTTTTTTTTGTTACGCTTCGAAAGACCAAAATGAACTACTATATTGTTCTACGCTAAATATACCGACTAAAAATGGCGAAATTTATGCGACGCCAACTGGACGAGGCGACTAAGCGACGCTGATGACCACGAAAGGCTGCAGAAAGTTGTTTTTTTTTTTGTTGTTGGGCTCATTTGTAAAACTTTCTATTTTTGTTTAGCAAAACGGAAAACAACATTTGTTTATGTATTTGTATTTGTATTTTTTTTTTTTTGTGCTACAAATAGCACAAAAAAATGTTTACTAGAAAACGTAAATTATGTGTCCAATGAATAAAAAAAGAAAACACAAAATAAAAGACATTCCAGTTCACATTTCAGTTCAGAGGTCAGCTGTGAGAAATCAAAATAAATGTATAAAAGCATAAAAAAAATATTTCTACAGGATGCTAGCTAGACGCGCCTGACCCAGGCCTGTAAGTTCAAAGCGCAAACAAAAAAATATTAAAAGAAAAATATGAAATTATTAAAAAAAAAAGAACAGCATAACACATTAAATTCACTTAACTGGGCCATCATGCTGCGTTCGTCCTTTGCAACTCATGCCCCATGAATTTAGGCCTTAAATATGCACGTTCGCACCCCAAAAGTGCGAAGGTCAAGTTGAGTTGAGTTGAGTTGAGTTTGGTTTCGTTTGGTTTCGTTTGGTTTGGTTTGCTTCGGTTTGAAAGTGTGGCAGCAAGTTTTTAAACTAATTAGTGGTCGGGTATTTATGACGCGGAGCTGGTGGTTTTTTAATATAATTTTAATTGGTATTTAATTGAATTTTATTATTATTAGTGACTGGCGTTTGGAGGCATGCAGCGAAAAGTTTTGCAAATATTCAGCTTGGTATGAGTAGTTGAGGCTTTATTAAGAGATAGCAATTTGAACAATGTGAGTGAAATATTTGGAATTTTAGTAACTTGCATATTTTTAAAGTTTTATTATTAATAAATTTATGGAATTTTCTTGCTTAAGTAGACATTTAAAGGGGGAAAAATGATAGTATGTAGTACCGCTGCTAAGTCGAAGTATATTCAACGACCTCAGCTGGAACCATAAGCTTTCTAAATTTGATAAAAACTATGAATCGCTCAGGAAGGTTTTTAAAATTATTAAAACGAAACGAAAACTATTGGGTAAGATAAAATTCACTTTCGTACCCAGAGATAAGACTATGTTTCATGTTTATTGTACGTCTTTTGGGTCGCTGAATTCGAATTCGAGCTCCACATTCACGTCATGTTTTTAGAAAACCTTAAAAATACCTTAAAATTTTAAAATCAATAAAAATTCAGATTTATAAGTCTTACCATGGGGTTGATGAAACCGAATCTGAAGCCTCTTTAATCGCATTACTTCAGGCTTTTGACATAAACTCAAAAAAGTCTTTAAAATTTAACCCCAAAATTTTGAAATAAAGAAAAATTCTGATCTAAAAGTCTTACCCTGTATTATTTTATAATATGACAAAGTTGACTCGCTATAAAGCCAAGTACTTGAAAGCAAAAACTTTTATAAGCCTATAACCACATAACCCCATGATTAAAAAATCATAGACAATCTGTATTATGGAAAAAAGTTTACATGGTTGAGTATTGCTTAGAAACCTTTGTACTCCAATAACTCCATTCCCCTACTATTCATAAGGACCTCCCATTCGAACTCCCCGAGCTTCTGACACGTCACAAACGAAGTGTGTGGTCTAACGTTTTCTTGATGGAACACAATTCCTCTACTTTTGGCCAAAGATGGCCGATTCTGGACGATTGCTGCCTTTAAGTGGTTCAGTTGTTCACAGCAGAGGATTGAATTGAGCGTTAGGCCATAGGGGAGCAACTCATATTAGACAATTCCCTGCCAATCCCATCCGGGCTTTGCAAACCCACAACCACAACCTTTTACGCTTCACGTTGTCGTAAGTGACCCACTTTTCATTGCCAGTCACCATTCGCTTCAGAAACAGGTCGAGTTTTTGCGTTTCAGCAGCAAATTGCAGATGGAAATTCGGTCCTTGAGGTTTTTTGGTGTCATCGAGTTTTTTTTTGTATAGCCAAGCTTCTTTAAATACCTTTGAACGATCATATGACTGATATTCAGCTCCCGGGCGATGGTACGGCTGCTACTATGGCGGTCTATCTCGATCACTTTCTTGATTTTATTGATTTCTTCGACGACATGTCTTTCTGTGCGTGGTGCCTCTTCCACTTGCTCCACACCAGAACGGAGTCGAGTACACCACTGCTGTGCTAGCGAATTGACCCAGTATCGGCCCTGTATTATTTTAAAATATGAGGACTAGTTGATAGGCAATCTGTACTATGGGAAAAAGTTTACATGGTTGCACCCAAAAATCTCCATTTCTCAACTTTTCATAGCCTCATGATTCACTGACCACAACTCCATTACATTTTAACCGACTGCTTTGCTAGTTGAAAATGGCGTCAACCAGACGTCATATTGTGATAAAGAAAAAAAAATTAAGTCGAAGAACTATCTTAAGTTGGGTACGATTGGTATTTGAAAAACCATTTTCAAGAGGATTCATTTTAGCTATGAATTTTGCTACTCTAAACATGGTACGTATCTGTGGCTCATCAAATACAGCTTCATTCAATTTTGCATCGTAGAGCTTATAGAACAGAGTTTTTCTTGGTTTCAATTTAAGGGACCAAGACACTTTTTTTAATCAAAATATATGCGTTCACTCCCCCTTGCAACACAGTGTGACATCATTGTAAAAATATTTCCAACCTCTGCTTATCAGAACTCTGCATTACTGATGATCAAGATAATGTTGTAATCTATCCAGCAGAGCAATTAAATGCACAAACCGATGAAGAGGATTTACGTGCAGAGTATTACGTTTAGGATATTATGCATGAAGTGACTGGATATGTGAATGGCGAGTTTCAGTAGCAATTCTGTGTACTTTGAAGATGCAAAAAGCGGCTATGCTCGATAGGGATTGATTCTCTTGAATGTCACTCAACAATGTTATTTATTTGAAGATGTTTCTGCTGTAATTTTCTTCTATAAAAGATTTCAATCAATGCAGATAGGTTTCCATAACTTGCTGCGTAGATGCCTCTCGCTTTGTAAGTCATTAATGCAGACAATTACTTTCAAATAACTATGGTAAAATTTTCAATTGTGCATAAAATTAAAATTTATCCTTGATTTCTTATGTATACTCGATTTATTATAGGCTGAAACAATATACTCCAGCATACTATCTCTTAAATCTATCAACAGTTCTTCCTTGAGTTAAATTTAAATAAAATAACTGAAATTCATATTTTCCATTGCAATTTGTACAAAAAGCAGAAAGCCAAGAGACCCAAAGCCCAAAAGAAAACAAAATACACCACATTAAAATGCAACTCTTTTAAAAAACTGCTCTCATTAAATGCATTATTGAAATCCTTATTAATGCAGAAAAACCGATGCAATTGCATGGTTGACAGTCGAGAATTGTGTGAAATAAAAATCAGCAAAAGGATGTCATAAATGCTATAAAGGAATATTTTCGTAGATTTTTTTTTGTTTTTTCAATAATTTTCAGCTGAAAATTTGTATAAAATTTCATATTGTTTGCAAAGGCATAACAGATTTTCATAGGCGCTATAGTTATTGTATAAAAAAAATTAAAAACAAAAAGGAGCACTTCAGGAACTGTCATAAATTGTCAGAAAAAGTATGACAGCTTTTATTTTTTTAAGTAAAATTCTTATTTATGGCACATACTGCAAACTGAAAACTGTTCCAAATTAATGCGTAGAGCATAATAACTTCAGTTTAACCGAAATTAATATACGTCATGCGTTTCGTTTATTTCCTTTGGCAGACAAACATGATTAAAATTACAATGAGCTGCAATGCATTATTTTTCCACGAGAATGTAAGTAAAATTTGCATATCAATCTGCAGCTATATACATATAAATATGCTACCCGGTTTTGGGCGGAGTATTATAATCCAGAATTTTACAAAACGAATTTCAAGTTGTTTGATTGCCAAAAGTTGAGCCATATAAAACTCAACTTTTTACGAGAAAATATAAATGAAAACTGTTTTTCTTTTTCTCTTTTTCCAACTTTAAAAGATATTTCAGCTCTTTAGAATAAGCATGAATGCATCACTGTAACAGTCAGCTCAATAATTTTTATATATATCAAAGCTTTAACTGTGTAGTTCAGCACTTAATTGGTATTGAGTGCGTTTAAAGTGTTATAAAGAAATGGCAAACGTCAGAAAAAGTGCGTCGAAAAATGCATTCGTATATAATATGATAGCACATACTTATAAGTGAAAGAGAGACAGACAGACAGACAGACAGTCAGAGAGACAAACAGAGACAAGATTGACAGATGTATTGCGTTGAGCAGAGACAAATAATAAATGAAATGACTGAAATATAAGATAGTTGAGTTGGAACAGGAAATAAAGGACATTTGAGCACACGCTGATGAAAGTGTAATTAAATATTGTAAAATCGACGAAAAGTGAAAGCTTTTTACGCATTTCGTATGTGAAGAATATATGCGTAAAGGTCAATTTAAAATTTTATTCAATTTTTGCTGAAATGAAATTGAATTGCGCACACAGCATATACGAAAATAACACTGAGGCATTAAAATTAAATAATTTTCTCTGTAATTATAACTATTTAATGGCAATATTCTGGCTAGAATTCGTCAATATCTTTTTTGTTTCATGGACGTCGTCATTTTTCGAACATCATTGCATTTGGAGTCTTTCATGTAACTCAATTAATGCTGTTTTATTTGTATTCGTTTGATATAGACATGATTTTTTATGAAGCAGTTTTCAATAAGGATTTTTTATTAAAATTTGTGTTGAAATGAATGCAGAATAACTGAGCTATTGTGCTGAAATTTATTTCAGGTGCCAGCACATACGTTTAAATATGGAAATCGAATCGGAAATTCATAAGTGTATGCTTGCAGCTACCGCTTCTTTGGATTCAAATTTCCATCACTTTTCCACAGATAATAATCAGAATGATGACAGTTTATTCCTGAGCTTTTTCTTATCTTCTTAGCTTATTTGTATTAACCAACTAGCTAACGTAACTCCATAAAAAGCATTAACATGCATATAGCACTACTTACATTCCCACAAGGACTAACTCCTAACCTTCCATTTATGAATATTCTCTTCACTTAATTGCCGAATAACTTTAATATCATAATAACGCACCACAGAATATAATCGGATCACTTTCAAATAGTTAAAAAAAAAAAAAATTTTAGAAAACACAACTTGCCTCGTAAATCTTTACTCTTTCAATATAAAATTCAAAAATAGTATCTACTCCAAATAAGTCTTCTGAAAGTTTCTCCAAATATTTTGGAAGAATACTGAAACTATTAGAAAGAAGCTTGAAGGTTTTCCTGCTGTACTAAAAAAAAAACTGCATTCGTCTACACTGAAAGCGTTAAAGCAAAAATATCGGCTCAAAATTTTGAGATGAACCATTTGAATTCTACAGGCCTAAGCAACCAGAGTACTTAAGAATAAGTACAAGCATTCATTAAACAACTCGACAGAATAGAAAAAAAAGAGCCATGGCAGAGATACTAAGCCAGTATATAGCCATGTAACTTTTGTGGTAAGTACAAATCTGAAGCCAGATTTGAAGTCTCAGATTATGCGCAGAAATTGCCACAACATGATCAAGGCCAGAATGAAACGTAGTGCCTAAGTTGCACTTCATTCCACAATTGGGAATGTTCAACTTTGTCCTGATTGGGGCCATGTTGAAACTTCTACACAAGTCGTTTAGAAAATCGCTGAAAGCGCATCGAGTCTGGATGAGATGTGGGTTTTGAATGCCTCTAAAGTAGTGGGAAACTTAGCTGCTATATGGTATAAGGATACAAGGTAAACCTGCTGAGCGAAATGAATCCCATCACAATTGCAGAAAGGATACCAACATATTCTGTTGCATCTGTATCAAATATGAGATTCCTAAGAATCGTGTTCAAGATGTGGTTACAGGATATAATTGTATGGAAGTCGATACAAGTGCATAGAAAGAAATCGAAGATGATTTTAAAATAAACTTGTGAAATTCCGGAGCAGTCCTAGTCGAATGCAAAAAACACGAAGTCTCTATCTATTACCGTTTCCGAGATCCTTTCGTTCATACAGACGGACGGACAGACGGACATGGCTATATCGACTCCTCTATCACTCCTGACCATAATGGGGGTAACTTTGGGGGGGTCTCCGACAATTAGTTCTTCCTGTTACATACATTTGCACAAAACCAATAGGCTCTTGTACCTTCGGTACAGGGCCTAAAAAGAATAAATGAAGTCTGTGATGCTGCATTACACAAATTAATAAGTTAACAGTTAGAAATAATAGTTGGAAACCTCTCAAAGTCACCCCAATTATGGTCAGATCGAGCATCAGGACTCGATATAGCCATGTCCCGTCTGTCTATCCCTATGAACGATAGGATCTCGGAAACGATAACCATTAGATAGAGACTTTGATATTTTTGCATTCGACTAGGACTTCAACGCAATTTTGCGTTTTTTTTTTAATTCTGCTCTCCGTCCCTTCTTATTAAGTCATGCCCATATAGAGATAACGTCCAAAATCCAAAAATTTCATCAAAATCGGATAATAAATGACGATTTTTTAAGCAATTGAATTTGAACGACCTATGATGCTTGTGTCCTCCATTTTTCTTTTCATACAATGAGTAGTGGGAGGAGCAAAATACTTTTCGTCAGTACCATTTTTGCTATTAATTTCCAACCTTTTCGTTTTGCAGCTAATTCAAGCAGCGTCCTGTACTGGTACAAGGCCTCTTACAGCCGGTTACGCCCGATTTTAATTTTCTTACTTCTTGTTTATTTGTTTGTGCGAACATCACGCCTAAAGCGCTAAACTAATTTGCATGCATTTTGGTATAGAAATAGATGAGATGTTGGAAAAGATTATAGAATATTTTTTGTTTAAATTGGAGGAGGCAAGCGTGCGGGTATCAGCTAGTACTTAATAAAATTAGATATTCTAATCATAACTGGCAGGACTTAAAAATTATAACTATTTGGTTGGGACAGCTATCTGACATAATTTCTTGATCTATCTTCCAAAGTTCTTCTTCCACCTCTGCATATAAAAGTAGAAAGTACATCAAGGCTTTGTTTAAAGATGGATATTGCTTTCAATATATTGAAGAAATGTATTCCAATGTTTCAGAAGCAAAGTTAAAAGAGGGAATACTATAAAAAACAATTTGGAATATGTTATGTCTCGGCAAAAAGATTTTGTTTTGCCTTTAATTTGTGATTTTGAGCAGATTTTGAGGTTAACTGAAAAACTTTAAGCAATCTGACTTTTCTGATTTCGGCCTTCACCTAAAAAATTACATGGAGATATAGTGATGTCATATCTCGGGGATGTTTTTTTTTTTTTTTTTGTGTGGCTTGAATAATAACTCATGCAGCCCAGTTACGAATAAGTCTTTTGAATATGCTATGCACATTTTTTGAGAAAATTCCTAAAGAAGAAACATTTTATTTCATGGAACATAAGAATATTCTCCATGTTCACCATATTTGGCAAGTTTTTATGAGTATAAAGAGTTGACGTTAATAAGCAAATGGATAATTCAAACGACATAGAAGTTGGTTGCTCTCAAGAATGGTTGCTCCTGCCTCTCACAAGTTCTGTTTATTATTAGAACCGACTTTTAAGACGACACAACCATACTCTATAGAATTAGATATTAGCAACGATAACTTATTATTAGGTAGCATTGGGTAAAAAGCTAAATTGATTTAGATTCTCCTTTTTAATTCTTCGAATTAATTGTATTCAATGAACATGTAGACTCCACTTTCTAAGTGGAGGTTGGCACTAACCGAAACTACTAATTATGAGTTTTTTATTTAAAAAAAAAAAAGTTATTAATGTTGTTGAAATATCCAATTTAGTCTACCTCACATAATTCCTCATAAAATATTTCATTTAAGTCTAGATTGAACCTCTAAAAGGGGTATCTGTTCCACATTTCTGAGTTTTTATATGAAAAAAAAAAAATTGTTCTTGTTGTTAATTCAACTAGAAATCCCGAATTGGGTGTATTTTGCGTCAATTCATATACTATACTCCGTTAAGTTGGAAACAGGAACGGTAGCCCCTGTACAAAAATTCAAGTCGATATAGACATGTCCATCTGTCTGGCTGTCCGTATGAACATCAAGAACTTGGAACCTCTAGAGCACTTAGTTTTATATATAGACTCTGCTAATTCTTCTTCAGTTAACTTGCATTCTAGGAACGTGCCAATCCCTCACTAAGGGGTAGTGCCCATACGAACCTCCTACTCATTTCTAGGTTTTTTTATGAAGTATTTTTGTTATATTTGTTATTTTAGCTAGAAATATTAAATTATGTGTATCTCAATTATATCTTAAAAAAACATGCCGTATGAGTTCATATCAGATCTTCAGAAGTTTTCTTGTAAGGTTAAGTTTAGTTTGAAATGACAAATCTGTTGTATCTTGCACTACTCCCAATAAAATGCCAACAAGGAGCTAGATAGGAATATATTCCCCATTAAAAATTTTCAATGGCGTTATAGTGTATCTCGAGTCAAACACGTTCGCCTATAGCCTTCTTTTTTGGTTTTAAATGCTTCGTAAATGCTATTTGTAACTTTTGCAACTAAAAGTGGCTTTATATATTGTAGACTCCAGACTCTTCTTGTTTAAACACTGAAAAATATGATTGATGGTCTGACATACATCTGTATATCAACTCCAGTTCTATTGCTCTTTTTTCAAAATTTAAAGTCCAGCCGCTACTTTAAATAATGTTCAATTTTATGCAAAATTTCTTCATTACTAACCCAAATACCAATCCACTATTAAATTAATTTTATTTTGCATATAACACACCAAGTCATTACTTACCTCATTCCTCATAAGGTATATAGCAGACGCATTGCTTGATTTCGCTGTTCTTTTTGTTGTTGTTGCAGAAAAGTTTACGTTTACTTACTGACTCACTTTGTGTCTAGAAGTATTTTTGCTGCCACGACTATTTGGCGCGCACTTTAATTTCAGAAACTTTTACTGCTCATTAAAAAGTTTAATATAAAAATTTTCTTTTTTAATTATAATTTTTTTTTATATATTATTCGCGCACATTGAACAGCTTGACCTTACTTGCTTCTCAATTAAAGTAAAATAAAATTAATTTCAATATTTCAATGCAACACAAAACTTAAAACGTAACAAAAAACCTTTAAATTATTTATGTTTGTCAATTTTGAAATATTTTTTTTTTTTGCTAAAAATTATGCCAAACAGCCGCGAGTTGACACATTAACAAACAATTTCCGGAATTTATTTAAAAATGCATGAGCACATTTTCATACGCAATGTATGCCGCACGCCGCAAAGGCAAAGCAACACTCATCATCTGCCGCAAAGGACATTGCCTTTGTGCTATGCTGTCCTATGATATGCTGCCGCTTCACTTTGTTGTTGTTTCGTAATTATTGTTGTTGCAGTCGCGTCGCGTCGCACTACGAATTTCGTTTTCAATTTATTTTTTTTTTTTTAACGTTTGTTTTATTTTAGACTTCCGTTTCCGCTTTTCTTTACGTCTCTTCAACGCGCTCGGTCGGTCACAAGGACCCAATTCGTTTCGCGTTATCAAAGTAACTGATTTTTCTCGCCATCGTCAAGCATCGCCCCAAAAAATTTTGCAGCAAGTTGTTGCAAAATATTTGTAGCCGTATTTTCATTCGTGTCGTCATCGCCGTCGTCTCAGCAGTCGCCGACGACACGAATTTATGCGAAGTCCTGACAAAAATGAGCGACAACTTAACGAACGTTGAGTTTGGTTCTCTTTTGCGGGAAATGGAAAATTTGTGGCTGCGAGCGTGTGAGCGAAAATTTCCTCGACTTGTTGGTGCTTTGGTTTTATAATCTTTTTAAACAAATTTTTGGCGTTTTTAAAAAAATTTTGGTTTTTTTTTTGAATTTGAGTTTGGAAGTGTTGAATTTTTTTTTAAATATTATTCAAGACATTGTCTGAGTATTATTTTGCGGAGCTAATTGATTATTTCTTGCGTTTACTCTGTATAACAAAAGATTTATTTGATTATAAATCATATTCGAATTCGATTTGTTATGTTTAGCTGTTTTAAATAGTTTTTATTAGAATGTTAACACATAGGAATTTTTTTTAGCGGTTTAACTAATTCAAATTGTGCATTAGGAGCTACTGTTAAATATATCCCATTTATTTGAAACTCTTTGTCCCAAAGTTGAATATAATATTGGGTTTTTTTTACACCAAAGTTTAGACAACAGCATGTTAAGTCTTTGTGCTAACAGCAGATTTGAATACCAATTGCAAGCAAATATTAGGTAAGACATTTTTTTTTGTAAGTGGTACAAGCTCTTTACAGAAAGCCGAGAAGGTTTTAACAATACTGTCTGCTCAGGACCGATTGAGACATTGAAGCAGTGAAAAAATGTTTATGCATAATTTTCGAATCACTTTTAGAGAAGTTGCTGGTATGTCGGCATCCAATTGTTTCGAATATTTTGGGCAGAAACTTGTGGCAACGAGCATCGCTCATAAGTTTTTGAATGAAATCAACGACGATCTAGAATTGCTCAAACACTTCATTTCTAGTGGCAAACCATGGGTATATGGCTTTGATAATAGCTTGGATCATAGTAAATTCTCGATAATGACCGGATTTGTGGTAAAACTTTCGTCTATTGTTGCTTGTTAGTGACTAACGGCCAAATGCTCTCAAAACTGAAAAGGCCCATGAATGGACAGCGTTTTGCCTCGATTGCGTGCGCATCGCACTAAGCACTCAAGACCATACCAAAAATCACATCTTCGAAGTATTTCAAGGATGGAAAAAATCACTGGTTCAATTGTAACTGAGAGGATTATTTCTGACGATCGGACCGTGCCTCAATCAGTTGCAGATCAATGGATTAACTTAGTGATTAAACTGTTCGGCGATATTTGAAAAAAGAAATTTTTCAAGACATTCAATACTTTAAATATCAAAGTCGAACAAACTCAAAAAATAGTTTTCGCAATGGAGCATCTCCACAAGCCAAAATAGTTTTGGAGAAGTATTCTATCAAAACGAAATTTTTGTAAGACTGCTACAGGTATGGGGGGGTCACTTTCCTTTGAAACGACATATCTTTATAGTTCATTTAAAATTTAGTGGAGTCAGTGTCCGATCTTCCAATCCGAAAAGTCGTGCGCTGTTTGATGTGTTTGTCAATTACAACATGGAAGTTCTGGCAACTACCCGTACGATAGAAACCATCTCCCGGATGCTTTGGACTTTGCTGTACGCGCTGGTATTCAGTCTAGCCGTCTGATTATCTCGGATTCAAACGATTTAAACTCAGATCATTTGCCGCGAATAGTTGATGCTAGACTATCAGCGTGTTTCTACGTTCCAAGACCTGGATTTTTACCAGCTCACGCTAATGTTCCAATATTTAAGGATCGACTGGACAAACTACTCAACCTCAACATGAAAACAAAAAAGTTAGTTAAAGCAGCGTGTTAAGCGGCAAGTGCCCATAAATATTGCCAATAACACATGGTGTCGTACAGACAAGGAGAAGGCTGAAGCATTTGCTGCTCAGCTTGAAGGACGCTTCACAACTTTTGATATCGCTGACCCGAGAGATGTACGAGACACGAGATGTTTCTTAGCGGAGCCTTTATCTACAGGAAGTTCGGCAACAGGTTAAACTACTAAATGAGAACCAAGCCTCGGGATATGACGGGATAGATGGAAGTGCGATGTGCGGAAGTGAAGAAAAAGAAAGAAAATTAAAGTTAAGGTTAAAGTTGAGCTCTCCGGGATCCGCCGCATTGGTGCTGGTGTACCACAAGGCAGTGTGCTTGGTCCTCTTCTCTACACTTTTTATACTGCCGATATGCCATATCTAGATAATGAAAATATGCTGCTGGCAACATATGCTGATGACACGGCAGTTCTTGCGAACACAAATTGTCCAAATGAAACTTCAAATGACACACAAAATTATCTTGCGAGTTTTGAACGTTGGGCCAACCGCTGGACTATAAAGGTCTATAGTGAAAAATTCAGCCACTGTTCAACAACAGAGTCATACCACATGTGGACCAAGTACGCTCCTTGGCTTTTTACTTGGAGCGTCGTGGCACTTGGTGCAACCATATTCGCAAAACAGCAGCTGTTTGCTACAATAAGCTTACGAAGCTCAACTGGATACTTCAGCCGAGCAGTTAACTTAGCCTTGAAAATAAACTTCTTGTTTACAAGACGGTTATTATGCCAGCTTGGATGTACGGCCTGCAGCTTTGGGGCACTACTTCCGCTACAAACTTTAATCGGATGCAAGTACTACAAAACAAGACCAACATCGTGGCTTGAAAATGCCAACACTCATTGAGCAGATCAATCTCCATAGTATCAGATACAATGACCGAATGACTTCACATGTTAACCAGCCAGCAGCGGCTTTGGCCATTAACTCCTGTCGTAGACGGCTCAAAACACTTCACCCAAACGATCTTAAAAATAGGCATTAAAGCTAATATTTAAGGCAAAATGCTTTAATGTCGCTCCTTAAAATGTAATCTAAATGTATTATAGTCTTTAGGTATGGATTATGCAACAATTAATTATGCTTTCGGCAAGATACAGCGCCTTTTAAGTACATTCGAGAGTGTTTATTTATTTATAATTCACAGTCAGTTTTAACAACATGAATGATGGTATGCCATGCATTCGTTATTCTTTAAGCTACCGAAAAGAATTTTCTCATTAAAAACCATATTTCGAAACCATTTCCAAAACACACTTCTTCGCCAACTTCAAAATATTTAACTCAACGCTTAGTAAAGCATTTTCACTAACTTAACCGCACACTTAGTTAAATTTTATTACTCCGAAATACAATACTCGCCTACAGAGAACTAACCAAGCATATGGTATAACTAACCGTGGTGAAACTGAAACCAAAATCAACTAAATGAAGCTATTTGTTGAGTTCATTTATTGTTTTATGACGCTATGCGGTTTAATTTCAAGGCAAAAAGGCGCACATATATATATATATATATATAGTTGTATGTGTATGTGTTAATTTCTCTCTCTAGTCGGTTTATGCAACATTAACGGCACAAATGATGCCGAAACACTAACGGCAAAATACAAAGCAATAGCAACAACCAAAACAGCAGCAGCAGGGAATGCACATGGCGTCCAAAATGGCGTAAGCTATGGCGCGGAGTAAACGTGTGAAAAGAAAACAATCACTGCATACTTTTAGGCAGCACAAAATAGCAAATGGCAAACGGGCACGCGAATGCGAACGCCTGAAATGTGAAACGTGCAATAAAAAGGACTTTACTACATTGAAGAAGAAGAAGAAAGAAGAAGGCAGGCAGGCAGTACGGCTTGTTTGCTTTAAATGAAAATCGCATTGGCCACTGGAGCCCAATCGAGTGGCTATGCGTGCCTGCGTCTCGAATTATGTTAGCTGGCTAATTTATATATGAATGAGAGTTTTTTGTTTTGTTTTATAAAGTGAAAAATATTTATAAATAATTACAAATGGTGCAGATTAAAATAATTGTTTAAAGAGTAAAAATGTTAAGAATTTTTAAAACATTTCTACAAATTAGTGCCTTCCAAAATGCAAACTAAACAAGCTATTCTTCCAATTTATTACACCATAATAAAATTTTACTCTATCACTCTTCTCGCCCATAATTTAATTTAATACGCCCACTGTTTGCAATTAACTTACATACTTACTACACACTCAAGCACATGCCATACATCAAATTATACTACGCCCCTTACGACCATTTACAGCACTTCATTGAAACATTTAAAGTGTTCAAATAACTTCATTGCCATCGACACATTTCACAGATACATTTAGCCATTTCACTATGGCATGCACAAAGGTATGCCAAAACATTTAAGCCCCTTCACAGGCTGCATTGTTGTGTAAAGTGCGCACTAGCCAAACCAAACCAAACCAAACCAAACCAAAAGTAAAAAAGTAAAAATTGAAATAAAACCCAGCCAAGCCCAACAAATACTGCACGCAGAATCCTTTACACTATGACAGAGTAAAAATTTTTTTTGCTAGTAGCCACTTTGTGAAGTGCCAATGTGGCTGACTAAAAAATGTTTAACCATGAAGAACTTCATATAAAAAAAATAAAAAAATGGCAGAGTGAAAAATACCTGAGTTATATGTTGAGCAAAATGAGTCACCGTACATAAAAAGGTGACTCCCCATAAAAATAAAAGACAAACGCATGCCGAACATTCGCAAAGCGGCGCAACAAAGTAATTTATTACCACTTTTTGCCTCACTTTAGCGCAATGAGCTGTTCGAGTTGCTTAGGGTGCATGGTTTGAAATCGAAGTGTTAGCCATGGGTTAATAGAGGGGTGTTCGCTTTTTATAACTTCATCGCTTGGGGCTTTTTTTTTTCTTTTTGTCAATGTGTTTGCTTTGGCGCGCATATAAGTTTGTATGTTTGCAGGGTGTTGCGTTGTTTTTTGGATTTTTTTTTTTTACCCTCAGGACTTTATTACACATATTTGAGGTGCTAATACTGCTTTGTTTTCTTTGCACTGCTCGGTACTGTCATTTTTCGTACACCACATTCGCATACACACAATATTTCATGTCGTTGTCGTTCAAAAGAAGCAGGTTTTGGGGCACATAGCCTGTACTGACACCATTGTCTCGTTTGCTTGTGGTTGCTTGGTCTTTGGTTTTACGTTTTTAACACATAGATATTGCTTTGCTTTGCTTGTTTTTTTGTTGGGTAAATGTTTTGAAAATATTTCTCAAACTGGCTTTTGAAAAGTTTGGCAGGATTTCATGCACGTTTAAAAAATTTAAAATGAAAAGCAGAAAAGCTAGAACAGCTTCTTCGGGCAACGAAAAACGTTCACCATGCAGTTATTTTGCTTGATGTTAGGGAATAAAAAGAAATCAGTAGCTGATAAATCAGAGCTGTATTGCGGATGACGCATCAGTTCGATATTTTGAGCATCATTGTCCTGGCAGTGAGTGATTCGTCTTCTGCGGTTGGTTTTGCGAATTACTCCGAAGACTTCAGGCAAACAAATGTTCGTGTATCATTCAGAATTGATCGTCCTACGTTGCTCAAGCGGAACAGTGCCCACATGACTCAGTCGGTTGAAGAAACGAACGAACAAGTTTTGCTCGATTTGGCTCGTCTTGGAACACCCACATGGCTGACTGCTGTTTTGATTCTGGCTCGTTCTCATATATCCATGATTCGTCATCTGCAATGATCCTATAATCGTATTTTTTCAGCATTTCTTTGCACCAATCCACACGAGTCACCATACCAGCAATATGAAGTGGTTTTTGATGGTGCTTTATCGCCATACAAACAACTAAGTTCATCGAGACACTCTTGTTGAGATAATCCACGTGGAAAGTTGTAAAAAAAATAATTCCCCTGAAATTTCCATTTTTTTTGGCAAAATTGATTTTTTAACTCACTGTTAACAACACAAATAGCGCTTGTCCTTAATTTCCTTGAGGGTATGTTCATGATAAAAAATGCCAAACTTTTTTTTGGTATTGACAGATTTTACCTATTGACATTAGCCTTGCCACTTCCCGAAATATGAATAGTGCCCTTTGTACAATGCGGTCGCCTCGGTGACATATTTTTCTTTTGTTTGCATGGTCCAATCTCGTTAGCAGTGATGGGTGAATAGGATCCATTGTATGAATGTGTTGGTAACACTCCCAATCTTCGATTTTCGCCACCACAAAGCCGTCCCCGTTTTCGTCTCGGTTCAACTTTTCAGCAGAGATAGCAATTAAACGTTGGCATTTTTATGTCTCGAGCTTCGTCACGTAATTTATGTTTACTCCACATCAAAATGAGTACAATGCCACGCCTTTGATTTTATTAACTGCAGAATGAGGCATACAGTTCTCAAAGTATTCATTGCTCTGCACCTATGTATATACAAAGCAGCACTAAAAATAAGCATTGCTGACTCTTATTACAACGTAACCTTTAAAAGTATGCAGCGTCGTCCCCGTTTTCGTCACATTTTCATCATTCAGCTGACATACACTTAAAAAAAAATTGCTGCAAATTTCAACATTCAAATCTGTACATATTTCATGGAATTATAAAGACAATATATATCTCTTAAGGGCTATATGCGCCTCTTTCTCTCCCTCTCTCTCTCTCTCTCTCTCTCTGTCTCTCTCTTTACTATAACCGAAAACATCTACACATATTAAAATCGTTAGATTAGCAGGTGATTCATGTTCCAAGCCGAGTAGTTGGTCTAAAAGTTTATCTGAGACCTACTCTTTTCACTGAACTCAATGCTACCCAAGGATTACAATTTAGTTTCTCTATTATATACATTGAACCAAAGTTGTTTTCCTTCTTCCCGAGCAAAACCGCATGCACTATGGGTACATTTATGAAAGCACAAAATATTGCCAGACAATCACAATTTGCGCATTCAAATGTGTTCAAATGTGTGCGAAGGACTCTTTCAATTGTGTCATAAAATATATCGACAGACTGTGAACAAAACAAAAAGTTTGAAAGTTCTCCTTTTTTTTTTGTGTGTGTCTTGATTCAACTTTTAAATTGTTTGCAATTGGCTACAAATTTTTTACAATAAAATTTTTTCATATATGTTTGAATGGGAGACCAACTTGAAAGTGACAATGCTGTTGCCTTTATATTCTTTTATATTCTGCATAAGGTCCACATAATCTTCATTTAGTTACAATTGTTGCAACACCTTAAAATTTTTAAATATATTTTATTTATCACAACAGCTTGGGTCAGTTTAGACAAGTCCTTCTTTCTTGTATAATTCCTATTAAATTCAACTTTAAAATATTCAATAAAAATATTTTACCAACCAAAGCCACCATTTTTCTCTTATATTTTTTTTTTTTTGCAATTTTTATTGTACTAAATCAACTAAATATATTGAAACGCTGCCATGCACTTCAATAAATCGTCAATAATACAGCATGACTACCTGAATGACCGCTGCAACTTGGCTAAAAACCAAAATTTATTACAAACGACAAATCGAATTTCAGCTAAGAAGGCTACCACATACATGTATAAAGAACTTATGTACGACTATTATATAATACACATATGTAGTAGGGTGTATATGTCTTATAGCAATGTGCGCTCGCATAACCAAAGGTCCAAAGATGTTTTAATGATGGCGTCGGTTTGATATTTGAATTGTGCATAAATTTTATGCGGTCATGCCGCAGTTTATGAACATTTTATGCTGGTTTGAGTCTAATTTATTGAGGGTCATGATGCATGATTGCGGTTAAATTGTGAAGTTTGAATATTTATGAACGACATATTCGAGTGCTGCATTTACTTATTGAGTAGCTGCAATAATGTGTTAATATTTCTACTCTACGTTGTATAATTTTTTGTTATTTAATAAAATTTTCCGCAAGTTGTGCTAATTAAATTGTCTACTCAAATTCTTGCAACAATTGCAGGCAGCAGTAATAAATTGTATAAATAATAAGCAGCATCCTGACAACGATGACGACGAGGACTACGACGATGTTGTTGATGTTGCTGCTGCTGCTGCTGATAATGTTGACGACATTGTTGAGAATATTACTGCAGACAGACTCGTCGTAGTAATAGTATATGAGTTGTTGTTATGTGCATGAAACCGAGACGAGACGAGACAAGACAGTCATTTTGTATGCACAAAACCACAACAATCAGTCAGTTATTATCAACAGGGCATGCAGTGTATGCAGTTGCATTAAATTGAATTGAATTGAACTAAATGGTGGGAAGCGAACTGCACAATATATTCTGACAAAAGGCTGTCGTCACCAATATTGCCTAGACAAAGGCGTATGAAGTTGTGGTATATATGAAATTGATAATTATTTGCAGTCACATATATGTTGTTAAGTGTTCGGTTTTGGACAGTTGAAAATAGCTTCAGTGATATTGTTATTTTAAATGCTATTTGATTGATTACATATTGAAACTTCGACGGATGTAAAAAGTTGAAGCTGGGAATACTTAGTTTCACTGCTCCAATCTGCTACTGAAGCAATATTCCATACAATTATCTTGTGATAGGTACGAATACACGATATATATGTCACCCATTCGGTGATTTACGGTGTCTGAAAAGAAGAAGAATTGTCGAACATGAACTCGAAAGAAGAAAATCGCCATATTTTATATTTTTACTACCTGAAAGCGATCAGGTGTCGAGTACAACAGTGGTTCACTTGATTCCGTTGTGGATTCTGGTGTGGAGAAAGTGAAAGATGCACCACGACCCGAATATCGAGATAGACTGCCATTTGTAGCAGCCGTACCATCGATCGGAAGAAGCTTGGCTACACAACAAAACTCGATATTTGGGTGCCACACGAATTGACACCAAAAAAAAACCTCATGGACCGAATTTCCATCTAAGAATCGCTGCTGAATCGCAACAAAATCCAGCCGTTTCTAAAGCGATTGGTGACGAAAAAGTGATGAAAAGTGGGTCACTTACAACAACGTGAAGCGCAAACAGTCGTATGTGAAGGTTGGTGAAGCGGTTCAAACGGTTGCCAAGCACGGATTGACGGTCAGGAAGGTTTTGCTGTGTGTTTGGTGGGATTGGCAGGGAATCAACTATTATGAGCTGCTCTCAAACGATCAACTGTGAATAACCGCTTGAAGGCAACAATCGCTCAGAAGCGGACATTTTTGGCCAATAGGAGAAGAATTATGTTCAATCAGAACAACGACAGACGACACACTTCGATTGTGACGCGCCAGAAGCTCCGGGAGTTCGGATGGGATCGACTGTCGCACTTTTTTGCAAATAGGGAAGCAAGCTTCTATGAGCGGGGCATTGAATCTCGTTGGCAACAAGCTTTTGTTCAAAACGGCGCAAATTTGACCTAAATCCGATGATTTTTTAAAGATTTTATAAAGATTTGAAATAAAGGCGAAGTCGTGTGTCATATGTGCTTTGAGAAGAGGAGTTTATCTCCCGGGCTTGGCTCTTCATTTGAGAATATGCTTATGGATTAGATACTGCAGTTCCTTATAAAGGACTGTACCACATACTTTATTTGTTTGGATTAGATACTTTATAATAATGACGCCATTTGGTCATTTCCATGGTCTTTTAGGTTGACCCACTGCATTTTCCGATGTCCTTTTGTACACTGTATATGAAATTCAATTTGGTGCTCGTCCAGCTTCGCTGCGCTGTCAGCAAGCTTGTTTCCTACTATACCCATGTATCCTGGAACCCAGAGTAGCTTTATTTTGCTTTGATGTTATATGCAATGGTTTCGGATGTCGCATAAAAAATGTATACTATGCCTTAAAAGATAGATAGACTGTCACTACAGTTGATGTGCTTTCCCCTAAAGTTCAGAGCGTGCTTAATATCCTTTAAGATAGCTACTGCTTGTGCTGTGAAAACGGAGTAGTATTGTAGGAGCCTTTCTCATGATACAATTAACAGCAAAATTTGTTGCAGCATCAGACTTAGAGCCTTCTCCAGTTTTAGAATTTTTCGGCTTGTTCTGCGAACAAACGTCGGAATACTGTCTTTAATGTTGTGGATGCTGTACTTATGGTAGTGTCCCGTAGACTCCATGATGGTGACGGACTGATCTGGTTCTAAAAGTGCTGTTTGCTAAATTGAATGCATCTTTGGATTGTGGACAAAACTTTGTATCTCTTGCGTTGTTTCTAAGCAGTTTGATAGTCTTTCCCTAGGATAACATTTGTGGAGCACAATATTTTGGGCATCTGTTTGAAAGTGGTTTCGTTAATTCTCGATGGTATATATGGCAGTCCTGCTTCGGCTAATATTTTATGGGTGCACCTATGCTCCGTCGTACAGTCGCGTGAAGCATCACACTGAAATAATTCGATAGACAAATGCATTTTAGGGGAACATTTTTAAGTTAGAGAGCTATTTTTTTTACTGAATATCATCCTGGTAGATGGTGTCGTTCTGAAAAAGAACAAGCATACACTTTCGCTCGTCAGCCGAACGCTTTAAGCCACTCACTCTGGCGACACCGGCACAAGTTTGTCAAATTAATAATTCTATATACTCCCCTATATCGAACTATTTATAATAAGAAGCCTAAAGAGAAACAAAGCTCCTGACCATAATTGTATGTGCAACACCACCTTATATGTTCTAGCCGAGCAGGCACTTCTTTTTTAGAGTTTAAGCGTGTAGCACTTCCCCTTACAGCGGAAGTTTACTTTCATATCCATGATCCACAAGGCAGAAAATGACTACAACTCCCGATCAGTCCCCTGCCTTCCATTTCGAATGTCTTTAAAATCCTAATTAACGCTCGGAATGTTGGTATTTTTGAAGATCGTAGTATAATTCCAGAACATCAATTTAGTCTTAAAACTTGTTTTAGCACCACAAAGCAACTACACCGAGTCACTTACCCACATACTAAGCGCCAACGATTCCAACGACAACTGCAATAGAGACTTTATTGACCTCCAACAAGCCCTCAAATTGTATGTGGCATATCGAGCTTCTGACTAAGATCAAAGACATTCTCCCGGCTCCATTCTACTTATTGTTCTACTTTTTCATTCGATATCAAAGTTCACCCATGCAGTCTCAACAAAAGTTCCATAGGGTTGTGTATTGGGCCGTAACCTATACTAAATTATTCCATCGGATCTTTCAGTACCTGCTCCAATGTTCATCACATCGTTTGCTGATGTTTTATATTCTTCAGGTAGCAGATGGTCTCCAAGCATATAGAATAATATATAAAATATTAAACTTAATGCCAACATATGCACAAATATCTGTTTTAATCCGGCTCTGCGTTGTAATAGGCATTGCGTTGCAACAGGATATCAAAGGTGAACTAATTTACGGTTGAGAGTACTTGTATTATATATTATTAAATAGCAGGAGCAAACTCATTGCATCACCCCTACATGGTGCTACAGTCTTCAAACTTGAAGTATTTGTATTTGTTTTTTTTCCATTAGTTTTTGTCTAATGAATCTTCAAATACCGATTCTGAAGTATACTGCAAATATTGGAAACTATTTTGAAATATTTTAATCAAATTATTGGCCGAATTATTGCTAATCTTAAATTGCTTCGTCTCATATAACAGTCTGTACTCAAATTATTTAACTATTCAAACATCCATTTTCTCTTAGGCAATCCAAACAACAAACGTGCACTGCTTATACTCGTATGCACCTTCAATTCTTAAACTCATAACCTAATACTAACTACTTCATTCACATATATCTATGTGTAGGCAATCATATAATCTATCTCACTTGTCTCATTCACTATTAGGCTATTACAGTTTGGACTGGGTTTGCATTGTTCCATGTGGTCCTATATATTGCTTTCATATGACAAATATGTGGAAATGTCTTTGTTTGCAGCAGAAGTAATCAACGTTTAACTGGAATGATTAAAACAATGACTGCGCATTTCAATGCGTTTCTCTGCTGTCTCATACAGTTTGAGTGTCCAGTTGTATGCGTGTGTCTGTGTGTGTGTCTGTATCTATGTATTTGCATCGGTTTAATTAGGCTGAGCATAGGCAGAGACAAAATGGACTCGGACAGGAACAATTATAGTTATTTAGCACACATGCACACATCCGTATATATCAGATATAGAAGTATATAATTTGAAATTGGTTGCTTTGCATGCTACACACTGCATTGTCGTCTATATGGGCTATGCTCATTTGAGATACTTTGAAGTCTTTAAAACATTAAAATTTGAGTTTAGAAAGAGTTTCTTGAAAAAGCAGGCATGCAAATGAAGAAGTCTGTATATTAGTAATGGCTTCTGCCTGAGAGAGGACTACGTAGAATTGAGGATATGTCATGCAGCGCGCAGCATGATTAGATACATAAATGAGAGGTTAAACTCACGAAGTAAGACAAACAAAAATACTTGGTATTGAGCTTATATTCTCTTTCTTTATTCAGCATAAATCATTCTGGGGAGAGAACTGGACGAACTGATCAGCAACAGGCATTTCTGTTTGAGAACAAATAGAAAAACTTATTCTGTGAGTTTAGTTTCAAAGATTTCTCAGTATATAAAACTTCAATACGTAAGCAAACTATATGCTAACACATCTTCCTTCACTTTAAACCACTTCCAAAAGCATACACTACACAGCCATTTGCATAAACACATCAATCTATTCCACGCATGCAACAAATTAGCGCACATAAAAGTAATTAAATTGAAAATATATATTGTTGTTGTATGAGTTTCACGTAGTCAACATATGGAGATACATTTACTTCTTGCGGTACTATCTGTATGAAGACTTCAGCTCGTTACTTTGCTAATGTGTGGCAAAAACAATTTACGTAGCCACCCACAAAAACAAGCGTAGCAAAGGCGTTGATTTTGTCTTAGACGATGACGAGCAACAGCAGCAGCAATTCACGTATCCTTGACAGCGTCTTCATTGTCAGTAGTCGTTGCAGTTGTTGTTTGTCAGTTCAACACGTTTAATTATTAAATTTGCATGTCTCAGGTGAAGCTCCGAGGTTGAAGTATTTTATTTTTATTTTTTTTTTTGTTTAAGTCAAAAGTCACAACGCATATGGGAAGAACTAAATTGAAAAGAAATAAATATGTGTGAAAAATATTAGTTTATACTTGCAGGTGCTTTTTGAATATATATTGTTTAAAGATTTAATAACCCAATTTCTAGTTCGTATTTTTCGAAATTTTCACTTCCAAATTTTTTTAGTTTCTTTGTCTCTTGCAATAAGAATTATTGACTATTTATGAACCACATCAACATTAATTTTCCACTTTTAAAATATTAAAATATTTATTTTTTCTATTCTTATTGCTTAATTTCTTGATCACTGAAAAGTTTTCTTTAGCAATAAAAAGCAATTCCCTGTACATGCCTTAAAATAAATGTGCGTCCACATTTCGGGAAAACATTTCCCACGCCTGTGCAATGAAGTTTTCTCCCAAAAGCTGTTAGAGCGTTAAAAACACCCAAAAAAAAAAAAAAAAAAATAAGAAAAAATTAAGCAACGAGTAAAAGAAAATCATATAAAAAATAAACAGCATAATAAAAAAACTTTAAAGTAAAATAAAAAGTTGTAAAACGCAAACTTGTAAAATTTATTGCGTTTATTTTATTTTTTTCTTATTTTAATTTTTTCTTTTTTCTTGTTTCTTTAGCAACTTTATATAGTAAAGTAGTGGAAATAAGCGGCATTGCTCGGGTTTCAATGGTGGTCTTCAGTTTTTAGAACTTTTAATTGTATGTTGGGGTCGTTTGCAGAAGTACACATTATTAGAATAGTTGCTGACAGTCATTTACTTGCGTATGACCGACAATGATTCTTATGCAAACGACCCAAGCAGCCCAAGGATATATGTCTTTTCTCTAGGGTAGCCTCTGAACAGCCGTTCGGAGGTGAGCTAATCTTAAGAAGGCGAGAAACAACAACGATGGGTTTCTCTTGATTTAAATTCAAAAGGAAGCCTGAGATTGAGCTCAATGATGTTGACCCCACGCATACGATATAAGGACCAATGTCCGCAACCTTAAGAAGAATGCTGCAAAATCTCGATACACATCGAAGATGAATTCTAAGAGCGCTTGGAAGCAGATTTCAACTTCTCTACATATACAAGGCTAAGTTCAGATCATATTAACCAAATGCGCACTAACGTGCAGACAACATATTAATTTTAGATATTTATTTTTTATTTTTATATCAAAAAAGCAAATCTTTCGCTTTTCAAGCGTTTTATTGAAGCGCAAATGGACATCGCGTAAATAAATATCGCATACTGAAGTTAATGCGAAGTTGTTACTATGCGACATAGTCCTTTGTCAATCCGAGTGGTGTTTTTTCCCAACGTTTAAGCACAACATTTTTCTTTTCTTTTTTGCTTTGTGTATTTAAAATTTAAGTTTAATATCTAACAAAGAGCTGATGCGCACCCACATCACCCATCAACTAATCCGAAAAGCATTTGCAACAATTAAAAAGATGCCATTGCAGTATGGCTTGGCATATTAGTGCACCACTTCTGACCGGAACAGCAGCAGGCAGTAACAAAACCTAACCATGACTCATGGCCGCAACATGTCCTGCATGCAGCGGCAACATGCGGTAAATGTTTCAGTCAGTGTTGACAGTCATGTTTGTCCTGTTTATCGCCGCAATTTGCCAGGCGTATATATTTTTCACAAAAACTAAACTACTCCTCTACACATACACACGAACATACACACACACGAACACACTGAGTGTGTAGGGACAAACTTTTCGCTTGAAATGTTTTCTTTTTTCTATTGTGGTAGTACAATAGCGCTTGGGACATGTTTTTCAATAGCAAATAGAAAATAAAATGTTATTTTTTTAGCTTAAATACCAAATGATTAGTTTTGAATACATCGTAATATGTGGCTTTGTTTGTTTGTTATAGATTTTTGGATTGGACTGGAGTGTCGTACTAAAATTCATGAAGCTATAATCCATAGAAAGTCTCTTGTCGAACATCCATCTTAGCCTAAGGGCAAAATTATAAGCGATTAACTTTAAATTGGTAGAACACTCACTAAAAAATATTAATCAGAAAAAATTACATAATCCGTAAGGAATATGTATTTGCGTATAACGGATCATATCTGAGACTGATACCTCGATTCAAAATCCTCTTCAAGTCAGCAAAGGAATAAAAGTATTGCAGAGCTACATAGGACTATGATAATCAGAAAAATTAGTACATTATAACTGGAGATGTGCCTAAAGGTTAATTTTTAAGACCAGTGCTTAAGAATATCATGTTTGATGACATATGATACGAAGAGAGAGGCTTTCACTGATAAGTTCACCGTAGTTCCAGTAGGAAAATAACTACAAGAGGCAAGAAAAGTTTCAAAGGTCGTGCCAGTGATGGAGCATAAGACATAGGTTTCGCACATTACATCTAAACAAGCATATCGGTATGTAAAAATGTTGATCGATTTACGACACTGTTATAGGGCAGCTCTTAGGACCCTCAATCGATTTATGACTCTGTTATAGGGAAGCACTTAGGACCCTCATTCGCATTGTACAGAATAATGCTGAAAAAGTAGGGTCATATATTTAGATTCAACAACTATAATGATCTATTAATCTAATCTCTAACTTAGAATCTTGAGTAAGATGTATAAAAAGAAGATTTTTTAACCGGTTCCGTAACTGTTTATAGGCAGGAAACAGCAAAAAACAAGTAAGAAATTACATCCAGGCGTAACCGACTGTAAGAGGCCCTTTACCAGTTCAGGTCTCCTAAAAAACAGATTAAATGTTTCCCGAGTTTATGACCAAACTTATGACCACTTCCTACTGCACGAATAATTGCCTTATAAAACATTTTTTTATGTATGAAAAGAAAAAGGGGTCGTTCAAATTCAATTGTTTATAAAATCGTTATTTATTATCCGATTTTGATGAACTTTTTGGATTTTGGCTAAGAAGGACGTTATCTCTATACTCTATATTTTGCCTTGGAGGTGATTTTATGGGGAAGGGGCTAAATTTGAAAATAAACTTGTAGAATTCCGGAGCAGTCCTAGTCGAATTCAAAAAACACGAAGTCTCTATCTATTACCGTTTCCGAGATCCTTTCGTTCATACAGACGGACGGACGGACGGACAGACGGACATGGCTATTTCGACTCCTCTTTAACTACTGACCATAATGGGGGTAACTCTGGGGGGTCTCCGATCATTATTTCTACCTGTTGCATACATTTGCACAAAACCAATAGGCTCCTTCGGTACAGGGCCTAAAAAAGGAAACGAAATACAAGAGAAGACATCGGCTTATGAGTCGGTAGCATTCTTATATGATGCAATACCTAATGACTACTAGTGGTGCAAGTCCATGTGAAGCTTTCCCATTAAAATTTGTATGGATATAGTTTAGAAGGCAAAATTAAAATAAAATAAAATGAAATATAAACTTCATTGAAGCCGATTATCCTATACCTATAAGGCGACATGCCCATTGGTATACGTATATTAACTGCTCGATCAAAAAAGTCCACATATCGACTTTTAAACTGAGTTTGACTTAAATAAAAATAAGCTTCTTACAAATTCATATATAACTGATCGATAGGTCCTACCCTAAATATGGGTGTGCTATACTAAATCTGAGAAATTATATGATAGGCAAAAAATTTAGCCGCTACAGAATTCAGTTAGGAATCTTTAAGTTAAATAAAAAAATGGTATCTCGGGACTCATACATTGCATCAAGAGCCAATTGGTTTTGTGTAAATGTATGCAACAGGTAGAAATAATGGTCGGAGACCACCAAAGTTACCCCCATTATGGGCAGGAGTGATAGAGAAGTCGATATAGCCATGTCCGTCTGGCCGTCCGCATGAGCGAATGGATCTCGGAAACGGAAATAGATAGAGACTTCGTGTTTTTTGGATTCGACTAGGACTTCTCCGGAATTTCACAAGTTTATTTTAAACTTTATATATTTCATAAGGCAATTATTCATGCATTGAGAAGTGGTCATAAGCTTGGTCACAGGCTAGGGAAACATTTAATGTGTTTTTTAGACGACCTGTACTGGTACAGGGCCTCTTAAAGTCGGTTACGCTCGATTGTGATTTTCTGACTTGTTTATAATGATTTCAACGCAATCTGTCAACCATTCTCTTAACAGCAGCTCTTTCAGTCCACCTCAGCAGTGTTTGGAGATTTATTTTAATAATGATTAGGCGCACCTATCGGCAGTGATTTGGATGATAACTGGTTCGTTAGTGTGTCGTACTCGTACACCCATGTCTATTGGCTCGATCTAGCATGTCTGCAGTTAGTTGCTTTCGATACATTTTTGAAGGAAGCTTAGCTCTTCGGAACTATTCTTGCATTAACTCGTTGCATACCTAAAATTGTTGTGCTTAATCACACTAACGGTCTCGAGTGACATCTCCAATACATGATCGATGTATCTCAAGCTCAGATGGTAATACTCGTCCAAGACCGTCCAGAGCGCAGCATGTCTTCGACGTTTTCCCGACCATCCATGAGCGCTTTATACCGAGCAAATTCACAAAAATTTCAATGTATCGGCGCACGAAATTTCGTTCACAACACAAAATTTAACACAAATACGTTGATCAATATTTTCATTCATTATAAAAAATCGCAAGCACTGAACAGCTTCGCAACAAATTTTGAATAGGATAGGACATACAACCGTCATTTCTTTCATTTAATAGACCACTGCACTGGTACTTTTTGGAGAAATGTTGATATTTTTGGCAGAGAGCAAGCAGATATGTGTTGGGAAAATAGGCTTAAGGATGATGAAATTTTCTGTCTTCTAACAAATGACAAGAAAATAACAAGAAAATATATTTCAATCGAGCGAAAAAACTTATAAAGGTGTAGCAGATTTGTATGGGCGCTACCGCTTTTAGTGACCCTATCTTAATATAATTAAAATAGGGTTAAACTCAAGGTAGATCAAATTTGGTGTTGCATACAAAGACTTAGAATGAGAAGTAGATATGCATGATATGTGCCGAACACCCTTAGGAAGGGGTTGCGGGGTTAGCGTATTCTTTGAATACAAGTGATCTGAAGAATAAATAGAATAATCATTATAATAACCAGGCATACATATACTTTATAGGGTCTATATAACCTCCTTCTGCCTTTTATATACATACCCGCAAAATTCGTACACGGTTTTTTTCTTATAGGAACAGGGTATACAATTGAATTCCCTCTTTTTTTGTGATTTAATTCCGTCAATTACTTCTATTTTCTTCTATATTTACTGTACCTCGCAATGGAATGAGTTTTCTATGGAACGCAAGAGACATGGTCGTGATTTTCAAAGGCAAATTTTTTCAAATTGAAATAACCTATTTTAAACTTCACTGATGTAACTCTTAGATCAGGTTTTGAATTGATAATTGGGCGTAATTCTAGCAACAAATGAACTAGAACTCTTCTAGAAATTATAAAAAATTCCAGTTTCCATTCCTTGTAAACTATTCAATAGTCGTAGTATCATCCGTTTCGGAGATAAGTTGGAACAAACATTTGGATAGACAAAAATTTAAGCTTCCTGAATCGCTAACAGTATTCGACATATATTTCCAGTTTCGAAGAACAGATGCTCTGGTGCTACAAACACCAAACGGATGGAAGAACTAATCGTTCTATTTCACTTGCTCCCTATTGATCGCTCGACGACGCTTTAACTCGAACAGTTCCTAGCATCAAGCACGGATTGAAGTTTACAGATTATGATTTTAGGCTACAAAAAAAAATAGAAGGTGCTATAAATATCTTCACTGATGGCTTATAACTTGATGGACGAGTCGGAAAAAGCATCTAGTGAATCTGGGAAAAAATTTCGATTTCTTTCTACTTAGTAGCACTGTTAGCGATTTAGAAAGCTCCATAGTTACTCAATCATTTTCTCTAATTTTGATGTTTGTCTAGAATATATTTACCTGCTTTAAGATATCTGTTACAGCTTTTACCGACTGTTACATATATTTCCACAAACTTAATATACACTTTTACGCTTTGGGTACAGGGTATAGAAAATAAATGTACTTTTTCTAAATTCTTGTGCGTCAGTATGCCAGACAGACACTGAATAATAGACTGATAATTTGAGTTCAGTATTAGTGATGGAACTTCCGTAAGCTTAAATATTTTCAAATTAATACGAAAAGATTAAATCTTAAATTTCTGAAAATTCTAACAATTAAATTTGGAATAATCTATTAACTATTAGTGAGAGTAAAATTTAGTCAAATGCGTTTAAAAATTAAGTAATATAAGGCAGATAATGTTCTATATAAACTTTTACACTAAGAAGAAGCGATAATTAATGCTGAGTTCCAAAGCACCATCTTTCGAATGCTTCATCACTATTTTCAAAACAAATCTCTGCGCTTATCAACTGTGCTGATAAGCGCGGAGTTGACAAAAAAAAAAAAATATTGTTTTGATGCTGATAATTCGAATAATTCGAATAATAGATTTAGTATTTCAAAATGTTTACGCTGCACAAACAGTACGCGGCGTTCTTATTAATAAATGTGATTGCGCTAAGCGTGGTACGTGGTAAGGCATAATATAAGCAAAGCGCAAAAAAATATTTGTATAATGTATGAAAATTTTCATAAAAAAAAGCAAAAACAGGCTATGGCAGCGGCGAACAGGACTGGGGTTACATAGATATACGCACTGGTGCGCATATATTCTATTGGCTTTATTATACAACAGATCATACGATCAGCAATTATACCGAACGTCCATTAATCGTCTGGCTACAAGGTGGACCCGGCATGAGTTCTACAGGTTATGGCAACTTCTTCGAAGTGGGTACATTGAATTATCTCAAAGAACCGCGTAATACAAGCTGGGTGCAACATGTTAATATGCTCTATATTGATAGTCCCGTCGGTACCGGTTTCAGTTATGTCGATGATGCTGCCTATTATGCCATGAATGATACACAAATAGCGCTGGACTTAGTGAAATTTATGCAGAAGTTTTATGGCAAACATAAAGAGTTCGTCAGTGTACCATTGCACATCTTTGGCGAAAGTTATGGTGGTAAAACAGCGCCGGAATTTGCGCTGGAACTACAACGCGCCATAGAACGTAAAGAGATCGAAGCTAAGCTGAGTAGCGTAAATTTAATAAGTGGTTGGGTAGCACCACTCGATACCATACTAGCTGGACCACCGCTGTTGCGTAACTTGGGCATAATCGATGAATTGGATAATGCACAACTCACGGAGGCAATTACTAAATTAATTGATTTAGTGCAACAGAAAAGTTGGAGCAATGCATGGCGCATCTATGCTGAATTAGTGGGCACAACACTGTGCCTAACAAAGGGCATTGATTTCTATAATGTGCTGAAATATGAGGAGAATAATCGCTTTACGCAATGCTATATAAAAAATGGACGCATGGAAAATGTTGGCAAGTAGCTAAACTTAATGTACCGGAAGGTTAATCTATAAAAAAATTCATTACAGATGATGCTGCTTTTTCAAGACCTAATGCCGAAAATCTTATTAAGCGTTTAATGCGCGAGGAGGTAACACAGGTGCTGAATATATCGAAGCCAGACCGATATAAGCAAGCGAATAGCGATGTGTATGGCTATTTGATCGATGATTTTCTGCAGCCTGTTTTACATGTTGGTAGGTTATTCAATAAAAAAAAATGCTCAATTCTTGGCTAATATTTAAATTTAAACAAATTTCAGTGAATGAACTCTTAAATACCACAACACTCAAACTAAACGTCTGGGCTGGGCAATTGGATTTAATTTGCGCTGCCGCAGGTGCTGTCAAATGGGTAGAACGTTTAGATTGGCCTGGAAAATCGGCTTATATAAGTGCAACACGTGAGGCTATAGTTTTGGATGGACATGTTGAAGTCTATCGCAAACGTGCGCATAATTTTACGATGTATTTGGTAAATCGTGCTGGACATGTTATACCGGCAGATAATCCCAAAGCAGCGTTGCATCTTTTAAAAGATTTAATAAATTATTGCTGAAAGGATGTGACGGGTAAAAATATGTGCTAATAAAATTTAATTTAGGTTTTAATAGTAAGAAATTTTGAGTTTGGTTTTATATATAACAGGCAAAAAGAGGTGAAGCAGATCCCATAAATTATATATAATTTCTTGATCAATATCAAATTCGAGTCGATATAAATATGTCCATCTGCGTGTCCGTATGAACATTAAGAATTTAAAAACTAAAATGATATCGCATTTAAGTTTAGATATTTCGACGTTCCTATTTCTGCTTCATATTACTTATATGTACTGAGTGTGCGAACCTCTTAACCTCCCTTAGGGGAGCTTGGCACACACCAGACAAACCTACTCCACATTCTTAGTCTTAGTTTTTTAAATAAAGCCGAACTAAAGGGATTACTACTAGTTGAACCAACCTCCACAGATTGAACTACAGCCAAATGTGCCTCTACCATGTGGACCATGACTAAATGATGTCTCACCAAATGAACCACCAACGAGTTTATATGTATAATAATACATGGATAAACCCTCGCAATGCCTCGGTTCTTCCCAGCAATATGTTACCTGACTCTTTCCAAATCTAATAATTGTAATGTGAGAACTTGAAGGGGAACAGATTCAATGGTTGAGAGATTCAATTGTAGGTAGAATCAATAGTGGAGAAGATAAAATGGTACATAGATTTAATGGTGGAAAGATCTAATGGTGGAGAAATTCAATTCTTGAGAGATTCAATGTTTGAGAGTTTCAATGATAGAAAGATTCAATTGTTGAGGGTTTTAATGGTGGAAAAATTCAATGGTGGTGAGACTCAATAGTTGAGAGATTCAATGCTTGCGATATTCAATGGTGCAGATTTCATATTTTGGAGAGATACATTTTTAGAGACATTAAATAATGCATATATTTAATAGAGAAGAGATTCATTGGTGGAGAGGCTCAATGTTAGAGTGTTGCAATGATAGAAAGATTCAATGGTGGACGGTTTCAATGGTGGAGAAATTCAATATTTAGTGTATAGTGTAGAGTTGCAATGGTGTAGAGATTAATTGGTAATGAGATTCAATGATTGAAAGATTCAATGAATCAATGGTGGAGAAATTTAATGTTGGAGTGACTCAATGTTGGAAAAATTCATTGCTGGATTGATTCAATGGTGAAGAGACACAATGATGAAGAGTTAAAATAGTAGAGGTATTTGGTGATATAGATATTTAATGGAGGAGAGATTCAATGATGGAGAGATTCAATGTTAGAGAGTTTCAATTATAGAAAGATTCAATGGGGGAGGGACTCAAAGCTGGAGATATACAATGCTGTAAATATTCAATGCTGTATATATTCAATGGTGTAGAGTAGCAATGGTGAAGAGATTCAATGGTGATGAGATTCAATGATTGAGAGATCCAATGGTGACGTGACTCAATAGTGGAGAAATTTAATTTTGGAGAGATTCAATGGTGGAAAAATTCATTGCTTGAGTGATTTGTGGAGAGATATAATGGTGGAGAGATTTAATTTTAAGTAGATTCAACGGTGTCGAAGATTCAATGGTGCATAGATTCAGTGGTGGAGAGATTCAATGGTGGAAATATCAAATGGTGTATAGATTCAATGGTGGCGAACCAGAATGGTACAGGTATTTAATGATGCAGATATTTGATGGAGGAGAGATTCAATACTTGAGAGATTCAATGGTGAAGATCTCAAATTGTGGAGAGATTCAAAAGTGCAGAGATACAATGGTAGAAATATTTAACGTATTTAAAGGAGGGAAGCAATGGTGGAGAGATGCAATGGTGGATAGATTCAGTGTTAGAGAGTATCAATGATAGAAAGATTCAATGGTGAAGAAATTTAATGCTGGAGAGATTTAATATTGGAAAAATTCATTGTTGGAGTGATTCAATGGTGTATAGTTGCAATGTTGGAGAGATTCAATGGTGACGTGATTAATGATGAAGAAATTTAATGTTGGAGAGATTCAATGTTGGAAAAATGCATTGCTATAGTAATTCAATAGTGGAGAAATACAATAGTGGAGAGATTCAATGATGATGAGATTCAATGATGATGAGATTCAATGATGATGAGATTCAATGATGTAAAAATTTAATGGTGAAGATTTTCAATTTAAGAAAATTCATTGGTTAAAAGGTTCAATTGTGGAGAGATTTAATGCATTGCTTCCTACGGACAAAGATTATAATCAGCTTCCCCAGAAACATTAAAATGACCACGACACAAAACATGTCCTCCTCAATTTCAATTCATGTTCCTTTGTAATTATTAAGGCATTGAGCACCATTATGCAACTTTTTTTTATATTGGCGCCCAACGTGGAGCACGACAACAAATAGTTTCTTAAAATTAACATTTGATATTCAGTCAAAGGTATTGTAGTAGAACAAAATCTATTAATAATTGTATAAATTATTCAACATACTTCGAAATTATTATACTTACCATTAGGGTGAGTCGGTAAACTTAAAAAAATTTTATTTGTAAATTAATTTTAGTTTAAATTTAATTAATATTTAAATTTAATTTAATTATTTCTGCCTTTCAGCAGAATATATAAAATAATAGTAATTCTGTGCTGATATTAATTTTTATTAATTTATATTTACCGACTCAGCCCAAAAGCTTCGACAAAATTTAACTTCGTCAATTTTTAAGCGATTTTGAGCGAGTTGATTCAGAATGAAATTCGATATAAAAAATGTTCACAAACCAAAAATTGCTATTAAAAAGATTTAACTTCCAAGAACCGATTGGAACCAATAAGAAATAGTATTATGGGACTGAAGCAAGATACAACCAAGTTGTGCTTTCAAGCTGAATTAAAAACCCGGTGCTTCCCCTCTTAATATTTCATTAGAACTGAAATTACTTGCTTTTCTATCTACATAAAATAATTATACAACGGCATATTGGAAACGTTTTCAATTATTTTATTTAATCAACCTGCTAAACTATAAATTCCACATTTTATTACTACTAGCAACTCATAATATTTACGACACCAAATAAATAAAGCATCTTGTATAACTAAAACTTATATTGCAGTTGAGATTGTCATAAATTGTACTCGTCTATGACAGATGCAATGCGGCAAATGAGAAATTTTGCTGCATTGGGAAATTGGGAAATGTGAGAAAATAAGCACACACACACATACACACAAACAACACACAAACACTCGTATTGAGTTTCATTAATGTCAAAGAGTTTTATGAAGTGGAAAGTGGGCAGCATTTAATTAGTTTAGCCAAAGGCTACAAATGCAGTTGAAATGTGATATAATAGCAAATTTGAGTAGAAATATTAGACAAGTTCTAAAAAAAAAAAAAAATTTACAAATAAGCAGCATGCACAGACGGACTGAAGGACACAAATACTAATTAAGAATTTCTAATGCAAAGTTTAGTACCAAATCTCACAAGGCATACATAATATATGCATAGCTGCAGGTTGCTTGCATTATGTATTAAGGTCAGTTTTATTATTGTCTTTTTTTTTTTACGCAGTTTGGAGAGCTAAAGAAATAGTAGGCATACGTAGATATATACCTACACATTCTAATTATACAATTACTTGTACACTTGGCTGTTGTTGTTGAAAATGTAGAGTATAACTTATAACAACCATAATTAACACTATATTCCCTAAACGCACTACAGAAAACTGCCAACTGCAAAATAATTAGCACCAGCGGCAACTGAATTCGAGTCTAGCTGCTGCTGCTGCTGCTGCTGCAATATAATGAAAGCAACAGTCGTCCTTGTTGTTGCTGTGGCTGCCTGCTACTGGGCACAAAAGGCACTTGGGCTAACCTACACACAAATAAACATATACAGACATGTAGATACATATGTATCTGGTGACTTATGTTGCGCACAAATGTATTTATGTTGTTGCAAATTGCAAAATGTTTGCTTTTAACGAACAGCAACTAAAACCAACTCATAGAAAAATAGCATATGCTTTGCTTTTTTCACACACACACATACTCGTACATTTAGATACATTTTGCCATACACAGTTGCAGTTATTCACTTTGGTTTTATTTAGCTGTATCTGCTGCTTTCATTGCTGTGATGCGACAAAATGCAGCTACAACATAAGCCGCTTTGAGTTATTTTATAATTTTATAGCCAAATGAGATAACAAACGCGTTGATGTTATTAAAATAGTAATACATTCAAAAGTGTGCAGTCTATCTGTACTCATTGTAGATACATTTGTATGCGAGTGTAGATACGGAAGTATGCAACATGAAACGGAATGGTGCTTCTAGTTTTGAGAAATAGCCTATGAACAGGCATGAATGCAGCAAGGAAGGGGGGACAGCAACCAGCAAGTTGCCACATCAAACCGGCTAGCGAAACACAATGTTTCGAGAACCATATAGTCCTTCATATTTTATACACAATTCTAAAATTAAACAAAAATTTTATCATATTCCAAATTGTCTTATTATAACCTTTTGGGAACAATTGCGGCAGCCTAACGTTTTCTGTCCGTCCGTCTGACTGATTCAACGGCTGTTCAACAGAAACAAAATAAAGCCGAGAACTACATATTATATCGTAGTCTTATCAAATATCAAGTATAATCTTTTATAGAGCTCCATTAAAATTTTGAGCGTTATCTGTTTCATTCAAAAAAAGTTTTTTAGAAATTTACAAACATCATCTGACATTAATTTGTAAACTTCTACTTTAACCCTCGTACAAATAAATACACATGTTGTCGTATGAGTTCTATGCACTTTGAAAATCTGAAACAGCATGGCATATGCGATTATTTTGGATGCTACTATGAGATTAGCTCGATCTGCTGATAGGCTTTGCATCTCCCAAATATAAGTTCCATGGCATGAAGGCATCCAAAGAATAGATATCGGTCTTATAGTATACATGTCTGACACACTGACACAGTAAAACGAAGAATTAGTCTAGCAGAAATCCCATCGTCGTTCTTATACAAAAATATTTCATGGAGAATATTATGAACAGATGATGAGTACCTGGATTGCTATGAAAAATTTAGACTGATACGGACCAACTTTGTACCGTAACAAAACCAAAAGCTAGCTTCAAAATATGCAAAAAAATCTCCCTAGAATAAGCGCCAACATAACTGATCAATTTCCCATCTTGGAACTGGCCACCTTTTTAATAATATCGTAAAATAGATACTATAACAGCACTATGAAGGAGGACGCCATAGAAATGCAAACACATCAATTGAATTGAAGCCTCTCTTAATTTATTAAATGTCCTTCAACCGTCTTTCGGTCATGACCGCATTAAAGCCTCTCTAGCTAAGATAATTAGGCTTCCTTGGTGAGTCGCTTCCAATATGCTGATATCTTAACCGCACACTCTCGCACTGTCTAGCTATACACACATCATATCTAGAGGATCTGATATCTAGAAAAATTATTGCATCAAAATGACATCATTAATACTTTGGATATATAAAAATTTCGCATGGGTAAGCCTCTACTCATATTTATAAAAAACTCTATATAAAGCTAAATATTATAAAAAATCCATAATTACTTGAAGCTGTTTTCAAGCATGGACAGAATAAAAATTTAGACCATGTCACCATACAGAAATTTCAAATTTTTATTAAAAATCGAGTTTAAAATCGAGTTTACAAATGAAGATCGTGCTTGAAGCACTAAGCAACAACCATAACGCTGTTCTTCGGTCGATGGCACGAGGTACTATTACACTCAAGATTTGTTAACTACTGATCGTTAGTCTTAATGATTCAGCTAACTACTACTCGTTAGCTCTTAGCTAGTGAAAACATTTGCAGAGTAGAGATCTAATCGAAAATAGTCTGTATAAGTGCCTAGTGGTCCATTAAGAAATAATTCTATAATATCTGCAAGCTTGACTACATGTTCATCAAAAACTAGTCTAGTATCATCAACTCATCATTGCATCCTACTAATACTATAAATGCGAAAGTTTGTATGTATGTATGTATGTTCCTCTCTTACGGCTAAACCGCTCAACCAATTCGTCTGAATTTTGGACTGGAGACAGATGGGTTGATGGAAAAGAACATAGGCTATGTTTTGACAAAATCGGTGGGGGCGTTGCCCCACCCCCCATATAAGCGATATTTAAAATTGGTCATATCTTTGCATCCATTTAAGGTACAGAAATAAAATTTGGTATACATGTTAAGAGGATGAGGAGAAGTCAACCTGTTAAGTTTGGACAAAATCGGAGGGGGTGTTGCCCCACCCCCCATATAAGAGACAATCAAAATTTGTCATATCTTTGCATCCATTTAAGGTACAGAGATGAATTTTGGTATACATGTTAAGAGGATGAGGAGAAGTCAACCTGTTAAGTTTGGACAAAATCGGAGGGGGTGTTGCCCCACCCCCCATATAAGAGACAATCAAAATTTGTCATATCTTTGCATCCATTTAAGGTACAGAGATGAATTTTGGTATACATGTTAAGAGGATGAGGAGAAGTCAACCTGTTAAGTTTGGATAAAATCGGAGGGGGTGTTGCCCCACCCCCCATATAAGAGACAATCAAAATTTGTCATATCTTTGCATCCATTTAAGGTACAGAGATGAATTTTGGTATACATGTTAAGAGGATGAGGAGAAGTCAACCTGTTAAGTTTGGACAAAATCGGAGGGGGTGTTGCCCCACCCCCCATATAAGAGACAATCAAAATTTGTCATATCTTTGCATCCATTTAAGGTACAGAGATGAATTTTGGTATACATGTTAAGAGGATGAGGAGAGGTCAACCTGTTAAGTTTGGATAAAATCGGAGGGGGCGTTGCCCCACCCCCTATATAAGAAACAATCAAAATTTGTCATATCTTTGCATCCATTTAAGGTACAGAGATGAATTTTGGTATACATGTTAAGAGGATGAGGAGAAGTCAACCTGTTAAGTTTGGAAGAAATCGGAGGGGGCGTTGACCCACCCCCCATATAAGAGACAATCAAAATTTGTCATATCTTTGCATCCATTTAAGTTACAGAGATGAAATTTGGTATACATTTTAAGAGGATGAGGAGAAGTCAACCTGTTAAGTTTGGTCAAAATTAGAGGGGCGGTACACCACCCCCGTATAGTTCCACAAATGAGGCAAAATAAGAAAAGTAATTAGATATGCTACTATTTATCGGAAGATCCGCGAACGAAGTCGCGGGTAAAAGCTAGTGTTGGTCTAAAATAAAAAAAAAATTATTATATTAACTGTATAAGTGCTGAGTTACCGGTGGTCCCTTGAAATTATTTTAGTATTAGCTGCATCTTTTAGAGTAAATATTGTTCCAATTTGAAATATCTCTAAAAGTGACTGACTAAGATATAATTTGATCTCATCTGTTTAACTAAGTGGTGGTCCGTAATTTTCAGAGTCGACTAAAAACCAATTTTCGACAAAGTATAAATTAAATGTTTTTGTAGTGCTGAATCCAAATCCAATGATTATTCAACCCTATTAAATTTTTTCCATAACCCAAAAAAAAAAAAATGAATAAAAGCATAAATTATGTTTTTTGAAGGGTCCACATATGCAGTCATGGTCAGAGTTCCAGTTAAAAAAAGTCCCAGTTATGTTTTTTACCAAAGCAAAGAGCTAACCAATAGATATCGTATAGCTACTTCTTGTTAAAGGTAATGCAAAATCGGAATACTCACCACTATTACTAATTTTCATATAGCTTGGATACTATTTCTCCAGTTCTGTTAAATCTTATTTATGTTCCTCTGGTAAAAACTAAATATTTATCTGGTAATAGTATTCATTGCAACTCTGGCCCAAAAATGTATGGGGAACATTTATACAGTCCTGTTACAAATATTGTGCAAATATTAATGCAGTACAGGTAAAACTATTTGTGCAGCCATGGAATAAGTATATATGTCTATGAAAGCCTGGTACAAATATTTTCTCAATCCTGGTAAAAGTGCTTATACAGCTTCAATATTTATGGAGCCTTGTATAAATATGTAAGCAGCACTTGGAAACTATTTATGCCCCCCTGATATAAGAATTTATACGGCCCTGGAAAAAAAAAATTTTGACGTAGCCCTGGTATAAGTATTACAGCGCTATCATAACTATTTTTGTCGTTTAACTATATTTACAAATAGTTGCTCAGCCCTGGTACAAATATTTTCTCAGCCCTAGTAAAAATGTTTTCTCAGCAGTGGTAAAAGAGCTTTTGCAGCCGTGATAAAAATTCTTATAAATGTCTGCTAAAAATATCAATACATCTCTGGTAACAGTATTTATGCAGCCCTTGTAAAACTTTTTATGTAGCCCTGGCAAAAGTGTTTATGCAGCCCTAGTATAACTATTTATGCAGCCCTGGGAAAAGTATTTATGCAGCTCTGGCAAAAATATGTATGCATCCCTGGTTAAAATATTTTTGCAGCCCTGGTAAAAATATTTTTGTAGCCCTGGTAGAAGCAGTAATGCAGCCCTGGGAAAAAATTTATATATGTAACCCTGGGAAAAGTATTTATGCAGACCTGGTTTAAAACTATCTTACAGCACTGGTGTAAAAAAAATTTATATGCATCCCTGCTAGAAGTATTTATGCAGTCATAGTTAAACTATTTATACAGCCCTATTACAATTTTTTTTATAACCCTGTTACAAACAGTATTTTAACCCCCCAAAGTTACCCCCAATATGGTCAGGAGTGATAGCGGAGTCGATATTACCATGTCCGTCTGTCCGTCCATATGAACGAAAGGATTTTGGAAACGATAATAGATAGAGACTTTGTTCTCTTTGCATTTTAAGAATTTATTTTAAAATGTTGCCCCTCCCCCCTTAACATAAATTCACCCTCAAGGCTAAATATTACTTCGGCACATCAAAAGTAATTGGAATACCGTCCCAAAATCCATAAATTTCATTAAAATGGACAATAAATGACGAGTTTATAAACGACCTGTGCTCAATATGCTTCCGTCCTCCATTTTTCTTTTCATACTGTGCGAAGTGGGAGGAGCAAAATATTTTTTTCCTCAATCCCATTTTACCATTAAATTCCTACCTTTTTGCAGACTGTGTTCAACTCTGGTATTAGAGATATCGCTAATGCAGCACTAGTGAACCCAAATTATTGGGAACGAATATCCAAATGTCAAAAACTTCGCCTAATTCTTCATAGCGCACAGATTACATATCGCCAGATATTAACCATGGATACTGTGCTGTGGAATTATTTCATTATTATTAATTTTTGTCAAATATTTTTTGGGATTTATTTTAAGGAGCAGTCCCACCTTTTATTCTGGTTGGATAAATTAATTTTGGATCCAAAATTAACAACTTAGACATGGCATATAGGCATGGAACATCCTTTTCATAATAAGTTAAAATTAACAAACTGCAATAAAAAAGCAATAAACCCTACTCAAACACATGTTGTAGCGCAGATTTATATAAAAAAATTATTTGAAAAGCGTCACGAACAACTGAATGAGTGAACTGAATGGTGATATGAATGTGCTACTCTGGCAGTTGTATAAGCTTTTATATGCGTGGGTTTCTGTTTGTGCATGCAGCAAATAAGGATTTTAATTACATTTTGAGCGCATAATGTAAAAAAAAAGATATAATAAATCCAAATTGCAGACAAAAGCCACACTCTTTGCTTATACTACTTTATACAGAAAAAAATGAATGCGTTGTTAATTTTGTGTGCATTGCAAATAAAATAAAATGTCCTTAAATTTCTCTATTTTTTTTTTTTTTTTTCTTTATATGCATTAAAAAAGAAAAGAAAAATTATTGAAGATATTTTGTTCGCGTATGAAGGAATTTACGCTGAATATTAATGAAGCGAAAAATTCAGCTGCTTTTTTTTTTTTTTTTTTTTTTTGCACTTAAAAGTCTGCAGTGCATATTTTGTCTGCTTGATCCTTGAGCCTTTCGCAGGCTGTGGTGTGCGCTGATTTGATTATTTAAAATGTAATGAACAACATTTTGTGTGGCTGCTGCTGCGCTGAGGTGCGCCTCAAGGCGTTTGAAATCAAATCAAATTTAAATTTTTAGCGCCTGTTGATTGTTGCCGCCTGTCTGTCAATCTAAGTCCTTATGGCATACAAGTTCCTCTACATTTGCTGTCTTTCGTTGTCTGTCTGTCTGTCTATCAGTCAGTTATGTTGTTAATGCTGCGGTTTGCTGATGATGATGATGATGTTGCGGTGTTGTACTCTGTCAGTTAGGACTATGTTCCTTCAAGCTGAAAGCATTAGACGCGCATTTTGAATGCTTCATGCTTCATGTGCTTTTATTTTATGTCTGTTGGCTTTTTGGCGCGATTTCTGGAATTGCTTAGGTGTTAAAATTTTTTTTCATTCTATTTTTCTTAAGTAAAAAGGGAAAATTTATTATCCTTTCATTAAGGTTTGCATGTTTGAATTTGAGAATTTTGGACAAGACACTGATTCTTTTATAATCTCTTCATACCATTAAATCTCCAACTTTTCAGTACTGTTCTCAGCATTCCCTTCTCCAGTAATGCCATTATATAACATCTCAAACATTGCCGCACGCAACTACCGCTCAAGGCTTATAGCAAACAAATAAAACTTTCTACGCACAATCAACAAGAAAGAAAAAAATTCAACTTGTCGCATAAAGTAAATCAGTGCGTGGAAAATTATCTGTCATGTAAAAGCCAAAGAAAAAAAGAAGCCATGCATGCATGCAAAAACTACTTCGCACATGCACTCACGCAGCATTGAAGTTCTTCAGACAATAAATTTGTAAAAAATTTCTGAAACAAATTGAAAATTCCAAAAATCGCTGAAGCATGTCGACGCAGTAGAAAATGTGATAGAAATTGCTACAATGCAGTAAAACTTCGTCGTTTTTTTCTGAAGAAAAACAGCGAAAATGGTGATGCAACTAAAAGAAGCAAAAGAAAAAGTCAAAAGTCATATTGCAACATTGCACAGAAACGAGCGGTGAAAGTTGCAGCAAATGCCGCCGCAGCAAATGCAGCAGCAACAACAACATCAAAGGTCATAAAGCAAAAAGCGGTTGTAGTCGGTGCGGCGCGGGGCGGTACTGGGTGGGGGCTATGTTGCTATAGTCACACAAAAGTCAGTTGAAATATTTTGTCATGTCATCAACGTTGCATTTGAAAACTGTTGCCGCCGCTTTTGTAGCACAGCAAATGTTGCTGCTGCTGCTGCTGCATGGCTATAAAGGACGTTACGATACGCAATGGCATCAATGTCGCCGCCAACGATGATAATGCTGATGATGACGATAGTCCTTGACGCTGTTTTGATGATGATGGTTGCCTTTCTGTCTTGCATGCATGGCACAGTGTGATGTATGTCTTGAAAAGTGTGCAACAAAGGTATTTGATGCAAATTTACGCCTTTTTCATGCTAATTGATTCATCTGGATTTGATCCAGTGGAAATGTGTCGAAATAATGCTTAATAAATTCATTGACGGTACTCTCCAAAGGATTCCGATCAATACTGAAAAAGGCTGGTTTAATTCAAGAACATCAGAGAATACCATGACACGCCTGAACAATGCCATATACTAGTCGAGAGGATACAAGAGACATTTGAGAAGAATATGTATAGGTCGGCTGACTTTGAGGACGTTAAGCAAGCCTTTGACAGGGTGTGGCATGCCACCTGCCAGCACCATACTACCACTTTATCAGGTGCTACATTAAAAGTTGAAACTTCTCTGTGATAAAAGTGGGTAAGAATGTTTTGAAATAAAAGCAGTCTGAGCCAAAGCTCCACAGGGAAGCGCTAATAATCGAGTAAGATAAGTTGCTGACCGCCGACGACACGGCTTTTCTGGCATTCCACAGGTGGCTTTAGTCATACTCCAAAGGCAACGCGATTAAGAGTTTGAACATTGTGGTGAACCTCGAGAGATCCACTGAATCAATTTTCTCGCTGAGAATAGGAGACTATCCGAAAGTTTAGCTCGAAATATTTTTTCAACATTTCAGCACACTGTGCGAACAGCGTTATTTCTAATGCCAAACGCCTGCACGCTTGCTGTGCTGCAACTACTACTCGAAGTACAGCTTTTGCTACAATTGTAAATGTTTCTGTTGCAGCAGTCAGCTACACCAAATGCGGTTACAATAATTTATGCACTTGTAATGACAAGCACAAGAAACGCAGACGAGTCAAACAAAAGGGAAGGACGAACGGACAGACATATAGTCAGACAGACGCACGTCAGTTAGTCAGTTCGTCCGACTGATACTCTTGCAATGACAGACAAGATGCGCGACAGTTACGCGTCACTCAGCTCCACTCAACTCAAGCAATAAAGTGCGTGTCATGTATGAGACTATATGTGTTGCTGCGTCTGTGTTCGTTTTTAGCGGAAGTAACCGGAAATGTTCCATCAGGATATATTAGAGCAGCGAGACAGCACAACAGCCGCCATCATCATCAGCATCAGCATCAACATCATCAGCGCGAGCAAGTCAAACCAGTAGCACACATGTCGCCAGCTTCGGCTCTCCACTGTACTCCACGACAAATGACGTTGAATAGTTGATGACATTGCTTTGGTTCTTTAAATTAATTTAAAATTTATAGTTGCCACTATTGCTTTAAATGATGTCGCTGCCGCTTGCTCGAATAAGGACGCGTGCTCATTTTGGCGGTTTACATGTCTGACTGTCTGTCTGTCTGTCTGTGTGTTGGTGCACCCATTCATGTATCCTTCCGTCCGTCCATTCAGTGCATCTGTCCTGTGGTCAGCATAATTTGTGCGCGTCAAAGGATGTTCGTCGATTTATGTTAATAATGCGCCGCAGGACGTGCAATAGCACCATAAAATACTCCTTTGTGTATGCTTACGGTTTGATGTTGTCTGTTCGTCCGTCCGTCCGCCCGTCCATCCTGGTTGTTCTTTGTCGGCTGCTGTTGTTGTTGAAAATTGTGTCGTGGGTAATAATTACTTAAAATGTATAATGTTGACAAAGGATATGTCAAAATTTGTGAAATTCCTTAATGGTATGCATGCAATGTGCATAGCTGATTATTGAACTTTGTCTCTCGACTGTGGTATGCGAAATATCAAATAAACCGCGGTTAAAAAAAAAAAAAACTTACAATTCAGCGAAAGGAAATATTGTTGGAATGTTTATAGTGTTTGTGTGTATATTAAGTTTATTTAAGGACTAATAAATGTGAAAGAAACAAGTGGGACTTACTTCAAGTTGTTAATTACTCAAATAAAAAGGTTATACAAAACTGTAAATAAATGCTGAATGTTTTTTTTTTTGATTATTTATAAAATTCACAGCAGTCACATTTGATATTTGAGTAGTCAGTGCTATACGACTATCCGATTTACTTTCCGACAATCAAGAATATGAATGTCAACGTTTGCTGGTAACAGAAGAGGTTGTTATTGCATTCGAAGAGATCATTTTGAAGGTACATCATATCAAAACAGACTCGACGGATTGTCTCCGGAATATTTAATTTTATAAGGAGTTGAGTACCATAGCTGTTTTCGTTGAACGCACTGAACCCTTTAAGCATCCCGTTGAGTCAATGAATCACACAAGCTTCAAAGATCTGTAAAAGTTAGTTTTCCGTGGACTCTGGTGCAGTCACATTGAAGATATTGAAAGGCATCCAATTTCTTTTTTTTTCATCACCACAGGTACGAAGGAATTTTCTTCAGAGAACTTGCATCCATTCGTTTAAAAATTTTTTACCCTCTTAGGACTTCATTCAACTTTCCAATCTTATTCTTATTAAATTGAGGAATCTGCGCTTCGTTTGATATTTCGGGCAGAAAGCTTTTGAATATCCGAAGCAGACGACTGTTGTCTCCATACTCTTTGATGGTTAATTTTAAGAAGATCTCCTGGAGATTTGTTATCGCGAGAGCCGTTGACAGCGCAGATCCACTACATCATCCGTCATCGTGTTGACTGCTGTGCAGTTTAGCTTGGTTTAGTCCACTCATCATCCCACCACGCTCCGACTAAGTTTGATTTTTTTTTGTTTTTGAAGGGACTTATTATAATGTAGCCATAATGTAGCCCAACTATCGATGTAAATATTAAATATGTTTCTTGGAATTTTCTAAATGATGCTAATCAGTAAATTCAACAGCCTGGTAAATGTTTCTCTAGTCGGTTGAGCTCTATAAAAGTGGTTTCATAATGCGAATACCCGTGCAACACCCGTGCTCTCATTAGTCTCCGATCTATTGACATAGATTGACAGCTCGTTATGCCTTCTAGAGGTTTCTTGCTTCCAGTTTTCTCTGTCTAGAAATTTTGAAATAAATTTTTTATTACATTTGAGTTTTGGAACACTAAGTATTTTATTGTGATTTCACGTGCATCACTTGACTCGAGAAGACTAAGCTTATGGAGTCTGGCTGCACTACGGCTGTCGTATGCTTCACGAAGATGCTATTTGTTTCTAGTTTCAGTTGTCTCTCTTGGGGTGAATCGCGAGGATGCAGCTTTGTCTATTTATGCGTAAAAGATGTTTTTTTGAGTTGCTTTCCTTCAGACTAAGGTTGCATGGGTTCGTAGAGGTCGGACAATCGCAGTGCCAAACCAATTAATAATATACGGTTGCAGTTCCCATCTGCTTTCAATTATTCTTCTTCAAAACCTAGAAGGCGTATGTTGGCTTTCATATAATTTTTCTCAGATTTTCTATTCTAGGAGCGTTTTGAGTGGAGAATTACATCAATACGCTTGGTGTTTTAAGATAGTTTGAAGTCTGCAGCTCGGTATCTGGTATGTTCGTGTGAAGATCACCAGTTTGAACTTTCATAAAATAATACCTAAAGAAAAAAGCGTCTGATGGTGATTTATGATGATTATTAGTGTAAGTATTAATAACGAACATTGCACTGAAATATATATATAAAACACACTTTTCAATGACTATATCAACTGCTTCGTACATCACACTGCATTGCATGTCTATCACAAAATTACAAAAACCTATTCGCAACAGTCAAATGCAAGCAGCAACGAAGACAACTCCCAACTGACCTTAATGAACTGAAATTTTAATTACACCGAAATGCAAACAAGTTAGCAGGCCAAGAGTGTGGGACCGAAGCACGCCTACAACAACGCCCACATGACAACGCCCGTGCCCACGCCTAAAATGACAAAATGGGCAAATGGCGTTGAAATGCACTTAGAATCAGTGTAATCAACAAATTAAATTCCCAAAAGTTCACAAGTGGTAAATTCAAATGAGCAAATAAACTGAAAATATGCTAAAAAATGTCAGTAAAAAAGGAGCAAAAAATTATGCAAACAGACATGGCAACGCTGCTGCTGCTGCTGCTGTTGCTGAGATACCGCTGGGAAACATGTAGCATATGAAGATTTCATGTATAATAAAGATGACGTAGTAGCTTACATGCTGAGCTAGTTGATTTGAAATGATTTACTACAAACTATGTGCAACGATCTGGCAAGTACATATATAGCAGGCGCTTGAAACAGTGTTGCCAGCACAGGTTTTTTTTTTAATTTTCTTGCTAATAATATTAAAAAAAAAAAAAGGTGTACAAAACGTGCGCACAAATAAAGTAGGGTAATTTTCAATGTAATCGCAATGCCGCCCTGGGATGCAACCTAAAAGTTGCAACTTGTAAAAGTTTGCCTTGTACTTTTCGATGATGTTGTTTGGCGGCATTGGAGGCGAGAATGTTTGTGTACTGGGAGATATAATTGTAGTTGTTGTCATTGTAGTCGTCGTCATCGTCATCGTCGTCGTTGTCGCTGTAGGAGGTTTTTCATTTGCATGCAACAGCAATGGCAGCCATTGTCTTAGGATAGTAGTATATAAGTGCGTATATCTTTGCAAAGCAGGCCTCTTGAGACTGCAGTAGCAGTACCAGCAGCTGCCGCCTGCTCGTGTATGGCAACGAAGGACATCAGCATCATCATCGTCATAGTCGTCGTCATCATGATTGCCGTACTTCACCTCGGCATGCATTTCAAGCTGAATGCAGCAGCAGCAGCAAGCAGCCAGCAGCTAAGCGCAGCGTGTTAAGTAGGCGTGGCATGTTTGCTCGCCTTTTATTTTTTTTTTTTCTTAATACGCTTTGTAAATTATACGTAAAGGGTATTTTAGTTTGGCGAATAATTTGTTACGTATGGCAGGTGCGCTTTTGAACTTTTATTTAGTCTGTATACTCTTACACCACTTACAGACCTCAAGAGAGAGAGAGAGAAAGAGAGAGAGACCACACATAGACCGACCCTATACAGACCAATTCTAAACACAAATACCTCACTCAATTTGAACATACAGACAAGTTACAGTAGGACTCTACGCAGACAGACCCTACGCAAATTGACCGTAGACACCTAGACTACACACAGATAGCCCCGCACACATAGATCCTATGCAGAGAAACCTAACGCAAACCAACCCTTAAGAGAAAGCAGCCTAATATATACCCCACACATACTGACTCTCTCAAACTGACTTAACACAGACTTAGTCTACAGATTGAACACTCACAGACTGACTATCGCAGATTAACCCCCCACAGACAGACCCTCTAACTGACTCATTCCCACAGACTGAGTCCCAGCAGATTGACCCTTAACAGACTGACCCCCGCACAAACTGACACCGCTCAGACTGGCCCCTCACAGACTGCCCACAGACTGACCCTACGTATACTGACCCTGAACAGACTAACTCCTCATAGACTGACCCCCACAGACGGAAACCCACACAGACAGACCCTCCAACAGATTGACCCCCCACAAACTGACACCGCTCAGACTGACCCCTCATAGATTGACCCCCCACAGACGGACCGCCACAGACTGATCCTAAATTGCAGACCCTCCATTAGACTGACCATCCAAAGACAGACTCCTCGAATACAAACCATCAACAGACTTACTCCCCCACAGACCGACCCTATTTAGACACACCCTACATAGATAGACCTTACGCAGAGACTATAGACACACAGTCTCCTTACAGATTTACCCTATACTCATTGATGCTACTTAGAAAGACCTTCAAAGACAGAATTTAAGGTCTCATGTAAGTTGACACACACAGATAGACTATATACATACATCGAAAGTTTTAAAGTTTTATTTTTTTTTTGGTCTCTAGAGGTAACATCAAAATGCACTTCTATCAGCTTGACGAATGGGTAAATTTTTTGCTGTTTGCTTCTTCTAGCGTTTTGTAAATGAACAAAGATAATAGTTCACCAGGAAGAGGTCAGGTCATTTTGACAATATTTTAAAATTCTTTATCCATTGCCTCCATATATATATATATATATATATATTTATACCGATCTGTCGTGGAATATATAATTTTTTATAATTTCTAATTTTTTAAACAAAATTTCCCAACAAATATATTAGTTACACTAAACAAATTTTATAAGCAAATATGGCTATGAAATTATATTTTGTTACACACGTCACGCCATGACGATTATTATTTTTTGTTACCCACGTCACGTCATGACGATTAAATAAACGAATAGTTTGGCTGTATATAAGAAACATAAAAAACATAGAACCCAATTATGACAATACTTTTGGAACAATGGATCTACCACGAACTATTTTACTCTTGGGTATGATTACTTAAACTTTATGTTTTTCCAATTTAATATGGTTTTCTCTTTGAATTCCTTTGAATTAGCTACGTTGCAAGTGGAGTAAATGCTATTAAAAATATAAACAAATAACTTTCCGTAGAACATATCAAATTGATTTATTTAGCTAATCAAGTAGCAATGTCGCCATTAAAAGGCCGTCTCATTGAGGTTTCGAGTCAGTCGTTCGTTAAAAGTTGGATTTTCTTAGACAAGATGTTATTTCTACAATCCATTGCAGTTGCTTCTATAATAGCTTTGTTTCCCAGTCTAGTAGAGTGTGGTAAAGATGTGCTCGTCATGTCTAAACCAAAGGTGTTTTTGTGGGTAAACGAATTCTATGCCTTGACAAATTTCGAAGTAAAGTATATCTTTAGTATATATAAAAGTTTCAAAAAGATGCAACAATTATTAAATTTTATCTGCAGACTAATTTCTGGAGCGGCTTAAAAATTTGTTTACAAAATGACATGACAATGGCTGTAGCACAATATCCACTGCAGCAGTCTCGTATTGAAGCATTTTTCCAAAATGAAAGTAAGTGAAGAAATGCATTTATATATTTTTATTAATTAATCGAGTAATTTATCTAAATGCAATAGTCGTTCGTGCAAGTAAACCGAAATTAACTTATTTGGCAGGAATGAATTGGGGAGCGCCTACTGTAAAGGAATGGACATGGTGGACTAACGGAGAGAGGGTCGAATATACAAATTGGAATGTTAATAGACCAAAAAAAGATAAGTATGGTATTATACTAACAAATCCTGATGCAAACTGTAGATGGCACCATGCCGAATCTTCTGCCGAACGTTACAGAGTTTTGTGTCAAACAAAATTGGCAGCCGGGTTAATAGACGATGATTAATGCTGCAAATAAAACAGAAAATAAAAATATTTTGTTGCGAGTAAAACATAATTTTTTTGTTTGTTTAATTTTTTATTCAATAGTTTTCCGAACTGATGACCCTGCTCGGCCGATAATGTGAGAAGCAGCTTATAAAACTGAAAATAAAAATATTTTGTTTCAGGTGAAAGATGGACTTGTACCGGTGTCCTTTGCCTTTGCCGAAAGTCTGAAACTGATGCAAATTTTCTTTCGATAATATTCTCAGCAGACTAAATTGGTTAGTATGTACTTCATTTTTGGGTTTAACAGGCTTTAATATTTATCGTATGGTTGCGAAATACCCTCTTCTTATGCCGGAAGATATTACGCAGATGTAAACTAGATACCAAGAATCTTCCATACAACATAGACATACGACATAGACTGACCCTGCACATACAGACCCTATACAAATACACCCTAAGCAGGCAGACCTTACGCGTAAGTAGCCAAGACACACAGACTCTACACAGATTAAAAATAAGCTGGCAAGCACTACATACAAATTGACCTTGTATTGAAAGATCTCTCCCAATAAAACTCTACACTAAATTTTTAAAACTGACAGTTAAGCCGTGGTTCGTTTGATTTTCATTAACCAACACAGATAATGAAGCGAATAAGTCGTATCAAATTCTGTAAATTTTTAAGACCGGCTCAGTTCAAACCCTGCGTCCAGCTGTGACTTGTACCTATACCAACACATTTTGCAATATGTAGGGTATTTAAGCTTCGTTTACAATGAAATTATAATTTCTCTTTGTATTTGTTTTTCTTTTTATTTCCGTAAGAGCTACTTAGGAATTTTCTTCCTTTTTATATATATATATATATATATATATATATATATATATATATAATTCGCATTTTTCTATTTCATTTTGCTCGTTTGGCTAATATGCAAAATTTTCTTCCCTCTCACGCTCAGTTTTTCTTTGCTACAAAGTGGCAAAACTTGAGCATAACATAAAGTGTCGCCTAATGGGTTTTGAGTGTTTTCGACAACACTGGCAGGCAACAGCCACTGGCACCAGTGGCAACACTACTAACAGAAACTCAACAACAACAACAAGAACAACAACAAGAATAAGAAGACGCAACACAGCAGCAGCATTTTCTGTTTAGAAAAGTTGGTCATTAGCGTTTGTTCGCTTTTTTATTGTTTTAAGACAAAGTTTCTGTTGCTCTTCTGGACACTTTTCGCACTCTTGTCCTTTTCTTTAGTAAAAATTTTTTATTTTATTATTCCTCTTCTTTTTTTGCCTATTTATTTCGCACTTGAATGTAAAAAATGCCTTTGGGGGTCAGTCAGTTGTATGCAAATTGACGAAACAGTTTAACTATTGTTAATAAAAAAAAAACAAAACAAACTAAAAAGCTGAGAAATTCTTAATGACTACTTGTGTCTCAAGTGCATACATAGCTGTTTAAAGTAGCTAAAAAAATGTAGCTGCTAACTGGCAACATATGTACGTGGAGGTCAAGGATAAGGACATACGCACTTGTTAGCTAAAATGTGCTCAGCATGTTGACCAATTAGTAGATGAGATGTACGTATTATTTTTTTTTACGTTAATATTTATGGCGATTTATGATTTGGAAAAAATGAAACGTAAAATATGAAACGATGGTAGAGTAGAGTGCTCGAAATTTTATTTCCAAGTTGATTCTGTATGCATTGGTATGTCCTTTGGACATATCATTAATAATAAAATAATACACCACTAATATGAATCCAGTTGCTGACAGTTCGGAGTGGTGACATAGTTTATTTGAGATTGGAGACCAAGTCTTCTGGCATGTTTGACTATGAGCACTTATGAAGAAGAATTTTCAAGATAAAACCGAGGAAAACCTTAGTGCTAACCCTTGGCAGTTCATATGCTTCACATCGTTGTCAGACATCTCAATGAGTGTGAAGTGTTTTGGGCACTGCTTGACTATCTGAGCATAGGCTGACTTGCCTATTCCCTATTCTATTTGATCTTATCTACATAGCTTCTTAAAAAGCCAAAAGTTCTGCTTTATAGACAGAGTAGTTGGATAGCCTGGAAAAGCATCTATTTCTACTTCAATTCCCGAGGCTAGAGTCCGCCAATAAATTTATTTATATCCGCAAATATTTCAAATAGAGTTTTCTGTCATTTGTTGGTGATATTTACTTGGAGGGAAGCAATTCTAACATCACACTTTTTCTCCTCCCTTTCTCCAAAAATTAGTTTCTATTAAGATATTTTTTCCAATTAAATCTAGTTTGATATGACTTTATATTGAGTTCTCTGATGCTTATTTAATTTCGGGCGCTGATTGTGCATTATTTATTATTTAAAAAAACCATCATCGAATCCAAAGCAATCCTTGATTAATACTATGGACCATCAATTCAATGATAAGAAGTGGTTAGTCAGTTACGTTGTAAACATACCAGCTGAAGGACGTCGATTGTTTAGATCTGATGTCACAAATCGGTGTTAATATCCATGCAATGATATTGAACGATCGTAGAATGAGATTGCGTGAGGAGGCTGATAGCTATACGAACGATAGGTGCTACCACTTCAAAGTAGAGTTTGGCCATGTTTAGCCGCAATCCAAACGAGTTTTTAGGTTACATATGAAACATGTGGCCAAGGAACTATTAATTCAGTTCATTTCTCCGGGTAAACGTGTACCAAAAAAAGTTAAAAGTTAGTCTATTCGCCAACATGTTTATAAGTTTTTTGGGATAGACGAAATAACATTCACATCGATAACATTAAGAAGGTTAACGCGATCACCGACGATTATTATGCAGAGCTATTGAACAATATCGATATTAATTAGAAGCAGAAACGAGAGGATTTTGCATAAAAAAAATGTGCTGTTCCAACAATACAATGTAAGGAAGCACACGTGTCTGGTCACCATGGCAAAAGTCTATAAACTGGGCTACAAGCTGCTACTTCCTACAGCATATTCTAGAGTTTAAGCCGTCTGTAACAATTTTTGGTTTTCAAAACTGAAGAAATTGCTAGTTGGCAAGAGATTTGGGTCTAAAACAGTGCAACACTTTATAAATAACTTGTAAAATTTCAGAGAAGTTCTAGTCGAATGCAAAAAACACGAAGTCTCTATCTATTACCGTTTCCGAGATCGTTTCGTTCATACGGACGGACAGACGGACATAGCTATATCGACTCCTCTATCACTTCTGACCATAAAGGGGGTAACTTTTGGGGGGTCTAACTGTTACATACAGATGCTTAAGATAATAATGATTTGATACTCTTGGCTCCTATGGCCTGTATACGATTCTGGTCGAAGTTTGAAAGAGACATCCCCTTTAAGGCGGAGTCTATACTCAGTTTCTAGCGAGAAATCTATTTTGTACAGATGACATCTCAGTCGATAGTCGAGCATAGCTTACTGAAGTCCAGAATATCGTGACAAATACTGAAAAGACACCGTTATGATATGGTTTCCAATGATTGTTTTGACCGATATGCAACTAAGGGTTCCGATCGTATCAAAAGGATATCAGACTCCAAACTAGCAATTTCGTCTGCTATTTTATCATCTTCAGCTCAACTATGGTCAGGAACCTAACCAATATTATTATTCATACGGCCTACCGTGATTTGTTGAAGGCTATCGAATATTTTTTTTACCAACCAGTAGAAGCGTTGCCAGAAGGTAAGTGGTTTGCTTGACGCTTGACTGTCAGGGAACATAGTAATACTTGCTCTTTTGGACTTCTGTAGATGGATGTCAGATTGAGAAACTGTGGACGTTTGTATAACGGAATTATTAGTAAATTAATTAGTAAATGGTCCAATGGCTGGCACGAGACGAGAATTGACAATTTTATGAAGAAGCAAAGTCCTACAGTCCTACAATTTGTTATGTTGCAGATTTCGTTGCCAGAAATGTATTTTAAGATACTAAAGTGTCCTAATTCTTGAGTATTAGTGCATCAATTGCTGCCGAGGTTTGTGAGAAACTATGCAATAGGGTTAAATCAACGACCACTTCGCTTTGGTAGATAATATTTGTTTGCTTTAATCGTAGGAGTGCTGCCAATGACTTATATTAAAAACAATCACAATAGAGCTTGCTAGAAGTACATTTCAACTACTCAAAAGGTTCGGTCATTCTTTACACCACCCCGCGACTATTGTCTCTTGCTCGAAGTGGAAAACGCTCCTCTTCGTATCAACATTGGTATTTTTTAGTCACTGTACAGATGAGTCAATTGCCACGAGGATCATTGCTCTTTCTAGTGTGAGAAGAAAAAGAACAGGGGGTTTCGGTACAATTGTTTAATATACAAACGAGCTAATTTCTGTTTTGCAAACTAAATTGAATATATCAGAGGATAATTTCCGTTAGCTTTTAAGAAGTTATGTCAGTATTCGAGGCTCAAAAGTATGAATTTCCCCTTTTTCATACTATTTATTTGGTAAGAGTAATAACACACCAAGCGCAACTCACCTCAATTGCTGATAATTGTACTACAGCAGTATTTTTGGCTTTTCTGTTTGTAATTTAGCCGATTCAGCCACAATGAAATCTGAAGGAAAAAAAACCAAATCACGTGTTTATATATATTCACAATAATTTATACTTCTCGTGATTGACACTTGCTACACGCAGCACTGCATTTCCAACTTTAGCTAACAACTTAAGAAAAGTTTCGCTTACATAAATTAAAGTTTATTAATAACAATTTCATTATTTATCGCTGACCAATGCCAATGAAAGTAAAATTAACCAAAGAAAATGCGAAGAGAAAAAAAAAAAAGTTACTGAAGAACTTTGAGGCTATTAAAAGTTTAGCCACAATTCGATTTTTATACTTGAACTTCTAAGCAAATTCGATGCGTTTGCTTTATTTTTTCTTATTTTTTTCTCACTGTCGAACAGAAACAATAAAATTGATAAATTACTAGAAAATTTCAGGAAATATTTTACATGCGAATTAACGCAATAAATTTTCGCTACAAAACAATAAAATAAGTTCGGAGTTAAACCTCAAAGAGGGTAAAAAAAGAAAAGGACAAACAGCTCAACGCAGCAGGCGGAAATTGAGTGCTGTGCTATGCTCCACTTTCGTTGGTGATGGTGGCATTGATTGCCAAACATTTTGATTTATATTGAAATACATTTAACAAATTACCAAAAATATTTACCTCATTCATTCTGACCGACAGCTTTTTCTACTGGCTGTTTCCTTTGTCTACCGCAAACTCACACACACACACACACACACACACACACACACACGCACGCATGCACAGTATGAGCAGTGCGCAAACAAGGTCTGCGTAAATAACTTGATTAAAAAACCACAAAAACCTATTGAAGGCCAATACTTTGACCGCAGTTACTATGTTATGGTTCAAGCGTACAACAGACCACACACACACACATATATACATAGACAGGCAGAAAGGATAAAACTTTTATATATCTATACACATGATAGCCGCCGCAATCCGATTCGATGTGTAATTTAACACGAAATGGAAAACGATTGAGTAGCAAGCAGTAACAGCAGCAGCAACGCGAAATCCCTGACTGTCTATATATATATTCTGTATTTGTTCTATCATGCTCAGGCTCACCTGCTTGCCTATGGGATTCATTGCAGCTGTTTTGTGTATTCGAAGATTATCGCCAAGTTGGCAAAATAGAAAAATAATGCTTTGCGCCATTTATTTGGAGTGCGCCTATAATCCTTTACGCTTTGTATTAGTCTGGCTTGTTGTGGTATTGTTAGTAGTTCTACATAGACGTGTATTGGGTTTTTTTTTTATTGTCTATCGTCCTGTGGTCACGCTATACACATTTGTCTAGTCGCTAGTCTAAGCTGTTATCGTCGTCTATTAACTAATGAGTTTAGCAAAGCATTGTCGCATAAAGTTATAAGCCTCTTGGAGTTTTATTTTTCTAATTCGCTGTTTTAGTTATTTAAGGATTTATGCACGCTCATTGGTTAGTGACTTAAACTAATCGAATGTTCTAAAGCGCAGTAGCGTATATTAGAGATTTTTGTGTGCATTAAAGATTTATAGCTAGTTTAAGTTAATCGTTTTATAGAGCCAAAAATATTTTAACAAATAGTTCCAAATATTCTTCTAAAAATTAAGAAAAAAAAAAGCAAGGAATAATAATAATGAATAGTAGCAGGTGATAACTACTCATTTAACCATCGACTGGATCAGCAGTAAATGGGCTACCACAAATATTTCTCACAAACAGAGTGATCACCACCTTGTGCACCACCGCCAAATGGATCACCTACCCCAATTCCTGGAATCATAAAAAATAAACCTCTTTTAAAAATTAGTAATACTATTTCATTGGCTTTATTAAACACAGAAAATGTTAACGGCTTTCACTTGGTGGTAGTGGACCGTTTGGGCTTTAGCCCATTTAATGGTGATTCACTTGGTGCTCCACTTGGTGTTGTTCCATTTGTTGGTAACTCATTTAATGGTGCTCCACTCGGTGGTGTTCGGTGGTGGTAGTTCATTTAATGGTGGTCCATTTGGTAGTGGTCCATTTGGTTGTAGCGCATTTAATGGTGGTCCACTCGGTGGTGATCCATTTATTGGAAGCTCATTTAATGGTGATCCATTTGGTTGTATCGCATTTAATGGTGGTCCACTCGGTGGTGATCCATTTGGTGGTAGCTCATTTAATGGTGGTCCACTCGGTGGTGATACATTTGGTGGAAGCTTATTTAATGGTGGTCCACTCGGTGGTGATACATTTGGTGGAAGCTTATTTAATGGTGGTCCATTTAGTAGTAGCCCATTTAATGGTGGTCCACTCGGTTGTGATCCATTTAGTAGTAGCCCATTTAATGGTGGTCTACTCGGTAGTGATCCATTTAGTAGTAGCCCATTTATTGGTGGTCCACACGGTAGTTGTCCATTTAGTAGTAGCCCATTTAATGGTGGTTCATCATTTGGAGGTGGTCTACTCGGTGATGATCTATTTCATGATAGCCCATTTAATGCTGGTTCATTCGGTATAGCACCATTTGGTGGTAGCTCATTTAATGGTGGTCCACTCGGTGGTGATACATTTGGTGGAAGCTTATTTAATGGTGGTCCATTTAGTAGTAGCCCATTTAATGGTGGTCCACTCGGTTGTGATCCATTTAGTAGTAGCCCATTTAATGGTGGTCTACTCGGTAGTGATCCATTTAGTAGTAGCCCATTTATTGGTGGTCCACACGGTAGTTGTCCATTTAGTAGTAGCCCATTTAATGGTGGTTCATCATTTGGAGGTGGTCTACTCGGTGATGATCTATTTCATGATAGCCCATTTAATGCTGGTTCATTCGGTATAGCACCATTTGGTGGTAGCTCATTTAATGGTGGTCCACTCGGTAGTGATCCATTTAGTAGTAGCCCATTTCATGGTGGTCCACCAATTCGAGGTGGTCTACTCGGTGATGATCCATTTGATGCAAGCCCATTTAATGCTGGTCCATACGGTACAGCACCATTTTGTGTTAACGCATTTAATGGTGGTCCACTCGTTGGTGATGCAAGTGTAAAAAACTAGTATTTAACTTTGTTCATTTAATTATCAAAAATAATCAATTCGTTTCGTCGCCTGTGTCTGGTAAATGTAAAGGATATAAAAATTTAATAGAAAATTTTACTCATACAATTGGAAATAAATTCCTAGGCTCTCAAATATTTTGTCTTAGTATACAAACTTCCAATTCCGCTCTAAAGATTTATTACGCGATTGTTAACAATATTTCCGCTCAATAAAAAAAATGGCAACACTTTGCATATTTGTTTCATTGCTTCATTTCCGTTTCCGTTAAGATTTTTTTTTTTTTGTTAATTTTTCAAAATTTTTCTATTAAAATTCGTTGCATTCCTTTCTGCATATTCGCACATTTTATCAAAAAGCAAAGAACGCCGAGGACAACGAAGATGACGATGAGTTGAGAACGATACGCCAGAACATGACTCGACACGCCCTTAGAGCACAAAATATTTCAACACCACAAATAATTAAGTTCATTGCAAAAAGCTATGGAAAAAAAAAACATCCTTTTTTTTTTTTTTTTCTTTTACGCTGCGACTTCTTTCCACTAAAAAAGCCAAAGCCAACCACGAAGCAATGCAGAAACTGCTTGCTGAGACTGAGACTGAGGCTGAGGCTTCTGCCCTGGCATGTATGCAATTTTCAATGCGTTGGTTTTGCTCCACTCATACTCCAATTTAAAGCGCTGGCAGGCAGGCGAGTAGACAGACAGACAGACAGACAGAAAAACTTTTGCATTTTGTGTTTGCTCTGCATAAAATGTTTGCAAGTGACGTTGAAATTGAGACACTTGTTCGCTTAATTGTTTTCTGAATGCTGCACACACACACACACAGAGAAAAAACTAAAAAGTAAAAACTAAAAATAAAATAACGACAGGCAAAAGCAAAGTAATGAGTGCGAAATAGTAAAAAGTACGGCAACGCTGCATCCATTGTCATCATCGTCTGGTGTTGATGTCATTTCCATTGTCGTTGGATCTTGGGTTCCGAACTCTCGGTATTATCGCTGGCAGTTATCTATGTCGTCGCCGTCGCCGTCGTCGCCGAGGTTATAAGTGTGTAAGGTTTTGTTGGAAATTGCTCGTTGATTGCAAATCTTATTATGCACTTTAGTATGCACATTATTCGAATTGTTTGCTGTAAGTTCAAGCTGAGGATATTATGTATGTTAATACTCATCTCTCTGTGTTTTTTGTGCCTTTGTAGAATTCATGTTCTTATGGGGTAGCAAAATAAGTGCAAAGCAATTGTTAAGCTACTGTCTTGGTGCAGTAATGTGTTGGCCAACTTATTAAAAACTGTTGAAATGTTACTGCTTTTTAATTGCAAGCCATTAGGAGTATTTAAAACTGAATTTGGAAATTGTTTGCATATATTTGCACTGAAGACATTAAAGAAAATTTACATGTTCACTTTTTGGCATAATGGGTCGCATTGATTTGACTACTGACTGGTCCACGCCGTCTAGTCAGCGGTGTAGTCAGTAGTCTGGTCGCGTTATACAGAAAATTCAAGGCTGTCATCTGGCTCACACGGTCTAGTCAGTGAGTGACGATTCACAGTACTACAGAAAGAAATTATAAGACATATGCTTCGAAAACATATATAATAAGATAAGAATAAGACATATTTTTAATATAAACCCTGCCAAAAAAATTGTATCAGGTCACATAGGGTTTTTCGAAATAACAAACTATACGTTTGGCTAGTATAGATGGACTTCTACGGAGAACCCATATATTTGTGTTCACATAACTAGACGTGTCCGAAGTCTGTCTTAAAAGAATTTTTTGAGTGTCTAAAACTTAGGCAAACTGTTCTCCCGAACAAAAATTGTGTCGCGCTATTACAAGACTATCTTAAAATTTCATAAGCCTATTCATCGAACATGTATCGAAATCTGTCTAGTATTGCCAGACTTGCTTCAAAAATGGTTTGTTTATAGTTCCTAGAATGCAAAATTGGAGAAAATCTTAGCTTATCGATGGAACGAAGTCTCTCAATAAAGGTTGGCAATCAATGTCGGAAGTTTTTGAGTTATTGCGCAATAAAGCGATGATAGCTCGAACTTGTGAGGACTATAACCTATGGGACTTTCGCAGAGAACGGATGCTAGCAACTAGACTGGTTCACGGCTTTTGAGGTTATATTGAATACTAAACTCTTAAACATATATCCTATCGCACCAATCACGCCGGAAAATTAGCAGATTGTAGCCTAGTAAAGCACCTGGCTACGATGGAATTGATAGCGGATTTCCTAAAGCCTTCTCCGAAAAGGAAACAATGTTCTGTTTGTGGTTTTTATATAAAATGATTCGTAACTACCAATACCTGTCAATAAGCTTGCAGCCGACATTCTCCAAACTACTCGAAAAAATAGGAATAATGGTCCAAGGTGCCCTAACTGATCACCGGTTTCACTTTTTGCATCTTCATGCTTACACAAAAAATCTCTTCAAGGACTTTTAAAATAAACCATATAGCTCTGCCTTTAAGGTTTGCTCTTCAAGCTGAAGAGGTACCTCTTCCACCTATCCAGTACCATTTTCGTAGATCAGGCTTGCATGATTGCAGTTTTATAGTTGAGGTTCGGGACGAGCAATGAAGCATCCGACTTATTAAAACTGTTGTATAATGTATTTTTTGATTTTTTAATGAAGGGCAATTTGTTTGCTCTAACTGCAGACTAATTTCTTTTCAGAACGCACAATGCTACAACTTGTTGCCATTGACGGCCATTTTTCAGCGATATGATCATTTGCTGAAACCCACCAGGAATTCTCGCTAAAGCTTTGCTGCCTCACTACGGATATTTGAGGTGGCCACGAAAACATTATGTTGAGTTCAACTACAGCAGTTAAATCGGAGGACACTTCTCTGTAATACTCCTGGCTAAATGTAGCAAATGTGTGAACTATCACTTCGAAAGTCGGTCAAGAAAGACTTAAGCGTAAGGTACTGAACCGCTGGAAGGAGAGACTGAGCTGTACTGCTTACTTTCAAAGTCGCCAAGCATATACTGAAATATCTTATTGTATTTTGTACACCTGGAACAATTTATAAATCTGAATGACACCAAGTGCTGTCCCGGTGCCTCATGGATGTGCGTAATTTGTCACAAATTAAAGTCATGTTGCTTGGAATAGCGTTGTGGAATAGATTGTCAAAACCTTGGGTAATGATATCAAAAAGTATACTCACGGCGTCTATATTGTCTCTTATTTAGCTTCTTGCAATTAAATTGGGATGCAGATTCCTATGCTATCCATAACCTAATCCGAGTTGGATTAGAAGGCACAGAAGCTTGCAGGCCTTAAGTGCAGTGAAGACAGCATTATAAATGTCTTCACTGCATCTCAGGGATACTCTATTTTACTTACTTTTACCAACTTTTTCGTATCCTGCAGAAAGTTAGAAATGATATGATTTTCAATTTAATGAGATCTTTTGGGTGTTATGCAACTAACTGGTAGGCTATAATTATTCGCACTTGAAGTTTCTAACTTATATAATTTCTGAAATCTATTAATTCATACAACTAGACAGACGGACAAACACTCAGCATTCTATGCTGCACACTGCATAGCAGAAACCCTTAACTCACAAACTTCGAACGCCTCTTAAACAATTTATGTGCCACCAAATAAATCACGGCACTTTTTTACGACTGCATTTACATGCAAATTCAATCAACTTAATCAAAAAGACAATAAAACACTTTTATGCAACGAAATCTCGAAATAAATATATTACAATCTGCGTGACACTATCAAATTATGATGAAGCACTAAACACAAGAAATCCCAATGGACAAAGAATGTGGTTGTGCTTCAAGAAGCCAAGTCAAACCAAAAGGAACAAAACCAAACAAATGAGTAAATGAATGAATGAACGAACGAACGAATGAATCAAAATATAATTGAATGATATATATGCATGCATAAAAAATGCGGCAAATCAGTTAAATAAATCATTTAAATGATTACAGCTTAACATTTGACGCTTTTAAGCGAAATTAAATGGAGTATCCTGCCGCAAACAAACCGACGACGAATCTAAATCTGCAAATAAGCTGAACGAATCGGAATATCAATTCATAAAAATTATTTATTTACTTTATGAAATGCCCGACTAGAAAAATGTTTCTAAGCAGAAATGTAACCCAAATCTAAGTGAATCAAGAAAAATCACTTAAGTATATTTTTATGCTGGACATGCTGCAAGGAATTACAAATACACACAGACGACAGCCAAGCTTGAATTCAGCGCAACGGTTTGGGTTTCGCACTGTCACTTGGTCCCTTGAGGCTTTAAGTCGAAAGATACGCAGCAAAGTTGCGGCAACGCCATCAAAAGGCCATCAACACGTAGCAAATAAAGGACATGCCACAAAGTGTTGTAGATATGCGAATGTACGTACGAATACGAATACGAATGAGTCTAAGTTTCTGCTTAGTCTTCTTGGTTTGATTGTTGATGCTTCTAAAGCAGCTTCATAGCAAAAATTATTATGATTTATACTGCCTTTGGGGTTGCGTACTAAAGCATTGCACGCGCATCAATTCGTATGGTTTTCAAACGAGGGATGGGTGTGTGATTTTATTTTTTTTTTGTTGGTAAAAGTTTTGATTGGAAGAATTCTAGGTAGCAAATGGCAAAAAAAAAAAGAAGAGAAAAGTTTTATGATTAATTTGGTTTTTACTTTTAAAATATAAATTTTTTCCTTTTTTTTTTTTGTAAAAATCAAATAAAACATTCTTAATTGTACGCGTTTCGAAGATTGAAATTATTTTTGATTTATTTGAATATTTTAGAGAACGTGACAGATTTAATAGATTCATTAGCATGGGGTTTTTTTTATTTTTTTCTTAGAGCTTTGCAGCAAATTAAGAAACAAAGAAATATTTTTTGGTGTAATAATGTGACATACCCGACTTTGGAATTAGTGAACACTCAAATTGTAGCACCTGCGAACTACACCCATAATACGTTTATCATAATTCTACTACATAGAACTGCTAGTAAAATGAACTTATAACTCCTTATACAGATCTTTAGCTATCCCTGACACTTTGGTGACAAAGTATCAAACGAATGCCGCTCAGAAGACGACGCTGCTGCAGACAGTTAAGGCAAAAGTTTTCCAACTGCCGCTGCGACAAAATAGAAAACTTTCTTGGCATAATTCTCACTACACTCAATTTTCCTTTTGCCATTTTATTTGTTTTGCTCAACGGATTTTCCTTTTTATTTGTACTTTACTCTTACTTGCAGAAATTAGGTTAACACTGACGAATTAAGGACATTAGCGTCATAAGAAAATAAAACATGGCAAAGAAATAGTCAGGCTGTAGTTATAATATGTAGACAGCAAAGAGCATCAGAACGTCATGAACTGTTCGTACATACTACAAAGGCGAGAGATGCGAGAGATGTGTGTGGAAACTTTGTCATCATTTGCAGTCATTGCACGCATGAGATTCGCCCATTGGCGACGATGACGAGTGCGACGTCCAGCTCGAGGATGGCAATTGGGGACATAGTTTTTCTCCTTTTTGTTTTTTTTTTTTTTAGCTTTGCGTGTAGTAAATGTTTTGTGGTTGGAGTTGGTTGGGGGTGTAGAAATTAGAAGCGGCTTAGCTGTTGGATTTTTCTATGCCAGCAATTGCAGAATTTTTTTCTATGTCAAGACAGGCAGCTATGAAATGAGTTCATATTTATTTAAGCAATTTATTGAAAGAGTTGAAATTTAAGCTGATATGATTAAAAGCTAGAAGGAAAGTTAAGTGAATTAACAATTTTTTTCTACACATTTAGAGAGTCGAAATTAAAGGCTCGAAGGGCGTAGGAAAGAGTAAATAATTGTTTTACGTATATATGTGAACTATAGGTTCAAAGTAAGTTTACTCATGTTCCTTCGATGCAGTAGCAAAGTCCTTCTATAAACTTTAACATTTGACATATGCCTCTCATAAGTTCAATACTTCAGCAAGCACAAAATAAGCGAAACACATGATATGCCATAATTGATTATGTCCAGACCATAAGCTTTAAAGGATTGAAAATAAACCAACCCAAGAGAAACCACAAAAGATAAGTACAGGAGGCAACTACTACATGTACAGAGTGTTATTGTGTTTTCCAACACTGAACGTCATTATTGTATAAAATGGCAGAAAGGAAGGGAAAAAGAAGTGAAACACTACTTCTAACGAGCTGTAAAAAACAAAAAAAAAAAACAACACAAAATAAAAACAAAACAAAAAATGGCATAAGACCCGTCGAAGAAAGCGCTTTAGTAAGAAGCAGACTTTATATGCACTGACTGCCATAAAACAGTTTTACATTAAACCACAAGTTGAAGAAACTACTGCTGCAAGGATATGTAGAGCGGGAGTGATAATAAAGCGGAGTAGAGCGGTATAGCGTAATACAACACAACATTACACAGGCAGGACAATAATAAAGCAAGCAGACAGGCAGGCAGGCAACAATATAAGCTCAAAAACAAAGGCAGCGCCTGGGAGTTAACTGCTGCTGCTTTTCTTTCTTGGACAATGGACCAAGAGTAGCACATGACAGAGGGCAGTTAGTAGTTGCTAACAGCTTCCGGGCGTTCATATTTTCCACATTTTGCGCTTCATACATCGAAGATGCTTTATTGAGAGAGAGAGAGAGAGAGAGAGAAACAGTTGAACTATTTATGTTTGTATGTAGGAAAGGACACTGCGAGAAATTGGGTTCAAAATTAAAATAACAAAAATTATTCAGCATGTTTAAAAAAATTCTTTTAAATACTCAAAAAAAAATCCGACGATATATGACTTAGCTATATAACTCCTATAGAGGTATTCAAAGGGAGAAAAAATCCTTGGTCTTTATAGTATGTGAAAATAAAAAATAATAAAATAAAAGCAAAAAAAAAAAAAAAAAATTAAATAAAATATGTAAAATTAAATAAATAAAAAAAATAAAAAGAACAAAAAATGAACAAAATAAAATATATAAAAAAGTTTTTAAAAAAAAAACTATATAAAACTAATGAAATAAAATAAAATAATATTAAAATAAAAAGAAATAAATAATAAAAAGAATAGAATAAAAAATTAGTATTATACAATATTAAAATAATATACTAAATTAAGGCAAAATAAATTTAAAAAAAAAAAACAACAACAAAAATACGATAACATTTTCCTAAACATAAAATTAAATATTTGAAATAAAGAAATAAAATAAATAAAAAAATTAAACAATATACAAAAATAAAATAAATTAGTATAAAAATTTAAATAAAACATAAAAATTAAATAATAATAAACAAAAAGAAACACAGTAAAAATTAAAATAAGATGAAACTAAACAAAATAAAAAAAAAATAATGTAAAATAAAAAAATAAAAATAAAATAAAATAAAAAAAAATCAAATAACATCAAATAAAATCAAATAACATAAAATAAAATAAAATAAAATCAAATAAAATCAAATAAAATCAAATAAAATAAAAAAAAATCAATTAAAATCAAATAAAAACAAATAAAAACAAATAAAATCAAATAAAATCAAATAAAATAAAATAAAATCAATTAAAATCAAATAAAATCAAATAAAATCAAATAAAATCAAATAAAATCAATTAAAATCAATTAAAATCAAATAAAATCAAATAAAATCAAATAAAATCAAATAAAATCAAATAAAATCAAAAAAAATAAAAAAAAATCAAATAAAATCAAATAAAATCAAATAAAATAAAAAAAATCAATTAAAATCAAATAAAATCAAATAAAATCAAATAAAATCAAATAAAATCAAATAAAATCAAATAAAATCAAATAAAATCAAATAAAATCAAATAAAATCAAATAAAATCAAATAAAATCAAATAAAATCAAATAAAATCAAATAAAATCAAATAAAATCAAATAAAATCAAATTAAATCAAATAAAATCAAATAAAATCAAATAAAATCAAATAAAATCAAATTAAATCAAATAAAATCAAATAAAATCAAATTAAATCAAATTAAATCAAATAAAATCAAATAAAATCAAATAAAATCAAATAAAATCAAATAAAATCAAATAAAATCAAATATAAATCAAATAAAATCAAATAAAATCAAATAAAATCAAATAAAATCAAATAAAATCAAATAAAATCAAATAAAATCAAATAAAATCAAATAAAATCAAATAAAATCAAATAAAATCAAATAAAATCAAATAAAATCAAATAAAATTAAATAAAATCAAATAAAATCAAATAAAATCAAATAAAATAAAATAAAAATCAATTAAAATCAAATAAAATCAAATAAAATCAAATAAAATCAAATAAAATCAAATTAAATCAAATTAAATCAAATTAAATCAAATTAAATCAAATTAAATCAAATAAAATCAAATAAAATCAAATAAAATCAAATAAAATCAAATAAAATCAAATAAAATCAAATAAAATCAAATAAAATCAAATAAAATCAAATAAAATCAAATAAAATCAAATAAAATCAAATAAAATCAAATAAAATCAAATAAAATCAAATAAAATCAAATAAAATCAAATAAAATCAAATAAAATAAATAAAATCAAATAAAATCAAATAAAATCAAATAAAATCAAATAAAATCAAATAAAATCAAATAAAATCAAATAAAATCAAATAAAATCAAATAAAATCAAATAAAAACAAATAAAATCAAATAAAATAAAATAAAAATCAAATAAAATCAAATAAAATCAAATCAAATAAAATCAAATAAAATCAAATAAAATCAAATAAAATCAAATAAAATCAAATAAAATCAAATAAAATCAAATCAAATAAAATAAAATAAAAAAAAATTAAATAAAATCAAATAAAATCAAATAAAATCAAATAAAATCAAATAAAATCAATTAAAATCAAATAAAATCAAATTAAATCAAATAAAATCAAATAAAATCAAATAAAATCAAATAAAATCAAATAAAATCAAATAAAATCAAATAAAATCAAATCAAATAAAATAAAAACAAAAAAAAATAAAATCAAATAAAATCAAATAAAAATAAATAAAATCAAATAAAATAAAAAAAAATCAATTAAAATCAAATAATATCAATTAAAATCAAATAAAATCAAATTAAATCAATTAAAATCAAATAAAATCAAATAAAATCAAATAAAATCAAATGAAATCAAATAAAATCAAATAAAATCAAATAAAATCAAATAAAATCAAATAAAATCAAATAAAATCAAATAAAATCAAATAAAATCAAATAAAATCAAATAAAATCAAATAAAATCAAATAAAATCAAATAAAATCAAATAAAATCAAATAAAATCAAATAAAATAAAATCAAATAAAAACAAATAAAATCAAATAAAATCAAATCAAATGAAATAAAATCCAAAAAAATCTAATGAAATCAAATAAAATAAAATCAAATAAAAACAAATAAATCAATTAAAATCAAATAAAATCAAAGAAAATCAAAATCAAATAAAATCAAATAAAATCAAATAAAATCAAACAAAATAAAATAAAATAAAATCAAATAAAACCAAATAAAATTAAATAAAATCAAATAAAATCAAATAAAAAAAAAAAATAAATAAAAATAAATAAATAAAATAGAACAAAAGAAAAAAAAGAAAATAAAATATGAATACCAAAAAAAAAAAAAATTATTTTTCTTTTCTATATATGTATTATATATAAATGATATTACGTACATACGTCTGTATATTCCCTATTGACTTCAAAACCGCTCAACCGATTGAGCTACAATTCACAGACAAACTTTGGGTACGTCACGAAAATAATCCGGTTAAGTTTTGTCAAAATCGGAGTTGCTCTTCTCCATCCATTATTCAAGCGCTACACAAAATTCAACATATCTCAGCATTCATTTGAGGTACAGGGAAAAAATTTAGTATACATGTTAATGGGACGGAGAATCGTTCCGGTAAAAAGAAGCGCAACAATTGCCCACGGAAATCCTTATATTTGATCAATGATTGTTACGCCACCATATCAACTCCGTGTGCCGCAAGACCTCTATCATAGCCAGTATGATGTGGTTCGAATCCATTCTCAGTTCCTCTATTCTTTCCACGATTTTAATGCGTTCGCCTGCTCCGTCAAATTCCATTCCTTGCCCTATTCATTACTTCATGGCTCATAGATAGCATTCCTATGTATAATATTCATGGTCATCCGGTCGTAGAGGATGGGCAGTGCTATATCGCTCTGTGATCCACATGGAGATACAAAACATTCAACATATCATTGCATCCATTTGAATTAAAGGGACGAAATTTAGTATATTTGTTAATGGAATCGAGAGAAGTTATCGTGTAAAATTTGGTCTAAATTGGTGGGGCCTATGCCTCACGCCGCATTCAAGCGATAAACCAAATACAACATATTTTTGCATCCATTTGAGCCAGAGGGTAAAGATGGGGAAATGTAAGATCCATTGAAAAAGATGGGAGGGTTTAGCTGTCTATAAAGACAATATTTTTATTAATAGTTTTTTCTGAGAGCAGCAAAGCATCCTAATTCGTCTGCTGCGATTCTCTTGCTGCAAAAATGACTGGAACTGGTATTAATTCGCTTACTCTGGCAGAATCTACGAACATATAAAATTTTTTCACCAACTTTAATAGTCGGAGCCTTTCAAATGTAAACGATCTCATAAATTTTATTGTAATATCTTCAATTATTTGATTGGATAACTGATTCATATCTTCATTGCACGCCTTATTTTCAAATATTTCTCCGATCTTCTTAAGTCCATCAAGTTGAATTTCTTGCAGCAAACTTGTACCATAATGTAGTAGAGATATTATTAAATATTCCATATTATGGGCCTAGATAGGTATCTACTCTCATCACTGTTTCTCTCTCTGCTACAAATCTAATCAAATATTTTTTTCGCTGCATGCTGACTCAAATAGATAGTTCAAATTATGCATTTATGTACGGCAACAGGAAACAGGATACTTTATGCAGTCATACACACACAAGCGCTTTGTCTGTGCTATTTTTTTTGTCTGTGTATTTATGCGTTTTGTGTGCACTGCTGCAAGGCAAACAGTTTTTAAAGTTGCGGTTACTTAAGCTCTACTGCGAAACGAGCCAAAAAACAAAAACAAAACCAAACCAAACCGAACCAAAACTAAACTGAACTAAACTCAACTCGAACTATGTATTGGACATCAGTAAAGATGCTCCGTGCTATCTTTTGTCTCTCGTTTACAGACACAAACAGCGACGGCAACAGCTGCAATCGACAGACAGTACAAACCAAGACAGAGTTTGCTGCAAGGACGAAGACAATAGAGAATGTTTTTGGTAGCGCAGCCTCAAGCAGGATTTTAAAAAGCACTTTGGGTGCTTTGGGTCTTTGTGGGTGTTGGCTATGTACTTTTTGATGCTCATGAAGCGTTGAGGCATATACGCTCGAGCACTTGAGGCATATGTCTTTCATGCAGTCAGTCAGGGTCCTTCGTCTGCCTGTCTGTCGGTCTGTGCCTGCCGGAATGTATATTGGCATAATTTAATAAATCAATATTTTATTAGCTGAAAATATTTTGTGGCTTTTTTTTTCTGAGCTTAGCATAGGCGGCTGCTGCCCTCTTTCTTTTTAAGTTGAATGATGTCTCAACAACTAGGTGTGAATTTGATAAGCAGCAGATTTTACTACAATATTACTGATGATAATGTGGGGTACGATGTCGAGCGCTTGTCTTTGCAATATCGAGTCGTATTTTTCCAATGAATTTTTCGGCTGCGAGTTGTTGCACACATTTTTTTTTTTTTGCTTTTTCTTTGGAATGACAAATGTTTACTTTTGTCTTAGGGCACAAATTGAATTTGTAATTTTTCATCAATGTGAAACGTGCTTGAAATATAAAAGCAAAAAATTTTAAGGCTATGCGTAAAGTTGTCAAAGTTGTTCACTTTTTTTGTTTGTATTTTAAAGATATTTTAACGATTTTATTTAAGGTTTATAATTAATTTTAGTTATGCGAACCACACAGTTTGAGAGTCCTGTGAAGTATGTTTCGATAGATCAAACATTTCAACTCTAATTCATAGTAGTCTATGGAGTATAAAGAGTCTAAAGAAAGTTCAACTGATGTCGGATTAGTAAATTTACGTACTAAGACTTTTGGGACTTGTAAGTGGGTTGCTTTCAATAATATACGCCAGTCACATGCACTGCTACCATGAACTGCTACCAAATATTCGCCTTCGGTGATCAGCGAATGCACCATTCTTAAAGGATTGTTTGAGAAAGTCTTAGTTTAATGAAACAAACGTTAAGAATATGACTTAACCTAAACAATTTCCTAGTAGTAGTGTAACAAATATATATCGAGGACTAAACACCCACTGCTGTCTTAGCCACATATGGTCACAATCGTGGCAATCGGCTTTATTTTTTTTACACAAACCACAAATAAAAAAAAAATTAAATTACTCATACACCACGTACAAGCAGCTGCGCAAGTGTCACCACAAAAACCCCAAAAACGTGTCCCAGAAAATCGCGAAAAAAAACACACAAAAATATCCTTTGCAGTAAATACAATTCAAGAATGTCCAACCAGACTTCCTGTCTGAGAACAGCATCCTACTTACCGCAATAACTTTTCATTTAGCTTTCAACAACACAATTGCAACAACTGCATACTTGCAGCAAAGAATGGCACCCGCATATACGTAAGCAGGAGGGTGGGTTGTTAAGTAATCCTGTCCGGCAATGAATAGCTAAAAGCTGAAAAAGATAAGGAATGTGAATGTGGCAATAAAATCCAGATTGGAACTGTTGTGGTAGTATTTCATTGACTTAGGTAGCTAAAATTTGCCTAGCTAAATGAAGAGCTCTTTGGCGCCCGAGCAGGCTGTATAGTTTTTTTCCTGCCTTATATGTTGAATGTCTTAATAAGTCTAATGGTTTGAAAGTATATAGCATTGACTAAGCTAGCTGAAATACGCTTCGCGCACTTACTCACTTTTGACAACGAAAACATTTCTGTGACCAACATATTGAAAGCACCTTTTGGCGCCCGAGCAGATGGTATAGGTTTTTTTGTCTCTTTTTCCCTACTTAATTCAAAATTGAATTATTTTCCAAAATTTTTGTTGGTCCTATAATTTTTTCCTCGTACGAATAAATGTATTGCTTTCAATTTTGAAGTAAAACTTCTTTACGGAGTCTAAATATGAATGTTTTGTGGTCCAAAAAGGGGATATCACGCGATAGGAGAAACGTGGAGTGAAAGTACAGAATGAGAAAGCAGGGAAAATGCTTATGTGGCAATCCTAGCATGGTGGTGAGAGCGCGTGTGTAAATATAGTACATTTTCAACTTCAATAGTGTGCAAAGTGAAACGGAATTCAAGAGGGGAAAAGCATTGGCTTGTGATTATGAAGCATAGAGAATAAGTTCTTATGCTTGAGTAAGAGAGAGATGCTATTGTTGTTGTTTGGTTTTGTGCATGGTGAAATAACAATGGTGAAACGGAAATCAAGATGGAAGAAGCATTGGCTTGTGATTCTGCAGCATAGATAATGAGTTCGTATGCTTGAGTAAGAGTGAGATGCTATTGTTGTTGTTGCTGTTGTTTGGTTTTGTGCATGGTGAAATAACAATGGCGAAACGGAAATCAAGAGGGGAAAAACATTGGCTTGTGTTGCTGCAGCATAGACAATGAGTTCTCCAATTTTATTGTTTCTAGCTCAATTAATAACAACAACAAAAATTTTTCCTATAAAAGCTCAGAATGGTTGGATGGATTTGTATGGTGGCCTATCGCTTCTAGTGATCCGATTTGAACCGCAAAAGAATACTTCATAGGGAATAATTTGAAGCAAAGCATATTTGGTAATCAGAATGATGTGTAATTTTGCATGGTTAGTGCCAATCTAATCTTAGAGAACTCACATTTTGAAAGATAGATATCAGCCCATGGCCTTTTGACTTTTACGAATGATTACGAATGATCTGCAGATAGATTGGTGGATGGATAGCTGTCTGAGTGGGTGGCTATTTGATAGACTAAGTGGCTGGTAACTGATTAATGTGTGGTGGGAAGACTGAGTGGCTGATAACTTGAGGTGGATGGGTAGGTGGTGGTTGGGTGGCTGGTGAATGGGTGACTGGAGGATCGGTGGCTGGTGAATGGAAGGCCGGTGAATGGATGGGTTGTGGATGAGTGGTTAGTGGATAGATAGCTGGTGTATGGGTGGCTGGTAGATGGGTGGCTATGTGGCTGGGTGACTGGTACATGGGTGGATAAGCAGCTAGTGGTTGGTGGACAGTTGTCTGGTGGCTGCAGAACAGTTGACTTATGGATTGGTAGCTGGTGGATAGGTGGCTGGTGGCTACGTTTCTAGGTGTCTGGGCAACTGAATTCTAATGGATGGTTGTTGGAGGGCTAGTGGTGGGTAAATATGTGGATGAGTGGCTGGTGCCCAAGGGCTAGTTCCTGGTGGATTGATATCTAGTAGCTAGGTACCTGTTCGCTGAATTTTCAGCTTTAAACCATTTCCTAAACTTTTTCTTAGCTAAACCGCTAACTTATCACACCGTCCTCGCGCCTGCTGTTCCAATGCATTCGAAGTAAACCTCTAAATTATGGTTATATTACTTTGCTGACAACTTGTAATAATGTCCAGACATTGCCGCAGTTAATGTGCGCCAGAATTGTCCTTTTTATCGCTCTACACGTTCTACTCGCTTTGACTTTGTCACGCGTTTACTTACAAATGTTAAAGCAGCTTTTCTACAGTTGCTTGAGTCCTTACCAGTTGCTGGACCAGTCTTCGACTGCCGACTTTTGGACAGTCTATGCACATGCAGATGCAATTTGAAGTTTATTTTTTTGTTGGCCATGACGCAATTTTCGGCCATAAAATACACTTTAACTTTTTTAATGGAAAAATTCGAAAAATAAAAAAAAATAGTTACTTATGAACGATGCAAAGGCTTCAATGCGGAGAAGGAGTTTTATGTTCCTTTGAAAGAAACTTATGCGCGTTGCGAAATTGCTTTTAAATAAGTTGAAATTGAATTGGTTTTTATGGCATGTTATTGGCTGCTGCTGTATTATTTGATATTTGTTGCAGCAGTTTTTGGGTTGAAACCAGATGTACTTAGTGGATTTTGGAATTTGTAGTGGGAGGTGTTAGAAATAAGCAATGGATACGAAAGTCATTCATATAAGTGAAATAATTTCTATAAAATGATAAATTTTATCTTTCCATATTTTAGTGCATCTTCGGGAATTACACATATTAAACAATGTCCTTGCAACAATACCTTTCACACTTTATCCTTCGTACTCATGTTACAATTGCTTTTCAAGTCTTTTGTCAGCCAACTTATATAAAATGAAACGAAATAAATAGCTAGGGTGAAAAAAAAAAATAGAGAAAAGCATAATGTAAAACGGTACTTTATATGAATTTTATATGCAAGCATTTTCGTTTCCTGTGAAATTTTTAATTTCATGGCATTTAATTCCGGCCTCAACGCAAATAAGAATGCAGACAGAGAAATGGCCAAGAAGCAGGCAGCATGTGCAAGTACACCAAACGGAACAAAACGAACAAACGAAACGATTCGAGAAGGTATGAAATGAGCCTGTTACAGCAATAATATTCTTTTTCGTTTGTTCCATTTTTATTTTTTTTTAATATTTTTTTTTCGTATCCTTGCTTGCCAGTTGCAAACACACCTTGCATCCGTTATGGACTTTTCATTATTTTGTCGCACATTTCCGCTATTTAAATATATAAAAAATTGAAAATGGCGACAAAGGTGCTATAACAGAAAGGACAAAAAATGGCGACAAAGCAGCAGAAAATGCAACCAAGTATTCTTTTTTTTTTTTTTGTTATTTTTAGTCTCTTTTTATACCCTACTTATGTAGTGTGAATAGGGTGTTAGTTTGTTGGTTAGACTTAAAAATATTTTAGTAGGCATCAAAGGAAATTCCTTTATGTACGTGATCTAGCCATATCCATTTGTCTCTTTGTCTATTTGTTTGTTTGTTTGTTTAAAAGACAAAATATTTGAATGTTTATATATTTGTTTGTTTGTTTGAATGATTTTAATATATTACCAAAGGATTCGGAGACGATTCGCAGGACAAACATAGAATCTTTTCAATGTGTCGATCTCTGTTTGCTTATTTTTTTGTTTGTTTGATAGACATAATATTTATCAGTGGATCTGCTTGTTTGTTTATTTGTTTTATTTGTTTGTTTGAATATCTTTAAATCATTTCAGTAGGCTACAGAGCTCTCTCGAAGTGCCAATCTACATACGTTGAAATAGCTATGTCCAGCTTTTCAACTTTAATTGATTTTCAGTTGTTTAAATGGTCATTTTAAGGTTCGATAGTTGGTTTATTCAATTTACTGATTGTTTGTTTATTTGATTGTTATTAATTCCTTAAATTGTTGGATTTTATGATTATTTTATTTCTAGTTTTGATAGTTGATAATTTGATTGTTATTTTTTCTGATTGCTTGTTTAATCGTTTAATTGTTTATTTGAACGTTTGTTAATTGAATTATTACATTTTTCATTGGTTATTTGATAGTTTGTTTGAACGTTTTTTTTTGTTTGATTCCTTAAAATGTTTATTTGTTGGATTGATTAGTTGTTTGTTTGAACGGTTGATTGTTTGATTGATAATATAGTTTAATTGTTTGTTTGTATGAACGTTTAATCTGTAGAGTGTGTATATTGTTTGTTTGTATATTTAGATTATTTATTTGATTTATATGAATTTCATGATTATTTGAGTATTTTCTTCTTTGTTTGTTTGATTGTTTGATTATTTGATTGTTTGATTGTTTGATTGTTTGATTGTTTAGTTGATTGTTCGATTGCTTTTTGATTGTTTGATTGTTTGATTGTTTGATTGTTTGATTGTTTGATTGTTTGATTGTTTGATTATTTGATTATTTGATAGTTTGATTGTTTGATTGTTTCATTGTTTGATTGTTTGATCTGTTTGATTGTTTGATTTTGTTTTGATATTTTGATTAATTGATTATTTGATTGATCGATTTTTTGATTATTTGATTTTTTTGACTAATTGATTGTTTGATTTATTGTTTGTTTGCGTGTTTTTCAATATGAATGATTTTCTGGTTGACTCTCTGCCCATTTTTCAAACGGTTTATTTGACCTTTGACCAATAGTTGTTGTGAAGTGTATAAAAGCTTCGGCTACTTCAAAGTTAAAATTTTTACCTCTGCTTTAACAACAAGTCTAAATGTATGAATGTACGTATGTATGTGTAGAATGTCGAGTTGTGAAATAAAAATTGCATTAAAATTGCCACACGGACATCCGTGTTGGTGTTGGTTGCTTGACTGGCTGCAAAACTTTGAATAGTTAAGCAGGAAGTGCACAAGAAAACATGCAGAAAATGGCATCCAACGCGAAGTACGTACAACGAAGTCTCTGTGTATATGTATGTGTGTGGTCTGTATCCTTGTTGCAATTGCCTGCTTTCTTTTGCTCGTATTTTGTTCCTTTGTCGTTTAAATTAAATGCTTCCTTTATTCGGCTGCATTTCTTTTTTTCGCTCGCTCTCTCTCTCGTCTTCGCTTTTATTGCCTTGGCAAATTTATTTATTAAAAATTCATTTGGCGTTATTTTCAACGATGAGGACGAGGACGACTACGACGACAGCAAAGCGGAAAGTTGTTGCCTTTACTTTGGCGGAAGTTGAAAGTTTATTGAAGTCGTGTACGGAATTAGTAAGTCACTATTTCAAAGTAGTACGCTCGCTTGTCCGTCTATTCGTTCGTTCAACAACTTCATTAACTGAAATCCCAATTGGCTTTGAGCTTTGTGCCTGCTGCCATTTGACAGCAGACATCATTAATCAATCAAACAAGCGCCATTGTACATCATTGACTTTGTCATAGCATAATATGTATGCTGTCGACGATGATGCTAGGACGACAAAACAGGATTTACAGATACCGGCCAAGGCAGACAATTAGCAGAAATATTGATAAGATTTGAGTGTAGTAGTAGACTTAAATAGCAGCCAAAAAAGCAGCTAATAAGCTAAATGGAAAAGAGAAAGTCTTGAATGGGTGAAAAAAAAATGGTAGTAACTACTGTGGAACTTAATACGCTACGCATGATCTGTCCTGAAACTGTGGGAAATCAAACAAAGGACAATTTTGTAAGTGGATAAATGGGAGGTTGAAGTGCTTTAAGATTTGCAAAGATAGAAGTATCTAGATCTTCATTTTCCATACTGATGCTTTTTCTCATGTTTAATGTTTTACAGAGTGACATATGGACATTTCTAGAATCTCCTTGAATATGTTACAAACCTTTGCACAAATTTTACTTACACTTTCCACACCATATATAAAGGGTATAGACAAAATAAAACAATTCCAGTTACAAAGAAAAAAGTGAGACGCTACTTTTATAAGCTGCTGCTGATTGATCTCGTGGGAAATTTTGCAGCACCAACAAAACTTTTCTTTACTTTTTTGTTGTCTTCTCAGCACTCATTTTCTTTTGTTCAACACTAACTTGTGGTGGGGGGAAAAAGAGAGAAAAGAAAAAGTGACGAAAAACCCACACGAAAATTAACTTAATGTCACTTACACTTTAGTGCTTTGGGTTAATTTGGTTAGATTATTGTTGATATCCTTGGAGGGTTACATTCGTTTTAGTTCTTCTTTTTTTTTTGTGTGCTATTCAAGAAATTTTTGCTTTGTTGCATTTGCTGTTGGTGAGTATATTTGCGCCATGTGACAAATTTAAGATTTATTTGTTAAAGTAAAAAACTTTAGGCATTAAAAAGTTGAAGCAGTATTAAGTTAACAAGCAAGAATTTTCTGATTGCAGTTCAGAATGAGCACAAAATTTACAGGAGTAGATATCATGTTTTGGATTTTTATAATCCTCTAAAAATACTTACATATATATAAGAAATTGGGGCAATCAAAATTAAAATGGTACACCAACTAAATTAGGTTTTATTTTTTTTTTAAGTTTTTTCACTTAAATATAATCGAGCTCAGCACTGTTTGAATGGCTAAATCGTCACGCAGTTTCCAAAAAATCATTGTCAACAGCATAACATGCAGTGAAATGAATATAAATTGGCATAAATATGTTAGAAAAGCAATATCAAAAATAAAGAAAATATATTTAATATAAAGGAAAAATATTATTTTAGCTTAGTACGGGCCACAGAAGAAGTATTCTTACTTCTTGAAATATCATGGCATTCTAAGTTTGAAATGGATGTGTGTTCAACTAAAATAGAGGAAGCATGTGTGGTAAATAATTGTTCGTCTGATATAAATTATATAAAGTAACTTTTAATTTAAAAGCAATTATAATTCGCAATTAGTTTAAAAATATTTTCTGTTAAATAAGTTCTAATGAAATGGAATGCTATGGAATGCCATGGAATGCTATAGAATGCTATGGAGTGCTATGGAATGCTATGGAATGCTATGGAATGTTATGGAATGCTAAGGAATGCTATGGAGTGCTATGGAACACTATGGAATACTATGGAATACTATGGAATACTATGGAATACTATGAATTACTATGAATGCTGTTGAATGCTATTGAATGATATTGAAGGCTATTGAGAGTTACGCAATTAGTTCTTTGCTTTATTGTGAACAATCTGAAACTATAATTAAAATTTAACACAAATTTTATTGTCTTCTGTTGTTATATATGTATTGCCCTATAAAAATTAATATTTTTTTTTATAAATTTCACGGACTTACATGTAGGAAACTCAATATTTTTTTTTTTCACGGACTTTAACCATCTTTTACAGATGTGCCGATCACTCAGTATGTACTTCCACACATAATATTTCTAAAAATTTATAGAATAGATATTAAGTATTGAATTGTATTGAATTGTATTGAATTGTTTGAATTGAATTGTATTGAATTGTATTGAATTGTATTGAATTGTATTGAATTGTATTGAATTGTATTGAATTGTATTGAATTGTATTGAATTGTATTGAATTGTATTGAATTGTATTGAATTGTATTGAATTGTATTGAATTGTATTGAATTGTATTGAATTGTATTGAATTGTATTGAATTGTATTGAATTGTATTGAATTGTATTGAATTGTATTGAATTGTATTGAATTGTATTGAATTGTATTGAATTGTATTGAATTGTATTGAATTGTATTGAATTGTATTGAATTGTATTGAATTGTATTGAATTGTATTGAATTGTATTGAATTGTATTGAATTGTATTGAATTGTTTTGAATTGTATTGAATTGTATTGAATTGTATTGAATTGTATTGAATTGTATTGAATTGTATTGAATTGTATTGAATTGTATTGAATTGTATTGAATTGTATTGAATTGTATTGAATTGTATTGAATTGTATTGAATTGTATTGAATTGTATTGAATTGTATTGAATTGTATTGAATTGTATTGAATTGTATTGAATTGTATTGAATTGTATTGAATTGTATTGAATTGTATTGAATTGTATTGAATTGTATTGAATTGTATTGAATTGTATTGAATTGTATTGAATTGTATTGAATTGTATTGAATTGTATTGAATTGTATTGAATTGTATTGAATTGTATTGAATTGTATTGAATTGAATTGTATTGAATTGTATTGAATTGTATTGAATTGTATTGAATTGTATTGAATTGTATTGAATTGTTTTGAATTGTATTGAATTGTATTGAATTGTATTGAATTGTATTGAATTGTATTGAATTGTATTGAATTGTATTGAATGGTTTTGAATTGTATTGAATTGTATTGAATTATATTGAATGATATTGAATTATATTAAATCGTATTAAATTATATTAAATGACAGTATTTGAATGTGAATGACGGCTAATGACAATAAATGAAATTGAATGACGGAATATAGATATTGAATGATATTAAATTATATTGAATGACATTGTATGACAGTGAATAATATTGAAGTTATATTACATTAAATGGCATTGAATGATACTGAATGACTTATAATGACGGTGAATGGCATTAAATAACTTTGAATGACATTTATTAACATTGAATGAAATTGAATGCCATTGAATAACATTGAATTAGTGTAACAGAATATAACTGATATTAGATTAGATTGAAAGACATTGCATAACGTTGAATGACATTGAATGTCAGTGAATGTCAGTGAATGATACTGAATGATGTTTAATGACAATAAATGATATTGAATTTAGTGACATTGAATGCCATTGAAAGACATTGAATGTTATTAAATGAGTCGTAAGTAGAAAAAGAGACATAAAACTGAAAATTTTTTAAAATTAGTTTCCAGCCAACTATATCAAGCAATACGATATATTAAATAGCAATAACCGACGAGTCTCATGCTAGATCGACGAGTCTCCGTGTTCGTAAAATACAAAAAGAGCAATATAAAGGATTTTTTTTTTTTATTTTTGGAAAGCAATAATTTCTAGTAGGCCTACGTTTTCATATCCTTTCCATTTACCAGCAATTGTCATGTATATATACGGAAGAATATATCAGATATTTTGTATCTGTAGCTGTGTGTTCTATTTGTTTTTGCTTAACAAACAATTATGCAAACAACAAAACACTTGACAAACCGTCAAATACATACACACACAATTACACAAAAAGGACACAATTTTCCAAATATGCCAAACACACACACACTGGGCAACACACATGTAGAATTTTCCGCTGCAATAAATATCTTGATTCGAATAATAAACTAAAAATTAATATGTTCAATGTATACATTTATAATTAAAATTTGTAGCTTTTTGTAAAAGTGTCCTGCGGCACTAAATGGCAGTATAACAATTTGTTAAATGTTTAAATTAAATCGAAGTTTCTATAGCCTACAGAGGAACAATTATTAAAATTAAAATATTTAAGATAAACTTGTAACAGTGCACATTTTTTTTTAGTGAAGCTAGCAGAGCTAAGAAATCTTCAGTCTACAGAAAATTATTGTTCAAAAGTTCAAACTGAAAGTCTCTGCTCTACATTTTCTATTTGACACCTTTCTTATATCTCTTCCATTTTTCGCTCTCCATTTTCTATCTTCTATCACTCATCTTCCCTGTTGCAGTACTTTTCGGTCACTTGCTGGTCATGCCACTTATTATCATGCATGCATAAATCACAAATTCATATCCTGAGTGGTTGCACTTCTAAATGCTAACTTTTATTTTACTCGGAGCAATTTTTTTTTATGTTTTTATTCACACTAAACTTGCCACTGTGCCAACAACTACTATCTGAGCAATTTTTTTTCACGTGTATTTTTAATCTCGCTGTTTGTTTTTATTTGTTTGTTTTTTTTTTTTTTATTCTAGGTTTTCATTTGCTATTCTACATATTTAGAAAATATGGCAACGCTTTGACAGCGCAACCACAACAGAGTTGACCACACAGGATGCAAAAACAAGCACCTGCAAAAAAAGAAGCAGAAACAAAATGGTTAAAAATAAACAGCAAAGAAAAACAACAAGCGAACTGCAAGTGCTTTGGGGCATGTGTTGTAGTTGGTTTTGGATTATTTTTTTTCGGTTCTTTGGGATGGTGGCAGTTCCTGTTTGTTAGTTCGTTGTTGTCACAGACAGAGCCAAAACCTAAAAATAAATGTTGCAGTTATAGTTTTTACTTAGAAATTGTAATAGTTTTTAATTTTATTTTAAGCAAAAATTTTTACTTTGGCCCACATCAGAATTGTAAATACAAATTTTAGCAAATCTATTTAAGCAGCGCTTTACGGAGAAAGTATGCCATAACAGGGTGGATTGTGAAGTAATTGGGTAATAATATTATATAAAAGATCAACGAATGTTGAAAAACTAGCTATATATGCTCAAAATCCGGATCTATCGGTTTTAGTAATTTATTCTGGCACTGACCTTCAAAGGTTTCAATTTGCAGCATCATTTGCCCACAACGAGTTGGCATACCCAAAAAGTTTTAATTTTAGCACCTGTCATGGCGATTCGGCTCAACGAAGATGAGTAATTGATTCGACGATGCATTGCTTGGATGTCCATATTCGTACTTGGCTTGGAAACATTTTCATCTGTTGGTCTGTGTGTCTCATTAATTAAAAAAAAGTGGTATACTCCCGAAAGGCCAAACTAGTGATCAACCATGTCTATAGTTAGACCAGTTGTTCCAATAGTTCGCCATTACATATACAACTTAATGTTTTCAATAATCGCTTTGGAGCCATTATCATCTTTTTTACCAAACGATTCTTATGTTGGAAGTATTTCAGAAAAGGTACACAAAATGCTGTTCGCGAGTCCCTCGCCTTTATACAAATATTTCACTAAACCAAATTCTTAAGGCTCAAATTCCAAATCGAAGATATTGCAGTTTCAGTCTTAGCATTTCTTAGCACAACTGCTTACATATCAACCAGCACTCGCATAACCTTATAAGTTGCTGCTTGTACACTTTGTGCGCTTGTCTGCCTCAAGCACATAAATCTATTTTAAGACTTCAACGAAAAATCCAGACAAATGCCAGAGATTACACAAAAGATTTGCCAACATGATACATACTTACAAGTGCGTGTGTACGTGTGTGTGTATGTATAGGTGTATCGGCGTATTTGGCTTACATATGTAGTTGTATTGTTACACACACACACACACACACACGCACACACTCTTACAAAAACAATTAAAGCCTGATTAATAGTTGCAGCAAACTTTTTGCCACATGGCATACAAAAAGCGACTCCTACACACACACACACACATAGAGCAGCACTTTTCGGTTTGCTTTTGAATTATGACTTTTGCATATAAGCAGCATCCCACAGGATATCTATATGCTTGTAGGCTGTTTAGCATACTTTTGGGCGCGCTGTACATATTTTTTTTTCCTTTTTCTTAGCTTTAGCTACAACACATATTTAGCATATTTTTGCTTTTAGTATGCTTTTCAAGCATGAATGAAGCACGGAATCAACCGCAAGGCAAATATTTGCCTTGTATTTGTATTTTGTATCTTTGAATCTTTGAATCTTTCTAGTACATACAATATATGCGCGATCCTATCGCATATAACAGCTTTTAACGCCTTGGGTAAGCCGCAGCAGTGTACTCTTTTGAACCTTTTCGCTCCATTTCCAAACAGTTTTAAGGCTTGCTTCATTCTTTAAACAAAAAAAAAAAAAAAATAAAAAAAAAGTATTTTCTTTTTTTTATATAAAAGGGCGCAGAATTTACAACATAAATCATTAAAACTTAATGCTTCCCAGGAGATCAATGAACAGAACCGCAAATTATATACATGCACATACGTGAAGGATGTTTTCAGGCACAACAGCGCAGACCAGCAGAAGCAGCAGCAGCAGAAATCTTTGCGTATGCAATTTGATTTTATTTAACTTTTCAATGTGTGTGATTTTATTTTTATTTTTAATTTCCGTTTTTCTTTTTTCTTTTTAATTTTATTTCATATATACGGCTGTGTGTATGTGTGTGTGTGTGTGTGTGTTTGTATATAAACCACAAACATGTGTGGTTGCGTTTGGTCGCTCTGTAGTTTGGTTAAGTTGAGTACTGTCGTGTTGACTTCAGACTTTCCGTACTTGCATCGACAACGACATCATTCATCGTCGCCAACGGCATCGTCATCCTGCCTTCAAATTAAACTCATTGGTTTAAACAAATGTAAATTATACTTAATAATATCAGATTTTCTCTCCCTCTGACACATTCGTTTTAATATTTGTAATGTGATTTTGCCTTTATATACGCTTTACATAAGGAGTGTGAATAGTATATTAGTTTTATAAGAAGTTGGTAATAGCCAGGTGGAGACAAGTTGAGAAATATCACTCCTAAACAGCTGAATGAGATGAGTTATGCCATATATTCCGTCTGTATGTTCACTGCCTGATTGTGTTAATCAGTAGTTCCTCAGTTATGTAACTAAAAATTTATACGTAGACTCCCTTTATTAGAACCGATATCAGTTTTTGTATATATCACCGCATTCTGTTTAATTTTGTGGAAAAAACATTTCTATTATCGTCCATTAATGTTCCATCTTCGATCTGTCTTCCATCTATCCCCCATTTTTGTTTTTAAATCAATCTTCCAACTATCTTCCATCTATAATTCATCTATCTTCCAAGTATCTCTATCTATCTCTATCTATCTTCAAAGTATCTCCAACCAACATCCAAGTATCTCTATTTATATTCCATCTATCTACCATCTATTTTCAAGTATCTCCAACCAACTTCCAAGTATTTCCATTTATATTTCATCTTACTTTCATCTATCTTCCAAGTATCTCTATTTATCTTTCATGTATGTTCATCTATCATCCATTTATCTTGAAAGTATCTATATCTATCTTCAAAGTTTCTCCAAGTATCTCCATTTATATTCCATCTATTTTCCAAGTATTTCCATTTATAATCCATCTATCTTCCATTTATTTTAAATCTTTCTTTCAAGTATCTCCATCTAGCTTCCATCTATCTTTTAAGTGTCTCTATCTATCTTCCAACTATCTTTCAAGTTTTTTCATCTAACTTCCAAGTATCTCCCTCTATCTTTCATCTATTTTCCGAGTATCTTCCAATTATCTTCCATCTATCTATCAAGTATCTCCATCTATCAATCAATTGCCTCCATCTATTTTCTGAATATCTTCCATCTATCTTCCAAGTATCTATCTTCTATGTTCCAATCTTCCATCTTTCTTTTAAGTATCTTCATGTGTCTGCCGATTATCTTCCATCTATCTACCTTCCAAGTATCTCCATCAATCGTCAAAATATCTCCATCTATCTTTCAAGTATCTTCCATCTATATTCCAATTATCCATCTTCCAAGTATCGTCCATCTATCTTCCATATATCTTACAATTATCTCCATCTAAACTCCATTTATCTTCCATTTATCTACATCTATCTTTTATCTTTCTTTCAAGTACATCCATTTATCTTCCAAGTATCTTCATATATCTTCCATCTATCTTCCAAGTATTTCAATCTATTTTCAAAGCACATTCCATCTATATTCCAAGTATCTTCCATCTATCTTCTATCTACCTTACAATTATCTCCACCTATATTCCATATATCTTCCAATTATTTCCATCTATATTCCATATATCTTCCAATTATCTACATCTATTTTTTATCTATCTTTCAAGCACATCCATTTATCTTCAAAGTATCCCCATCTATCTTCCAAATATCTTCCATCTATCTTCCAAGTATCTTTCATCCATCTTCGAAGCATCCCCATCTATCTTCCAAATATCTTCCATCTTTCTTCCAAGTATCTTTCATCAATATTCTTAGCATCTTCATCCATCTTCCAGGTATCTTCCATCTTTCTTCCATATATCTTCCAATTATCTACATCTATTTTTTATCTATCTTCCAAGTACATCCATTTATCTCTGAAATATTTCTATCTATCTTCCAAATATCTTCCATCTATCTTCCAAGTATCTTTCTTCTATCTTCCAATCTTCCATTGATCTTTCAAATATCCCCATCTGTGTGCCAATTATCTTCCATCTTTCTACCTTCCAAGTATCTCCGTCTATCTTCCATCTATAGTCAAAGTATCTCCATCTATCTTTCAAGTATTTTTCATCTATCTTCCAAGTATCTTTCATCTATCTTTTATCTACCTTCTAAATATTTTCATCTTCTAAGTTTCTTCCAACTATCGTCCACCTGTCTTCTATTTATCTTCCATTTATCCAACTATATCCATATCTCTTCCATCTATTATCCATAATAATTTATGTAACGAACGAACGAATAGCAAATAAACGAACGAGCAGTTTAAACTTGTTTTATTCGTTCTGCGTTCAATCAGTCAGTTTAATATTTTCAGCATTCAATTTTAAGTTGCATGTAGAGCATTTAAGCTTCGTTTTCACCCCAGTTCTTGTTATTATAGATTTTTTTATATTTTTTATTTTTATTTTTATATAAGTTGTGCAACAAATTAATTTAATTGTTGCGTGTTTTTAAATGCGGCCTGAAATCAACTCGTTAGTATTTCTTTGCTTTGATGTGAAATTTAACGCAGTTGGATTTATTTTTCAGCTGCTTTAAATGATTTTAATACATTTGCGTAGGTGAATAATACTGCGTTGTAATATGAAAATTAATTAAATGAAGTAAAATATATTGCATGTCAGAAGCAGCTTTTTTTAGGTTTTGGCATATTGTATTGTTTTACATTATTTCTCTAAAAATATATACATTATTCGGGCTTAAAAAAGTTTCAATATTAAGTAAAAAAAATTAGACTTCTGTCATCTATTTATATAAAGCGAATAATTATAAATTAAATACGAAATCTCAGAAAGTATATAAACTTGAAATTTAGCAAGTAGTTTCCTCATATGGAGTAGAAATATACTAAGTAAGGATTTACGAAAATTGTATTCAAACTTAAGAAAGAATGCAAGACAAGCGAAGTTTAAAGGTGGAAGAACAAATACTCCAGGAAAAAAATCCATTGGTCGGAAAAGTTCATTGAATTTAGTGAATAGTGTACAAAAACTTTATGAATTCCTCATGCGATGCGATGCTAGAAAACATAAGTTTATAACTCAATAAACTTCCCGATACACTAGCACATTACGAGCATATTTTTTAGCAAACATTTCTCGCACAACAATTAACTTCCGTTTAAAGTTTGTTTGCCGCCGCTCACTGTGCATCTTGCTGTTATATATTTAATTTCCGGTTTTGTACAGTAAAAAATATAAAAAAGAATAAATCACACAAACGCCATTTTGCGCATATACAGCATACATATGCTTGCGAGCAAATATTTTGCGAGTATTTATAAAAAAAAGAAACATTTCCTTTCTTTTTTTTTTGTAACAATTTATGTTGTAAGCATATTAAATGCCTGCAACAATGTTTGTACAATAATTTATTAACTTAAAAAATTAAACAAACGAGCAGTTGGGAAAAATTAAATTTGTTTGGATAAAGCAAGTATTTTTTGCCTGTCAATTGCGCTGACAGCTTTTAATATGCTAATTAATTATTGAGCTGAAATCTTTGCAGGACATTTATTTTGACATTTGCTTTAATTTTATGCCTGCTGTTGACGCCTTAAGCAAAAGTAGTTAGTTGCATAAAATATGACATATTTTCCGAGTAAACATTTTAATCCTGTTATTTCAACTTGAACACTATCCTTTGAATAATACACACACATGCCGATCGTATGCTCTACACAGTGTTTGCACAGCTTCAGTCAACAACCGCAAAGAACCAGCAGCAGCAGCAGCAGCACTTATAACGAACTACATACAATATGCAAAGAAGTATCTTTGCACCTAAAGAAAACCAGCTCACACTCTCGCTCTTCTGCAGTAAAAACAATCTTTCGGTGTTATAAAATTCAATTATGCATACATTTCAACTTGCATCTTCATTCGTATTAGTTTTGCATCATTTGCAACGTTTATCCCTTTTTGCAAACAATTTTGTCATTCATGCAGCTTCAGCTCTCCACCTTTACGCAATCTCAACTCTTGCGCAACTGCACTGAATTTCTTGCATGCAGTTCAGTTTTCTTGTGTCCTGGTGATTAGTAGTTTGATTACTTTTGGTTATACGAAAATATCCTCAAGTGAAACACTGTGTTTGAGTAGTTTTCTTAGCACTTTAAGCACTGTTTGTTTAAGTGGATTTCCTTTGAATTTTATTAGAATATGCATTGGAGAGTACACAAAATATATGTACTCGTATAGCATATAGCTATGCATTAGGGTTTTGGCCAGAAATTTTGGTGAATAGCTTAAAAACTTTTAAAATTGTTTATTGCAGCAGCACTTCTATCGGAGCAAACAATTATCAATTAAGTAGCAAGCCGCAGAAAGCGTTTTAAGAATTAAAAGAACAAAAAATCTTCTCAAAGTAGTTATAATCGTACTATTTCTTTGCTGTATGCTTGGAGCTAATCTGGAGATTTCGGCAGTTCTATCTAGCATGCTGATTCTGTTTCTATGACTAGCTTTGCTATAATTATAATACGCCTCCACAACAAAATATGTATTCAAAATTCTTGATTTAAACCATTTACCATAAGAAGTAAGTAGAATAAAAAATTGTTTTTCATTTCCAAACATTCAATTCATTCATTCCACAACCGATGCCTTCACAAATTACTCTCAGTGGCGAATTATTAAATGGTATAACTCTCAGGCTTCACCTTAGTCGACTATAAGGGATCCTTTAGGGAGCTGGAGCCGCACCAACTTGGAGGAATGCTTTAGGCCACACGCTTTTGCGCATGAAGAACACTGTCACCTGGCTGCGGCGTCACTTGAAACGCCATCTCAAATGGCATTGCCTGCTGATCCAGTCATTCTTGAAGAAGTGAAGCAGCTTGTGTTCAAGTTGAAGCCTAAGAAAGCCTCGGGGTGTGTCCTTGGACAACATAACCATACAGATTCTATCAGATCAAACTTTGTGGTTCCAAGTGCACACATACAACAGCATCTTACACGCAGGTTAGTTTCCTAATGTCTGAATGTCTGCTAGTATTATCATGATTCTGATGATTCTGGCAAAACAGCCAACTGAGGTGAACTCCTGCCGACCAATCAGCCTTCTGCCTTCACTGGGCAAAATGATGGAGAGGTTGTCCTGAGTCCTGAACAGACTGCTTAAAATTGAGGCTGCTACTTTGGCGATACAAAAAAATTTCAATTTGTATTCCGGATGCAGCATGGCGCGTCAGAACAACTGCATAGAGTAGTTAATTTCGCGCTAGAGGCCCTGGAAAAGTAAAGAGTATTTGGTCGCAGCTTTCCTGGACATCCAGCAAGCCTTCGATAGAGTAAGGTCACAAAGCCAACAGCTTCCTAACATAATTTGCGTGACGGCCGATGCATGCAAGTCTTCCGTCAAAACAATTGAAGCTGGCATTGCCCAAGAAAGTGTCCTCGGCGCCACCTTATACTCATTCTTTACTTCACTGCGGCATATGCAGACGATACTGCGGTGCTGACAAAAAGCAGCTTCAGCAGTACTTGGACGTATTCCAGGAATGGGCTGAGAAGTGTAACATGTGTATCAATGCCGAGAAATGTGCAAATGTGAGATACACAAATCGGAAAGGTGACTGCCCTGGTGTCGCACTTAACGGAAAATTGGAGATAGATTCCAGGAGGTTGCCAAAGAATACAATGCGAGGCTGGAATCTCATCCAAGCAGCCTAGTTAGGCAACTAGTTATTTTCAGCCATAAGAGCTGATAGCCCACTAGCTGGAACGAGAGGAAGGCTCAATCGCCAGCACCCTCAAGATCTGTTGAACGTTAAATTCCCATAAATATTGCCAAAGCTGAACCTGAAGCTGTTATTAATCGCTTGAAGCAATTTTCCATTGGATTAAGTTGCCTAAAAGAAAAAAATTAGTTCTGAATCATTCATTATGAATCATTCATTTTGATTTAAAATATTAAATCATTCAATAGACATAAGATCGAAATAAAATAAAAATTGTTTCCATATTTTTAGTTAATAAACAACAAAATAACAGAAAATTTAATTGTTATAAAGTTTGAATCATTCATAATGAATTAAAATTTATTGATATCATTCATAAAAAAAAAGTTAAACCTTAAATGAATTGAAAATTGAATTTATTTGTAATACAACAAACTATTCATAGATTGAATTGAAGAATGAAACTGAATTGAAAATTGAAATAAATATATTTTTCCCTTTTAAATTTTTAATTCGTTTTAAATTATTGAACCTTAAATTCATTTATGCTACTTAATTGTAAAGAAAATGTAATTATGAAGTAAATTAAAAATGATTGATTTCATTTGACGTAAGAAATTAACTCATTCACTTACAGTTTTTTGGCTCAAATATTTAATTCGTTTTCAATTAACTTTTTATATAATTAATACGAAAAAATTTTTAATTGTAAATAATTCGAGTCATTCATAATGAATTAAAAGATATTTGATTCAATATTTAAGAAAAAACTTGTAAAAAAAATTGATTAAATTTGAAATGCACGAACTTATTCAGATTTAAAATCAATTCATTTTCTTACTGATTTGAAATAATTCAAAATATTTTGATTCATAATGAATTAATTCAATTTAATGGAAATGAAAATTTTGCCAGTTAATTGTGAATGAAAGAAAGTATGAAACATATCAGAAAAAAGCTTCAAAAATTCAATTCAGATTAATTTTTTAGTCAAATGAATGAATTTAGAATTTAATTGAATGCCTGAATGATTTGTAGAATCATTCAATTCAATTCAATTCAATTATTTTTTTTAAATTGTCAAATGAATGCATTCACATTTGTTATCATTTAAAAATGAATCATTCTTTTAAAGCACTACCATAAAAACTCATAATTGCTGCTGTTTTCAAGGTCAAGTAAATACCCTACTCATAAACTCTTCAAAACATATGCCAAGCATTTCTAAATACTTCGTAACATGAAACTTTTAGAAGTTTCCTTTATATAGGAAAAGCGCCTCGTGCAGTGCTAGTTTCAAGCGTTTTTATTTTTTATGTAAATATTTTTTAATTTATGCAAGTTTTTACACATACAGACGCCGTACATGAACGACTATGCAAGGACTACTATGTACGAGTATAACTTCCTGTTGAGCAGCAGTTTGCTGTTAGTTTCAACAACTTGTTTATGATTTTATGTCAAATACGTGTAAGAATGCTGCATGAATGCGCAGACAAGAATGTGAATACATTTATGCAGAATAAAAAGTATCTTAAGAAGTTCAACAGCAACAGCAGGAAAGGATTTTATGTATGTAGCGAGTAGTTTTGATTTACAGCATATGTTGCATGTTTACAGATTTAATTTTTGTATAGAAGTGATTTTAGATGCAGTATTTAACTCATTTAATAAACTGCACACATCTATGTATATCGCCCCAACTTTTGATGTTTAAGAAGCTTATTTATGATTTATACTTTGGCGACAAATTAACAATTCTGCCTACGCATTTTTGATGAAACTTTTTTCAAATTTTAAAAAAAATCTAAAATTCAGCCACATAAATTTTACTCCTTATAGCCCTTAATATTGAAGTACGCACACAGCAAACAAATGGCAAAAATGTACTTCTTACAGCTGCAGATGCTTTATTTTCTTCAAACTTTTGTTTGTTAGAAACGAAAAATATGCAAACAATGCCGCATAACCTTGCACATACACACACACACACACACAAACACACACACACACACAGGAGCAACAAATCCTTTTCAATGTTTTCTAGCAATGTATGTAAAAATATGTTAAAATGCAAGCATGCCACAAACACAAATGCTCATCAAGCAAAAATCTCAATGAAAATTGAAAATTTTTGCTTTAGACAACAATTTTCGTTGTATGACATCAAGCAAAAAGCTGAAGGGCACAAAGAGACCTTCAGCTTGATAAAGGAAGTATGATGATGTACCTAGAAAATGTATGAGGTTGCAATTGTGGTGTCACAAATGGCTTTGCATGCTGTGGAACTTCATGCCACAAGCCACTTGATGCAGCACTGATATGCTTATGTTCCATGATGTCACTGCCGCTGCTGCTTATGATGATGATGTACTCGTACTACTTAGTTGGCGTATTGTGCATGCCCATACTTTTCTAAAAATACCTAAAAGATTTGCACACGTTCGATTTGTGGCGTAAATTCAAAGCATTGCATCGTGCGCTACTGGCTTATAACAATGCAAAGGACTCATCGTTTAGGCCACAGCAGCAACCAACACTCTTCTGTCTAAGTCCCTTAGAATTTTTCATTGCTTTGTTTCGTTGCTTACAACATAAGTTTTGCTGATTGCAAATTCATGTTATTGGATGGCGATGTTGTTGATCAGTGCTGTGTGCATGGAATGCAGTTTGCACTCTTGATTTTATTTTTTTTTTTTGAGTCTTAGTGATTGTCTAAGGAAATCGTTTTTCGATTGGGCTTAACAAAGGTTTTGGTAATTGCTCTGTTGCATTTTTTAAAGTAGACGTCATGTTTTTATCTTCTTTTGAGTAGTTACTTACTTTGCCTATTTCAATCTACCCAAAATTCAGGTAAATTAAAAAACTTTTTACATAAAGCTAAACGTATGCGGTTCAGCGAACTTTGCAAAAAATTACAATAACAAACAAAACATATACAAATATAATATATAGCAACACACATGACTTTAAAAGGCATGCGAGGGTAGTTAGTTAAGTTAAAGATGGATAAAAATTAAATATGATATTGTAGAAGTTGACCCCAGAGGAAGGAATGGTGCAAATGGGGCATGGGATATTTTATTTTCCTTTGAATGCCTTTAAACAAGAGAGAGCTAATCTGAAAAAATTAAAACTACTTCTCAAGTCAAGTGAGGAATGAAGATTTTTCTATTGGATGCGCTAGTTAATAGATCCAATGGGATTTACTGCTTAGGTTAGGAAAAACCATTGGGCAGGTGAATCATATTTTGCGTTAGTTAAACGGTCAGAAATAATTAGTGCTGCTCCCGATTTAATCCTTACAACTCTCGAGTATGTTGCTTCATTTGAATTTTAGGGAGCCCATCAATAGTTGAAGGAGATCAGCAACCGTGCACATTATTTCAAAACTGTTAGAGATTCTTCAATTGAATATATCTGCAAAATTAGCTCAACTGTAAATAAAAATTTGATTCCCAAATTTGTTTTGAGGCGGGAATTATAGTTCTACCAATTATGATGTATCTCATGCACAGATACGAGCCATGACCACACACGGGGTCAAGTCCATTTACCTCCCATGGAGTCAACTCCATTAACCCCCAGGGGTCCAAGTTTATTTACCCCCCCCAAGGATCTAAGTCCATTGACCCCCCAGATTTCAAGTCCATTGACCCCCTAAGCGGTCTATCTTGGGAGTTACCCGTTTGGACAGGCCTGAGGTAAATAATTTTAGTCAGAGGTCGATAGCCTAAGCCAAAGGAGAGGTTGAGGTTGGGAATTTAAGGTTTATTACTCATATACACTCCTTACAGAGAAGATGTGAGAGATAGAAAACTACAAGAAGCACTTGTAAACAATTCAGGGCAAATTTTGGCCACGTTCAAACCTTTTGCGCAGCAGCAAACGATTTTGTGTCTAAAATTGGCTAAGATCTGACTTACTAAATATTAGGTTGAAATAGTATTATCCGCAGACGACCTCTTCTTATTGATAGACGTAAACAACATCCTACAGTTTAAAGCTTCAAGGAGACAACTGCTACCGCCTCGAGCCGGTATAGCAGTATTTCGCAGAGAATTAGAAGATGCGCTGGATTTGAATATGGAGATTATGCAGGCTGAGGCCATTGAAGATGATTTTCCTCAGCAAAGTATACTTTCCTGCTCTCTCCTACAATAATCAAGGATCTTCAGCGTTAAATAGTTTTCCATTGGCTATAGATACGCTGTTGCTGATAAAGAGGACGTTGAGGCGTCAATACATTCGAACTCATGACCTTATAGTGGATGGAGTATATCGTAGGGTATCTAATAGGGTAAAAAAGCATAAATAGTAGGACACTGACCAATTTCTACAAAAAGTCACAGCTGATCCGAGCTCAAACTATTCCTATAAATGACAAGCAGTTCAAAGCACCCAATCAGGAAGGTTGATGGTATTTGGGCCACATCTTAGCTAAAAATTTGGAGGCACGATTCCAGCCCTTCGACACGACTTCTGCGGAAACAACAAGGAAATTAAAATTGACGCTAGACAGCCCAGTGCAACTTGACCTCCCAGTAGCTCCTATTGAAGTCGAGGAAATCCACTCGCATATAAAAAGTCTTCAAATCAGGAAGACCACAGGCGAAGATGGGTTGAAAAACTTTTCGCTTAAAGTCATGCCAGCCAAAGCAGTTTAATTTCTGGTTCTAATATTTCATGCGGTGCTGAGGTTAGGGGCTGGAAAAAGACTCAGATCTGTATCCATAATGATCCATAAATCCATCAGCCTACTTCCTGCGGTAGCCAAGCTTTAGAAAAGTGTTTGTTGACAAGAATGATGGCACTTGAAACTGTCAAAGAACGGATACCACCTTTCCAGTTTGGATTCCGGACAACCCATGGAACTCTAGAGTACTTAAATAGAGTGGTTAATTTTATTTTTGAAGGTTTTTATGTTAAGAAGTACGTGGTGGCGGCTTAATAAGATAAACGCTGGCCTTTGACAGAGTATGGCACGATGGCCTTCTGTATAAACTCAAAAGTATATTGCCGCCCCAATTGTGCTTAGTATTGCGGAGCTATCTGTGGGACACAACCTTTTTCTTTTGTCCTGGATGCAGTAGTGTCAAGTGTTTAAGTCATACCTCAAGGAAGTGTGCTGGCTCCCACACTGTACTCGTTCTTCACACACGACATGTCTACTGGCTGCTTAACACCTATGGATGATTCACAAGATTTAATATAAGTCACATTTGCCGACGACACAGCTGGGCAAAGAAATGGAATATGGGTGTTAATCTGAGCAAATGTGCTAGCGTCACTCACATCCTGCGATTGTATATATGTCCGGCCGTCTTCCTTTGAAGATTAACTGCTGAGCCATTGTCTCTTGGCAACTACCTAGACAAAAAAAAAAATCAACTCACTTTTAGCAAGCACATAGGCACACTGGTAAGCTTCCTCAGAGCCAGGATTGTCAAGCTAAGCTGGAAATGGCAAATAAAAGTTATCCTTAAAAAACAAGGCTAATATATACAAGGCCATAATCGCGCCAGCCTTGCGTTATGGGTTACACGTATTTGACATCGCAGCAAAAACTCATCTTTACAAAAAAAAAAAAATATATATATACATATATATACACTCGAAATATATACACGGAACCTTGATGTACCTGCAAGCGTCTTCAGCATTTGTTCGTCTTGTTGACATGAACCTAGACTTGCAGCAGTGAATCGAAAGCTGCAGTAAGACTCATCGGGTACAAAAATTCGAAATCATTCAGCAAAGGCTTCTAGTTTATAAGACTGCACAAACTCTTGAATTCAGAAGTGGAGTTTAGAATTGAAATAATTTCTCTATTTGGATAAACCGTCTTCCATTTCAAAGTTTAGCACTTTTAGTTTCCATACTTACTATCTCCTTAAACTACCCTCTTTGACAACAGTGCGCACATACTATATTCAACACCCAACCACGCACAAACACACACACACATAGACACAATTCGAAAAAAGGGCAGCCATTTAAATCGCGCATTGACTGTGTTGACTTTAAACTGACTTTTGAGATAATGTAGCTGACATCTTCGATGTTGGAGGCGAGCAACTGCTGTGTCAGTCATGCGCAAAATGCTTTATGAATTATTTTAAAAGTAATGCAAAAAGCTAGAAACAAAAAAACAAAAGCTTATAAACAGCAGGCTAAAGTAGCTAAGCGAAGGCAGGCAGCATGATATACGGGCATATGTGATATTTAAGCATGAAGGGGATATATGCTATGCTGCGCAATAAATTTCAATTGAATTATATTTTTGTGCAAAAGAATTGAAAGTTTTTAAACTTTTTTTAATAAATTTTATATAGAAAGTGAATAATATTGTTTTATAATTTAATAACAAAGTTTTAAAGGATGCATAGGAGACTGGAGACAGAGACCTGAGTGCGCCCGAAGTATCAAAATTGGTCAGCGAAAAATTTTGACTTAAGAGGGTCGTAATCATCTTCACAAAGCAGCTCTCAATATATCAGTCAAGGAGCTGAAATAATTGTTTGAAAGACGACTTGGAGTACTACATTAGCCAGCAGCACTTGTTCTCACTAACACTTATCTGCAATGATAATAATCACTAAAAATCTGCTGAAAATTATTAAAAATTAATAAAATACATTTACAAAAAAGATTAAAATATTTTTTTTTTAATTTACCATTGTGCTCCGGGCTCGGAAGTAGTAGGATAACCTAGCGTATCCTGTGCTGATCAGTTCTGCGTGCACAGTTCTTAAATTTTAAGCCATAGAAATGTCCAAGCAAACTACTAAGCAAATGCAAAGTTCTATTTTAATCCTACAAATGATTTGCGCCTGCTTAACATGAAATATATTTCCTTGAGAGCTAAGCAAAAAATGGCGCTACTTTCAATCTACGCTTCCGCCTTATGTTGCAGGACTTCCGGTTTCCTTGCGCACCGTTTTTTTATGCTTTGTTGATGTGTAAATTAATAACACTCTGTGCTGCAGATTGCATTGAGCTGTTTTTTTTTTTTATTTTTTTCGGACTTTTCATGCTTAGAAAACTTTACGAATTTTTATTTTTTTAGCAGACATTTTGGGTTCTAATAATTGCGTTGACAACTTTTATAGACAGCAGCTTAGTTGAATATTTTGTTTTTAATTAATTTGTTCAAAGAAATGTTGCATATAATTTAATAATTAATTTAAAAAATAAACTTATTTAAATTTATTAAAAAATTAAAAGAGATTTGCGTCCTTAGAGCTAAAGTGCGTGTTTTTGGAAAATCATTTAAAGTTTCGGCACTTCTGCCTGAAGTGTTGTTGTACCTTAAAAAAAAAAAAACAAACGACAATATCCTTGTTATGCTAGAACAACACACTTCATGTTAATTACAAAACTTCTGCCTTTCAGCCATGAGTCTTTTTTTTTTTTGGGCATTTTTCCTTACAATCTTTCTTCTTCTTCTTGCAAGACACTTCAACACTGTGTGTGTGTGTGTGTGGGTGTGTAAAAAAAACAATAAAATAAATTTTCTATGCTAAGTTTTTTAGGTATTTCTATGAATGCGAATACTCATTTTACTTAGAATAACAAGAGCGGCACTCGGCACTCGGCAATATACCACAGCAGTACTCGTACAAGGATAATAGCAATAACGACAAGTAGTTGTTGTTGGTGTACTAATGACAGCCATTGCAGCAGCAGCAGTAGCAGCACCAGTAGTAGTGGCTATAAGAGGCGTGGCAACTAGAACTTAATAACCTACTAACAAACATACTAATTTGCACTTGAGCCTAATAATGGATAGTTCGAGTGTGGCTGTTTGGGTGGTGCTACAAGGACGTTTGAAGGCGAGTTCTACTGAATGAATGAATGAATGAATGACTGACTGACTGTATGAGTTTGTTGGTTTGTAGTTGCCTGCAGTTCTACATATACATTTTCTCTATATTGTATGAAACTGCGGTTGCTACTCCACTTGAGTTTGAACAAGTTGAGAGTTGAATTCGTGTTTTGGTTTGTTCATCTGTCCGTCTGTCTGTCTGTGTCTATGTCTGTTTATACACTTTTGCTAATTTTCTAATTTGAATTCAGATTTATGCAGTTCAAAATTGAATTGTTTGATATTTGAATGAAACCTTTGATGCATATCAAAGCAGTTAATTGTTTTAGCAGACTTGTTTAGACAAGTTTTAACTGATGTCTGTATTAAGAGGATAGGAAGTGTCTAAGAACAAATTTGAAAATAATAATTTTATACGCATTCTGCATTACTTTTGTCGAAATAAAGTGTTTGCTGTTGACTACAGTAAACTTAGGAGCCTGCATAAGGTTCGGCTTCAATTGACTTCTTTTGGTTCCGGTTCAGCTACTGAGCCTTATATGTACCTAAGCATAATATTCAAATATATTTTCATTAAATTTTTTAACCAAATTCCGCTTTAATTATGGCATCTGTTGTAACTAATTCAAATCTATTTGAATTCCATATCAATCAAGCACTAATTCCAAATTATTTCGTAACCAAATACACACCCAAAATTGCAATCCAATTAAAGCACAGCTGAATGCATTGCCTTGCAACCTAATTGACAACGTTTTAACTCAATTTTAGTTGCATTTAAGATTGTTGTGCATGACGCTGCACGACGAACACCTAAATTAATTGTTATTAATTACTTGACGCACGTTGTATGCATTTACGCGGCATAATCCAAAAGCGCTAAAACAATATACTCACACATACAAGTAAGTAGGTAGGGTACATATGTACACATTAGTGCCAGACAATAGGCTTTCGTTGAGTAGCGCAAACAGTTAAAACGCTGAAAATCTTTTATGACACAAAACTAGTTAGTTAGTTGGTTAGTATGACGTGATAAAGCATAGAAGCGCACACGCAATGCAATTATGGTGGCAAGCATATATAATATGTAGCGATATAAGATACATAGATACAGACATATATAGATACATAAAGAACGAGGGTAAAATCGGTAGTAGTTGATTTGGGACTAAATGGAGGTTACAGCTTTAAAGGAGTTTTGAGCAAAAAGCAACATTAAGGCAGACAGACGGACATTACACGATCAAATTAAGCTCAAACGCATTCGATTTGATGCAAAATATTCAGCTTACTACTTCAAGACCAAGTAATTCAAACAGTGAGCTTCTCTGGCCATATGCTGCGTACTGTCCGTCTGTCTGTCTGTCTGTCTGTCTGTCTGTCTGTCTCTAATGTCTGCTTCCAATAGTTTTCAAATACAAACTTTTGCTGTACTGATATGAACCAAAACTTCTTTGAAATTTGTAAGCGCCATCTTTGTGTACTGCTGACACTACCCTCGTATTTCAGATAGACGCTCATGTCTGTGTGCGCGACAAGCTTTAATATGCTTAATGTAATTATGACAAGCTACACTTCACATCACTCTTCAGGTTATCACGTTCGCATACAAATTAATATATAATTTATGTGTGAGATACACTGCGTCTGTGGGTGTTCGGCATTAAAGTTGCCTTGCAGGAGTTGCTTATGTATGTATATACTGTGCACGTGTCTAAGCTGGCTATAAAGTAATAAAATCTTTTAATGTTATTTCATCAGAAATGTAATCTTTAAAAAAAATATACACAACATCTTAAAGCTACAATGGCAAGCAACGTAATTTTTTAAATTAAATATTAAGTCGAAGAATTTTTAATATCATTCACACATCGTGTGTGAAAGTTTGTAAGCCATTAAATTGGGTTATGTAGAGATCATAGATTGAATATATTCTTTATCAGCTCCACATCCTCATGTCTGTCTGTGCAGTTTGGTCTTAATTTGAAACCGTTTTTTGAAGTCAAATCAAGTATCAAGGCTTACATGCCTTGTCTATTTTTTGGGGTAGCTGCCAGATAAATTTTAACTTTTAGCGTGATGTCTTTTAATAGAAATATATAAAAGCTTTATTGAAGAAGCTATATATTGCTGGGGCTAATTGTCGTCGATGTACTTCAGATGAATGCAAAAATATGACCAACTTTGTTTCTCACTTATATTAGAGGGGTAGGGCATTGTACTATACCTCCTAACCCACCCCTTTCCCCCACGATATTTGAAATAAGTAGCCTATATTCTTTTCCAACATTTCATTTATTTCTATTCCAAAATTCGTACAAATTGGAATAGCGGTTTAGGCGTGATGCACGAACAAATTAAAATTTTTTTTAAGGCTTTATTATGTGTGTAGTATAGAATAGTTATAAGATTTGGGACTGGAACTTAGTATGTATCTCTGAAGCCACAATGCATTAAATTGTTGGCGCATGCCCTAACAATTTCGAATTAACTCAAGAACTGAAAACTCTTTCTTCTTTGAAGAACTGAAACTTCTCCAATTGTGTTTTTTTTTTTTTTTGATTCTACATTAATTAATTTCAATTGTGGTTGGCAGAAGTTTATTGATATTTCTGAGTTTCATAATTTTTGGCTTACAGACACACATTTGCTTCAAGAGACTTTATTGCCAGCACAATAAGTGATGTCTGGTATAAATTTCATGCCGGAGATATGATTGGATCATATATTATTGTCGATAAAAACTATTACAATATTTAGAAGACTTTATTTGCCAGAGTTGTTTACTGGTTTCTTGATATCATTGATGGTACCACAGCCATGAAGCTGGTTGAACAATTGGTCTATTGAAGGGAAAGTTCAAAAACCGTATAATCTGGAGAAATGTTTCTGTCGAATGGCACGTTAAGTCGGTGATATATACCAACAAGAGCAGCTCACAAATGAATGAAAACAATAGCAAAATTGCATGAATTGGGCTTCGAATTGTTTCCGCATCCACCGTATACTCCAGATCTGACGCTGGAAAGAAATTTAGCGCCGATAAAGAGGTAATCGCCGAAACTGAAGCCTATTATTGAGGCCAAAGGCAAATCGTACTATAAAAAGGGTATCGAAAAAATGTATCGCCCTCGAAGGCAACTATATTGAATAATAAAATCAAATTTTATCAAAAAAAAAAAAAAAAAAAGATTTTTTCTATGTTAGCCTAGAAACTTTTCAACTGAACTAAAAAGATTACAAAATTACCAAAGATCTGGCCGAAATGTGCGAATGAGTAGTGGCAAATTGGTTCCATGGATGCCACATATTATAAAAGAAAGATAGTAAAATTAATCATTTAAAGTTCCTCAATCGAAAAGAAATGATGAACCGTCTTTCGAAACAAATGACAAGGCAAGCGTTCGATAAGTGCCATGAGCACAAGCAGATGACCATATCGCGCTGCTGACTGGTAGATGAATCACGATCGCCAGATTGCGTATCGGTCGCATGTATCGGCAGATTTACGAGCAGATGGCAGGCTGTTGTCTGCAGCCAAGAAAATGGTGAAGAATAAGAATTGACTGGAATGAGTTTGGAATGAATTTATTTTTAAGCCCTGTACCGAAGGTACAAGAGACTATTTGTTTTGTGCAAATGTATGTAACAGGTTGAAATAATGGTCGGAGACCCCCCAAAGTTACCCCCATTATGGTCAGGAGTGATAGAGGAGTCGATATAGCCATGTCCGTTTGTCCGTCTGTCCGTTCTTATGTACGAAAGGATCTCGGAAACGGTAATAGATAGAGTCTTTGCGCTTTTTGCATTAAACTAGGCCTTCGCCGGAATTTTACAAGTTTATTTCAAAATTTTGCCACTCCCCCCTCTTCCCCATAAAATCAATCTCAAGGTTAAAAATTTCTTCGTCAAAGAAGTACAGTACAGAGATGCCGTCATCATTAAGATCGGATAATAAATGACGATTTTATGATGCTTCCGTCCTCCCTTTTCTTATTGAATGAAATTTTATTAATAAATTGCTTTATGTAGCTATAGACTTCGTTCAGATTAAGTAAATATTAGAATAAAAATTTGAAACTGTTAAAATTTAATTTTAATATAAAAACAAGAAACTTATTAGCTCTAGTCATGCTCTGGTCATGTTCTCCATCAAATAAACTTCTGTCGAGCTACCAAAACCTGTGACGTGGTTGCAACTGCTTGACGTTTTCTTTAAAACTGAGCCCAAAATGTAGGCCTCATATTGGTATGTTAAGAGTTTATGCGATTGTCGAAGTTACAACTCTAGCAGTTAATCACGGTACTGTATGGCAATTATTTTATGGAACTCGAATTTGAATACGTTCGAAACCATGGAACTTCTATTTGACTCAGATTTTCCATATACTCATACATTTTGCCCTTTTTGGGTAGATATTAACTATTTGTTGTATATAGCATACAACCGACTTTAAAGATGATGGATTGAATAAAATGTTCTTTGATTTAAAGAGAATATAAGTCGAGTTTGAATAAAAATTATACATAAGCTTGAGGACCACATGTACTTTTTTAAATATGAAAAACGTTGGCTTTGTCTAAATAATTTTTTTTTTGGGGTGTATGTCTTCATGAATACATATTGCCCCATATACATTATATAAAATGGGTACAAAAGCACTGTCCTTGAAATGTCTTTCTAACTATTAACTGCCTAGTTTCGAGCATACTTCACATCACTCAGAAAAGAAAGCAATTAGAATGACTAAACGAAAACCAAACTTGATGCACAACATTCTTAAATTTTTTGTTGCAGCAGGCATCTTCAATTGTTGTTGTTGGCAACCAAAAACAGCATCGATATGCCGTCTGCTGTTGCAATAAAAACGCCTTTGAAATTGCAGTTTCATTGTGCGGACAAAAACTAAGAAAAAGGATAACAAAATCGCAACTGCAACTACTTCAAAACAAAATGATTCAAAAACGAAAGCAATTTAGTGGCATTAGTTAGGCACGGTCGAAACAATGGCATATGCAAGGACCAGCGGCTGATGACAGCAACAAATGCCAGGAAAAAAAATCATAAAAAAATTAAACAAAAAAATAAGATTGAAAGGATACCAGCGCGCGTAAATGTCCATTCGAGCATGCATCAGTCAGTACAGCTTTCCGGAAAAAGGTCTGCCGTTGAATGGCAATCAAACAAACAGCCTTGAGTGGCGTATGTCAGGCACGTAGCGTACACACGTAGCTTAAATGTACACACAGACAGAAATCATATTTAAAAGCCTTTGCCAGATACTTTAATACCATTGCATTAATTGTAAGTCGTATACAATTAAAATCTTCTACCTTTTGAATTCATGTTGAATGGCAGACTGAATATTATTTAAAGAAAATAAAAAATAAAAAAATTAAAAAAGAATATAAAACAAAATTGAAATTCTAAACAAGACAATTCGTCGAAAGTATGCAACATAAACGAATATTTAATATGCTATACAGGCGATTTGAGTTTGAGGAAAGTTAAATTATTTAACATAAATTAAATACTGTGCACTGTGAATGGCACATTCAAGGAAGCTTAGTCCTAGCTTTCATTAGTTTAAACTCTGTAAAAATATTTAAAAAAAATGTTCTATCAAATTAAGTAAAAATTTTTATTTGTTTTTGAGCTAAATTGCAAGTATCTGAGAGTGGTTTTTTGTTTCGAATTCATTGTTTCGGTCTAATAAATAACAAAAGAGCAGGCATATCACCTTTTCTCTTACTTAGAATTAAGAGCAAAGTGTGTTGTACTTCAAAGTAAGAGGAAAGTTGTAAGCAAGGTAATAGGCTTTCATATTTTATATTTCATATTCTCATCAATTAAGCTGTTAATCCTTTATTTGGAAATTCCATTAAAAAATTTTCGCACAGCCAACACCCATTAACTTCAATTTCTTCAATAAAAATTTGCACTTTTCTCAGCTTAAGACAAATTTTAATATTAATCTACACTTCACACTTAACGCAAGTACATCTCCACAAAACAACAAATATTCCATATCCTGCACCAAACCATGAAGTGTACCTGAGAAGAAGAAAAAAAAAACATTAAAAAATGAAAAATGAATATAAATAAATTCTTTACGAATTATTTAGAGTGAAAAGGTATAAAACTAAATAACTACAAGCAAACGAACCGCAGTTTTCAACTCAAGCAGAAGGTCGACAGTGAAACCTTTGAGCCTTTAGTCTTCGCTCACTCTATCACTCTCTCTCCTATATGCCATGTCTCTCAAGGTCCTTTTTTTTGCAGTCACTTTATACACCTTTTCAACGTACAAAATGTATGAATAGCTGACTACTACTCGTGCTCTAAGAGTGAATGTATAAAGACTGAATGAATGCTTGCTTGCGACTTTTCTTTTTCTTATTTTTTTTTCTTTTTTTTAATAATTTGATTGCTTGTTAGATTTGGTTCGGTTGGGTTGGGTTTGGTTTGGTTGTTGGGGTCTGTTCCTTTGGTTACTTGGACATTTGCGTAGTGCTTTAGTTGAAGGTTAATCTCTGCTATATTAAATAACTTAAGCTGCATTTAAATCCTCTACAAAGGCATTAGCTGCATTTGATTTGCAATTTTTTTTTTCTCTCGAAATGTTTTGTACTGATTTGAACTTGAAGTGGTTTTGTATTTGCTTGATTTAAGGATGTAGATGGAAATTGATTAATTTAAGTCTTGGAATTTAATTTATTCAAGGTTTGCTAAATTAGTTGGGAGAAAAGGAAATAGAATAGTCTTAGGTGGATTTTTTGGTAAAGTGTGGAGTTGGCTCAGCGAAATGTTGCTATGCAAATTTTTGCGAAGATGACTCTAATTTTTCCCGGTTCTAAAGCCGAGAACACTTAAGATTATTCTGTGAGACGAAATTGCTTCAGCACTTTGTTATTTATTTAATATTTTATCACCTTCTGGATGGCAATGCTTTGTACTTAATACACCCTGTCCTGCCAAGAGCCTGTTGCGTTAGTATCCGCAATCATTTCATTGTGTTCGAACATGAGAACTGGAACTGTGCACTCATCCTGATTTACATCTAATAGAAAAAGTCTTGCACATAAAAAATGATACGTAGAACTTGTTTTGATGGAAAATATTAGACAACTATTGATCCCGTCACGACAAAATACAAAAGTTTAGGCTGAATGACTGGAACTGTATGTAGACAAATTATGGAATTTTCGTCTTCTACTAGGTAGAGTAAGAAGTAACCTTCTTGGGAATAAAACAGAAGTTTTTAAAATTTTTCTTTTTTATTATATTCAATGTAGTCTCCTTTTAGATCGACTCACTTATTTCAGCGATTTTCCAACTTTTTGATTCCGTCAGAAAAGTAATTTTCTGGAAGGTCTGCAAAATACTCCTTCGCTGTGTCGATGATCTCCTCGCAAGAGTTGAATTTTTTATTGATGAGCCATCTTTAGAGGTTTGGGAAGAGATAACAGTCCGAGGGAGCCAAATCCGGCGAACAAGGTGGATGTGGAAGCAATTGGAGTCATAAATCGCCATAATTTAGCCATGGTTGCGATAATCTTGTGAGCCGGCGCACTGTCTTGCAAAAACAAATTTTTCTTTCGGCTAATGTGATGTCTTTTCGCAGTGATTTCGTCCTTCAATCGCTTCAATAATGTGCAGTAATATTCGCTGTTGATGACAATCCAGGACAATCCCATGACAATCCCCGAAAACGGACGCCAAGATCTTTCCGACCCATTGAGTCTCCCTCGGCTGATTCGGAGCTCTCATGTCGGCTTTAGTCTATTGTCGGACACTCATTCTGTGCTCCAGGTTTCATCAACAGTGACCAAAAGACGCAAAAAAACTACCCGATTCCGATTCAGCATAGCCAAACACTCATTTGAAGTGTGGTCCAGAGCCAGCATGCGCGGCATCCAGCGGCAGGATGATTTTTTCATATGCAGAAACTCGCCCAAAACATGGTGTGTGCATTCAGTACTAATCCTTGTAGCACAATTTCATGTATTTTTCTGACATTGTCCGAATCGGAGGGCCTGCCGTGTCCAAGAAACTCTCGAAACCAATGTTTCACGGTGTAATCTGAAGGAGTATTAGGTCCTTAGTATTTATTCAATTTTTCTTTTGTTTCCTACGCTGTTTTGCCTCTCAACATGATGTCAAACACGTCACCAAACATTAGCTGTCAAAACAAAACTAAGGGCTGTATCGCGCTGAAATTTCTGCCTAAATAAGAATGGACTATAAGGCACCACCATCCTTTTTGCTATTGTATGGGATTCAGGATGTCAAGAAGTTTACTTTGCACCCAACCTAGTATATAGATCGTGTTCTTTACCATATACAACAAGCAAAAATGCTGCAGTCAAGTGTGGTTGAGTTCGAGATACCCTATAGCTTGTACGACTACTAATTTAATGATTTCAAAACGCTCCAATTCTCTGCGGTACACCTGTGGGGATGATTTTCGCAAGATTTACAACTTATTTCTTTTTATTCCGAAATATTTTAATTTAAAATCCTTATTTCCGAATACTATAATTCGAAATGCATATTTCCAAATCTTTTAATTTGAAATCCTTTTTTTTCACATTTTTAGGCCCTGTACCGAAGGTACAAGAGCCTATTGGTTTTGTGCAAATGTATGTAACAGGTAGACATAATGGTCATAAACCCCCCATAGTTATCCCCATTATGGTCAGGAGTGATAGAGGAGTCGATATAGACATGTCCGTCTGTCCGCCCGTCTGTCCGTCTGGCCGTCCGTATGAACGGAAACGGTAATAGATAGAGACTTCGTGTTTTTTGCATTCGACTAGGTCTGCTCCGGATTTTTACAAGTTTATTTTAAAATTTTGCCCCTCCCCCCTTCACCATAAAATCACCCCCAAGGCTAAAAATTTCTTCGGCACAAAAAAAATTTAGTGCACCAATATAGAGTTAACGCCTCTCTAAGCCAAAATCCATAAAGTTCATCAAAATCGGATAATAAATGACGATTTTATAAGCAATGGAATTGAACGACCCCCATTTTCTTTTCATTCATATTCGCTCAGTGAGAAGTGGTCATGTGTTTGGTCATAAGCTCGGGAAACATTTAATGTGTTTGTTAGGCGACCTGAACTAGTACAGGGCCTCTTACAGTCGGTTAGGCCCTACTGTATTTCCCTACTTGTTATTTTATCCTATTTTCGGAATTCTTATATTCAAATTCAAATCCTTTTGCTTTTATTTTTTTTTTTCGAATTCGTGTTTCCTTACCATTATATTCTAATATCCTAACCTTATACTCCTTCTTTCGAAATGCCTTAATTCGAAATCCTTATTTTTAAATTCTAAATGTATCCTTCTTTCCCAAATTATTATTTTCACATTATTATATACAAATACTTTACCCTCCTACTCCTTATATTCGAATCCTTTTAATTAAAATTCTTATTTAATCCCGTTTTTTCCGAATTTTTATTTTCATATTCTTATATCGAAATTCTTTTACTTTTTTTAGGAAGATTTTAGGAAGATTAGCTTTCTACTTCCAAATCATTTAATTTGGAAACCTTTTTATTTCAATTCTTATTTAATCCTTTTTCCAAATTCATATTTTCATATTCTTATATCTAAATACTTTAATTTTGTCCTTCTTATTTTCAAAACTTTTGTCCTTTTTTTGAATTCTTATTTCGATATTCGTATACCCAAGTACCTTAACCTTATTCTTCTTTATTCCAAATTCTTTAATTTGAAATCCTTATTTTAAAATTCTTATTTTTTCGTTTGTTCCTGAATTCATTTTTTCCTATCCTCATATCCAGATACTTTAACCTTACCTCTTAACATATCTGTATCCATTAACCATATACTTCTGTTGGACTAATTGAATATCACCATACATCATGGTAAATCACCACAGCTGTCTCGCTTCCTCTTGCACCTATGTACTGGTAATGAACCTCGTTATTATGGTGAGTACCCACCAGAAAATGGTATCGAAGTTGCCCTTTGATATAGCCCTCTCTTTAAGCTTGAAATTTAATCACAAAATTTCATACCTTCACAATGTGAAGAATATATTAAAGACTAACGGACCCGGCGGCTGCATCCCCCTTTTGGTCATCCTTTTCTAAATCACCGAGAATAAAATTTGTCGTCTTATTTTAGAATATGTGAATTATCATGGCTTGCTACGATGGCTCTATAAAATTACATCAGCCGAATCTATTAGCATTTCTGGATGCCTGTATCAGCAATGAGATCTTGGAGACCATATACGAAAGTAACATTTCATAGTTCTAACGATTATTGTTCTTAATTAAGAACTTTTCCTTCCATAATCCTAAAATCGGGTGGTAAGTTTTTGTCGGTGCAAGCTCTAACCGTGGACTTTATAGACCTATTATTTTGTTTGCCAAATAAGCGTTCAAAGCCAGCTACTATAATCGTGTTGCTTGTTTTATTATACCCTGCATTATCCGATGTCATGAGTAACCGTCCGCTGACCGTTGCTAATATTTCATTACAGACGGTGTGACTAATGCGGTGTGACTTCGTTACGCTTGTGATATAGTTGATAGATCATGATCTTATTATATATGCACATTAATTATTTATTTTATGCTGTAACAATGAAATAATTATTTCATGCTAAACTCTTTCAAACAGTTACTAAGCAACATCATTACTCGAAACATGTTCCACATAAAAATAATCCTATTATTTATTTGCATCAGCACATTTGGATTTTTATTTGGTGATTGTAGTATGTTTTCGAATAAATTATTTGCTATTGTTTGCATTTGGTAATTTATGTTCCACAATTTTTTAGTTTCAGGACTTATTCCAGGTAAATGTCATCCGTATAAAAATAATCGTTTGTGTCCCAGAGGACTGACTCGAACTAAAGCGGTTCGATATAATAAAGCAATCAATAAATGTGATACATATTATGATTGTATGCTGGTGCCAGATTTTATAACAATTAAGAACTATGCAACAATTGAGGAATGCGATAAGAATTGTATCAACACCAAAAAAGGATAAAAAGAATTAATTTTATTTAATTTTAATATAAATAAATGAAAAGATTCAAATATTCTTAAACCAAATTAAGAACCAGTTGGTAAGTTTATTATTAAGCTGTCTGATTGTTCAGTTATAGAGTGTTATATCATTTCAAATTTTCAGTTACACATTTAAACCAACAAAAGTTACCATATTTCTACCATCCAACTCTTAAATTTCATTGCAACTTGACCACTGTGCAGTGTGCGTAAAGCCAATGTGACATGTTGCTTGTCATCATTAGATTAGAGAATGCTGTCAACGAAAAATTAAACCGTGCGAAGCTGTAGGTGAACGAACAAACGAGCATAGGGACGTATGAGGCGGAGTGACAGTACGAATGAATGAATGGTTTACTAGTTGGAGAGGATGTTGTGTTATATTTGACTGTGTTAAATTGTAAAACAAGCAACGTAGTGCAAACACAAAGCCAGCACAGGACAGGACAGACAGAAACGTTTCAGTTCTTTTCAAGTTGTAAACGCCCGCAGAGTTTGCTATTTAATACCACATGCCTGGCTCTTATCCTGCTGTCAAATGTTGCAGTGCCATGCTAAGGATGTTATGGTCACTCAGTTACATTTGCACCACTGTTATCCTGTCGTGCGTACATTTGTACATCCGTCAGTTCTTCCACAGCTTGTTTGTCTCGCATTCGTTTGTATTGCGTATTAGTCGCGCTTTGTTGTCCTTTGGCGTTGGCGTTGAACGTTGTCATTGTCTCTCATTTGTAATTTTTCGCAACGATTTCAAATTAAGCAACCGGAAATGAGCTTACATTGTGTGCGTAGCGGAAATTGGCAATGGCCGATGCTGTTTTTATTATTGTTGTGCTGTCAGCATGGTAAGCCTTTTTGTTTGTTGGTTGCTATGGTTTAAGCATTCTAACTCGAAGGCATATTAAAGCACTTAAGTGAAACAGCAAAAAAAAAAAAAAAAAAAACAAAAAAAACTATATGTATAGCAATTTTTAATATGCTGCTTAAAATAGTTTTTGTTGAACTTGTTTAATTTTGCATTTTATCTGCAGTCGTACAGCCAGTTCGCACTGCATTAATTAACAGCACGGCTTAGCCAACAATTAGAGCAACATTGTTTGACAGGCGTTTTGCCGCCTACTCGACTATTTCTTTAAACTACTTTACTAAGACTTTATGAAATACTAATTCAGTATAAGTTCCTCTGCTCATTCTATTCTATGCATTTTCGCAACAACTTCTACTTAAAGTTGAGTTTATTTATATTTTAAGTATTTATAAACTTTCGTTCGACTATGTCTAAGTTTTAAACGAAAACTTTTAATTGCACTTTGTTAATAATGCATAGAAATTTATCATTAAAATAGTTCACTGCACTCGCTTTCTACGCTACTCGAAGGAGTTTCAGCCCAGCCTAGCAGAGCTAATATAGACAAAAGCAAAGCGCTGTGTTAAAAATTTCTATTGCATACTTTTTGGCAAACTAGCGTAAATATTTTGTTGTGCATGCTCTTTCGAAAAAGGAAAACAGGAAAACTTTGTTTTCGTTACTTTTACCTATTTGGCGTAGTTTCTTAGAAAAATCAGCGCAAAATTCATGAATTTTAATTACAAGTCACTTTTTGAAATTTTTAGCAACTATTTTCGCTGCTCCAAAAATTTTCTACAAATGCTTAAAAGTAGCAAAAGGAAGTTGTTTCTATGAATTATTAATGGTTTTTTTTATGACAATTAAAACAGTAAAATAAAGAAGTTCCTTCAAAGAGCATTAACTTCCAAAAAGGAATGAAACTCTTGTTGTGTGAAATATTTTTTAAATCAAAATCCATTACATTCTTGCTAACCTTGAGCATTCAGCAGTACATATTCTTACTTTCTATTACGTGGATACCAATTAATAGTTTAATTAGAGCTGCATAATCTGGTGTATTTTATTTCGTTGGAGGTAATCTTCTAACATATTAAACCATCTTTAATTACTACCATGTATGATCTTTTTTCGACTTCTTACGCGTAAGAAATTGCATACAACATACTTCAAAGCGACGAAGACATTTATTGATTGTTGGTGAAAAAGAAATTAAATAGGAAAGGCTTAGAGAAAAATTAACAAAAAATTAACTTTAAAATAATTTGTCTCCCCTTTTTCCCTGTTTTGTTGTTGCCTCATACTTTTTCTCTTTCCCTTTACTCTTCACACAATTTCAAGTTTCTCTATAATAAATATGCATTTTTGATATAGCTAACTGATATAGAGAGAGGAAACACAGTAAACAGTGTCAACATGAGATGCTGCTTCCCGGATTTGGCAATTTGGCCCAGAGAAGCCCGCGTCTTAGAGGCCGCACTTCATTTCAGAGAACAAAAGTCAAACAAGTTCACCGGTTGCAACATTTTCAATTCGGTATTCTGCGGACAATTTTTGACAGTTTGACGAGCAAGAATTCAATGATTGGAAGAATGCAGAAGTTAAAGTAGCTCAACACGAAAACTCTGTAAATCATAAATCCTGCAATCTATCCAATCTTCCTTAACTGCCCAACTTAACGAAATTTTAAAATTAACTTGTTAAATTCCGGAGCAGTCATAGTCGAATGCAAAAAACACGAAGTCTCTATCTATTACAGTTTTCGAGATCGTTTCGTTCATACAGACGGACGGAGGGACAGACGGACATGGCTATATCGACTCCTCTATGACTCCTGACCATAATGAGGGTAACCATTACCTTCGGTACAGGGCCTATTAAAGTGGCAACCTAAAAGAAGAAAATGAAGGTTGGAACATCGAACGAAGAACCTGAAATACCCTTAGACTAGGAGGAGTATCAGCTTGAAGACTTGGAAGTAGATGGACCGCTTAAGAGCTACACTCTGCCCGCTTCTTTGGTTGATCACAATTAAACAATTCAAAAGTTTTTTGGATAATTGAGACCTTCAAGTGGCAGTAATTTTTAAAAATAGGAGAATCAACAAAAAGATGTAGTAACTTCTTCATCTATTGTTCGATGACTATATAAACCATAGGTTTGGTCTGCGGAGTATCTGTTTAATGAGCTATTTTAGAGAGGTTTTATATACTCAAAGACAATTTGGAAAGAATAGAGAAGTACATTACTTTGGAAGGAAGCAGCGACGCATAAGCTAAACTAATTGCATACTAATAACTCTCTATTTATGTCCCCTTCCAAATAAGGAAACTTCCCTACGATTGAAGAAACATCTTCTTGGTACTGTTTTACAAATGAATAGTCGATGATATTTTAGCTCCAAGAGATTGAATTATTATATTCAACATTCGCTTGAAAATAGTCTAAATCACATTTAAGAACATATGAGAAAACGATCAAAAACTCAACAATCGGTGGATGTATCTTCTTTCTGGATATGGTGAATAGATTATTAATTTTTAGACTATTAGAACACTTTAGCATCTACCAAGTAGTAGTACTAGCAGTCCAGTAGCCTACAAACTATAACAGGCTAAACTCATGTAGCTAACTTCTTCGGTGAAACAGAGCATCAGATTACTAGAATTAGATAGCTTTATACGGAAGGACTTTGTAGGGATAATCAAAGCTTCATTTAGCTACAAGGTAGATGTAACGTAGATGTTTATCAGGCATCAAAACTCAAATGGCCGAATGACAACTTTAGGCGAAGAATCGTCTTACTGCTTCTGAAATGATATATTCAATGGTGTAATGAAATTCAAACAAAACATTACGACTAAATTTTTCTATTCTGGTGCGAAGATATATAGATTATTGCATTTTAGAAAGACGTCTTATAAGGGTAGAAGTTAGCTCCCATGAATTTTGTAGGATTGAAGGAGTGTCATTACTTGCAGCTGTACGTCACCCTGCCTTATATGAAGGCGTGCCGTAAAGTTAGAGGTAAGCTCTCATGATTTATGTAGGACTTGTGAGAGCCAATTGGTCCTATTTACATTGGAAAGCATGGCTTAAATTTAATCTCGCGTTAAAATATTTGAAGTTCATTTTTTCACCAGCTGCTTGTTTCTTACTGCTTGCTGCTTTGTCTAATGCTTTCACTTTTTCCAATTTGAACCACATACGCCCAAATATTTTACAGTTAAATTATATCAACTTGTACTCTTGTAGCTCATCACTACTCTGTAGTGTACTAAATATGTGCGTACACCACACAAAAGCAAACAAATCCCATTCAGACTTCTAAGCTTACTCACCGGGAACGTTTGATTTCTGTGTCAGTTCGTTTCAGTTACAATGACAATTGTTCAATCATTCATTCGAACTTTCGTTCGTTCGTACGTTCGTACGTTGAGTCAGTCAGTCATTCAGTGAGTCACTTGCTCAGTTAGACAATCAGTCAGTTGTTGTTTGTTGCATCGTACGTTTGTGCATCCATTTTATGCACAATAACGATGCATATGCCCGATAAGATGTGCAATGTGCAACATTCTAGTTGAAGTCTATGACAACGATGACGACTGCCAAATGTTGCAACCACACTAAAAACTGACAGACAGACAGACAGTCTAACTGAATGAATGACTTAGGGACTGACTGACTGACTGACTGACTGACTGAGTGATAGAGTCGAGTCGACACCATTTGCTGTTTGATGTTGCATCGTTATCCTTTTGTCGTTTGTCAGTTTTGTTAGTTTATTTGATTGTCATTGTTGGTTCGTTGCTGGCGTGCTTTGTGTAACCTTATGGTTTGTTTGTGCGCTTTTTGGGCAAATTAGATTGCCATATGTTTGAAAGTTGACACTGAATTTGTTTTATAAATGTTTGCACTCTTAGGAAAATATTATAGAAATAAAAAAATTAATTATAAGGATTTGTTTTGAATAGTAATTAATTCGAAGTTAGATTAAAAATAATTTGAGGAAGAAATGAAGCAGGGAGAAAATAATTCTATTTTTTGTCAGCATAAATTTTTAATAATTTTAAAGATCTCCGTGGAAGCTTACATATATGTAATATATATAATCACTTTTTCATTAGCATCCTTTTTCCTTTCTTTTATATTGTCTTAATTTCTGTCTGCTGTTTCAACTCTTTTTTTTTTATTCTACCTCTTTGCTTCTCTCTATCATTTATCCCTTAACTAGCTCTCCTCCAGCTGTTATCCAACTCTTACTCAACTCCTTCTCGTACCTAGTCATTTCTAAAAAGTCTATTGCGCTTGTTCATAACTCCATGCAAATTATTTATTTGCACCTTTTGTTTACAAATTTTCATAAATTTGACTAATTAATAATAATTAAATAATTATTTACCCCACTTACTCTGTCTACATTGCTTTACATTAATAGAGCAGCTCTCTACAGCATAATTTGCATTGCACAACGCCTTAAAATAGGCAGCAACGTGCAATGAGCAAAAATAATAATCACAAACAGAAATGATTTTAATTCAGCTAATGAGGCATTCATTCAATGTATATACTCGACAGTTTTTATTTGAAATTATTTGGTTTTCTTGTTTTTAGTCATTTTCATTTCACTTGGGTACTTAACAATTGACATAAAGTCTATGACAAGGTATCTAAGAGTTCGAATATAGGTTCTAATATATTTTAGAAAATATTTGGGACTCAGTTTTGATGGTCATATGATAATTAATTTCAATAACAAAAATTAAATTGATCTTACAGATGGTACAAAGTTTTATGAAATCTATAACAAAACAGTAATAGTCCTATATAAGCCTATCTAAACTTATCTAAATTAATATTATTTAATCTAATCTGAACTAAACGATTCGATTTGAATCTAATTAAATTTAATTTAATATAAATTAATTAATTATCTTATTAATTATCTAATCTAGTCTTAAAAAAGTATAAACTAGTTTATTCTAGTCTAATTTAGTCAAATCTAATCTAATCTAATCTACTGTAATCTAAAATACTTTAAGTTAATCGAATATGCTCTAATCTAGTCTGATGAATTCAAATCTAGTCTAATTTACTCTAATCCAGTATAGGCTAATACAATTTTAGTCTAGTCTAGCCTTGTCTAATTTAGTAAAGTCCTATCTAGTCTAGTGTAATCTAGTCTTTTTTAATCTATTATAGTCTAATCTAGTCAAATCTAGTATAATTTACACTAATCTAATAAATATCTATAAATTAATATCTAGTCTAATTTACTCTGTACTAGTCCAAACTAGTCTAGCCTAGTCCAATCTAGTCTAGTCCTATCTAGTCTGCTCCTAATTTAGTGTAATCTGCTCTTATCTACCCTAGTCCAATCTGGTCTAGTCTAATCGAGTCTAGTCTAATCTACTTCAATTTAGTCCTAGTATAATGCAGTCTCATCCTGTTTAATTTACTTTAATCTAGTCTAGTTTAATCTAGTCAAATCTAGTATAATCTAGTCTAATTTAGTCTAATCTATGCTAGTTTAATCTAATGTAGTCCAATCTAGTCTAATGTATTCTAATTTAATATAATCCAGTCTTATATAGTCATACACTCAAAAAAAAAAAAATTTCCTAAAATTTCCTAAAAAAATTTTATTTACCTAAAACAGGAATTTAAGGTAAAATTTTGCCTAAAAATGAATTTTAAAGAAAAAGTTTCGTATTATTTTAGGTAAAAAAATTTTTAATTTAGGTCATAAAATTCATTTTTAGCAAAATTTGACCTTAAATTCCTGTTTTAGGTAAACAAAATTTTTTTAGGTAATGATTCCTAAATTTTAGGACAATTTTTTTTTTTGTTAAATCTAATCTAGTATAATTTAGTCTAGTATAGTCCAGTCTAATCTAGTCCAGTCTAGTGTAATTTACTCTAATCTAGTACAGGCTTATTAAATCTTATCTAGTCTAATCGAGTCTAATCTAGTCAAGCCAAGTATTATCTAATTTTATCTAGACTAGTCTTATCTAGTCTAGTTTAATCTATTCTATTCTAATTGAGTCTAATCTAGTCTAATTCAGTGTCATCCAGTCTAATCTAGTCTAGTCTAGGCTACTATAGTCGAATCTAGTCTCACCTATTCTAATGTAGTCTTATCTAGTATAATTATTAGGCCCTGTACCGAAGGTACAAGAGCCTATTGGTTTTGTGCAAATGTATGTAACAGGTAGAAATAATGGTAGGAGACCCCCAAAGTTACCCCCATTATGGTCAGGAGTGCTAGAGGAGCTGATATAGCCATGTCCGTCTGTCCGTCCGTCTGTATGAACGAGAGAATCTCGGAAATAGTAATAGATAGAGGACTAGGACTGCTTCGGAATTTTACAAGATTATTTTAAAATTTTGACCCTCCCCCCTTCTCTATAAAATCACCACCAAGGTTAAAATTTCTTCGGCATAAAAAAAATTAAGTATACCAGAAAAGAGATAACGACCCTCTTAGCAAAATCCAAAGAGTTCATTAAAATCGATTTTAAAAGCAATTGAATTTGAACGACCCCCTTTTCTTTTCATACATAAAAAAATGTTTTATAAGGCAATTATTCGTGCAGTAGGAAGTGGTCATAAGTTTGGTCATAAGCTCGGAAAATATTAAATGTGTTTGTTAGGAGACCTGAACTGGTACAGGGCCTCTTACAGTCGGTTACGCCTGACTGTTTTTCTTTTACTTGTTTCTAGTATAGTCTAGTCTAATCTTGTACAGTCTAGTCTACTTCAATCTAAGTCAATCGAATCTTAATTTATCTAGTCTTGTCTAGTTTACTATTGTCTAGTCAAGTTTCCAGTGTAGTCTAGTCAAGCTTAGTCTAACCTAGTCCACTCTAGTCTACTTTACACTTGCCTAATTCAGTATTATCCAATCTCCAAGTCAATCTAACCCCTTTCTTATATAATTAGATTGAATAATATCCAACTAAATAGAACAGACTCGAATCGAATAAACGTGATCTGAGACGAATTGAAATGAATTAGGAACAAATCGAATGGTATATAATCGAATTGAATCGAATCGAAACAAATTCAAACTGTTTATAGTCTGGTAGAATCTTTATATTTAATAAAAGTTAATTGTATAAACAAAATCTAAATCTGGCTAAATAGCTTTTAATTGAGTAAAAAAAGTATTAGTTAGTTAGTTAGTTTTGGAACCATTTCGCTGCTTGTTCAAATTAAATGACGAAAAATGTATCTTTATGAAGATCTAATTTAAAAGTCTTGCTAAATGCTGGCAAATTTTCAATTGCAAAACGGTTATTGAGACACTTGCTTGGAAAAGAAGTAAAAATTGGCTGCTGATAGCTGCCGACTAGGCTTTGAATTGCATTAAAAGTTACTAGATAACCTCAAATTCTACGATATCTAAACCTTCTTTATGAAAAATGGCAATCAAAACAGTTCTAAATAAAACTTAAACATTTCTAAATTAGCGATATACAAACATTTCTTCGGAAAAATGTCTGCCGTATTATTCATGTCGGAAATTTTGATATCAGATACTTAATCATAGATTTGTAGATCTTTAGCATACCAAGTTTCTGCTTGTGTATGAGGTGAGTCTAAAAATACAAGACTATCGCTTATTGTCTCTGAGATCTCCGTTCGCATACATACTAAGGTTGAACAGCCATGATATATCGACTCGCTATGTGATACTAGCTTGACGACTGAACATTTGTATTTAACAGTGAACCATCTTCAAATAGAATACATTCAAATAAGGTAAGTAATCGCTCAGATCCTCAGTACAAAGTAAAAACACAAAAATATGACTGCTTTGGAATTTCTATTAGGCAAAGCTCAAATGAACCTTCATGAATTTTACCCTTAGACACAGTTTCACATGAACTATTAGACACCAAACGAAATTCTAAACAGAAGTGTTAATATTTCGGAATGAAATGAAATCTTCAATTTTTTCGGGAGAATTTTTATTTTGACATTTATTATATTTTTGATTAATTAATTTCTTTTTATACATTCGAAACAAATTTAAATCCTACAATCCTCAATTGATAAAATGATGAGAAAACTACAGAAATTTTATTTTAAAAACTTTTCTATTGAAAATTTTTCAAAGTTGCCAGATAAGAGCATTTGTCAGTTCAGTCCTCGTCACAGACCTAATACTTATTACACTAAAGGGTATCAAAGCATTATTATAGCCCGAGTTATATAATTTTTTTTAACTACAATTTAATATGCTTAATTAATTTCTATTTATTAAGCTTTTGTCTATGTAATTTTTTTTTTTAAATTTTCTACTACACAACTTCATTGTTTGATTTTGTTTATAAATTAAGCGCAAAACTTTTGTTTAATTGGTTATAAAAAATAATAATAAAGTTTTGACAACACAAACTATTCTAAAAAATGCTTACTATTGCAAATTATCGACGATTTAATTAATTAATTTTTTTTTATAACAAAACCGATTGATGAGTTTGAAAACTAAAACAAAAACAATATTCAAAGCTTTTAATAAATAATTAAATCGTTTTTTTTTTTTGTTGAATACTTTCTAATGCAAAACCCTTTAAACTCGAGTGCACTTTAAGCATATTTTTCGTTGTTCTATGCAAAAAATATCTGCATAAAAATTGTGTTTTTAAAACACAAGAGAAACACTTTTTGCTAGATTAAAATTTTCGGTTTTTTTCAAAGCTTTTGCGTACACAAATAAACTATACTCAAAAGTTATTATTTCAACTTAGTTTTTTTTTTTTTTTTTTAGATATATATCTATTTTGTTTTTGTGTGTGTTAAAAAGATGGCAACATGAAATTGCTCGAAACCGCAGAGAAAAACAGAAAGCATACAAAAAATACACACACACACATACACTTGTATCTCTGGTAGATAGTACACTTGACCACAAACAGGGATGAAAAAAGCGACAACAAATGCACACCTTTGCCTATATGCAAATCGTGGTGCAGACCCTTGGGTTGCACTAAAACAGAACGAACGAAAAAAAAAAACAACATCCCACACACATATTGCATATGTATGCAAAGTGCGTCCACGGAAGACCGCAGCGTGTGCAAACCGTAAAATTTACGCTAACCAAGTGCTAACTTGAAGGGTTTTTGGCTGTCACTGGCAACATTGACAGCGTGCAGTAGCAATAGTCCTGCAGTACATGGCACTCGAGCTCGTGCTTGAAACCGTGCAGCATAAGTTGCTGCAACGTTTGATAAAAGAATGCTTGATATTTTCTAAAGCCGCAGTAGAGGCGCACAGCGTTGAAACTATGGCGATAAAGTAGCTGGAAATGCATTACGATTTAAATTGGAACAGCAAGGACTTAATTTGTTTGTTCAAAACGCATTTTGCTTAAGTTATGCTTTAAAAAATAGAGCAGAACCTAGAGCTCACTAACCAAAGAGAAAGGTAAATGTTAATGAGGTATTATAATTACGGTGATTTGGAATTAAAAAAAAAAATTCTAACTCAATAGCAGTGACCACAAATGAAGAATCAGTGAGACTGTTTGATGTTCAGGCGTGGAGATGATGGCTATCAGATTAGTTTACCCAAGACAGACAAAAAAAACTGATTACAGACATATCTATATCGACTCGACTCGACTTATGATGCTAATCGAAAGAAAATATTACCTTAGAGAATAAGTAGAAGCAAGTTAGTCTTTCTTTGAAATATTATTTGTGCCAAACACGATGTCAAAATCGCGATTTCAAAGCCAAAATTGAAAAAAAAAAACAAAAAAAAAAAAAAGGAATCTTTGGCCCAATCGTCGGAAAATGTATGGAGAAAGGCCAATCCATTTTGCTGCATCTCGGAACATAGTAGTTAGCATCACCAGATTTCAAAACCTCAACATTCACGAGGCTACACTTGGCGAGGTGTGTACTGGGCTCAGCGTGGTGCATGACATACGACCTAACGCATAAAAAAAGCTAGACGTCGGCCAGTTGTAAACCAACTGACCGCCGGAAAAACTTCTCCGTATTTCGAAGATATATATGAGAAGGATGGGAATGCCAAAAAGGTCATTGGTTATACAAAACCTAAGACTAATTCATGGTACGACGTGGTGCGTCGCATGCTACTGCAGCGAAGAACACTTCTTATCAGCGAACTTTACAGTCAGGAGCTATGGAACCTGTTGGAGATATCGAGAGAAAAGAAGAAAGTAGAAATGTCTTTTCAGAAGCAAGAAAAAGGTGTGAGATTGAAGATGTTGAGAGGTTATGTGACAGAAATGAAGCTGGAAATGTTATCAAAAGGTCAAGCGTCTGACCGAAGGTTTAAAGCCCGGAGTAACTTTCTGTTAGAATGAAAATGGAAATCAGATGCTCAGGAATCACTGAAATTTCTGAGGAGTCATATTTCTAACCTACTTGGATGCGATGAAGCGCGCAATGCCGCGAATAAAGGAATGACACCAGAACCACCAGTTAATGTGTGTAGAGCCACCGGTCTATAACGAGATCGATTCGGTTATCAAAAAGCTGCAAAATATCAAAGTAGACAATGATGAGTTGCCAACTGAATTATTAAGACGGCAACTTTTACCGGAATACGCCTCCATTTCATCGGATATAAGAAGATTTACTAATCGGACGATATCAGTGTGACTTCAGACTAAAAAGGGTCGACCTGTGACCAAGTATTCACATTACTTTACATCTTGGAGAAGATCCCTGAGTTTAACAAACACACACCATACTTATTTGTCGATTATAAAGCCGCTTCGACACGTCGATACGATCGAAGTTTTTCGACGACCTGTCTGCACTAGGTATTTTGGCAAAGATCGTTCCTTTTTGCATGATGACGTCATCACACACACAAAGCGTTATCAGGGTGGGGAAAAACCTCTCCGACCCGTTTGATACCAAGAAAGGTTTAATGAAGGGCGATGCTCTGTCGTGCGATTTTTTCAAATCTTCTGATGGAATACATCCTACGCCAGTGTCCGTACATACAGAATATGTCGGGCTCGATCTTCAAAAGGAAGTGATGCTGCGCACGTATGCGGATGACATTGATATCATAGGCGCACAGGAACGGCGATTCAGTAAGGCGTTCTCAGGGATTGAGAAACAGTATCGGCTTATGTGTCTAGCGGTGAATGAGAACAAGACGAAATACTTGGTAAGCCTTCGTGAATGCGGCCATGACCGAACGACGCTTGAAGGCCATCTAACAATAACTAAGTAAAGAGAACTTCGATGAGTTTAAATATTCAAAGTTTATAGCTTCAATCAAGAATAAATAAATAAATATAAACTAACAAATAGAAAACATTTCCTTTAACATATTAAAGTTATTTCTAAAGACAAAATTTGCATTGTTTCAATATGCATTAAGGACAGATTTAGCTATCTACACCATGCAGCAATACTTTCAATGAACAAAAATTGCAGGACTAACTCACTGCTCACTCGCTAGCACTCTAACTGATGCCGTGCTCGCTCTGCTCCTTTGGGTTACAACGTAATTCTGTTATTGTTTGACATTATGAATATGAAGGCAATAAGGATGCTACTACGGCTGCTGACGATGATGATTAAAACTGACGTTGGAAACAAGGCCAAACACTTTGAACTATGCACTTTGCACTATGCACTGTCGTCGGAGAGCAACTCTAATCTATTGGATTAAAGCGAATTCAATTAAGTCAGCTGCATCTTGTCAACAGCAATGAAGATGACTGACGATGAGTAGGAGTACGCTTGTCTACAGCGTTCTATAATAATACAAAACAGAAGCCATAGCAGCAGCAGAGGGACAACAAACATGCTGCTGCTGCTATTGCTACTGCTTATCAAGGACGACACTGAATAAGTTGTATATGTGTATATAGCAACAGCTCAAAGTAGCTGCTGGCAACCTTGCCAACACAAAATCAGCTGAAGTTGCTTCTAAGTGTAGCAGCCAATAATCGAAATAGCTGCTGCCAACTTCAAAGCAATCCAATTAAATTAATTTGTGTCACTTTGTCTATTATCGAATTATTTCTTCATTTGATGGAAAATTTTTATCTAATGCTTCATGAATGACCTTCATAAATAAGGCTTTCTTGCTATTCTTGGAATTCAAGTGTTTTGTCTGCGTTTGTTTTTCCCAAGAATTTTCACACTTACTTGCAGATGTTTTTACTGGATTTACTACGAATTAATTATTGTTTTTGTGCTGTGAAAGCATTTGTTTTTATATCATTAAGACAGACGGACACATGTTTTTAATGAGTTTATTTTATTGTGTTGTGTGGATATATAAATAGATATATTTTAGAGAGCGAGATGAGTTGAGACAGCGCTGAGGGGGTATATAAATATACATTATCCATAATCCCACTAATCGACAAATAAAGCTGCAAACGAGTGTGCTCGACTTCGAAATACACAGCACCACACATTAGACTTCAAATATCTATAAAGAATATATTCATATACAGATCCATGTCTCTGATTATATAATAAAAGCAATAAACATTTTTGTCTGTTGGTTCGGTTTTTATTAGTTCTATTATTTTATATATTTATTTTAGCTTAATGGAATGATCGAACGAACGGCCGGACGGACGGACAGCCTATATGACAATGGAGTGTTTACTATTTTCGTTTTGTTTAGTCAAAATTCATAAATTTTAGTTTGGAATTAATGTTTAGCGGCAGTGAAACTTTTGTCGTGATGCACTATTTACTTCTCCTCACACCAATCGTTCTCCCGACGCACTTGCTCCTCCTCAGTTGGTGTAAAATCATTTTTGATATTAAAGGTGCGGCGAATTTCTTCCGGTGTTTTGCCTTTAATCATGTTGGCAACTGCCTTACATGTTGTATCCAAGAGGCCCTTTATGTCCAAGTAGTTAGCGGCAAGTATTAACTCGAACAAGGTGCCTTGATCAACTTTTAAAAAGTCTGCATCCCATGACGAAATATCGTCGGTGCGTTTCTCCTTGTTTTCATCATCTTCGGGTGGCTGCGGATCATCCTTATGATAGTTAGCCCATTGCAGCACTTTACGCAAAATGGCCGAATTTACATTCGGCAGCGGTACGACAGCGTTGTCACCTTCCTCCATGCCACAATCTTCGAGCATAATTTTAATAGTACCCGAGCATTTGGCAACCTGCACATCAGTATCAAAGATTTCCTGATCTGATGATTGCAGTTTAATGGTAGACATTTCGATGCGTAGTCGTTCCTTAAAACGTTTAAGGATTTGAGTTCGTTTTATAGTTTTTTTCTTTTTTTTTGAAATACACGAAATACACAAATTAGTTTGTATGTCCACTCTGACCTACTGTTTGTTTGACTATGAAAAATAAAACGCAGCGACGACTATTTATAGCCTGAAACTGAAAACATTTTCGCATAGCTTAGTGAAAGAAGCGGACGATCGGACGATCGGACGGATCACATGCTTGACAAATATAGATTTTCCAGGTAGCAACGGACAAACTGTTGCCTGCATATTTTAATGACATGTGCGAAAGGACAAGCGTACAGACAGCATATTTGCCAATGAACTGTACATTAGGTACCAACGAATAGACAAAGAGATATTGCCTGGGTTGCATAGAATTTGTTGCAAATTTTTTGCATTTATTGTTTTTCTTTGAAGGACAACAGCTCGGCACAGATACATATTGGCTTAAATTTTATTATTTTCGTAAAATTTCAGAATGCCAAGCAAACCCGCTGTCCGCATATTTGCTTCATTTTCTTAACTTTTTTGAAATATTTTTTTTTTAATATCTTCAAAGAGTGCAGAGAGTCAAGAAACAGGGCTGTACTTGTTTTGAGCTGCTCTTATTTTGGTTTGTTTTGGCTGCATTACCATATACCTGAATGCTATATTTCCATATATTTGTTAGTCAGGGACAGCATGCTTCCGCAGAAAAGAAGTTATTGGAGTTTCTTTATTCTTGTTCTGCAAGTTATAAACTGTAGCAAATATATGATCTTTAAGAGATAGACATTTATTTTAAATATATCACAGATACTTTGCTTAATTGGACTGTCATGAAATAGTTCCGTCTGCTTGCCCAGCCTTCTAGTTGGCATAATTAATCCTGCAGACCAAAGGCAGAGTTGCGCTCATAACTAGATCTGCTCCGAATACACACATCATCAGCAAGTGTTGAAATTATAATTTTCGAGCTTCCGTAAGTTCAGAGGCAGCTCTTAGCTATTCTTCTTTATCCATAAGGCGATGCGTAAGAATTTCATTCTTAATCAGCGCTTCCAACTTATGAAAGCGCATATTTCAAAGACATTTAGTAGAGTTAGGCTCTGTTTGCTGGTAAACTTCATTGTTTAGACACCTTTTGTTTGAGTTATGATCTACAAGCTTCATCGATGAAAGGTACGTCATGGCGGCAGCATCAATCGTAATGATGAGCATATTGCTCCAAGGTCATGTCTTCAATATTTAACTTCCAGTGCGGAATGCCTTTATACACTCTAAAGTCGAGGCATGCTGACTGGTTGTTTTCACGATAAGGGTATCTCGTGGAAACTCCGGTTAACAGTATATTGGCGCTGGAGCACAGAATATAATCAGGTAATTCCCTACCCCTGTTTCTTACCTCTTAGACAGCCTCACAACCTGTGCTTAGCAAGCAAACTACAGCAAAGAAAGTATCTGCATTCCAGTCAAGTTTTTAATTAATTTTTTTTTTTGTAAATATTGAATACATATTTCGAAATACATTTTTCCAAATTCCTTTTTAAGTACTTACTCTGAATTCCTTTTTTTCAAATCGTTTCATTTTGACTTCTTATTTTTAAATCATTTTTATTCCTTATTATTAAATGACTTATTTTTGATTCCTTACTATGAAGTCTTTATTTTGAAATCGTTTTTTTTCAAAATTTTTTAATTTTAATTCCTTATTCCGAAATATTTAACTGCAATTCCTTATTTCTCAATCTATTAATTTGAAATCCTTGTTTTTCAAATCATTATTTGCGAATTCTTATTATAAATCTTTATTTCGATGTACATTTTTTAAAATTTTTATTTTTAAATCCTTTTTTTGATGGCCTTCTTTTCTAAATAAATTAATTTTGAATCCTTATACTCTAATCCTTTTTATTCCTTATTTCTAAATCCTTTATTTTTTAAACCTTACTATAAAATCTTTAATTCGAAACCTTTTTTCCGAATCTTTATTTCGAAATATTTATTTCCAAATCCTTACTTCTCAATCCATTTGAAATCCATGTTTTCAAACCCATATTTCCTAGTTCTTTTTTTAAATACTTATTTTCAAATCCTAATTTAAAAGTCCCTTTTTCCAAATTATTATTTTTATATCTTTTTTTTTAAAGTCCTTATCTTGAAGTCTGCAATCAGTTAATTTTGAATCCTTATTTTTTTCATTTTTAAATGCTTATTTTGAAGTCTTTATTTGGAATAAATACTTATTTCGAAATCCTTATTTTTAAATTCTTTTTCCAAATCCTTCTTTCAAAATCCTTATTTTTAATCCGTATTTTTGATTTCTTATTTTAATTTTTTTATTTAAAATTGGTTTTGTTTCCATGTACATTGTACAAATCCTTTATTAGGCCCTGTACCGAAGGTACAAGAGCCTATTGGTTTTGTGCAAATGTATGTAACAGGTAGAAATAATGGTCGGAGACCCTCCAAAGTTACCACCATTATGGTCAGGATTGATAGAGGAGTCGATATAGCCATGTCCGTCTGTCTGTCTGTCCGTCAGTCCGTCTGTCCGTCCGTCCGTCTGTATGAACGAAAGGATCTCGGAAACGGTAATAGATAGAGACTTCGTGTTTTTTGCATTCGACTAGGATTGCTCCGGAATTTCACAAGTTTATTTTAAAATTTTGCCCCTTCCCCCCCTTCCCCATAAAATCACCCCTTAGGGTAAAAATTTCTTTGGCACAAAAAAAATTGAGTATACTAATATAGAGATAACGTCTCTCTAAGCCAAAATCCAAAAAGTTCATCAAAATCGGATAATAAATGGCGATTTTATAAGCAATTGAATTTGAACGACCCCCCTTTTCTTTTCATTCATATTCGCGCAGTGAGAAGTGGTCATGTGTTTGGTCATAAGCTCGGGAAATATTTAATATGTTTGTTAGGCGACCTGAACTGGTACAGGGCCTCTTACAGTCGGTTACGCCCGACTGTATTTCCTTACTTGTTTTTAAATACTTATTTTCAAATCCTTATTTCGAATTCCTTATATCCATACCCTTTTTAGGCCCTGTACCGAAGGTACAAGAGCCTATTGGTTTTGTGCAAATGTATGTAACAGGTAGAAATAATAATCGGAGACCCCCCAAAGTTACCCCCATTATGGTCAGGAGCGATAGAGGAGTCGATATAGACATGTCCGTCTGTCCGTCTGGCCGTCCGTATGAACGAAAGGATCTCGGAAACGGTAATATATAGAGACTTCGTGTTTTTTGCATTCGACTAGGACTGCTCCGGAATTTTACAAGTTTATTTTAAAAACTTGCCCCTCCCCCCCCTTCCCCATAAAATCACCCCCAAGGGTAAACATTTCTTCGGCACAAAAAAAAGTAAGTATGCCAGTATAGAGATATCGTCCTTCTTAGCAAAAATCCGAAAAGTTCATCAAAATCGGATAATAAATGACGACTTTATAAGCAATTGAATTTGAGCGACCCCCCTTTTCGTTTCATACATAAAAAAATGGTTTAAAAGGCACTTAGTCGTGCAGTGAGAAGTGGTCATGTGTTTGGTCATAAGCTTGGGGAACATTTAATGTGTTTGTTAGGCGACCTGCACTGGTACAGGGCCTCTTACAGTCGGTTACGCCCGACTGTGATTTTCTTACTTGTTTCGAAGTAATTATTTTCAAATTCTTACTTTTAATCCTTATTTCTGATTTCTTATTTTAAAATCCGTACATAATTCCAAATTCTAATTTTTAATCCATATTTTCTAATCCTTTATTTTTAAATCCTTATTTCGATATTTATTTCCCAAATTCTTTAATTTTAAAGCCTTATTATCTAATCCTTATTTCGAAGTCCCAACTTCCAAATCTTTTATTTTCAAGTACTTATTTCGCAATCTCTATTTCCAAGTATTTTATTTTGAAATCATTATTTTTTAAATAATTTATTCGAAATCCTTTTTTCCAAATTCCCATTTTTGGATCCGTATTTCCAAATCCTTTTTTTTTTCAAATCCTTTTCTAAGTCCTTTTCTGAGCTCCAAGCTTATTTCATTCTGTATTTAAGGTAGGCATCTATCTATTTCTTGGTTTCTTATCCGTCAAGCACCAAAACCAAATTAGATTTGTGATGGTGGTGATGCTCCTTTTATGACATTATATCATATATACAGAGGTTCCGATCATGGCACAAGCTGTCCTGTCAAATTTTCTTGGTACCTCTGCGCATTGTCGATTTAATATGCATTTCTTTTACATGCAGTACACAACAACAAAGATATATGCAAGCCATTGTCCTATACCTTTTGAACTTTGAGCTGTTTCGATAAATGTGACGTCATCATATAGCAGCCTCATCCGTCACAATCTGGCAGCCAATTTTTTATATATGTATTTCTGTTGGACTAGTTAAAGAACAATGAACAGGAGATCCTTCATATCGGCCCCTTATCTCTTCTTCTTTAGTTTCCTTTATCATGCAGATCTAAAAGTTCTTAATATTCTCGTTCGTTTGCTGTTAAAACTTAGCACTTTTCTCGGACTTTGATATTGTGATCGACTTAGGTTTATGTACGTACTGTTATAGTTAATCCGCTGATTTATACCATCACCGCTGTTGTCCCGCTTTCACTTACACCGATGGACATTGTTAATGCATCGAATTTACCATTTCTTATGGAACTATGAGCGTCAAACTTAAACTCAAAATTTCTCATTCCCATAAGATAGTCTAGGGAGGCTAGTGAAACACTGATTTACCCCTTCGGATTGCGGATATGGATGCTTTCTCAGATTTTGGTGTAAGAATAGGATCAATACCAATGAATGCTGGGAAGTCTTTCCCTTAAAAATGTTTTTAAAATGGCAGGGAGATACATGTTTTAACATACAGTCTAACCTTGACGTTTACCAATTTACGAAAATAACTTTATTTCCTAATCTCTCTTAATAATACCAAATTATTAATGACGCTGCTGCTACCTTTCACATCTCATAAAGAATAAATAGTAAACTTATCCGAAATCAGGAACAACTTTAACAAACAAAAAATAATTATTGCTTTATACATATTAAAAAATGGGGAAAAAAATAGCGAAAACCCATTAAAATACCATTTTAAACCGCAATTGTATGCGCTAAACTGCGAAGTGAATGCGTGGAGTGACCACAGCAGGACACAAATGCAGCAGCACAGCAAGGAACTTTGTGGTCATTTATAATTTGTGTATGCGAATCTGTATGTACAAGTGTGTGTGTGTGTGTGTGTTTGTCTACATAATACGCTGTACTTTGCACTGCAATTTAGCAAATCGATTTGTTATTGTTTCTCACTCATTCATTTATTTATTTTTTTCCTTCTCTCTGGCTGTTCTTAGTGCGCCATATTTATTTTTATTGCTTTTATTTTATTTTTTATTTTTTTTTTTCTATATGAACTTCAACGCAATGCCGCAGGCAGCAAACAATCCGCCATGCTGTCTGCGATGTGTTGCCTTTTCAGACAGACAGACAGACACAAATTTCCGCCTGTTGGTATGCAATAATAAAAATCGAATGCCAACAAAAATGGCCAACAGAATAACAACAACAAGAACAACAACAAATACGGTAGTCCTTGCAATAGCACTGAATAAATCGCTAAACGGCAATAATAAAGCTTATATGTGGTAATAAAAAATTGTTTGCACACAGCAAACGCTAAGCGACTTCATATGACCAAAACCCTGTTGGGCGCCATTTTGTGCAATGTGCTTTGAAAATGGCGCTGCAAATTGAAACTTTGCAAGTGTCTACTTTTAGGCGATTTAGTCAATATTTTATACGTTTTCAAGTGAATAAAGGATTTTATAGCATTTGGTGTTAAGCGTTTTTTATGGGCGCTACAAATCGAAAAAAAAAAAAAAACAAATGAAAAAATGAAATGCAAAAGCCAAACAAAGTCTAGGTAAATAGCTGCGATTATATAAAGTATATAAAATATGAACTTTTATTGTATTTAAAAAAAAAAAAAATAGCTTAAAATTTCATATCATTCAATTGCACAAACAGCTCACGTTTGGGTGGTTTATATATATACATATATGCTTGTTACTTCTATAGTTCTATATATATTTCGAAAAAAAAAACTGTGCAGCATTAAAATACCTCAATTGAAACACACAGCGCACCAATGTGAGTTGTGCGTATATAAAATATTCTTAATGTGACCTAATTTCATATGGAAGACAGGTATTTACAGAAATTTTCATTGCGTGCCATGCGCGACTTGAATTTAGCTTCTTTGATCTTTGATTTGGTATAAATTTTTGCTAAAGCTGACTTTTAAACGATTTTTCTTTTCATTCCTTCAGTGGGCATAGACTGAGTTAGTAGCAGACAGTTTAATGCATTTATTTCTACGAAACTTGTTTACATTTGTTCAACTAAATATTAAATATCTGTCTGTAACAACTTTTAGCGTAACCCTCGCTACTATTCAGTTATGTATATACAAATAATAATATATACAAAGTTAAGATTTTACATTTTTTTTTAAAATAATTTTAGCATTTCCACAAATAACAAACAGTTTTTCACTCGTTGTCATTTTTTGGTTTATAATACACAGTCAGTTCATGTACTAAACTATTCTAGTGTCACGCAGTCTTTGATGTATTACTTCCTATCCAACGCTCTCCCGTTTCGGCGTGGGAAGATTATTGCCGTTGCAGGCAATTCACTGTCCATTCATATCGATAAGACAATTTTTGGGAGCCTGAAAGGGCTCAGAATAAATACATTTCAAAGTAGTCTCATAACTTCTAAACTAATGAAGATAATTTTAAAATTTAAAAAGTATTTAAAAAATAATCTGCAATCTTTAAATATCAAATACGAAAGTACAGGGTGTCTCAAAATATGTTATTGAACTTGATTATTCTTTTCAAAGCCATAATTTTGCACAAAATTTGTTTTTTTTTTTGAGACAAGGAAAATTAATTTTTTTTTTATCCACTTT